>CM053600.1:129381784-129401987 GCA_028646575.1 Pseudocheirus occidentalis | reverse complement strand
GAACAGAACAAGGAGGGGACAGGATAGGAAGGAGGGGCATATTATCAGACTGTCACAATATGTCCACTGTGAAGATTTCCTGTGTAATTACACATGCACAGCCTGTATTGAATTGCTTGTCCTTCCAGTGGGGGTGGGTGACAAGGGAGGAACCAAAAGAATCTAGAATTTAAAGTTCTGCAATACATGCAACTAGGAATTAAGATATACAGGGGCTAGGGTAGGGAGATCCTCCCTAACCTACCAGAAAGTTAGAATGTTGTTGGAGGAGGGCACAAAAGAGAGCAGATTGGGGGAGGGGTTTTACAGTGGGATCGCTGGTTTGGGGTTGGGGGTTGGGGAAAGATGGGGAGAAAATTTATATCTCAAAAATCTCATGGAAATGAATGATGCAAAGAAGAAAACAAATTAAAATAAATTTTAAAAAAACACTAAACAGAACCAGACAATTAGCAAGTAAATGTCCAAATTACACAAAGTACAACCACTGTTGACCAAATTTCAATCCCAAACTGAATAGATCTCTGTGGCATGAAATCAAATTATCAGTTAGACAGAGGTGTAAATTTCACTGTCTCCTAATATTTTCCTCAGCTAGCTCTACTAATACTAATACCATTGGCTCTTTGTTAGATCCTAATTACTTTCCCTAGTTTCCTTTTCTAAAATATTAATAATAATGATGATGATAATGATGTTGAAGATGATGATGATAATTAAGTGATACAGAAAGTAGAGGAATATTAGAAAAACAGGAGTAAAAACTCTAGCAGAGAAAAATTCTCATTTTCTTCAAGCAAGGTCCAGCTTGAAGTTTTGCAAAAATAAATTTATTACAACATCTTAAGGTACATAGCATAGTTTTTTTAACCAACTATTACATTAGGTAATTAGATTTCAATAAATCAGCAAATAACTTCTATCTACTGTGCTGGACTAATACTGTGCTGGACATTATGGACTAAAAAAACAAATATATAAGTCTTAGCATCTAAGTGTTATAAGGAACCAAATAAAATATTAGTCCAACCTCTAACTGATGTATGAAATGCTCTTTATTAAATTATTTAGAAATTCAGTGATTTTAGTTGTGAATTAGAAGTTGAGCAAAGATGTCCATCTCCATTAACCGTATTTACCCAAATTTCATTGTTATTTTGGTGAGCTGATTGCTCCAGAATGGAAATAAGGGCCATTAAGGGAATTGAAATGGATGTCCTCATTAGAGTTCTACCAAATTTCTTTGCAATTTTGTTAAACTGAATCTCTAATCTTATTTGAAGGGGATATAGGCTTCTAACTCAAGGATATTATTTGTACCAAAACTCAGAAAAAAACAAAGTTTGAACTGAGAGGTCTTAAGTAATAGCAGAATGGAATTCGATGGATAGGCTTAAAATGCTCAACTAGCTGTTTGAGTTGTGTCTACTTCACAATAAAGGAAAAGATAGATTACTTTCATGAGTGAAAGTCATTTTAGACATTTCCTTCCACTGAGAAGAAACTGTATAGCAAGTAGAATCCTGAAGTAAGGAGCAAACTGAAGGTCAGTAGATGATAATGGAGTTCAATAACAACAATAGAAAACCTAGCAGAGACAAGGAGAGAGTAGTTCATGGAAAATATCCAACAGACAACAGAGATACTCAACAAAAAGAACAGAGCCATTAATGGTCACATCTCATGGGAGTTTTTTCAATGAAGTCCTCAGAAATCCTGAATGGCTCTGTAATATCAGAACCATCTGTTGTCCCTGGCAAGAATGTGTATGTTCCAGGTACAAATGTTCCCTACTTGGTTTTCTCCCTCCATATGTTTCCTGGACATGTGTTAAATGTGTTTGTTACCTCAATGTGTGTTCTCTCATTGTAAATGTTCCTTGTACATACTTCTTCCCCAAAAGATCATCTATTGCTATTTAACAAATTGTATCTTCTATGTATATAAGTGGAAATATTTCTTGACATTTTGCTGATTTCTTGATATTTTGCTGATCTTTTAATTTTTTTTGACTCGGAATTAAAATTTTCTCTCGTTAAACTAATGTTATAGATAAATATAGGTGTTATTAATGTAATTCAAGGCTTCATTGCTCTGTACATAGATACATATACACACCCAAACATACACCCACACACATGTATTATATGTGTGGGTATATATGTATACCTATGCATGCATTCATGCAGGTGTGTATGTACATATGTATTTATGTATTGCCCAAGGCCATAAGCAGGAAAGACAGGATTCTAACTTAGTTTTCTGACTGCATTTGAGGAAGTTAAGAACAGGATGGAAAAATGGTCCTGCATCAGGAAATGGGAATAAGCCAAAAATAAAATTCTTTTACATAGTGATTTTGTCTGGCCTGTGTTACTGAGAGCAAAACATTTTATGTATCTTTCTGAAAGGAATGTCTATCTCCTGTAGAGCTCAACAAAGTTTCTGTCTGTTGACTAACACAAAAAGTAGACAACCCCCTAAGATGTACTATGAATTGGCTCCCTAGGTGCCAGTCTTCCTAACAATGAGAGCCAAACCTAAGAAAATGGGGAGAATCTAGATTCATGACTCAAGTATTGGTGCTTTTCCTTCTCTGCAAGCTCATAATGTCCTTTCCAAAGAAGAGAATAGAGGATGAATGAGATCATTAAAATTTCTAAATCTTTTCATTTCTTCCAGAAACTTGAGTGCATTCCCATCCATGACTGCTATTCAGCAGACTTTTTTTTTATTCTGTGCTTATTACAGTATTCAGCACTGCATGTTTATTTTTTATCTGTAGGATTATTTATAGATATAAACAAATACACATGCATATGGGAAAATAGAGAAGAAAACTGTATACACATCACAATTATAGAAGGCATAAATATTGAAGACAATCATAAATCAGGACAAATTTTCACTGCACAATAAATAATCTGATGTAGACTAATTCTAAAATTATTCTCTAAGAAAAACATCTCTTACCCCAAGGATATAGGCTTTGATTGGAAATAGAGACTAAGCAGTAGCCTCAGAGAAGCTAATTGTCATTTCAAGTTTGAAGTATTTTTCTTGTAAATAAGTAGAAATATGAAGTATTATAGATAGAATGTACCACAGAGATCATGTATTATGTAGTAATTATTTTATGTATGAGGAAATAGGTCAGGAATTTCTTTCTAAGGTATTAGTGCCATTAAGTGACAGACTTTTTACTAGATAGATACTAGGACACTTGTATCCTGCTTCCAGTATTCCTTAAATGAAAACAATCATAATCAACAACAACAATAAAACCAAATGAAAAAGATTTTGGTATGAGTTCTGCTTCTACCATGTACTAATCATGTGATCTTAGACAAGCTGCTTTATTCTTCTGGGCCTTCAATTATTATTCTGTGAAATGGGGCTAATGATATTTGCATTACCTACTTAGTGTTATTATGCAGTTCAGATGAAATGTTATATGTGAAGTACTTTGTAATCTAGGAAGTGTTATACGAAAGGGAACTATTATTATTTCTACCATTCTGTACAATGACAGTTAATAAGCATTAACTAACAAGATGAAATATAATATATCATGGCAGAAAGTTGATCACTTCGGAGAGGAATAAATGAGAGCACTTTCTATATTTTAGAGTGTCTTTGTTACAATTTCACATCTGTCAAAGATATGCATATGGTAATTCCTGAAAATTTATTTATGATACATATTTATTGAATTAATTACAATATAACTCAAGTATAACATCATATTTAGGTCATTTAAATATACATTGGGAGATACCAATTTTCTCAGGTCCAGTGATTGAATCTGTTCCTATATGTAAGTGGAATAGAGATATTGGGGGAAGAGGAGAAAGAGAAAATAGTTCATTAATTCCCATTTAGTTGTGGGTAATACTATACTTTTTTTTAATTTTTTTTTTGAATGATAGCATTATGTAGCACATTTGAGAAATTTCATTCTATACTTGCAAAAATCTTGATAGGTGGGTATTACCCCTAGTATTACCCCTCTTTTTCAGATGAGAAATGGAGTCTGATAGAGGTTACCTAGGCTTACCCAATATGCCTGAAAATAAATGTGAACATAGATCTTCCTGACTATATCCAGCTCCCCAATTACTGTCCTACTTAGTCACTGCTTGAAAATACTCGCATATGATCCAATAAAATCATAAAATTACATGCATAAGAGAAAAAAATCATTTTGAGTTTGGGGTATTATAAGTCCAGTCTTCCTAGTCTAGTTATTTCCAACTTTTTCTTAAAGGCCTTTTAGTTACATATGAAAGTCTTCCACTCATTTCCCCTTTAAAATGCTTTCCACTTCAAAAATATTGTTCTAAGTGGTTAATCTCCTTATTTTAGTTCTATGAACTACAGAGTCTTCTACCTCTCCAAACTCACTGATCTATTGGATTTATTTCACTAAAAGGTTGACAATCTGGAAATTTGAACTTTAAGCTGAGATCTGCTCTTCTCTTCATTCATGGAAAAGACTTAAGGAACTTATGAATTCTTTATCATATGCCTCAACCTTATTTTAACTTTTCTAACTTTTGTGGGTTTTGTTTGCTGTTTTTAGGTGTTGCAGCTGAATGTTAAGCAAGTATTCAGGAAGCCTAATTTAGAAAGATGCTATAGCAATGATGTGAGAAGTGTACCTGGAGGAAATGTAATGTCTGAAGAATACAATACAAAGAAAGGTCATCTGTAGATCGACTAGTGTCATGAAGCAATTCAAGAGGAGAAATTACAGGTATCAGGAAATTTCATCATTAAAAATCTAAATTTTGTGCACATGCATATACACATGTGTATATACACATGTGTGAAAACGCACGTGTCTGTATATATGTAATATTACACATGCATGTATGTATGTCGTGTTGATATGCATAGATTCTCATGTGTATATACACAGGCGTGGATACATCTACACATACACACATGCATACATGTGCATATATGTGTCTGTATACACATGTGTGTACATACATGTGTGTGATACATACACTAGATTAGAAGGGACCAATAACATTCTGAAAATGTAGTCTATATTCACATTTTCCCAATTTTATATTAAAAAAGTTAAATATCTACTTAGTATTATCTATGTAGAATATGCTATCTTGTATATGGTGAAAGCTACAAATGGATATTTTAAAAATACCCTACCCTCAATGAGTTTGCAATTTAGTTGGTGGAGAGGACTCGCATATTGACTATTATTACAGTGTTTACCTTTTAACCTTGTACTCTATGACATATTTCTATTACAGACAATATGAAATATTTAAAAGACATTTGTGTTAAGTTTATAAGCTTACTTGAATCTGTAAAAGACTTCTGCAATGTATTAAAGAGCTGAAATTCCAAGTGATTCTGAAAGGCTAGAATGATGAGCCAAAATCAGATATAGAAATTTAACTGGGATCAATACTTTGTTCTGCATTTTGCTTCTTTAAAAAATACACAGATGGTGGACAACTGATTGGGCAGCAGTTACCATTTTTGAATAAACATTTTAATTGATCTCTGTGTAGATATGAACCCAAATATCATATTTTCAGTAAAATGGTAAGTTTCTTGATAGTGGTGAGTCAACATCATTTAAAATTTGTAAACATAGTATTTATTATACTTCCTATACAAAGTAGGTACTTCATGATGACATTATACTTAATAAACATTGCGAAGTAAATTCATTTTCATCTTTAGGGCATGCAAGACACTCCAAAACCTGCCACCAGCATGTCTTTATAGCTTTATTTCATATCACTCTTCTCTACTTTTTCTTATTCAATCAGGAAGGATTGCTTCCTTTTCAATGTGCACAATTGGTGCTTTCCCCCTTCCGTTCATATTTGGTGTCTTGAATGTCTTTTCTTCCCATTTTTTACCTACAGAAACCTTAAGCATTCTTTAAAGCCCAGTCCTAATCTTCCCTTCTCTGTGAAATATCCCTTCTCTTTCTTTACTAACCTCATATTATAATTTGTTCTGTATCATTCAAATAATATGTAATAATGTTACATATATATTTTTTTATCCTTATATTAGATTGTAAAGGCCATGATGTCAGGGATAGTTTCTTACCTCTACTTGGCATGTTCCCCAGAAAACCACGATAATATGAAGTTGACAAATAGCTTGTTGAATTAAGTAAGGCCTGGATGCCAAATGAAATGGTATAATTGTTAGTAAGTTGACCTTAGAGGTAGAAATACCTGTCAGTCAGTTTAGGCATGGACATATCACAACCACAAAATACTCTAGGTATTTCTCTAAGAACATGTTTCAGGGAAGATGTTAACCAGAATGGATAAACAAACTTTCCCTATTGAGAGTTACTACCAATGAAATCTTAGGTCTAGTCCCTGTTCCCAACATATTCCCCATTAAAATACTGTGTTAATAGATCTATATGTCTAGTTCCAGATATCAAGTCACATAGTTGTTCTTTGTGCTGATCTTATGAGTATATCATGTACCGACAATAACAGTAATACACACAAACAAGACTTCATCCAGAGGAGGGAAACCAGAAATGTAACTGGTTAAGATATAATTTCATCTAAAACACAATGAAAAGAAGTGGAGTTCTATAATTTGAAAAAAAAACAGCAACAACATGACTTCCATCTGAAAACTGGCTTCAAATATTTGAATATTTACCATGTGGAGAAGGATCAGATATGCTCATTCTTCATATCTCTAGATCAGTGGTTCTCAACCTTCCTAATGCCACAATCCTTTAATACAGTTCCTCATGTTGTGGTGACCCCCAACTATAAAATTATTTTCATTGCTACTTCATAACTGTAATTTTGCTACTGTTATGAATCATAATGTAAATATATGATATGCAGGATGTATTTTCATTGTTACAAATTGAACATAACCCACAGGTTGAGAACTGCTGCTCTCGATAGCGGAACTATATTTAATAAAAAGCAGTTCCAGAGAAATAAGAACTTCCGATATTTAAACTTGCCTCAATATACCACATATTTCTTCATGTAACAATAAATTGTGTGTTTTCTAGATTTTCAAGCAGAAGTCGTGTGACCACACTGGTGGATGGTGGAGATGGAACCCATGAAATTCCTTCCTGTCTTGTCTATGATTTTATGAAGAGCTGTGGACAAATTACAAGATTTCCTGTTTCCAATTTTCCCTAATATTTAGATGTGACTGCAAAAAGACAATTTGGCATCACAGTCCTTTCTACCATGAATATCCATAAATTTATATCTTTGGTGAATATTGCTTCCATGATTCATTCATGCCTGTGACTTAACCAATCACTTAATAAACATTTATTTTACTGGGTTAAGCATTGGGAATACAAAAAGAGGCAAAAAGACAGGCTCTACCCGCAAGGGGCTTAAAATGTATTGGGGGAGACAACATGCAAAAAAAAAATAGAAACAAAGAAATCTACATACAAGTTTAATAGGGAATAATTTACAGAAAGAAGACAATGAAAGTGAAAATTATTTGATTGAGGCAGGTAATATATGAGGCTCCCTGTCTTTCCTAAGTCCTTTGCCATTTGGTGCCAAGAATCGCTTTCCAAATCATGATAAAAATTCCTCAGTTTGTCTCATTCACTATGTCAATATCAAGGAAGTTTATGTATAGAGGCAAGAAGTTTTATTCTGTCTTTAATCAAAATATAAACTACAATTTTTCATATTCTTTACATCATCTACTTAACTCTCTTTTCATAAAATTCTTCACATATACTTGATGGTCACTGCATAGGTACATCTAAGTCTCATTTTATGAGACTGAGACTTTAAAAAACCCAGTATCATACCTTTCTTTAGAGGCTCTTCATTACTCTCTGTGTGAGCCAGAAGCCAACTGAGGCCTTTAGAGTGAAGATGTGACAGTAGACCTGGCCTATCTTTTATATCAGTTGGCATCAGAGAGAGGAGAGGATCAATGGGATGAGACCATAGTTACTTACCCTATTGAGTTGGAAAAGAGATATGTTTGGCACAAGCTATAAGCTCTCTAGGGCTTTTGATGCCATATAAAGGACATTTGGTTTGCTTCTCTGTGAGTGGTGTGTGCATACTCACACAAGTGTGTATGATGACTGCCTCATTATCTCTCAAGGGTGTTGTTAAGAGTAATTAGGTTTTTGTATAGTGTTTTTGGATCCTCATGTTTTACATCACATTATTATGCTATCATTATTCACTATACAAAATGACTGAAATTTCCCAGGCCTCAGAAACAGACCAATTTTTCAAAAATGCATTTTGAATTAGTACCTCTACAGCAGCCACTTCTAAATGTTGAGGCCAACACATTTCACAGGAAAAATCCACATTTATTTATTCTAATGAATTCATATTTATTTTCACAATATAAAGACACTAAACCATATTTTCCATTTGGACAAACCACCAACAATCTTGGGATGGTTGGAAACAAAGACACTAAATGAATATTCTCTTGCTCTGTTCTGTCTAGAGGTAACACTGCCTTATGTCAAACAGTGTTTGGGCAAAGATGGTACCAGTGGCAGTAAACAGAAGCAAAGACTACAATCATTAGGGCTACAAGATACCAGGAAGACTTGATGCCTGAAATAAGAAATCCCCTAGTTAAATTTCAGTGTTCAGTGTTATTCCCAGCTCCAATGGAGTGGATGATTATTAATTTGCTATTTTATTAGTAATGGGGAAAAATATTCTGTCAAGTTCAAGAAAGTCTCAAGGTAAAATGGTACTAAGAAATGAGTTAAATCACCATCAAGGCAGTCTCCTCTAGTGGAGAATATGGCATAAATTAAATATGGAGTTTAATTTGTGTCTGTCTGCAGGTGAGTAGTAAGTTCTTCTCAGACCATGTTCACTATGATTCTTTGGTGACAAAATATCTTTTGTTAGTTAAACATTATTCCTTTATCATATGTGAAATTATTACCATGAATTGAAAAATATACTTAGTGAGATCACTGAGAGTGAGCATATAGATCTTACAAGGGGAAAAGGGAAATAAAGTTAAATGTTAAATGCTCCAAATAGAATATATACATAGCATTTTGAAATAACTATAAAAATATTTTAGGAACATTACATACATTCAATATCAAAGGTTTTCTAGAAATTATATTCCAAGTGTAACTTTTGGTCAGTCTGGTTAATTTAGTCCATCCAACTAGAAATTAGATTGAATTAATAATTTTGTGTATATATGTTTGTATTTGTGTGTGAAATAAACTTTAAAAAGCATCTGCAAAGGACCTACTAGAATAGTGTGTCAAGAACTATGTTAAGTGCTAGGCATAGAAAGGCAAAAACAGTCTCTTCCCTCAAGAACTTCAAGACTAGAAATTGGGGATAAACTCAAAGGGAAGGAACTAACATTAAAAAGGAATGAGGAAAGGATTATTGCAGAAAGTGGAAGTTTAGTTCATATCTGAAGGAAGCCAGGGATGGTAAAAGGTAAAGAAAAGGCACAGGGGACAAACAACGAGAATACACAAAATCAGGAGATGGGACATCCAGTATAAGGTATATTAAATAGTAATGTATCACTCAATCATAGAGGATGTGGAGGGCAGTAAGGTGTATGGGTATGAGTATGTATATTATACTTATGTACATATGTATACGTATAGGGTACTATATGCATGTAAAATGTATACATTTGTTGTCCCAGACCTTTAATTTCATAAGAGTTTAGGAGGGAATTCATAGTGAGAACAGCCCTCTAATCAATGCAAATCATCATCTATTCTTTAATTTACAATCTTGGAGGGCTTGGTAGGACACTGAAAGTTTAGATCAAGGAAATCAATTAAGGCAAAGAAGAGACTAAGCAATCACTCTTTGCAGATGACATGATGATATACTTGGAGAACCCTAGAGAATCAAGTAAAAAAATTCTGGAGACAAAAAATAAATTTAGCAAAGTTTCAGGATATAAAATTAACATGAAAAAATCCTCAACATTCCTATATAGTTCTAACGAAGTCCAACAGCAAGAGATAGTAAGAGAAACTCCATTTAAAGTTACTGTAAACATTATAAAATATTTGGGAATCTACCTGCCAAAACAAACCTAGTACCTATAAGAACACAGCTACAAAACACTTTTCACACAAATAAAATCAGATCTAATTGGAAAAACATCAATTGCTCATGGCTGGGTCAAGCTAATATAATAAAAATCATAATGTACCTAAATTAAATTACATATTTAGTGCCATACCAATCAATCTACCAAAAACTACTTTATAGAGCTAGAAAAAATAGAGACAAAATTCATTTGGAAGAACAGAAAGTCCATAATATCAAGGCAATTAATGAAAAGAAATGCTAGGGAAGGTGGCCTAGCTGTACCAGATTTTAATCTGTATTGTAAAGCAGCAGTCATCAGAACTACTTGATCCTGGCTGAGGAATAGAGTAATGGATCAATGGAATAGATTGTGTACAAAAAGACTCAGTGGTCAACGACTATAGTAATATACTGTTTGATAAACCCAAAGACCCCAGTATTGGAGATAAGAACTCACTATCTGACAGAAACTGCTGGGAAAATTGGAATATAGTATGGCAGAAACTGGGCATAGACAATCATCTAATTCCAAATCAAGTCTAAATCGGTCCATAATCTAGGTATAAAGGCTGATACTGTAAGTAATCTGGGGAAGCAAGTAATAGTTTACCTGTCAGATTTATGGAGTAGGGAAGACTTTATGACCAAAGAAGAGTTGGAGAGCACTATAAAGTGCAAAATGGTTAATCCTGATTACATCAAATTGAAAAGTTTCTGTACAAACAAAGCCAATGTAACCGAGATTAAGAGGGAAGTGAAAAATTGGGACTTTTTACAACCAGTGTCTCTGATAAAGGCCTCATTTCTAAAATATCCAGGGAATTAAGTAAAAATATATGAGAATAAAAGTCATTTCCCAATTGATAAATGGTCAAAGGATAAGAACAGGCAATTTTCAGAGGTAGAAACTAAAGATATCTATAAGCATATGAAAAAATACACAAAGTCACTACTGATTCAAGAAATACAAATGAAAACAACTTTGAGGTACCACATCTCACCAGTCAGATTGGCTAAGATGACACAACAAGAAAATGACAAATGCTAGAGAGGCTGTGGAAAAATTGGAACACTAATGCATTGTTGGTGGAGCTGTGAAATGATTCAACCATTCTGGAGAACAATCTGAAAGTATGCCCAAAGGACTCCAAGTAATTGCACACCCTTTGATCCAGTAATATCACTTCTGGGGGTTGTATCCCAAAGAAATCATAAAAGTGGGTGGAAGACTGATATACACAAAAATAGTTATTGCAGCTCTCTTTGTGGTGGTGAAAAACTGGAATTTAAAGGAATGCCCATCAATTGGAGAATGGCTAAACAAGTTGTGGTATATGAATGTAATGGAATAGTATTGTGCTATAAGAAATGAGGAGGAGATGGACTTCATATTTACCTGGCGAGGCTTATACAAACTGATGCTAATTGAGAAGAGCAGAACCAGGAAAAATGTGTACCTAATCACAGACACAAAGTATGTGTGATGACCAACTTTGATAAACTGGACTCTTCTTTGCAATGCATATTTATAAGACAACTCTACAAGTTTCAGGATGGGAGTCAATGTCTACATTCAGTGAAAGATCTAGAAAGATTAGAGACTTTAAATGGAGACTGAAGCAGTCTATATGCTTTCATTCTTTTCCATGTTTGGATTTTTTTTTCTTTTTTCCCATTGTTCACTCCATCAGTTACAACCCTTCTATATAACCAGACTAATGTCCAGTGTGAAAGCATTTGCAGATCCTGTACTTGATTACATGCCACCATGGTGGTGGGTGAGGGAGTGTGGGGGGAAGATGGAGGGGAGAAAATTTGAAACTCAAGGGATTGTGGAACTTAATCTTTCAAACTAAAAATAAATGAACAAATCAATTATAAAAAATAAAATAAAATGTAAAAAATTTAGATCAGGGGTGAGAAACCTGAGATCTCAATAACACATGTGGTCTTCTATGTTCTTGGTTGCAGCCCTTTTGACTGAGTCTAAGTTTTACACAACAAATCCTTTTATTAAAGGGACTCATTGTGTGAGCCTTGATTTTAGTCAAAGGGCCACACTTGCCAGCCTAGATATTGTGATGTTGTGTGCAATGTTTCCTGGTTCTTCTAATTTTACTTTCATCAGTTTTAGAATTTTCAGAAATCTGCCTGTTCATTATTTCTTATTGCACAACAGTATATGCCACATTCATATGCCACAACTTGTTCAGCCATTTCCCAATTGATGAAAATCCCCTCAATTTCTAATATTTTGCCACCATGAAAAAGACTGCTATAATTTTTTTTGCATATTTAGGTCCTTTTCCCTCTTCTATGATCTCTTTGGAATACAGACCTAGTAGTGATATTGCTGTATCAAAGGGTATACCCAGTTTTGTTATCCTTTGGACATAGTTCCAAATTGCTCTCCAGAGGGGTTAGATCACTTCACAACTCCAACAACAGTGCAATAGTGTCCCAATTTTCCCACATTCTCTCCAACATTTAATATTTTCTTTTTTTGTCATACTAACCAATCTCATAGGCGTGAGGTTGTTTTTAGTTCGCACTTTTCTAATCAAAAGTGATTTAGAGCACTTCATATGTCTATTGATAGCTCTGATTTCTTCATCTAAAAACTGCCTGTTCATATCCTTTGGCCATTGATCTGCTGAGGAATGTCTTGTATTCTTAAAATTTGACACAATTCTCTATATATTTCGGAAATGGGGTTTTTATCAGAGACACTTGCTAAAACAATCCACCCCCCCTTTCTTCTTTCCTTCATATCTTAGTTGCATTGGTTTTACTTATGCAAAAACTTTGTAATTTCATATAATAAAAATATCTATTTTACATTTCATAATGCTTTGAAGTTATTTTTGTACATGTACCATGACAATCATTTTGTATCATTTTTTCTTGAAAACTGTTATGATGTCAAATAAGTGGGTAGAATATGCATTAAATGAAAATTTACTTGGGGGTGGAGCCAAGGTAGCAGAGTAAAAGCTGGAACTTGGTTGACCTCCTGCATCGATCATCTTGGGTGGTGGTCCTGGGGTGTATGGGCAGTGTGCCAGATCTTATGGTGGCTGTAGGGAGGATGTCATCCTCAGACCTCTGACAACATTTGTAAAAACCCTAGTGATTTGGGACACAGCTCTCTCTCTCCTCTGGAAGAAGAGTTCTACCATGGCAAAGAGCTCAAAATCAAGTAACTGGTTGGCAAGATGAGCAAGCCAAGAAAACACAATCAGACTATAGAATCCTTTTGGGGGGACAAAAAAGATCAAAACATGGAAACAGAAGCCAAAAAAGTCAAAACTCCTATATCAAAAGCTTCTAGAAAAATACGAATATGTTACAGGCTATGGAGGAGCTCAAGAAGGATTTTGAAAATCAGGTAAGAGAAGTGGAGGAATAACATACACATCTAATTGGGTATTGTATCCTACATGAAAGTGGGGGTAATAGGGATAACAGGGGGGAATGATAAAGGGAAGGCAGATTGGGGGAGAGGGTAGTTAGAAGAAAACACTTTTGAAAAGGGACAGGATCAAAGTAGAAAATAGGATAAATGAGGGGAAGTTTAGGATGGAAGGAAGAGAAATGAAAATGATGCAAAAAAATCATGAAATGTGAAACAACAACCTGCTAAAGGGGACACAAAAAATACTGAAGAAAATAATGCCTTAAAAAATAGAGTAACTCAAATGGCAAAAGAGGTCCAAAAAGCCAATGGAGAGAATGCCTTAAAAAGCTGAATTTCCCAGATGGAAAAGGAATTTCAAAAATACACTGAAGAAAATAACTCCTTCAAAATTGCACTGGAGGGGCGGCGAGGTGGTGCAGTGAATAGAGCACCGGCCCTGGAGTCAGGAGTACCTGAGTTCAAATCCGGCCTCAGACACTTAACACAAAAACTAGCCATGTGACCTTAGGCAAGTCACTTAACCCCAACTGCCCTCCAAAAAGCAAAAAACAAAAACAAAAAAACAAAAAACAAAATTGCACTGGAACCAATGGAAGCTAATGGATTTAAGAGAAATCAAGATACTATAAAACAGTTCCAAACAAATAAAAAAAAACCAGAAAGCAATGTGAAATATCTCATTGGAAAAACCACTGACCTAGAATATAGATCCAGGAGAGATAATTTAAAAGTTGTTGGTCTACCTGAAAGCCATAATCAAAAAAAGAAGCTATAAATCATCCTTCAAGAAATTCTCAAGAGAAATTGCCCTGATATTGTAGAACCATAAGGCAAAATAGAAATAGAAGGAATTTGCTGAGTGCCTCTTCAAAAAGATCCCTAAAAGAAAACTCCTAAGAATATCACAGCCAAATTCCAGATTTCCCAGGTCAAAGAGAAAATATTTCAGGCTGTCAGGAAGAACCAATTTGAGTATTGTGGAATCACAGTCAGGATAACACCAGACCTAGCAGCTTCTACCCTAAGGGATTACAGGGCTTGGAATATGATATTATAGAGATCAAAGGAGCTAGGATTAAAACCAAAATCACCTATCCAACAAAACTGAGTGTCATTATACATCAGGGGAAAATATGATCATTAAATGAAATAGAGGACTTTCAAATATTATTGATGAAAAAACCAGAGCTGAACAGAAAATTTGACTTTCAAATACAAGAACCAAGAGAAGCACAAGAACATAATCAGGAAGAACAAATCATAAGGGACTTATTAAAGTCGAACTATTTACAATCCTACATGGAAAAAAATGATACTTGTAACTCATGAGACCTTTCTCAGTATGAGAATAGTTGAAGGGAATATGTGTGTATATGTGTGTATATATGCATGCATGTACACATGTATATATGTGTATGTATATATGTATGCATGCAGATGTATGTATGTACGGGAGGGTGTATTGTGTATAAATACATGTGAGAGTGTGTGTTTATGTGTATTCCTGTATACCTAGAGGGCACAGGATCACATGAATAAGAAGACATGATATTTTAAAATAATTAAGAGATGAGAGTGGAATATAATGGGAGAAGGAGAAAGGGAAAGATAGAATAGGATAAATTATCTGTTATAAAAGAGCCAAGAGAAAACTGTTGCAATGAAGGGAAAGAGCAGGGAGGTGAAAGGGAATGGGGATAACATTCATTGAATTTGACTTAAAAAAAAAGAATAACATACACATTTAATTGGGTATTGTATCCTACATGAAAGTGGGGGTAATGGGAATAAAAGGGGGGATAATAGATGGAGGGCAGATTGGGGGAGAGGGTAGTTAGAAGCAAACACTTTTGAAAAGGGACAGGGTCAAAGTAGAAAAATAGGATAAATTGGGGGCAGTTTAGGATTGAGGGGAATATTATTAGTCTTTCACAATATAATGATTATGGAAATGTTTTGCATAACTACACATATACAGCCTGTATTAAATTGCTTGTCTTTCCAGTGGGGGTGGGTGAGTAAGGAAGAAGGGAAAGGAAAGAATCTGGAAATGAAACTTTTAAAAAACAAATGTTAAAAAATTGGTTTTTTTACATGCAACTGGGAAATAAGATATCCAGGAAACAAGATATACAGAAATAATATTCTATATTCCATATAGAAATCCATCTTGCTCTCCTAGAATGTTGGGGGGGATGGGAGAGTATATAAGAGAGAGCAGATTGGGGGAAAGGGTATTTAGTAGGCTTGATATGTTGGTGTAGGGGGGCAGGAAAAGGATGGGGAGACAATTTGTAACTCCAAATCTTGTGGAATTGAATTTTGAAAATTAAAAACAAACAAACAGACCGACAGACAGACAGACAGATAGATAGATAGATAGATAGATAGATAGATAGATAGATAGATAGATAGATAGATAAACAAACAAATGAATGAATGAATGAATAGAAGATTTTTTTTAAAAAGGGAAAACATTGCTAACATTTAAATATGGCATTGTGGTAGTTCCAAGTTCCAAACAAAAAGCTAAATAAAAAACAAACCATCTGATATTATGACTACTGAGCTTTTTCATATTATTAATATTCATGCAGATTTCTAAACTGTCATTGATTATAGAATTTATTGCTTGAGTAATAATTTGAAGGAATAGAATTAGAATCTCTGATATATATACATACATATATGTACATATGTATATATGTGGGTGTGGGGGTTGAGTGTAAATATATTTCTTAATTCTTAATATTGCTTATTAATCAAAAGATTAATATTTCCTTTAAATTGATGTGTGCCATACAGTTTTGTATAAAATCAGTACAATTTTTCTATTCTGAATTTTATCATTGTATGTAGATGATTGTATACTAAATGGCCATAGTGACAGATCATGAGCTTTGACTAGTCCTGCTCCTTAGAAAAATCTGGGAATATGAGCTGGTTAGAGATTCTCTGACTATTACCTAAAGAACAACTTAGCTGAGTACAGAATCTTATCACATTAATACAATTATGTTCAATTTTTAACCCTAGGCACTCACTTAGACTATTAACTCAGGAGACTAGTAGACTAGACTATAAGTTTGCATTTGCAGGATAGTTTCACAGATAAAATGGTATATTCAAACAATTTTTGAATGTAGACTCATTTTTATCTTATCTATAAAGAGATATAGAAAGCTATTTGATAGCATAGTAGAGAAGGATTAAAAAAAATCTGGCCCCACAAATAGCATGTCAAAGTGTATGTATACTTAAAAGATATATTATTAAATGTAATAGTAAATAGTTAATTACATTTTTAAAGTTAATGACAAAGCTCCAAAGTGTGGAGCTATTTATCTTACCTTCAAAAATCCATTTTAATAACATTCTCAGCATCTTCGATCCAAAGATCTAAACATGCCTCACTCCATATTACAAGTTAATGCAAGCCAACAAAATTCACACATTAAAGACATCTTTAAATAAGAGATCTTTTAAACAGGATAGAAATCTGGAATGAAGTTTTCACAGCTGGAGATCTAGGAGAAGATTGTCCCATAGTTCATCAACATAAAAGGGAGAAAAAATCTTATTGTCAGTAAGAGAACCTGAAATATGTTTCATAAGGAGCAAATAGAATAAAAATAGAATTGAATTGTGAACTGACTTACAAATGTAATGAGACACAAGTGTATCTATTTATATATTTTTGTTTTAAGCAAAGATTATATTTCAATAAAAATAGTTCTATAATTCACAGTTACAGGAAACATTTCTTACTTATTCACATTGGTCATTGTGATAATCAAAAAATAACGTAGACAATTCATGTGGACATTGAGACAGGTAGTATATGAGAAATGAAACTTCCCTTACCTTTAGATATTTATAACCTGATTAAGGCAATTTTATTTATGCAGTTAGTTAATAAATGAACACAAATCTGAATGCTTCACTGACTCTGCTTAGCAGTGATTTTAGAAACTCAGATGCCCCCTCCCAGTGTTGTTTTGAGCATCAGATGAGACATTTGGAAAGTTCTTAGCACAGTCCCCATCACTTAGTAACTCTTCAATAAATTGTTCCCTCCCTCCCCCTTGTTCTTGCCCCTCATTTATTATAATTTATTTATAATATCTAGGCATAAGTCATTTCAAATCCAATCTAAGATACCCCGCAATATTCAGGTTGGGTAGTCAACAAGTGCAATTTATGTGTCTTGGTAGCAGGTACTGAGCATTCTCACAATTCAATTCAAGTCAGTTCAATAAATTTCAGGTAATTAATTTCAAGGTATAAGATACAATATCAGCTAAAAATAAAATACTCTAAATATTTTTAAAATGCATACAATTATATGTGCATTTAATTGTTTGAAATTATGTGTAATCATATCTAAATAATATATTATATAACATAAATACTATTTATTATGATTATTAAAGCAAGTATTTCTATGATATTTTAAGATTTGCAAAGCACTTCACAAATATTAATTCATTTTGTATTCACAGCAACCCTAGAAACTAGGTGCTACAATTATTTTCACTTTACATTGAATTAAAACTAAAGTTAAACTACATGCCCAGGTTCATAAAGCTAGTTAGTATGTGGATTAGGCCTCACTCAGATCTTCCAAACTCTGGGTCCTCTTGCTCTATTCAATGTGCCACCAAGCTGCAACCAATAAGAATCCTAACATAAAAGTAAAAATCTTTTATCCTCAAGACCTTGAATTTTCCTGAGAAATATAACAACCAGCTAGGTAATTTGAAGAAGGAAGGAGTGCTTTTCTCAAGGAGATAGAAAAGTTGTCATAAAAAGTAACAACAAACCTGAGATTAGATGGAAGATATGTGTATATCATCTCATTTGAACATCACAACAGTCCTGTGAGACTTACTACTAATATTCCAGTTTCTAGTGGACTTGCTCATGATTGCACAGTCAATAAATGTTGAGATAGGATTTGAACTCGGTACTTCTTGAGTCCAGTTGGAGCATTTTCCCCTCAACTATACCCTACATACTTTTTTTTTATTGTTCCAAGCATATTATAATATGAAGAAAAAATCAGTTTAAGACAAAACATCATCTTTCAGACCATTCTGACACTCTTGTGTGTATACAGGTATGTACATGTATTTTGTGCATGTATATATACATATATGCACACATACACAAGTTTAGGTGTGTAACAAATATTTAAATATACTTGAAGCAAAAATAATATCTAGGAATCTATGTACCGTTATATTCCATTTTAAGTGAATATTAATAAGACAGTAACAAAATTACTTTCATTTTCTTTCAAAGATTTTTTTGGCCAAAATTTCTTCAATGTATTTTACAGGTCACATTGACCGATGGATTTGAACAATTTTATTGAAGTTATATTTCTGACATTCCCATCACTGTCACCTAATATCACCACCACCCCAACAGAAGGAATATCTTGTAACAAATAAGAAGGAAAAGCAAGACCAAGCAACATATCAGACATGTGTGAAAATGCTTATCTTATTTTCTTCCCCAGAAGGAATTCTCCTTCTGGTATGCTGTACTAACTGCACAACCATAATGTTTGAGACAAGATGTTATGCTAACTTCTGTACTAACTAAATTCTGAATGGACCCATTCTGTTCTGGAATTACATGTTCCAATTAGGTGGAAAAGAGGAGTATATATGTGTGATAAGGAATGTTGAGTTCAAGAAGTATCTAGTGGTCCAGTTTAGCTGAAAGTTAGAGTACAGGAGTGGAAATAATTGCAAATAAAGCTGAAAAGTATGTAGGAGTCAGATTTTGGAGGACTTCAAGTGTCAGGTCAAGGAATCTCTATGTTAATCTATAGGCAATAAATAAATGGTAAAGATTTTTAATAGTTAATTTATTTTTAGTTTTTAACATTCACTTCCATAAGATTTTTAGTTTTGAATTTTCTCTTCTTTCACCAAGATGGCATGCAATTTGATATAGGTTCTACTTACACATTCATATTAAACGTTTACGTGTTAATCATGATATAAGGAAGAGTTAGAACTAATGGGAGGAATTACAAGAAAAAAGAAGCAAAAGAAAAGGAGAACAATAAGAATGGTTCCATCTACATTCAGACTCCAAAGTTCTTTCTCTGGATGTGGATAGTACTTTTGGTTGTTAGTCTTTTGCAGTTGTCTTAGATCCTTACATACTGTCAAAGTCAGTCATAGTACAATGCAGCTGTTACTGTGAACAATGTTCTCCTGGTTCTGCTCACTTCATTCAGCATCAGTTCATATGAGACTTTATGGGTTCTTCTGAAGTCTACCTGTTCATCATTTCTCATACTGCAATAGTATTCCATTCCATTCATATGCTACAACTTCTTCAGACATTCCCCAAGTGACAGACAAACCCTCAATTTCTTTTTTTTTTTATATTTCAGTCAACATTTATTAAACACCAACTACATGTCAAATATTGTGCTATGGACTGGAGACACAGATATTATAAGAAAAAAGATAGTTGCGGCCTTCAAGGTGCTTACTTTCTTTTTTTGTTTGGTTTTTGTTTTGTTTTGTTTTGTTTTTAATTTTAATTTATTTTCTTGATTACATCATTCATTTCCACAAGGTTTGGAGTTACAGATTTTCTCCCCTTTTTGCCCCTACCCCCCAGCCCAGAACATTGATCCCACTGTAAGGCCACTCCCACAATCTGTTCCCTTTTATGC
>CM053600.1:129359229-129381284 GCA_028646575.1 Pseudocheirus occidentalis | reverse complement strand
TGACCTTTCTCTAATCCTCTAAATCCTTCCTGGTTTGATAGATGTGGAGATTGCTTCAGGTGCTATAGATCTGTTCTCCAGGGTAGACTCACACTGTGGCTAGGCTCCTCCAGTCCACCCTGGGGCCTGGCCTGGTTTGAGTTTCGGGCTGGGCTGTCCTTGGCTCCCAGCCTGCCGCAGTGAGCCCCTCCTGCTGAGCTGCCTTCAGCGAGATATGTGTTTTCTGTATTTTTGTGAGTTTGGGAGCCCTAAAATTTGTTTTGAGTCATATTTTATGGGTATTTAGGGTGGCTGTGTGGGACCTGCAAGACTTTGCTGCTTCTACACCACCATCTTGGCTTCCCATCATTATCATTATTGTCATCACTATCACCATTATCTCCATTATCATTATTATTATATGTACAGAACATGAACAATTTATCTCATTTGATTAAGTAGTAGTAGAATTCTTGAACCTATTGTGTGTCAGGCACAGTGACATATACTGGGAACACAAAACCAAAAAAAATATGAAGTAGTAATTGCCATCTTCTGTCCTACTTGGGTGGGAGCATAAAACATGTGTACAGAAAAGTGTGGCATAAGTAATTAGAGGAGACAGCAATAGTAACTAAAAGAATCCAGAAAGGCTTCTTGAAATTGAGCTAAACCTTGAAGAAAAACAAATATTGAATGAGTTGGAAGTGAGGAAAGAAAAAAGTATCATTGGGAGGTCTTCTGCAAATCCCAAGAGGAAAAGATCTAATCCAGCAGAAAGCTAATGATTCAGCTTAGCTAAACATAAAATTCAATAGGAAGAGTAGTGGGAAAGAAATACAGAAAGATTATTTTGATCCATAGTGTAGAAAGACAATGCCAGAATGAGAAATTTAATTCAAGGAGAAATAAGGAATCACAGAAGGTTGGTGAACAGTGGAGTGGCACCATCAAAGATGCCTTGGGCAGATTATTTTGGTGGCTCTGATGACTGGAAAAAGAATAGACAATGCAGGGAGAACAACTGAGAAACTACTCTGAGTTCAAGTGAGACATAATGAGGACCTAAAACAGTGGCATGACTTTGTGAATAGGAGGAAGGGTATGTATATGAGTGATTGCATGAGGGTGTATTTGGAAGGACTTGATCATTGAATGGATATGAAGGAATATGGGAGTGACAGACAGAAAAGAGAGACAGACAAAATCAGGGAAAGAAAAAAGAATGAAGATTTTATGGTTATAGATCTAAATAAATTGTGGAAAAATAGTGCTCTCATTTGAAATAGGGATGTTTTCATAAGGAGCACATTAAGAGTAGAAGATAATCATCTCCATTTTGTTCATATTAAGTTCAGAAATTAAATAAACTGCATCAAGTGGTGATAAAAGTTCTCTTTCAATGTAAGTTGTCAAGAAAAACTTGCTTGAAGAGGTCTACATGTAAGAGATTACTGAGGATTTGTGTTTTAGGTGAGAAGTATTTAAAGCTTGTCAAAATATATAATTACATAATGGGCCATAGGTATAGAATGAGCTAAAAAAATTCTTAAATTCCAGGAGTTTTAGTCCTTTTCATTAGTGTACCATTTTTGAGTCACCATTTAAGGAATGCCAGTTATGACAAGTCATACCTGAGTAAAGAGATTATTCACTTATGATTATTGCACAAGATAACATTAGAATTTCACCTAGCATATAAGAGTTTGCATCTTTTTTAACAAACAAATAGTTATTAGGCTAAAATAAACATATTCTTGCTAATAAAATTTGACAATAAAATGATTTAAGCAGAGTGTGATATAAAGTAAGATGCATGTTCCATGCCAAAATTAAAAGAAAAAGATTTTTGTCCAATTTTGTGCCACCACTAGTGTCTCAAGCTATGCAGCATCTGCATAGGAAATGGTTAGATCTTACAAAAGAAAAGCAAGTTGCATGTATTCTAGCTGTTGTGATCTATAAGCCACAAAATTAAAATATTCTCTGTAGCGTTTTTGAACAAGAGTTATGAGAGGCCTCTTATTCTTCCATTCATCTTGTTTTTTTTAATAACAATGTAATAATTGAGACTTGTGATTCTATAATGATCTCAAACTGACACCTTGGGAAAAGGGTGTCTCATGCCAAGATTCAAGAGAACACAAATAAGCCCATGCATGGCCCCAGAGTAAACCTATAATACTAACCTCCTCAGAGAAAATTCACATGCAGTCATTCTGGCAGGCAAAAAAAAAATGAGTATTTTATTATTTTATTTGAAGTTTGTGTTTATGAACATATTGGCCTGTATTTAGTTCTCCAGGGGACACATACTAAAAGTACAATTAATTTTAAATAATGTGTGTCATTCTCTTCTTTTGTTTTCTCTTTAGTCACATGTAAAATTCTATTGAATAATAGCAGAAAGACAGTTTGTGTAAAAAGTATCAGAAGAAAAGAAACAAATAAAAATTATCTAAGTGAAAAACATTGTGCTCAAAATATCGTGAATAGTCATTGGTAGAAGTCTGGTATGAAAAGAGGGCTCCATGTTCAGGGTGCTGACCTTTTCCCTGAATTTAGAGAGTGTAATAAAAAAAAGTAGGATTATTAGCCACTTTTTGTGCAGTTTTTCCTTTAAAGTCAAATCAAAGAACCTGTGCTAGAAGGACATCCTGGGTATGCTAAGGGTGCTTGCTGTTACAGTGTGTGCATGCATACATGTATGCATGCATGCATGTACTATGTAGGCACACATGCACATGTATATGTCTGTGCACATACACAGACATGTGTGTATGCGTACAAATATATACATGCACATATGTGTATAGATGCATGTGTGTGCGTGCACACATAAACCCATATGTGCATACACATAGAATATGTGTGTACATGCACACACATGTACATGCATATATTTTTCTCTCTGTATGTGCAAAAATTTGTTTCACATTTGTGGTATTACAAAAAGTTCTGATTACACATGCACACACATGCACACACATGCCCCCCCACACAGTTTTGTATAAGATTTTTAAAATAATTGGCCTACTTAAAGTATACGTCTGCCAGTGTGATCTCTGGGTCAAAGAATGCAGGCATTTTAGTCATTGTCTTGGCATAATACAATTTACAAAAGTCCAATATAACCTTTGTACAATATAGACTTAAAATATACCATGATGTAGTAGATGATACTTCTTTTCCCCCATTTTAAATGAAAGAAAAGAACATTTATAACTTTGGAGCCTGTAAAACGTTTTGTATGCCCATTGAGACAATTCAACTGTTCCAAATATAAAATAAAAGAAAAATAGCATTTGCAAAACCATATTTTCTCTTTATTTTCCTATTAACTTTGTGTTACTGATATGATATATTGCACAACCAAGTCAATCACCTCTTATTAGTTAATATAGACCTCTCAGTATTTACATATCTTTCTGTTTGAGAATACCTGTGTCGCTTGTTTTCCATTGAAAACCCAAAGATATATTGACTATTACTCTCCTCTGATTAAGGAACATCAGTGACTCCTGTTGCCTCTAAGATCAAACACAACTCTTCAACTTGTGATTTAGAACCTTTCCCAATCAAGCTCTAGCCTATCTTTATCCCTTGGGCCATTGAATATTATATTTCTAACTATTGTCTTTCCTTATCCCTGTGAATTAATGTGAATGTTAACATCCATTAATGCATGTATGAGTTCTCTCCCCCATTAGAATGTAAGCTTCTTGAAAGCAGGGATTTAAAAAAATATTTTCCTCCTTACTTCCTTCCTTCCTTCCTTCCTTCCTTCCTTCCTTCCTTCCTTCCTTCCTTCCTTCCTTCCTCCCTCCCTCCCTCCCTCCCTTCCTTCCTTCCCTTATTTCTTTTATTTTTTTATTTTACTTCTATCTGGCACTTAACACATTGTCTGGCATCATTGCTTTAAAAATTCTTGTTGATAGATTGACTGTATACATCTCATGTTTTGTATTCATTACTTTGCTCCAGTTGTCCCCATGCCTAGAATGCATCTACTTCTCACTTCTAGCTTTTAGAATCCCTAACATAGCATGGAAAGTCTGTACTTATCCCCTTAGCTGTTAATGCTCTCTCTTTTTGCAGAACATCATCTGTGCTGGTTTAATTAAATTCTTTTGAATACATTTCATATCCTCCTTAATAGAAGGTAAATTTCTTGAGGATAGGAAAAATGTCCTCTTTGTTATTTTGCACCTTACACACAGTAGGCACTCAATAAATGTTTGTTGCATTACCTTGGTTGCCTAAAAGGAAAGACGTAGTGCTTGCTAGGCTCATTTCATATGGTGCATTACTCATTGTCATGTGCATATGTAGATTTAATATCTATCATTTAATAAATAAGTATTAAGTGACTACAATGCACTGACACGATACAGAAGTTTGTTTAATATTTGAAATTTATTCAGTTGACAAATATTTATTGAGTGCCTCCTAGGTGCTGACATTGTTCTTGCGCACTACTGTTTAATATTCGGTGCTTGCTCAGACAATAAATATTTAAGTGCCTAATACTCACGGATACTGTACGAAACCCTGTAGATACAAGTGTGCAGAATTAAATACTTCCTTCTTTAAAAGAGTTTTCTTTTTTTTTCTTTTGAAGGGGGGGTGGCAGGGAAATTGGGGTTAAATGACGTTCCCAAGGTCGCACAGCTAATAAGAGTTAACTGGCTGAGTCTGGATTTGAACTCAGGTCCTCCTGACTCCAGGGCTGGTGCTCAATTCACTGTGCCACCTAGCCACCCCAAGAATTTTCTTTGTAATGCAGGTGACAAAAAGTATATGCCTAAATGTGCATAGCATTAATACAAAGTGAAGAAATACTAATAAATAGGGGTGGCTAGGTGGCACAGTGTACAGGGCACCAGCCCTGGAGTCAGGAGGACTTAAGCTCAAATCCAGCCTCAGACACTTTACACAAAAACTAGCCATGTGACCTTGGGCAAGTCACTTAACCCCAATTGCCCTCCCCCAAAAAGGCAAAAAAAAAAACTAATAAATAAAAAGCAGGTAAGTAAAAGGTAGTTTGTATGGAAGACCACTATCCTTTGGAGGCTCAAGAAAGACTTCATGAAGAAGATAGTTTTGGAGTTGCATCTTACAGAAAAGCAGAACACCGAGGTGGAAGTAGTGAGGAAGCATATTATAGACCCTTAGGACAGCCAGTGCAAAAGCATAAATGAGAGAAATTCGAAATACTGTGTGAGAAACAGAGAGAAGGCAAATTTGACTGGATTGGACAGTAAAGGAAAGGAAGGTACAGTACAATGAGGCTGGAATGATAGGCTTTTGTCAGGTTATAAAGAGCTTTAAAAACTAAACAGTGATCCTAGAGGGAATAGGGAGTCACTGAAGTTTATTGAGTGAGTAAATGATGCAACCAGATCTGACCTTAGGGAAAAACATGGAGGAAAAATTGGTGTGGAAGAGATCAATTAGTAAACCATTAAAAAAAAAGTTAGATATGATGAGAGGCTGGACTAAGGTGTTGGCCACATGAGTAAAGAGTAAGCATTGGATGTAAGAATTATTGTAAAGGTATTAAAAAAATAGATGCATACTTGAGGTGAGGGAATAAAATACAGTATTAAGCTCACCAACCTGGGAGACTGGAAAGATATGTCTTCTGTAGAATTGTTTTGCTTTGTCCTTCATTTTCAAAAAGGACCAACAGCATCACAGGGTGATGTCTTGATTCCTTCATTAATTTGATTTGTGAGACAGTTGCACAAAGTGATCAACCTCACTGTCTCTTCTAGAGTCATTCAAGTCCAATGGCAAGAGAAAAGTCAAGACAACTGATGGCCCAGGATGCAATGGATAACGTTGTGTATCAATGATACAATATTTTCAACATCAACTGTAGTTATGAATATGAATAACTCACCACATGGAGGGCAGAACCAAAGCCTTTATTCAAATACCAGAAGACCAAGTCCCAGAACCAGAAAGCCAAAATCATTACAGTAGTCACAAAGTTGATACACACAGTTAATGCAGTGGACACCCACATTCCCAAGCCATGGCAACCTTGGACCCAGAACTGCAGATGTGATAGCATAGCTAGTCAACTCTGTAGAAATCCAGGAAAAGTCAGGATGCCGAGACTCAACCACAAGAACAGGCACCCTCAAGCAGGGATCCCTCTCTCACTCACAATAGCTCCTCATCCTGGTCTTCTCTGTAAAAGTTGCAGAAGGAGGATCTCAGCAAAAAGGTGCAGTCTCCAGGTGGTCACTGAGAGAAAATCTGACTGTTCCGATGGTTCTCTTCCTTATATACAGTGTAGCTTCTCCCTGTTCTGCCCCTTCCTGTTAAGGTGTTAACTACTCCCAAGGTGTTAACTTGAAGTAAGCTGCTAAGTGCCTGTTTACTAAGTGCCAATAGAAAAGGGTGGAAGATCTTCAGATTCCATTAACGTTACATCTTGGCATCTTTGATGTATGACAAATCTCTACCAGTAAGTCTCAACCTGTGGATTGTGACCTCTTTGGGGGTCGAACAACCTTTTCAGACCATTGGAGAACACATATTTCCGATGGTTTTAGGAAGTGAGACACCACTCCTCTATCCCTCTCCCGGCGGGTTGCCAACATGCAAATACACCCACATACAAGTATTAAAGGGTCATGGCATTAGGAAGGTTGAGAACCACTGAGAGTCTAAGCACTCCGCAATGCTTGTTTCAGCTGCCTTCATGGCCTTTGAAACAAATTGTTCTCATCCACCTTTTTCCACCGAGGGAAGTCTCACATATTTAGGATAGACACCCCCTAATTCACTGACCAGTTTGTGGCCTGTTAGTTACCCTCAACCTGGTTGAGGCCATATGCTGAGACAGTTTACCAATGTGTTGCAGCTTCCTGGAGCTACAGGTAAGACTTAAATTTCAGATGGACCCTGAAGGTGGATAAGCAGCCCTTTAAAGGGCTTGGCAAGCCCTCATTCCAGAGGTACTAGTCCTCCTTGAATACCCATACACTCTAGAAACAGGAAAATTTGGAAGAGGAGACAGTCTTTTGATTGATTTTAACTTTTGATGACAAAGATGATAATGTTAGCAATTAAAGAAGTGGCTTGCCTTGCCATGCCCAGACTGTGCAGCAGGGAAGAACTCTGCATTCTACACTTTCCTACCAGGTGGGTTGCCTCCTTTGATTGTCTGTGTAGTTGGAACAGTCGACATCTTTAAAATTGATTTAGACAGCTTGAGATTTAGACAGTCTCTTTCCTGTGGGCTATTTCTTGCTATTTCCATAGGGTAAAGATCACACTATGCCCACAGCATAGGTACCATTAACTGAACTGGGAGGAAGTAAACATTCTCCCTCTCTCTTTGACACCAGCTGTGAGAAATGAGACTGGAGTCCCTGTTCTGTGTTATTTTCTGGTCTCATTTTCAGGTGCCAGCAATGACCCTCCTCTGACTGGGAGTTTGAGCCATGGCAACCTTGGACCCAGAACTGCAGATGTGATAGTATAGCTAGTCAACACTGTAGAAAGCCAGGAAAAGTCAGGATGCCGAGACGCAACCACAAGCAGACCTTTGGACTTGGATCTGCGACTGTGTGCACTATAAAACTGAGCTAAGCAATAAACTGAACCCCCTTTCCTTCTCAGGAGACTGAAGTAGTGGGAAGCTTATGTTTTACAAATAATGTGGAACAAGTTTATATATTTGTGATTATATTTTCTGAATGAAATATTCCTTTGTAAAACTAAACTATTAGTGGATAGATGAAATGAGGATGCAAGGGAATCATCTTAACGTGGAAGAATGTCATCACTGGAGTCATGGGCAGAGAGTTGAAGCACCCTAAACCCTCTTAAGGGAGTCAAAGAACCCCGAGGGAGGGGTGGGATGTAACATATCTAGCTTCCTAGGAGGTAGAGGCCAAGGTAGCCAAGTGTTAGAGAAGAACGGAAAAATAAGAAAGTCCTACTCCGATTTCCTTATTTGCATTCTTTCCACCAAAGTGTGATATCTCCCATGCATTTGGCTTTGCATGTTGTTATGTGTTGACTTTGTAGAGTTACTGTAGCAAGTTCTGAATGATGATCTATGTAATCACAACTCCCTGATCAGTGCACAGAGAGAATATAAGCAGTGCTCGGAAACTACTGCTGTGCAGCACTCTGCTCCATATGCTAGATACAGAAGCACTCCTCAGAAGCAGCCAAAACTGCCGAGCATTCAAAATGCCCACATTCCAACCAGGAAAGTCAAATCCCTTTCAAGCACTTCACCACTCTGTCGTTCCCTTCAAAAGGCTGGCTTCTCTGAGAAGGCCCGGGGAGAGAGTATGTAGTATCTCTTTAATTTATTCTGAAGCAAAAAGTAAAATGCTTTATTTATCATGTGATTTGAGACTGACTCCTTTTATAGTAGGTTCTTTTCATAGACCATGTCCTTGATGGCACCTTGAAAGTCACATGCAGATTGAAGTGGGTCTGAGAGAAGTGTATGGAATACCACACCCTCAGGCTGAACTCCACAGTGGACTAGTTTAATTGGCTCTTCTGGTTATGTGTTTGGCATCTCTAGGCTATTTCCTTAGGCAAAGGAAATTGACTGTTGATTTCAGTGATTTTTTTCAACCAGTCTAATTCAATATGATTCAACAAATATTCATTAAATGCCTATTGTACAATATATACTGAGATGGGGATGCAAAAAAAAAATTACATAGTACCAGCATTAAAAGAATTTACATTTTAAGGATTAAGGTAGTCAACTTAAATTAAAAAATAATAATCATCTTACCTGAAGTTATTTTTGAGAGTTTAATAATTGAAATAATTACTTTAGCTAGTTAATTTCTTTTGTAAATTCTCAGACAATAATAAATGGTTAATAATTTTTTGTTAAACAGCAGACAAAATACCAGACTGTAAGACAATAGCTAACTTTGAACCCAGGTACATAGCCCATTACTGGCTATGTAACTATAGCTAAATTAGAACTCTAGGTCCTTAATCTATAAACTATAGCTGAGATTTGTAAAATCTTTCAATTCAAAAACACTATATATGAGAATATGAAAATAAGATCATAGATCTGACCTGGAAGTGACCTCAAATGAAAGCTAGTACAAAATCCTCATTTTACAGATGCTGAAACTGAGTCCTAAGTGATTTAAGTGACTTACCTAAAGTATCATAGGTAGTAATAGACAAGGATAACATTTGAAGCCAACTATTCTGACTCCAAAGTCATTGTCCTTTGCACTGTAGCATGGTCTCTCATATGTTATCTCCTATGATCCTCATAAAAAAAATATGTGCAATAGATATTATTATTAACTCAAGTTTAAGAATTTAAATCACTTCTTCATGGTTAGATAGCTAGTAAGTATCAAAGGCAAGGTTTGGCCCCAAGTCTTCCAGACCCCATGACTATTTTATTTTATTTTTTTGCTTTTTTTTTCTTTTTGGAGGGCAATTGGGATTAAGTGACTTGCCCAAAGTCACACGGCTAGTTTGTGTCACATGTGTCAAGTGTCTGAGGCCAGATTTGAACTCACATCCTCCTGACTCCAGGGTCAGTGCTCTATTCACTGCGCCACCTAGCCGCCCCCTGTGACTATTTTATCTTTTATGCCAACTATGATTAAAAGCTACCATATAAGAAAATTTTAGATAAGACTGCATTTTGTAAATCATAAATTCTTTTATAAATGTCGGCTATTATTACTACCAGCAATACTATTAAGCCCACTATTACCAAAGCTGTTAATGAATAGAAAATCCCTGTTTAGGTTGTATAATATCAGATATATTTAGATATAATATCAGATACATTACTATCAAACACAAGCCCATAGAGGAAAAGGTAAAATATGTTTTTTTCTCCCACAAAAATTTCCCAAGAAAGCCAATCTATATTTTAATTGCATTTCAGAGTAGTTAATTTGGCTTTTGTGTTTGATAATTGTAAGTTAATTTTTAAATTAGGAGTATTTTTGTCTAAAATATGTGAAGAATAAATTATTTTTATACTTTTTATTTTACCCGAATGACAGCTTCTTATAAATGATAGTACTACAGAAAAGCATAATAGTTGTTCTTTTATGTGAGATTTAATTAGTAGAGTCTCAATTCAGTGATATATAGCTTCCCAAACTGTTCTCTCACTGATGTTCCATAGGCCTCCTGGGTTCTGCAGCTGTACAAATCTGGATCCTTTAGAAAGAACTTTGCAATCTTCTCAGATCCTTAGGGATTACTCTAAATGGCTATGGGAAATACTGGATTCTGTGATCTCAGTCTGATTATATTCCTCATTATAAGTGGATAACTATCATATACCTTGAAAATTATTTCAAAAGTTTCTGAAGAGCATGAGTATATTGTCTCAATCAGAATAAGCTCACCCTTTTCAGCCTGCCTCATAGCCTAGTTCCTAAAGACAGAAGAGGAAGACTATAGACCATTAATTAGCTTAGTATGTTTTTTCTAAGATAGAGGTGTCTGAAACTATTAGTTATGCTTTGTCCATGCCAAAAATATTATATATATATATGCATATATATATATATAAAATGATAATAATTGAGAAAAGTATGAAAAACAGACTATTCTGCAAGTGATGGGTTAAGAGGGTTTGTTGTTGAAAGAAATAACTAGGACTTTCAGCTTTTCAGGTCTTAGAAAGCATCTACCTGTAAATAGTTTAAAAATTAAGTAATCCATTGAAAATTAAATCTGCACTGGTAGAGCAAGTTTCCTCATAAAAAGTGTACCATACTAAGGAAATCACAAATATGGTAAAGTAAAACAAAACAAAAACTTAAAATCTTGTAATAATGTTTTATAGCTATAAGTTATGAAACAGCAGAGTTCCTGGACAATAGAAATTGAAAGTAATGGAGAGTAGCATGGGGAAGCCACATTTTGATCAAGCTGTACCATGTTATAAATGAAGAATTCTGTAGAATAATTTGTATTAAGTATAAATAAAAGAAGATAAAAAATGGATAATCCCATTGAAAGAGTGAGTGAAAATAACAGTTCGGTATCAATGGAAATACAGGAAAGCAAGGTCCCCAGCAGTTGGGAGTTCTCCCTGTGACAAATTTGCCAGAGGGCTTTGTCAAGAGTTTCACAGAATGGGGTAACCATGGATGAGTGGTGATCTATCTGTATCATTGAAGAGGAGTACTCACAAGGACATCACAGTTATGTTAGAGCATTGAAATAATATGATAACAATGATATTCAAATATGATCATTTCAGAGGAATGAATATGGTAGTATTGTGGAAGCTCTTTGGCAGCAGGGATTGTTGCAAGTTTTATTTTTATATCCATACCACCTAGTACACTGTTTAACACATAGTAGCCACTTAACAAGTACCTACTGATTGATTATTTAAGGTCACCTTGGTTTTAGAATTGTTTTAAGCTTTGTAAACTCTTAATACATCCTTATACTTAAAAGTTAATTCCATAATAGTTTATAATTTTAAAAAATTCATTAGACTTGTTCTAAAAAAATAATTTACTTGTATAATTGGACCAATTTTTAGTTGCTGGAACACTAGGTCTTGGTAAAGTTGACCACTTTAGAAAGTGGTAAAGTGGATAAGTCCTCAGGAATATTAGTGCATGTAATATATTACTTTTTCAGAAATTTCCTGAAAAAGTAGCCTATACACAGTGTTCCCAAAGTATAATCACAGTTTTGAAACACTAAGTATTAAATATCCAGGTATGGTAATGTATCCCAATATTCATGATATTCCCTAGTCTTAGGGAAATTTGAAAACTGCACTTAGACTTTGGGGATGAATGTATATTGGGATATTTTAGACAACCTATAGATTAACTCAAACAGGGAGTCAGTAGCATTATCATCCCACCCACTCAGATACATTTTAACAGTCTAAAGCAATATAGCATGCTCTCGATGCATGTGTAAAGTATTCTTGTAAAAACTTACCTTCTGAGAAGTTAGTTGACTTGCCATGTTCACAGAACTGAAAAGGTTAGAGGTGGGATTCAACTCCCAACCTCCTGAATAAAGCTCCAGGATGTTCTGGAAATATTTCTGATCTATTTGTCAAGACCCTTGGGTTCTATGTTTTTCACTGAAACTATGTATAAGCCCTAGGGCAAGTTACTTATCCTCTCTAGATTTTAGTTTCTTTCCTTGTAAAATAAATGTGTATGTGTATGTGCAATTTCTATAAAATCTGTGTCAGTTGCAAACATTCTCATGATTTTTTTAATGAACAGTGTATTGACAGGGGTATAAGAAAAATGGAGATGAGTGGTTCAAGTTGACAAAGTACGTTTATTATTATTTAATTTTTTTATTAAGTTTCTCTCTTTTAGAAAATGTTGAAACACACAAAGATGGAAAGGAATGCTTGGTTTGGGAGAAACCCTGTTAAGAGCTCAACAATAGCTCTGCCTCTCTTATCACAGAGCCAATAATATATGGTTCATAGTAACCTGTCAGAATATGCACAGAAAAAATAGTCTAAAAATTAAAGCTGGTTAAGTAGCTTCCAAAGAAGTATTCATGAAAGAAAAAAAAATTAAAATGTAGAGACTGAAATCACAACGAGAATAGGATTAAACGTCATCCTCCAAGAATGGAGTTATCTGGTAAAAGGACATGTACTAAGTTTATTAAATTATTGTATTTTAATTCCCCTTGATCAGCATTTTGACATTATTAAAAGATATAGGTCTACACTGTGTGGACAAAAACAGAACTATTCTATATGTCCCTCACTGATTTTTTATTCTGTGAGTAAGTCACAGATTTCCTGTTTAACTGTAATGTTATTGGGGTTATTAAGTCAATGGAAGTTAATGCTATTATGATTACAGAAACCTGTGTTGGAATTGCAAATTATAAATGGCAAGATATATATTCATTAGTAATCTTAATTTTCTGAGTCCAGAAATGGAAAAATAATACATCAGGAATATGAACAAGAGGTATAGACTGTGACTCTGGCATGACCTACGAGCCCACGGTATGCTAGGAAATCAAAACATCAAAGTCACCTGCATTAATTTATGTTATGACAATTACCCGTTTTGTTACCAAGTTTTATCACAATTCCATATCATGTGGCATTTAAATAGAATAACCAAATCACCTAAAACCTTTAAAGATAAGATGTATTCATTTTGTTATTATAAATCCACAAAAACATTTAAGAATGTGATTTTTAAAAAGCAACCTATTATTTTTATGATTTTTTTATGGCTAGCTTTGTTTTCAATCACCTTTTTTCTGTAATACATTCTTATCTGCTTCCTTTATTCCACATAGAAGAAAATAATAAAGTGAAGAAAAAAAATTGAAATAAAAGGGTCATCTTCCAAATTTAATATTATAAATATTGTTACACAGGCATAAACCTAAAAAGAAGGGAGGAAAGTACTTCATACCTCTTCCTGGAACCAAGATTACTCTTTGCCATTTAATAGAATTGTTTTAGGTTTTTTTCCCCCTTTGTATTGTTTTTTTTCTATTCAGATTGTCGAGGACAAGATATCACTTGTATGTGTTACTCTCTGTACTTCATTTTGTGTTACTACAATAATACAAATAAATGTTTTTAATATCATTTATTTATTGTGGCATTTAAAAGATTAGCTAATTTCTTCTTTCACATACCATATTTAATAAGAAGGCAAGCAACATAATATCAATTATACTTGGGAAATCATGAAAAACATAATTTTATTTTAGCCATATTGCAAAAACTAAAGAAAAATTAAGTGACAAAACTACACTGCAGTTTTCATCTAGACTTCATCATCTCTCTTTTTGGAAGTGGACAGCATTTTTCATCATGAGACTTTTGTAATTGTATCAAATCATTGTATTAAGCAGAGTAGCTAAATCACAGTTGATAATTACAATATTGGTTTTTAATATGTCAAGTGATCTGGTTCTGCTCATTTCATTATTCATCAGTTTATATAGGTCTTCATATGTTTCCTGAAACCATCCCAATCATCATTTTTATAGCACCAGAGTGCTCCATCAAAATCATACCACAATTTGTTTAGCCATTCCCCTAATGACGGGCAACCCCTCAACTTTCAATTCTTTTTTAAAACCTGAACAAGCTGTAATAATATGTTATTTTCCCCCTAATACGTTTAAAGATACCTTTCAACACTCATTTTTGTAAGATTTTGAATTCCAAATTTTTCTACCTTCATTCCTTCCCTCTCCTCTCAACAACACAGCAAGCAATATGATATGTTATACTTGTACATTCATGTTAAACATATTTTTACATTAGTCACGTTCTTAAAAAAGAATCAGAACAAAAGAGAAAAACCATAAGAAAGAAAAATAAAACAAAAACACTTAAGCCTACATTCAGACTCCATATTTCTTTCTCTGGATGTGGATAGCATTTTCCATTATAAGTCTTGTTATAGTCTTGGATCATTGTATTGCTGAGAAGAGCTATGTTCATTGTAGTCGATCATTGTACAGTGTTGCTATTACTGTGTACAATATTCTCCTGATTCTGCTCACTTTACTCAGCAGTAGTTCTGCCTGTTCATCATTTCTTATAGAACAATAGAATTCCATTGAGAAGTATTATTGAGAAAGGGACAGAAAAGCATGTGGATTATCAGAGAAATTTTTTTTTCAGAAAAACACCCCCCCACACACACACACAACACACTAGTATAATCCTTAACAATAAGTCTAAATTTACAAGCCACATAATGATTTCTGAAAGGAAGATGGCACTAGGTACTTCTCTCTCTTTGTCCTAATTTAATACTATGCCACATAGACTTTCTATCTCCTCAAATGAAAACAAAATGATAAAGAAAACTAAATAGACAAATTAACCATATTTAAGTACTTACTGTATGATAGGTTTTATGCTAACACTTAGCAGCTAAGTGCTGGAGTAGAAGATATTCCAGAAAAAAAGGCTTTACTTTCAAATGGTTGGCCAGATGTAAATAAAATACAAAATACAAACATCATAAATGGAAACTGACAATCAATCTCATTAGAATAAAGATATTCTATAAAACGCTTCCTAGGAAGGCAATTTTTTTTGGTCTTCTAGGATGTGGTCCTTCAGATTGACAGCAAGAAAAGGGAGAGAGATGTACAGAAGAAGAAGAGGAGGAAAATAGTAGAGGAAGGTAGAAAGAGGAAAGGACCATATACTGCCTAGTAATTCCATCTTAGCCAGAAAATGTATACCTATTTAGACTATAGAAACTAGGTTACCTTAGCTCTGGCCTCTTGCAAAATGAAGCTGATACATTCTTTATGTTGCAAGATGAGGCACATCTAATTCTGTACATTCCAATTTCTTCACCTTAAGGGGGCTCTTGACAAAAATGTTTGACAGAAAGCCCCACTCTTAAGTAGAGTCAACATGATCCACTGATATATGTATGTATGTATGTATATATATATATATATACATATATATATATAATATATTATCTCTAATACCCAGTTCAAAATAGTTAGAAGATAACTTGGTGTCAGCTGTTAATTATGACATCATCAAAGATGGTTAAGCAAGCATACTCTCTCCATTGGTAATTATATGATATCAATAATTATTTCCATACTTCATTAAAGTCAAACAGGAAATCTCTAAGATAACATCACTGGTACATCAATGTCTGGATATTTAAGGTATGGCAAATCTTGACTAGAACCTTTTTCTTCTCAGAAATTTTCTCATTAGTATGTCCCAGGGAGGAGTTGAATAGGATAAAGATAGGAATGGAACAGTCCTTGCAAGACCAATTAGATTTAGTGGTGATTGATTATGTCTGTCCATATGTATGTTAGATGGACTTAAAAGCAATAGTGACTCTAATTACAAATATGATACTTGATTAATGTTGTTCTGAAGTTTGGTGACCTGAAAAGAGTATTTTACATCAATTGCCAAGTTGTTGGTCATCAATGAATCTATTTTTACTCCATTGGATAGGCACTGCAGATACAGAACTATGCATTACATCATAAAATATATAGTATTAATACCATGTAAGTGGGAATCACATATATGTAAATATAGATCTGTCACATGTATACATATCTATATAAATACAAATATTCATATATGCAAAAGTAATATAGACTACTTAGATCCACACAAATTATGATTTTTTCCCTTCTGAATACAGAAGAACACTTAATTGAAACTTTCTGGTTAAGAATGAATTTACCAGTTCATCCAAATCTTGACTTTTGTCTGCTTGATCTCTCTAAGGATTGAGCTGGGATATTAGTAGACAGCAGAGACTGACCATTAAAAGGGAGTGTAAAGATGTAGTATTCTGTCTCTCATTTCTTCTGGCCAACTGGGACTTTTCCATTGGATTTGTTCCTCCAACGTTTGGTTTTCAGCCAGTTCTTTGTAACTTCTCAGTCCCTATACCTACTATCTATCCAATTATTTTAATGTGACATTGAAGTTTCTGACATCTTCATTCCAACTCTCTATCTGACCTGGATTCACTCCTGATTTTGACCTGGACTTGATTCTTTGACTCTTACTTCAATTCCATTGCCTGCTCTGACATACTGGTTCCTCTCTTTTACACTTTGAACTTCTATCAAAAGCCATGGAGAATAGGCTTAACATATAGCTCCCACACCTGCTTACAATTGCTGGTTTTTAACCCTCGACATACTACTTTGCAGTGAGAAGCAGTGTTGTCCAAAAACACTACTAAAGAGTTTATTAACTCAGTGCAAAATTCCCTCTTTATCTGTCCACTCATTTGATTGTCTTTCAATATGTACTTGTTCACTGGCCTATTGAAAGTCTTTTGCAAAGTGATCATGGAAATCAGTAACTTTAAGGCAAGAAAGGGGATGTTAAATTGTGTTGTATTAACCAGGCCTCTACACTCATTAACACATAATTTTAGGTATCTCTTTGGTCAATTAATATTATGCAAATGTAATCAAACCAAAATAAAGGCTACATAAATTAGATAATCTTCCAGAATAGCCACTAACCAATGTTACTTTGATAAGAATACTCTTTTGTCATATATTTTCACTTACAAAAATATCTTTGACCTCTTTTGTTGTCCAATTGTTCAGCCATGTCCAAATTTTTATGACTCCATGCACCATGGCATGTCAAGTCATTATATGTTCCACTATCACATTAAGTCCATCCAAGTTCATGTTCCTTGTCTCCATGGTGCTACCATCTCATCCTCTGCTATTCCTTTTTTCTTCTGCTTTCATTTTTTTCCAGTATCAAGATCTTTTCCAACAAGTCCTGTCATTTCATTCTGTGGCCAAAATATTCAAGTTTCAGCTATAATGTTTGACTTTCCAATAAACTGTTTGAATTAACTTCATTAAGTATTGACTGATTTGTTCTCCTTGCTGTCCAAGGAACTTTGAAAATTCTCCTCTCGCATTGCAATTCAAAAGCACTGATTTTGTAGCATTAATCTTTCCTTGAATTCCAATTCTCATAGCCATACATTGCTACTAGATAAACAATAACTTCAATTGTGTGGGCCTCTGTGGGCAAGGTGATGTCTCTGCTTTTTAGTATACTGTCTAGATTTGTCATAGCTTTCCTTCCACGGAGCAAGTATCTTTTAATTTAATGACTGAAGTTGTCATCTGCATTGATCTTTGAGCCCAAGAATATAAAATCTGATACTTCTTCCATTTCTCCTCCCTGAATTTGCCAGGAAGTGATGGGGCCAGTTGCCAAGATCTATTATTTTATGTTAAGCTTCAAGCCAGCTTTTTACTTTCCTCTTTCCCCCTTATCAAAAGACTTCTTAATTCTTCTTCACTTTCTTCCATCAGAGAGGTATCACCTGTGTATCTTAGACTTGATATTTCTCCTGGCAACCTAAATTCCAGCTTTTGATTTATACAGCCTGACATTTTACATGATGTACTCTGCATATAAGTTAAATTAACAAGGTGACAATATACAGCCTTGTCATACTTATTTCCCGATCTTGAACTAAACAGTTGTTCCATGCTTGATTATAACTGTTGTTTCTTGGCTCACATACAGGTTCTTCAGTAGACAAGTAAGATGCTGTGATTCTCCCATCTCTTTGAGAACTTGCCAGATTTTGTTGTGATCCACACAGTCAAAAGGTTCATTGTAATCAATGAAGAAGTACATGTTTTTTCTTTTACCTCTGTTCATACTGAAAAAACCTTGTGTCTTAAAACATTACATAGACAAAATGATTTTATATTAAAATGTTTACATTATGAATTAAGGAATTATAACATAATACTAAGTACTGTATGACATGTGGAGATTAAGATTAGTTCTTTTTTTTATTTGTGATGATTTCATACAGATGATGGAGAATATGGAAATAAACATCTGGATAAGAAAGTGATATTATAAAATGAACTTTTCCTTTCTTGTCTGACTAGAAGCAAAGGTACAGTAGATCCTTGGCCATGCTAGATCATTTTTAGCAAATCTAGGAAGAATATTTTCTTGTTGTCACTGTCATTATTGTTGTTTTACAAATCTAAATGTGGAAAGATTTAACATGAAAATGGAAAGACAGGGTGAAAAATTCTTAAATAACTTCAACCACACACCCAATAAAGTAATAAGTATGGTATGTAGAGAGAAGTGATCAAGATATTTAGGAATTCATAGGAAAAAATAACCAGAAGGTAATGCCCAATTAATTCTCTGGGTCTCAGATTTTGATTTTTCAGTTAGGATTCAAGATATAGCCTGTTCAAAAATAATAGCTCAGATATGTAGGAAAACATAGAGGTCTAATTTGTTCTAGCTATATAGAAATCCATGTGGGAGAAAATTTAGGAGAAAATAAAAAATGGAGAAATAGAAATGATAGTGGAAGAATATAATAAATTTCCTGTATACTTGGAAGGAATTTTTCATACCAAATTAAGTTTTCAAAACTGGCTCAGTGATAAACTATTGTTATGATCTTTGATGACCCAAATAACTTGGGTTGTCTTTTGTTTTCAACTAAAAGCAGAGTAGCTACTAATGATAGAGGAATATCTATCTTGGGGCTGGCTGGTGAGCCTGCACAACACGTTAGGTTGAAATGCTATCTACATGGAAGTGGCTGGGGAGCCAGATTAGAGAAAGACGTGAGATGGTACAATATGTGTCCCTGTTCCCTTATCTGGAACATGCATAGTTACTCTTACTGGTTCCAGTCTGCTAATCAATGATGAAAAGATCAACCCTTGCTTGGCTTCATAGCCAGAATTGGTATACATTCAAAAGTAAGTTCTTGTTCTCATGCCTGGCTGGTTGTTTTCATGTAAGAATGCAAGGATGTATGGTGAGAGAAACCTCAGGTTTTTCTTTCCTAATCTGAGCCATACGGCCACTAGCACATGACTCTTCTTTTGGTTCTGTCCCTTTTGTGTTTATTCTTTCTCTTTTTGGCTGAAAGAGTATGGGGAATGACCACAATGAAGTAAATTTCTAAAGGTCAAAATGGTGAGCCACTAAATGTATGGGAGCCAGAGATTTTTCAGAAGCCATACAGTGAGTAGTGAAGTCTTTAATGACCTGTTTGACCCAGCATAGATCAAAGGCAACCAAGACAAAGCAACAACAATTCATCCATTGGCTACTGTGCAGTCTCAGTTTAAATTAGTGGGATGAATGCTGTTAAGAAAGCTTAAGTTTGAATCTATTCTACCGAACTGCCAAAGAGTATAGGGAAGAGTTTTCTCCATGTGAGAAGAAATATTTCTTATTTCTAGCTATACATTCACAGTAAATATCTCTTTCTGAAAGGTTATTTTATTTGGTTACATGAATCTAAGGCCCTGATAACTGGAAGTTAATAGTGAGGGAAATAGCAGAATGGAGGCTTTATTTGGTAGTGTTAGAACGGATTCATTCCAATCCTTTAGAGTAACCTTAGAATCCTAAGGGAGAGCTGTTGCTGGACTAATTATGGGAGAGTGAGTACAAAGCCTCACTACAGTGAGAGGAATGACACTTTTGAACTTAATTCTAAATAAGGTAAAAGTATGGAAATAGGAGTAAATGAGTGAGAATATTGGAGAAATGAGTCCTGTCATTATAGAAAAGCAGAGAATACTGGGCACACGTTGGTTTAAAGTCTAGATTTTAGGGGAAAACACTTAGAAATAGAGAAATAAATTATCATTTGATAAAAGTTCACCTTATTTGATTAAAAAACAAAAACCACAGCAACATAGAAAACTGGAAAACAATCTAGCAGAAATTACGCTTTAAACAATGCCTTATCCTATATTTCATAATATATTCTAAATGGATATGCAACCTTAGTGCTAGCAATCATGTTATTAAAATAATTAGAAGCAGATCTTATACCTCACACAGCTACAGGTAGGAGATAGAGATAGAGAAAATGACAAAAAATACCATAACTTTGATTGCATGAAACTGAAATGCTTACTTACATACAAAATTAATACACATAGGATAAGAAGGGAAGTGGCTAGATCAGAAAAAAAATCTTCATATGAAATTCCTTTAATAGGTATTTGGGATATGAGGAGTTGTGAGAAAAAAAGACACCTGGTACATTGTTGGTAGAGTGGTGTATCTGAATCATTTTGGAAAGTAATTTGGAATGATGAGAATAAAATAATGTGCCAATTCCATTAGTAGGCTTATATCTCAAAAATTCATTGATACAGAGAAAATTCTGATACATAACAAAATAATTATATTTGCACTTTTGGGGATAGTAAGGAACCAGAAACAAAGTATATAGCCCTCTAATTAGGGAACGGCTAAACAAATTGTGATATGTGAATATAATGGAATATTGTTGTGCTGTAAGAAATTACAAGTGTGATGAACACAGAGACACATGGAAATATCTACGTGAATTGACTGATACAGAGTGAAGCAAGAAGAGTTAAGAAAATAATATACCCAATAACTACAACATATATGAAAAAAGTGAGCATATACATATGTGTGCACATGGAGACATATGATCCAAAGTGAATGGTGAAAAGTTATAAAGAATAAGCATGGCTCAAAAGGAAAAATAAATAGTAGGATTCTCTTATATCTTAAGGATATATCTTTATATATATATCATAAGGATAGGTCCTTTTGCCAAGCTAATAGGTATACAAATACTGCCCATTGCACATAATTTTTAGACTTTTTCGAATAGTTGATCAATATGCTGATTTTTCCTATTTGGTTTGCCCTAAAAGAAGAAGAAGAAGAAGAAGAAGAAGAAGAAGAAGAAGAAGAAGAAGAAGAAGAAGAAGAAGAACTGTTCTAAACAAAGATTCTCTGGGTTCCTAGAGAAAAAAAATCTATGGCAATGGAAAAAATAAATGCATAAACATGTGCACAAACTTATTTTTATTGTATTAGAGTAAAGAAATCCTTTATTTCTTTGATCTGCCCAATGAGTAATGACCTCCCCTCCCAGTTTTTACAAAGCATTTTATTTTCAAATATTTTATGAAGTCATCATGTAAGGTTTTGCATTTTTAAATCATTTGTATAAATCTGTGCCTTTTCTCCTAGACTCAAGTTCATTAAGGTAAAAACTATCTTACCTGAAATCTGCATCTTCTCTAGTGTGTTGCACAGGTTCTGGAAAGTTTCTCCTTTAACAAATGGTTCTTTTTTTATTTTTAATTTATTTTCTTGGTTACATCATTCATTTCCACAAGGTTTTGAGTTACAAATTTTCTCCCCTTTTTGCCCCTACCCCCCAGCCCAGAACATTGATCCCACTGTAAGGCCCCTCCCACAATCTGTTTCCTTTTATGCCATCTTCCAACATCCTTCTAGCTTCCTAGCAGGGCAGGGAGGGGCTCCCTGCCCCCATCCCTGTATGTATTACTTCCCAGTTGCATTTGATTGTATAGCTTTAAATACTAGATTCTTGCAATTCCTCCCCTGTCACCCATTCCCATTGGGAGAAGCAGCAATTCAACACAGGCTCTACCTGTGTAATTACACAGGACATCTCCATGGTGGGCAAATTGTGAGAGGCTGATTGTATATCCCTCCTTCCTATCCTGCACTCCCCCTTGTTCTGTTCTCTACC
>CM053600.1:129338538-129358729 GCA_028646575.1 Pseudocheirus occidentalis | reverse complement strand
CAATGAAAATAAAATTAAAATGTTAAAATAAAACCAGAGGAAAATGAAGATAATGTATTGGTTTTTGACCTCCTTGGGTCATTATGAACAAATCACTTAGAAAACTTTAAATCTATATATAAATGTGAGATCATTGCATTATTCTGTTCCATGATATCCATCCAATACAATGTAAGAAGCATCTTCCTGGGGCGGCTAGGTGGTGCAGTGAATAGAGCACCAGCCCTGGAGTCAGGAGTACCTGAGTTCAAATCCGGCCTCAGACACATAACACGAAAAACTAGCCATGTGACCTTGGGCAAGTTGCTTAACCCCAACCTGCCCTCCAAAAAGCAAAAAAAAAAAAAAGAAGCATCTTCCTGTCATTGCAATTTATTTAATCTAGTTGTTTAACTAAATGGCAGTTGGCTGAGCATAGGTGGGATCAATATATTTACATACATATAGGATTTTCTTATCAGGTACTCTGTGTTCTGATATTTTGAAGAAATCACCAAATTTCAGAATTGAACTGCACCTCAAAGACTGTCTAGTCCAAACCATGCGTGAACAAGATTCACTTATGTATCAACTGATGATATCACCATCCAGGGTTTTCTCTTTTGAGGTCTAATGAGAGGGAACTCATTAAGTTTTGAAGCAGCCTGTTATTCTTTCTGGCAGGGGAAATCAAACTGAATATGAGAAAGGATACTTCCTTGTTTTATGAATTCTAAGACATCTTAAATTCCTTGAATAATTAGGATGCCAACATCACTAAAAGGAAATATGAGTGAAGATACTTTCATGATGGTGTCTATTTTTTGTTTTGTTTTCCTCACCCTGTTAGCCAAAAGATAATGGGTGAGTGAATGGGGTGGAATCTGGACTATGTCAAAACTTGGGTATCTGTTTTAAAGCTAGGACTTTGACCTCATTTCCCATTCCCCCCTCAATTTTTTTCACCTAGGGGTGAGTGGGATGTGATATGATTTTTCATTGGGCATGAATACGATGGAAATAGTTATGGCAGCTCTAAAAACTGTTTCCAGAAAGTAGAAGAGCAATCTTTGAGATGTTCCTTGAGTTCTAACAGATCACCAGAAGAAGTGTGTCTAGCAACGTAGAGGAATGGAGAAAAAAATTTCCTTTAATAGAGACTTAAAATGGGAACGTTATAATACCAATGACTTCAAATGATCATACTCTAATATTATAATGAATCTAATTAGTATATTTTTGTAGCATTGTGTCTAGTGTATGTTTTTTTAAACTATTTACAAATGGCAACTAAAGTAGACCTGACAATTGGAGATAATGTTAACTAAATTTACAGAAGAAAAGCCACCTCTTAGTATGTATGGATTATAGAACTGTTAAGGGATTTATGTACAGGGTAGGGTGTCTGGTTTCCTAAATCTAGTAGCCATTTCAGCTCCAGTCATTAATGTTTTGTATGAACAAACATTACAAATAATGCCAGTTGTAAACTAAAAAGAGGTTGCTTCCTGGTTTCTTGCTGGTTGCTTTCATTTCCTTCATTCTTGTTTTATTTTTTTTCTTTGTACATTTTTTTGACTGGCACAACTTTGATATGCCTAGCAGATAACATTGCCAAGTGTGCCAGAGGCCGTGTTGCTAACTGCCAATTGAGTTTTCAGTGCTTTGTTTTACATTAATGTTGTTAAAAATCTCTCACTTATTTCCAGCTCACAGTTTCTAACAAGCCACAGCAGGTGGCAATATTTGTTTTTGCCCTTCAAGACAGCCCAACTGAACAAAGAATTGGCTGGTTTGATAGGGACTTCAAGTACTTGGGAATGTCACAGGTGAAAAGACTACAGCTGAGTTTCCTACTAATTTCCCAAAACTAAATGAACATTCCATTTCACAATACACAGTTAGACCTAAGAGATTGTTCAAACTATTTTGATTTTCCTTTCTCTCTGGCATCAGATATCAAACTGAAAAATCCCAAAGTAGTGGTCTGTAGCAGGTGGATGGAATGGCAGGGCTTCCTGCTGAAGACATGGCAAAGAGAGGCTGGATAATATCCTAAAATATTAACTGTACCTGTACTGTCTTGCTGGGCTCACTGTAATCTGAAGTCAATGGGTACTTTCATTGCAATTAAAACAAGCTTTTAATGGATTCTTTCTAATCAAATATTAAAACCCTCATTGCCTAACATGGCCTCTGAACACTTTCCTACATGGACATTTTTATAATTTGGCCCACAGAAAAGGCCCCCCCCCTTTTTTTTACTCAAAGTCAAAGGAAAGCTAAATTGTAGTCATACAGTTTTTTTTTCTTCTTTGTGTTTGTAGTAAGATCAACAGAATCTACCTAGAATCTTAGTTTTGCTAGCAAAATTTTAAAAGTAGCAAAATACTGGATGTATGTAAATTCTGGTCATGTAAGGAGATAAAGGAATATCACATGAAAAATTAAGTCTTGCAACATATACGTGCATACTCTGTGTGACTGTATGCATGTGCATATATATACGTATATATATATATATATATATATATATATATACACGTATATGTATACACACATATATTCCTACTAGTCAAAAATCTTGAGTGTTTAGCATGGGCTTTTAATGGGAGATCTACCAAAGATGAGAAATGTACAATGAGAGGAAGGATCATATAGATGAGATCATGCATACACTGAAGTAAGGAAGAGGTAAAAATCTAAAGATCAAATCTGAAATTTAGAAACAAAAGAGGAAAAAGTCCCAAATACCAAATAATCAATATCACTTATTGTGATAATTCAAGGGTTATATAAGTGTTATACACTTTGATTTTGATTAAATAATGTATTTCTTATAAAACAATATATGTATACATATATTTATATTAACCATACCATTATTTTATTCTTCATCTTATTTTCCATTTCCTCTGAATACTGTAAACAAAAAGTTTGTTCCTTAATGTCTTTATTTTTTCCTTCTATAAATTAGAACTATATATTCTTTAATTTCTCAAACATGTCTTAGTATATCAGGGGAAATGAACCCATTTCTCTAGTAGAGTGGCACCTTCCTGGCCATCAAGTTTGCCATCTAGTTAAAAATTAATGTGAATTGTGCTATCTCTGAAATAGAGTAAAATTGCAAAGCATATATCCTAGAGTCTAGGCAGTGACTTGTGAACCCCATACCTTTAATTCTAATAGCTCCCACTAGACATATGGTAATAAGCTGTTATTGAATGCTGACCAGACAACCAGACAAGGGAAACATTGATTAGATAAACACTTTTCTACTTCTGAACATGTTAACACTATCAAATTTAACTTTTTGGTTAAATGACAGAACTGCAAAGTAAAAACAGCTCAAAGGCTATAGAGAGGACTAGGTTGAAAAGAATATTGTTAGGGAAAAATTTTAATCCTCATAGTATGTTAATAATTATAATAATAATCATAATAGTGGGCTAAATATGCCACAGGGGAAATATTAGTATAGAAGAGTTTATGTGAAAAAGAACTTGTAGGAGGATATAGCATTCCTGTAGGAATTTGGTTCCAATTCCATGTCATCTATAGCTAGCCTGAGTGATTTGAGCCAAGTTGCCTCCTTTATTCCTAGTTCTTTCATATATAAAAGCAAGATATTTGAACTTTGTGATCTCTACAACATTTCTAGCACCTAATCCCAAGAATTTGAAGTTGGAGCAAATTGAGTATGTATTTTGAATCAAACAATTTTATGTACAGCCCCCCAAAAACTCATTCATTGATAAATACCCAGTTTCTAGAAAAAAGATACGTTCCCATTGTATTCATGTACCCTAACTCCAGACCAGATTTAAAGTGTTGAGTTCACGTTCAAGTGCCAAATTTTCACAATGCTATTGACAATCATGCATGTTTTCAAAGGAAGGCATCAAAAATGGTGAGAAATCCCAAAACCACGTTACATGGACATTGGTTGAAAAATTGGTGAAGGGATCTTTAGCTTAGAAAATAGGAGATATAATGGTTTTACTTTCAAGTATCTGCAAGTCTGCCATGAAGGTTAGCACTTACATTCTTTTCTTAGTTACAAAGGACAGTACTAGAAGGAGGAAGACTTCCATTCAGGAATGTGTGTGAAGAGAACATTTTGCTTTTTTTAACCAAGTCACATTCTTGATTCATACTGATCTTGCAGACTACTAGAAGCATCAGACTTTCCATACGAATTGTTGCCCCACCACCATTTCCCTACCCTGTATCTATGCCACTGATTCATTGATAGGATTTTATATTTTTCCTAAGATATTTGATCCATTCCCATAGCCTGCCTAGATCTTTTGGAAGGCTGGCAATCATCCAAAATTTAAATACTCAAATATAGATCCTCAATTTCATGTTATTTGCAAATTTGATTCCTACCAACTCTAAGATTTGTTGGTATGCAGTATTTGATTAAATAATTATTTCTATTTGCATATACATTTAAAGAAAATTTCATAATGAAAGAATAAAAAACAAACAAAACCTATCACTTATTGAGACAAACATGTTTGTCATGTTATATGCTATTTATTAGTTTTAAAATAGAGACAAAGTGTTGGCGAAAAAATGGAGTACTACTTGTCTTAGCTGAAGAAGGACTTGACTTTGAACTTACTTGAAACATAAAACAGCCATAAGTGACCCCTCAGACAAATCCTTTTGCCGAATCTTACTGTAGTTTTGTTATCTATAAAATGGAGGGGTTGAACTTGATGTCCTCTAAGGAACAGCTCTCAATTTATATTATTATTAATGGATTCTAAATCTAATATCTATGGCCATTGCTACCTCTTCAGCTTTGTTCCCTTATTGCTTTAGAGCAGTACTATCAAACTGAAATAGAAACAGAGGCCACTAAAATGTACATAAGGATCCTGAAGGACCATGTATTGGCAGTTTTAAAGTGCAATGTTACATATGCTTTTATTTGTTTTGTTAAAGATTTCCCAATTACATTTTAATGCGGTGGTCCATGAAATTGATACATCTGCTTAGGTTAACTTCTACCCCAGTCAAGCTATCTTCAAAATATTCTAACTGTATGACTTTGCTGACTCAGTTTCTTCAACCTTGAAATTCTTCTCTGATCCTCTCTATTTAAACTTAATCTTAAGCAAATAAGCATATTCATAACCTTCTCATTGTTCTTTTATCCATCATATATCTTTCCATTTCATCCAGAAGTATAGTATGAGAATTTTTAGATGCATATATGTGCATATACACACACATGCACATTTCCATATACATTTACATGCACACAAACATACACATATGCATAAATATGTACAATTACATGTGCAGGTGCACATGTGTATACACATACACACATATACATATACACATATCCATCAGCTTAAATTGTTTAGAATTATTTTGATTTTTTTATTCTTGGCATATTTGTTGGATATACTGTTTTCCTTTCTAAAATCTATCATTGCTATTAGAAAATTAGCTATCTTTATTATGACATCATAGATATACTTTCACTATATCACTATATTTCATCTTTCTCCTTTCTCTCTGTCTCTGTCTCTCTCCCTCTACTTTTGGGTTAATCCTCTATAGAAAATTTATGCAAAGTTATATCCAGGGGTATACTGGGGAAGCTCTTATTACTTGGGGAGAGAATCAGTTGTGAAACTTTCAATGTCAACATTTATTTCTCAGAAATAGATAAATGCTACAAATCAACAGTTTTTATAATTGTTTTATTGATTTTCTAGATTTAAGAAAATATTAATAAGGTTCTTAAATTACTGTGTTAATACTTAAAGCATACTAGGTCATACAGTGGATAGAGATCTAGTTCCTGATGTCAGGAAGACTTGAGGTCTAATCTGGCCTTAGACATACACTAGTTGTGAAACTCTGAGCAAATCACTTAGCCTCTATTTGTCTGAGTTTCCACATATGTAAAATGGAGACAATAATAGCACTTACTTCCTGGGGTTGTTGTGAGGATCAAGTGAGATGTTTTTAAAGTACCTCACAAAATATCTATCACATAGTATGTGCTATATACATGTTATCTATGATTAACTGTTATTATGTGTCATGCATGTATATTTGAGGGGACAGTTTTTAAACATTTACCAGCAAACTCCTATACATGTTCATACATGTCAAGATTGAGAAGCCATAGAATGACAATACAATCATAAATATTGAACTAAAAGTGATTTCACTGATGACCTAGTTATTTTTTTGGATAAAAACTGAGGACCAGGGAGAATAAGTAATTTGCTGAAGGACACACTGGAAGGGATACTAATGAACTGGGTAAAGCTCTAATCAGATAAATTCATGATCAGAAACAAAACTGGCTCAGTCATACAATGAAAATGGGAAGTAACTGGAACAAACCCTGAGCACTTTGTTAGTATCTTTTAGATGTCCAAATAACTAGAGAAGAGCTCAAGAACATTGATTGCTTCACCTTTAGAAAGTTTATGAGAAGATGTAGACATTAGTCACACAGCCTGGGCAGCATAGGTAGCTTGTTGTCTGCACGAAAGGGGGAAATACCCATATTCAAGATATCCCAATTCATTAGAGTGTTGAAGTATATATAGGCATAGGAAGCTACTGGTGCCATTTTAGTGTCATCCTACTGGTGCCATTGATACGTTGTACCACTTTCTACCATCATCACCAACCAAAATGATCAAAATGAAGTCCTTTCCAAAAACAATAAAAAGGCCTGAAATACTGTGTTAATTCCTGTTTAATGTGTTAGAATTCAAATAACTTTATTCAGGATTTTACACATAATCAGAATATGAGTTTAATCAGCAGATGTCATTTTGAAATCATATTAGACAATAAGAAATGTGCCTAATTTTTCTTTTTAATTTAAGGCAGTAAGATGGTGACCAAAAAGATCTGGAGGAATGCTTGCAATGCAACAGAGTGAGAATAGACAGAATAGTAAAGAGTTACTGTGTCTCATCATAGCTTGAGTATGTACTCTAGATTATAAACCCACTAGAAAAGAAAGTATGAACAGACTGCAAATCCTGTAGCAAGTCGAACATGTTATTGAAATATAAATTTAAAATCATATGTTTAATTAATGGAATAGTTATACCTATCTTTATAAAATGCCTTGATTCCCCTATGTTGATAGGAAATTATAACTTGGCACAAGTCATTGAGTAATAAACTGGTTTGGTTCAATTTAAAGAGTAATTATCACAATACGCTAGGTACTGGGCATGATACTAACAAAACAAAATACATTTTCTCCTGCCTCGATGACTTTGGAATCATGTGGTAGATACATTTTTTGATCTAATGATTCATATGATGACACAGGGATCTAGCCCAGCTTCACCAGAATGCTTCTGAGATCACCAGAAAGTTGGGCTGGGAAGAAGTAAAGGGAAGAAAATATTAATTTAGTCTAAGGGACTATTTGTGCCATAGTAAACGTGAGAATTTGATGTTTTGAGAATCATAGTTACATTGGGATAAGCTTTGCCTCAGTTTCATAGCTTTGTCATGAATTATATTCTCTTCAGATTTATTTGCCCACAGTGATACGAAACTTTATGATTTAAGGTAGGAAGGCACCTTAGCCCGCATCTTTCATTTTACAGATTAAAAAAAAAAACAGCATCCATGCTAATTTGTCTTTGTGTTTGGAAAATGATAAATTTTGGGGAAAAAAGTGGGAAAATTGGAACACTAATGCATTGCTCGTGGAATTTTGAACTGATCCAACCATTTTGGAAAACAATTTGGAACTACATCCAAAAGGCTATAAAACTGTGCATACTCTTTGATCCAGCAATACCACTACTAGGTCTATATCCCAAAGAGATTACAGAAAAGGGAAAAGGGCCCATATATTCATAGCTGTTCTTTTTGTGGTTGGCTGAGAAATGAAAATTCAGGGGATGCCTGTCAATTGGGGAAAGGCTGAACAAGTTGTGTTATATGAATGTAATGCAATATTAATGCTCCATAAGAAATGATGAGCAGCAGGACTTCAGAAAAACCTGAACTTACATGAACCAATGTTGAAGGAAATGAGAAGAACCAGGAGAACATTGTTTACAGTTACAAAAAATTGTGTGATGATCAATTTTGATAGACTTAGCTCTTCTCAGCAATGCAATAATCTAAGATAATTTCAAAAGACTCATGATGGAAAATGACATACACATCTGGAAAAAAGAACTCTAGAGTATGAATACAGATTGAACATACCAGTTCCTCTTTTTTTTTTCTTTCTGGTGGTTTTCCTCTTCTGTTCTGATTCTTCTTTCACAACATGAGTACTGTGGAAATATGTTCAATATGACCATACACATATAGCCTATATCAAATTGCTTGCCATCTTGGGTAGAGGGAAGGAGAAGGAGATGAAGAATTTAGAACTCAAAATCTTATAAAAGTTATTGTTGAAAACTTTATTTTCAAATATTAACCCGTCACTTAAAAACTTTATCTGTACAAAATTAGGTTCCACTGTAATAGCTGAAAACATCTTTCTTGTAAGCATAAAGAACATGAATAGCTTTGCCTTTAAAACCACTAAAGAGCATATAGGCCAAAACAGCAAACAATGTTGCAGTTTATTTACTACATTTGTGATTGAAAATTATATGATGCTTTTCTTAAATAGGGTCATTAATAGATCTGATGAAAGTGCACAATGTAGACAGTTGGTTAACTGCCAATTAAGAAAACCAAAATATAGGAGGCCTAGGACTCCTAGAGAGAAAACTGATGGCATGACTGAAAATAAATTAAACATGGTGAAATGCACTGATGTATAAATTCAAATGAATGTACCATGGCATAGAGTTGTTTTGCTAAGGGTATTTTTAATGGGTTCAGTTTAATAAGGATAGAATTTTGTTGTTGCTGTTTGCTGTTTTCATTTTATGTGAAATCTATAACCTCATATTTCCTTTACTATTTAATTCCAAAAGTTATGAAACAGAAGGACTGGCAGTATGAAATGAGCAATACAGTTGCTCATTATTAGAGTATCTTTATTGCTGGTGATGGTACCACTTCCACATTTTGCTGCACTGCATGGTTTGTCCATTGCTATTTTTAATAACTAAAATGAAGAGATTTCTTGGGATTTTCATCATTTCTTTAATACGTTATCAAATAGCATAATGTGCCTCACTGTTAGGAAATTCTCTTTATTTATACCTTAAATATACTTTTTTTTCCTTTTTTACTCTCCAATTTATTTCTTACCACATCAATCTGGGGATGATATTTCAGAAAATATTCATATTATAAATGCAGAATAGATGACATATTTAAAGAAAGGACTATATATACTTGACAATACTTATCCTGGTCCACCAAATAAACCAAAATTTAGGAATCCTATCTGATACTGAGATATCATCAATATCATTATAAAATTCAAACTTGCTATGCATTCACCAATGTGTATTAGTAACAGAAGAAAATAATTCATCATAGAAATTTTAAAATAAATGCTATAAATGTGGAAATAGGAGACACAAGGCATCCCTACTTATATCCTTGTAAGTGAGGAACCTCAAGGGTGGTGATCCATCACTTTAAGGAAAAAAAAATCAGGTGCAGTGGGGAAAAACAAACAAAAACCAAAACCACTTGACAGGATATTGAGACTTAAATTTTACTACCAGCTATTACTCAGGGTCAGACCTTGGAGCTATCACCTACCCTTTCTCTGTTTTTTTTATCTGTAAAAGAGACAGGATCACATAAAATCTCCTCTAGCTTTATCAGATGCTCCTGTGTTTTCACAGAATCAAAGTTCTCAGAGTTGGTGGGGACCACAGAGAACATCTAATCTAACATAGGTACAATGAGCAGTTCAGCCTTTGCTAAAATACCATTACTGATGGTGAACTAACAACCACCAAAGGCAGTTCAATCTAATTTTGCACCAATGAATAGACATATATCAAGGGCCTACAGTGTGCCAAGAGTTGTCCTAAGCATTGGGGATTTAAAGATGAAAGAGAGATATGCCTGCCCACAAGGACATTCCATCTTTTTTAGGGAAACAACAGATACATATATAGGTATATGAAAGATATAAATGATGCATATAAAGTTATCTTTTGGGGAATGCACTAGTAGAAAGAAGTAGAGTGCTGAAAGAACTTATAAAAAATTGTCTTTGTTGTTTAGTCATTTCAGTCATGACTCTTTGTTGAAAGAAAGTTTGGCAAAAAACAGTCATTTGTTGTTTTCTTGGCCAAGATAAAAGAGTGAGGACAGAACAACTTTCTTCTTCAGCTCATTTTACAGATGAGGGAACTAAGGTAAATAGGTTTCAATGACTTGACCAGAATCACAAAGCTACTAAGTGTCTGAGGCCATATTTGAATTCAGAAAGATGAGTCTTCTTGACTCCAAGTCTGGTGCTCTATCTACTGCACCACACAACCGTTCCTTTAGAATATTGCTTAAGCTTATTTTTGAAGGAAATTAGAGATTCTAGGATGTGAGGTCTTAACTTTTTTTTTGAGAGGAGAAGGCAAGGCAATTGGGGTTAAGTGACTTACCCAATGTCACAAAGCTAGTAAGTGTCAAGTGTCAGAAGCTGGATTTGAACTCAGATCCTCCTGACTCCAGGGCTAGTGTTCTATTTACTGAATCACCTAGCTGCCCCCCCGTTTAAAAACTTTTTTTTGAATGTGAGTTTTTAGTTCAGTGGTTCTCAACCTTCCTAATGCTTTGACCCTTTAATACAGTTCCTCATATTTTGGTGACCCCCAACTATAAATTTTTTTTCATTGCTGCTTCATAACTGTAATTTTGCCACTGTTATGAATTGTAATGTAAATATCTGACATGCAGGTTGTATTTTCATTTTTACAAACTGAACATAACCCATAGGTTGAGAACTGATGTGTTAGAGGGAAAAAATTCTAGGAATGCAAAGGCATGAGAAAGGGAGATTGAAGCATCATTTATAACAACACGTATACTATTACAACTGAACTGTATGGGATATGGAGGATAATACTATTTAAATTGACTGGCAAGGTAGGAAGACATGAGGTTATATAAAGCTTTACATGACAGGTAAGTTGATATTGTATTCCTTAGTCTATAGGGAGCAACTGGAGTTTATGAAGTGGGGTGGGATTAATGTATTTTCACCAGTGTGGAAGGCAAATCTTTTTAATGGCTCTGTAGATGATGGGTTCAAGTCAGAGGAACTTGAGGTAGAGGAACTAAGTAGGAAGTTATTTAGGATAGATAAAGAGAGAAGTGATTAAGGCTTGAAATAATGTCTTGTTTGTGTGAGTAGAGAGTAGAAAGTCTATGAAAGGGCTTTGTAGAAGTAGGCATTAATATTTGGGGTATTGGGTTGGATATAGAAGTGAGAAAGGATGAGAGTAAAGAATTCAATGGGACAGGGAGTTACAAACCCGAGTGATTGGAAGAATGATGTCCTTTTCGGACACAGGGAAGTTTGAGAGATGTGGAATTCATGGAAAGATCACCAGTTCTATTTGAAACATGTCAACTTCGAGATGTTTATGGATCATCCACATAGAAATGTCAAATGGGCAAGTTGTTATGTGGAATTCGAGCTCTGGAGAAACATTAGAGATAGATAGATAGATAGATAGATAGATAGATAGATAGATAGATAGATAGATAGATAGATAGATAAACCTGAGAGTGCTCTGCATTACTTAAAAAGCTAGAGGAAGGATAGATTAGAGTGGGGAGAGACTTAAGGTAGGTAAACCAATATCATGCAATTATAAGTGTTCAGGCCAGAAATGATACAAGACTGAACTAGAGTGGAGGTCATGTGAGTAGAAAGAAGACATTGTATATTGTAGAGAAAGAAATGGCTAGCTTTCATTTCTTAAGATAAGGAAGTTTTTCATCATATAAATTTTAAGTTTATCTCGCAGAAAATCCTACCTATTTCTTTTAATTCTACCCTCTGAGGTAAGTGAACTTATCCATAGTATTCAAAACTTCTCCATTTGCTGTAACCAATGGTTCTACATATGGGTGTTGTGGTGCTTGCTGATTGAGTATGGTGCTAATTATTGGGCCAAAATTAGCACAGAGAGGAGAGAAATGATCCATATTTCATTGCATCTTAGCTTCAGAGACTGCATAGAGTTCACAGCCATCTGAGAACAAAAATTCATGCACTAGGGGCAGCTAGTTGGCACAGTGAATGAAGAACCAGGCTTGGAGTCAGGAGGACCGGAATTCAAATCTACCCTCAGACACTTGACACTAGCTGTGTGACTCTGGGCAAGTCACTTAACCCAAATCACTTCACTAACCCCACCCAAAACAAAAAAACAAACCCAGCACTGCATCAACATTCCCTTCACTTCACACTTTCTAGGGATATACACATTGATAATGACCTTAACACATGTGTTGCCTGATTGTTTAGGAGGCTCCTAAGGAAAGTATGAGACAGAAGAGGTCTTAGACTGACTACCAAACTGAAGGTCTACAGAGCTGTTGTGCTGTCCTCATTATTACATGCCTGTGAAATCTGGACAGTGTATCAACACCATGCCAAGAAACTGAATCACTTCCATTTGAATTGTCTTAGGAAGATTCTGAAGATCACCTGGCAGGATAAAATACCAGACACTGAGGTTTAATCTCGAACTAAATTGCAAAATATTCAAACTACTACAGAGAATTCCACTCCAATTGGCTGACCACATTGTTAGAATGCCAAATGTACACTTGCTTAAAAGGCTATGTTGTGGAGAACTCACAGAGGGCAAGTGCTCATTTGGTGGTCAGAAGAGGAAATAAAAGGACCCACTCAAGGTTTCTCTTAAGAAGTTTGGAACTGATTGTGTGACATTAGAGATACTTTTTCAAAACCATCCAAATTGGTTCACCCTCATCAGAGAATGTACAGTACTCTATAAACAAAGAAGAATTGAAGTAGCTCAAAAGAAACATGAGATGTTCATACTTAGAGAACCCACCTCAAATGTTCACATAGATTATTTGTGCCTGACCTGCAGCAGAGCATTCCCAGCTCATATTGGTATGAGTGCCACAGTTGGGCGCACTGTAACTTGATTGTAACTTAGTGATATCACTTTGGTGTATTAAAATGTCTATCTGGCTATGCTCCCTTTGTCTTATGCTTGTGAAGTATACAGTATATATGTGTGAGCATGTGTGTGAAACTTAAGACTTAGTATGGTGCCCATCAGTGGGTAATTGATAAATATCTAGTGGCAAAGAGTTAGACATGAAGTTAGAAGTACCTGAGTTCAAATCGTTTCTCAGATATTTAATAGATTATGGGCAAATAAACTCTCAACTTCAGGTTCTTCCTCTGTCAAATGGGCCAATATAGTATCTGTCTCACAGGAATATCATGACAGTAGGCAAAAGTGAGGCAAAATGTAAATGAGATGATTTCTTGATTTTATATGGGGCTTATGATTATATAAGAGAAAGAAAGAGGAAAAACACAATTACAATACACATAATTATACAACTTCATTAGTAAGTCTAGAGGTTGTTATGAGAAATAGTGAATGGAGTGCTGGAGCCAGAAAGACAAATTCAAATCCTGCCCCAAGTACTTGATTCCAGGTAAGTCATTTAACCCCTATCTACCTCAGTTTCCTCATCTGTAAAATGGGGATAATAGTAATATTTACCTTTATGGCTTGTTAGATGGATAAAATAAAAGAAATTGTAAAGTTTTTTTTCAAAATGCTATTATTATTCATATGTTAATATTATTAGTGACAAAAAAATAAAAAAAATAACAATCCAAAGCTGTTTAAAATCTAGGTATTTTGGAGGTCATTATTGGAAGAGGCATAAGGGAAGATTTCATGAAGAAAATGACACCTATATCACAGACCCTCCTCAAAATCATTCACTGAGTGCCTACTGCATACAAGGAACTACTCTATGTAGTAGGGAAATGAAAACAAAATACAATCAAATTCCTCCATCTTAAGGAGCATTCTATTAGAAGGTGTTGATTTAAATAGAAAAATATTTTGAGAAGAAGGGAGGGAACACTAACAAGGAGACCAAGAAAGAATTCTGTAAGCTGAGTTCTAGAGGTAAAATTGGCAGGAATTGAAAGAACTAATTAGATATGCAAAGTAGTAGTAGGGTGCTGGTAAATGTTTAAGAACTAGCTTTTCAAAAATAAAAGGCAGTCATGACACACTTTTAAGGTTTATGTACATTGTTAATACTTTCTCCATTACTTTTAGACAATCAACAAAACAAGAAATAAAGATGTGTTTTGTAGTGTTTGCCTACTTCAAGATGACTTCAAGATGTAAATATCCAGACTTAAAATTTATCAGCTCTTATGAGACAAGCTGGTTCCTGTACACCACTGGGTGAAAGCTGTAGAAGATCCAAATATAATAAGATTTTTAAAATGAGTTTGGGTGAATGGTAGGGTTATTGGCAAACGTAATAAAGTCAGAAGGGGAAGCAGGTTTATAAGATGAGTTAATAAGGTTGTTGAGATGTTTTTGGGGTGGCATAGTTGGTGTTTTCATTTTGCAGCCAAAGGATAATCAAAATAATGAACAAAGTTTTAATAATGTAAATTCAAGTGGAAGAAGTCACCATTTTCCTGGCTTTGAAAAGAGAGCAAGGGTTTTTATTTGATTTTTGTTTTATTTCATTTATTTTTCTTTCAATGTTGCTTAAGAAATTAGGCTAGTTTGAAATACTGAAACCAGATCATGGTGACTTAGTACAATTACACTTCCCTTTTGAATGCCTAATACTAATTCTAAATAACCCAAGAAAATTCAGTCTTAAGGACTAAAATTAAAGAAATTATACCAGACTTTTACATGGATGCCTGAACTGACAAATATGTTGTTTGTTTGTTTGATTTTGTTAAATCACTTTCTCTTTTATTTAACTGCATCATGGTCTACAAAGACTGTTTCTTCTATCTTGACATTCTTTGAAGTTGAAGTCAGAAGAACTGAAAGTTATTAACCTTTTGTAGAGTGCTGACATTTTCTGCCCCTGCTGTAAGCTATTTTTAAAAATGATAGCCTGCTATCACTTTGAGTTTCTTTGCCTTCTTCTCCAACTTAAACCAATCATTTCCCCTATACCATTCTTGAGATGGAACATAAACTAATCATTAAATCATTGTTTAAACAGTTTCTTTCCTGTCTATAAATATGGGACCAGAAAACCACTGTTGGACAATTTCACTAATATGAGGCTAGACCTAATATTATATGTAATTTTATAAAAAGAACAGAAGAAAAAAATCTGAATCTCTGTAGACTTACATTTGAGTCTGGCTTTCTGCCTTGAAAGCAGCCCTGAGTAAAAGATTCAGGCAATGATCCATGCTGCCCTACTCCCCAAACTGGTCACAATTGAATCTACTGAATCAAAATAGAAAATTAGATGTTTACTTTGGCACACAGTATCTCATATAAGAACTACAAAAGTGACATATAAGGGGGCCAGCAACCCAGTGTGACTATGTTTAGGTGCTCAGTTCTGGAGTAAGGAGAAGAGTTCATAAGCACCATGTTTTGTAATCTAGATATTCAGGAAATTATATTTCTCTATTTTAAAGGAATTTAAGTTACCCAGTTGTGTATGCCAGAGAAAAGTGACAATTTGGGAATAAATATATTGAGAACAATTTCTAAAAACACGTCGGTATCTCTTGAATTGGCTTCATGCTGTTATTTGGCAGGATTCATTTCTGGGTTTCTATAGTTAGTTACAAAACTCAGGAAGCAAAAGTTATTCAAAGACTCCAAATTTATCAACAGATATATGTGCTTTATTAGGTTCTTTCTGATATAAGATTGTTCCAAATCATCCAAAATCCATTTAGCCTTGTTTGCCTTTTTAGAGAAAATTAAGATTTGTATCAAGTGGCTGTCTGCAAGTATTTAAACACTCTCTTAAGTAACAATGACAATAACTAGCCTGGGGCCAGTTCCACAGCTGTTTAGAAGGAAAGAAAAACTAGAAGTATCTACTGAGAAACCTTCCAAATGATAAGCATATAATATTTATTTATTGTATTGAACTGTCTTGAAATAAACTGATCTTGCCCCTCTGGTCAATTAGCCTCTGCTATCCCCTTTTTAAAAAGTTAATGAGAATAATAAGGTCATATCATGTATGTTTATATGAACTTATTAAGTCCATGTCGTGACATGACCAAATGGTCCATTTCTGATCTCATATGTTGCCAGTGTATGCCAGTCAAAAAAAATGAACTCAATGCATGTCCATTGAAAATGCCATGCACATATCTATGTCAATTGTAATCGGTTTATCGTACATTTAATGAAAATTTAGAAAACAAAAAGCAAGGAAGAGTATGGACTGATAAGTACAATCTCATTTTGGAAAATATGTCCTTTTGCTTATAGATCAGTAGTTAAGTTTGTATATTAATTATATTTTATATATAACATATATTATATATAATAAAAAATAATCAAATAGATATCAAAGACCCATGAACTAACTCTCTCTCTCTCTCTCTCTCTCTCTCTCTCTCTCTCTCTCTCTCTCTCTCTCTCTTTCTCTCTCTCCCTTTCTCTTTCTCTCTAGCTATGGCTATGGCTATGGCTATGGCTCTCTCTCCTACAGCACTGGAAGTACATTCTTATCATTCATATCTTTAAACATAAAGAATGTCAATCTTTTGGGGGTGTCCACTTTTACAAGTTATATTGCCTAACAAGATCAGTGTTGATTGACTATTTTGATCCAAAGTACATCGCTTATTTTTCCCCCAAAGCAAAATTTCGCTTGTTCTCTTTCTCATTAAGGTTTGGTTTGAAATTGATTCATATTCAGAATTGAAGGTGAAGGAACTTGGGTATTCATTTGGAAGATTAATTGGAAAGAAAAACTTTATTCAGTCTGGAAAATGATACACAGCCCTATTAGGCACTCAACATTGGCTGAGAATGTGATGTGATTCCCAGAAATGTGATTCGTTTTCCTGAGGATGATGGAATTACTATCAGGAACGATCCTCTACTAACTGAGCAGACTTTACTGCTATACTTGCCAGCAATTCTTAACATTCTCAGAACAAAGGGTTAAATATGCTCTATTTTATTTAAAACACAAAATGTGAACTAGCAGAGGGATAGATTGACTCACACCTCTCATATTTAACTCAACAGATGGAACAGTCTTATCCTAAAGCCAGATGATGACACATTCCCAGATTCAATATGCATCTGTAAGATATAAATGCAAGGATCAAATGTAAACCTTGTTTCTTCTGCCTCTAAGGTGAACATGCTGACTACTGACAATCTGCCCTATAGATATTCTCAAGCTTTCAATTTTTCACATGCTAGCATTTCATCAAATGTACACTAAGCCAGATATAGTTTGCAGAGAGAGGTTCATAAAATTCTAGTTTCACTATATTTTCTATTGGCTTTAATGCATTAATGAGTCTGGCCAATATTATATAGTGATTTCATGGATTTAAACTAATATCATTATCAGTAACCCAATACTGCAATATCAATCTATAAATATTTATTAAGTCCTTACTAAATATGTTTATGAGAAATTGTAATCTCTAAGGATGTTTATTCTTTTTATTATTAAGATATACTGTTCCATAGAATAAACTGTAAAACAACCCTAGATGCTTCAACGAATATGGGCTGGACCTGGATTCAAGAATATCTGAGTTCAATTCTGGCCTTAGACATTTACTAGCTGTGTGTACCTTAGAAAGTCATTTAATCACTGTTTGCCCCAGATTTCTCAACTAAAAATGGTGATAATAATAGTACCTCCTCCCCAGGGTTATCATGAGAATCAACTCAAATAATATTTCTAAAATGCTCAGCATAGTGCCTCATATATAACAAATGCTACATAAATATTAGTCTTATTAGAAACCTCAGCTTCTTTATACAATTGCATTATTTGGTAATACCTTCTAGTCCTAGTATGTTAGTTATATAGACAGACAAATTAGTTGAAGACATCAACTTGACTTGGCTATGTAAATAGGTATGGGAATGGTGAGGAAAATGAGGACAGCCTTATAAAGTGAGTTATTGGGGGGTGATCAAGTTTGTGAGAATGGGTGTGGGGAAGGATTTTGGAGTAAGTAGATATAATGGAAAGAAATTGTAAAAGGTAGGACAAGGAAACGATATATGGACCTAGAATGACAAAAAGATGAATGGTGATTATTAAATATGGGACACAGGAGAAAAAATACTTTCCTGAAATTTGAAATCATGTACTGCTTTTAAAGAGAATTCTTTAATTGTGAATATTTGATATGAACACTTCAGGTATTCTAGCACAATCTTATCAGGGAAACCTGGTACAAAATTGGGTGGGAAAGGGTGTGAAAAGGTCACTTTGAGAAAAGTGTTTGGGAGTTTTAAGGAGTCATTTAGTTTATTATTCATAGCAATTATGGAAACTTTGAATAGCATATATTCTCACAGAAAGGACTTGCATTTATATACAAGGTTAGAACATTGAGCCTGTTTCTAAAAATCCTAGGGAAGTTGAGAATTGAGGTAATTATCTGTATACTTCAATAAAATGCATTTACATCAATTATCAGCATATTTCAGGTGAAAGTGGTTTTTTTTTACCTGAAATATAATGGTAATTACCTCAATTCACCACTGTTCTCGGTGTGTATAGACATAGTCTAAAACAATTTCTTTGTGGCTTTGAAATGGTATTTACTTTTTATTTCCTTCTAATAAAAACAACAAAAACCCACTGCTTAAAATTCTTCAAATCATTAAAAAAAGACTATATTATAGGTCCAAAGAGTTGTGTATTTGTTTATTTTTTTAAATAATTCAAGCCTTCTGAGCAAAGTCAAAATATTTTAAAGGTGCCATTAATAGAACATTAGCCTTAATTCCATGGGTAAATCAAATTCTCAACTAATGGAATGGACATTTATGTAATTATAGAAAATTCATATACATGCATGTTTTAACAAAAGAAATGAAAGGGAAAGAAAATCTATTTAAAACATCAAATAAATACCACATATATTCAATGTATTATATTATATGTTTTATCCTAGAATTGAATAAACATAAAGACCCCAGCTACTGGGATAAGGACTTAGTATTTTTTTTAAAAGCTTGGAAAATCAAGCAGCAATATGGAAGAAATACATTTAGACTAGTACCTCACACCATATACCAAGACAACCTCCAAATGGATGCATGGCATAGATTTTTAAAAGATGGTATCATGAACAGCTGAGGAAAAAGATACATGTTACAACATTATTTAACAGCATATGGGATATTGTGTTATCAATATCTCCCAATAATATATAGCAAAACAAACTTCTTTCCAAATCATTCCACTTCATTTTCTTTGGGCAGGTATCTCATTAAAAAAATAAATGTATTGAATTAAAGATTGCCTATCTATAGCTTCAGTTTATTAATCTTATTTCTGTCCTCTGGAGGTAAGCAGAATAAGTATGTGTATACACACATATTTCTATATTTTTCTGTATATATTTACATGTGATAGTCCTACAAGTATCCCAAGAATTAAATAACCTCCTTTTCCCTAACAAAATAAAACAAAACCTCTTTCCTTGTTAAGCATCTGCACTTAATTAATTTTCATATGGCATGACTGTGAAACCAGGCTTTTCATCACCATCTTCTATACTTCTAGATGCCGTACAATTGGTTAATGACTCTAAATTTAGGTGCCCCAAATTTGATCCAGCATTCCAGATGAGTTTGAACCAGGCCAGAGATTACAAAGAAAAAATACTTCTCTTATTCTGGTTGTTAATTTTCAATTCAATTCAAGAACCATTTGTTGGGGTGGAGCGAAGATGGCAATGTAGAAGCAGCAAAGCACCGCAGTGCCCACACAAACATACTAAAAAGCTCATAAAATGGGACTCTAAACAGATTTTCAAGCTCCAAAATTCTCCAAAAGACAGAAAGCACAACTGTTGCTACAGGCAGCTCAGCAAGCAGGGCTCTTTGCAGCAGTCTGGGAGCCATGGCTGAAACCCCAGCCGGGTCAGGCCCTGGGGCATCGGGTGGGGAGCCGTGTCTATAGGAGAGCAGATAGGCTGCACTGGAGGCACAGTTACCACATTTATCAGGCAAGAAGAAAAAAAAGGCTAAGAGAAAGGTCAGTGGATTTTGCTAACTCGGGAGGAGAAGAGTGGGTC
>CM053600.1:129299451-129322138 GCA_028646575.1 Pseudocheirus occidentalis | reverse complement strand
GAAGGAAGAAAGAAAGGAAGGAAGGAAGGAAGGAAGGAAGGAAGAAAGAAAGGAAGGAAGGAAGGAAGGAAGGAAGGAAGGAAGGAAGGAAGGAAGGAAGGAAGGAAGGAAGGAAGGAAAGGAACATTTTTTTAATGAGACAAACACAAATCAATTAGAAAAAAAGTGTGGTAGAGTTATAGAATTAAAGTTTACAAAAAAGATAGCAATTATGAACAAATAAGACCTGATTTCGTGTTTCTATGAACTCTTTATGAGAATGATTTACAAATAGATTGAGAATTGCCTTAAAAATATGAGAGATATATACTGATTTTTCATTTTTGTTTTCTGCTATTTCATCTTGATAAATCATTTTCCATAGTAAACAACATTTTCATGTTCACAAAACTGCCTGAAAGTAGTAGAGAGAAAAAATTCCATGATGTGTTTATTGGTTACAAAAGCAAAAAATAAAAACAAAACACAAAACACAACTTCATACAGTTAAATGTCACAAAAAAGTTTTTTATTCAATAAGGTATCTCCAACACATATTTTTATATAATCATAGGTTAGAATCAAAAGTTCTCTTATGGTCTGAATTTCATTTCTTCATTTTATTGTAAAAGAAACTAATTTCCAGGAAATTAAATAACCTTCCCAAAGTCAAACTGTTTATAATTAAGGGAGTTAATTGCCAGTCTTGTAACTCCAAATCCAATATCTTTTTTTTTTTGCTAAACCTCACTGTTTTTCTTTAATAAAATCATTTTTCAAAATCTTTGAAAAAAAATAAAAAGGAAACAACACTATATGACAAGGAATGTCAGTCTCAGGATGACCTTTAAAAGTCACTTCAGACTTGATCAGGAAGATTGAACACCAGACATTTTCTTCAGACATGTCCCCCCCTACCCCTGCCAAACAAACAAAAGAGATATTATACAACAGGTGGAGAAATTACACCTAAAATTGTAGGACAGGAAAGAAAGAAGCATAACAAAGTAACAGTACTTTAATAATATTTTGCAATAACCCTTAAGATATTCATTCATCACAGGTCTCTTTCTCTTGAGCAACCTCACTCAAGACAGTACACATCTAATTGCCTTATGATTTTGAATCTATTTGAACATCTCCATGTTGTGGAAATAATTCCCCTAATTCTCCCCTTCTGTACTCTTCCTACATTGTCCTGGTGAAATAAACAATAAACATTTAATATCATGAGCCTTTTTAAAAATATTTAGAAAATATATTGAAAAGGGAAGACATGTTCCCTTTTGTCTGAGGAGGCCTCTACTTTAAGAAATCTTGATGTTAAAGAAATCTGGTACCACTACTCCCTTGTCCCACTAAATCCGAACAAAGAGTACAACAGCTGATTTAACACAGCCAGAGAACAAAAGAGGAAACTAGAGACATTCATATCCTTCAAGAATATACATGGGGATATGATTGATGAAAAATGAATTTCCAAGCATGGGAAGAAATTGAGAACGTGTTATAGACTAATTTTAGGGATATATCCTCCCCTAAAGTAAATGAGTCACAAAGTGAGTAAATGTAATAGAATAAAAGGAGATAAATCAATAGGAATCATGCTGTAGAAAAAAAAATACATGGCCAAATATCCAAAAGGTTACAAACCTAATAGAACCAAAAGTTGGTAAACAAGGGAAACCATATATTCCCAAAAGATCAGCATGGCAAAATAGAATAAAGTACAGTTTAAGATGACATATCCTACAAACTTGAACCTAATAATAAAAAGGTCTTTTCAGCAAATGATAAGCATTTGAATCACTGAAAACTGCTGCCATATGAGTCTCCTTTAAAAATCCCCATATAATAAAATGCTGAGCTCTTCTGAAATGCTCCCTAAACCAAATTTAAAGTGGAATAATCAACATAAAGTCAGAATAAACAATTTTTCTACCCTAAAGTAGCCTAGGAAGACAGAAAGAAAAGTTTGTAGACACAGGGGTAGGGGTTGGCAAGGAGTGTAGTAGGTCAGAAGCAGCACTGGCTGTGGGCCTTAGACATGGCAGCTGTAAACAGCAGCAGCAATGCCACCAGGAGTTCTCAGAGCCTGTGGACTATAAGATAATTGAATACTGGGTCAGAAAAAGATTACAAGGTTGCCCTGAGGTAGCAATGGGAACAGAACCTGGTGCCATTTGGAACGTATTCATTATCCATTTGCTGGTCACAAGTCAAAGGCAGAGAAGAATGCTTGTATTTCAATGGAATTCTATGTGGCAAAATACCAAAGCACGGAGTTGGAGGGTAGTGACAGACCTCTCCTTGGATCACACCGCCTAGAAAACACTAAAATTGACAGGCCAACAGACCTGGCTGAGAAAACAACATGACATAAAAATCATGAGACTAGGTCCACTACCCCCCATAGGCAAGGGGAGCCCAACTTTAACATAAAGTCCAAAGTTAAGACACAGATTGGAAAAAGAAGAAAACAACCAAAACCAAACGAAAACACAAAAATCTCAAGATAAAAACCTCAGAAACATTTTTGAGAATATCTACAATCAGGGGGGAAATGGGGAGAAAATTTGTAACTCCAAATCTTGTGGAAATGAATGATATAAGCTAAAAATGAACAAAAGTTGATTATAAAAAAAGAAAATGTCTACAATCAAAGCCTCAAAAAATGCAAACTGAGCACAAGTCCACAAAAAATCCTTAGAAGAGCTAAAGAAAAAAAAGAACAAAAGAAAATATTTTAAAAATCAAATGAGCATGGTAGAGGAAAAATAAAGATATGACATGAGAGAAATGCAAGAAAATTATGAAAAGAGAATTAACAACTAAGTAAAGGGGTAACAAATAAATACTGGAGAAAAAAACTACTTAATAAACAGAATTGGGTGGGGAACAGAGCCAAGACAGTCGCTTAGAAGCAGGAAAACTATGCAGCTCCCACATAGTCACATCAAATACCCATAAAACATGACTCTAAATAAATTCCTGGGCTCCATAACTCACAAAATTACAGAAAAACACATTTATTGCTGAAGGCAGCTTGGCAGGAAGGGCTCATTGCAGTGTTCTGGAAGCCAAAACCAACCTGGCCTAAAACTGTGACTTGGCCTTGGGGCCACCAGGACAAGCCACAGCTGGAGCCATCAGGAGAGTAGATCAGTGGCAACTGTGGCAGTTTCTAGAATTATCAAGCCATAAGAAATAAGGACTAAGTGAAAGGTAAGTAGAATTTAGCTAAAGTTAGGGAAGAGGATCTGGCCAAACTGCCTCCAGGGCAAGGAAGCCCCAGAAGTTGTAGCCCTGCAGCCTCTTCCACCTGGCTGCTTCAGAAGTTCCCAGCCTGCATATTACAGGGGGAGCAATCTATCATTCAGAGGCTATGTGCTCCTGCCTTAAGATCAATCTTATGGAGTTGGGTGGTGGTACTGGGGTGCATTTTCAGTGAGTCAAACCTGTTGGGGTATGCAGTGGCCTCCTAATAGCTCTAGCACCTGTCGAAAGTAAAATAATTTGGGACAGAGGTTTCCCCTCTGGAATCAGAGTTCCATAGAGCTAAAAAGTCAAGTAATTCACTGGCAACATGAGCAGGCAAAGGAAGCAAAGTAAGAAGAGCTATCCAACTTTAAATTGCTTCCTTGGGGACAAAAAGGATCAAATCATGGAATGGGAAGAAGACAACAGAGTCAGAACACCCACACCAAAAACTTCCAAGAAAAAAATAGATTGATTACAAGCCATAGAGCAGCTTAAGAAGGATTTTAGAAACCAAATAAGAGAAGTGGAGGAAAAATTGGGAAGAGAAATCAGAATGATGCAAGAAAATCATGAAAAGAGAGTCAACAACCCAACTAAAGAAAATAACACCTTAAAAATAGGTTAACTGAAATGGCAAAAGAGGCCCAAAAAGCCAATGAGAAGAAGAATGTGTTAAAAAGTCAAATTTGCCGGATGGAAAAAGAATCTTAAAAGCTTTCTGAAGAGAATATTTCCTTCAAAACTAGAGTGGAAGGAAATCACTTTATGAGAAACCAAGATACTATTAAACAGATCCAAACAAATGAAAAAAGTAGAAGCAATGTGAAATATCTCCTTGGAAAAAACCACTGACCTGGAAAATAGATCCACGAGGGACAATTTAAAAATTATTGGACTACCTGAAAGCCAGGATCAGAAAAAGAACCTAGAAATCATCCTTCAAGAAACTGAAAAGGAAAATTGCCCCAATATTTTAGAAAAAGAGGACAAAATAGAACTTGAAACAATTCACCAATCACCTTTTGAAAAAGATCCCAAAAGCAAACTCCTAGGAATATTATAGCCAGCTTCTGGCATTCCCAGATCAAGGAGAAAATATTACAAGCTGCCAAGAAGAAACAATTTGAATACTGTGGAAACACAATTAGGATAACGCTGGATCCAGCAGCTTCTACATTAAAGGATCAAAGGGCCTGGAATATCATATTCTGGAGATCAAGGGAGCTAAGATTAAAACCAAGAATCACCTGCCCAGAAAAACTGAGTATAATATTCCAAGGGAAAAATATAGTCATTCAATGATGTGAATTTTCAAATGTTCAAAATTTCACTTTCAAATATTCTTGCTGAAAAAAGTGGTAATGAAAAGAAAATTTGACACTCCAATGGAAGAAGCTCAAGAAGGTAAACATGGAAAAGAAAGCATAAGAAAGTTATCAAAGGTGAACTAATTACATGCCAACATGAAAAAAACCAATAATTTTATCCTATGAAACTTTTCTCAGTACGAGAAAAAGTGAAGGGAATACAAATGTATATATATATATATACATATACGTACACATATGTCTACCCAGGAGGGTTTATATATGTGTATGAACACATATCTGAGTATGTGTATATATGTGTACATCGAGGGCACAGGATCAATTGAATAGGAAGGGATGATACTTTAAAAGGTGAAATTCTGAGGTGGGAGAAGAATTGAATGAGAAGAGACAGGGAGAGAAAGAACGGGTTTAATCATCTCATATAGAAGAGACAAGGGATAACTGTTACAATGTTGGGGAAGAACAGGAAGGCAAAAGGGAAAGGATCAACCTCACTCTCATTGAATTTGGTTTAGGGAAGGAATGACATGAACTCTAAACTGGGTATCTTGCCACACAGGAGAGTAGGGGCATGGGGATGAGTGGTGGGATGGTGGGGGGGGGGGGAGGGCTTCTGGAAGCACACAATTCTGTAAAGGGACAGGGACAGGGTAGAGAATAGATCAGGGAGGACAGGATATGAAGGAGGGACATATAATCAGTCTCCCACAATATGTCCTTTGTGGAGATATTCTGTGTAACTACACATATATGGCTCATATTGAATTGCTTATCTTTCCAGTGCGGCTGGGTGATGAAGGAGGAAGGGATAGAATCTATAATTTAAAGTTCAATAATCAAATGTTCATATATGTGTGTGTGTGTAAATATATATAAATATATATGTAAATATGTACATGCATATTTATATATAAATATTTATTATAAAGATATGTGTGTATATGTGTATATATGTAAATATATTAAATATATGCATATTTATGTATACACATTTATTATAAATATGTATATATATATAATTATTAACTACATGCAATTGGGAATTAAGATATACAGGCACTGGGGTAGGGAAATCCATTTTGACCTACCTGAAAGTGAGAGGGATGATGGAGGAGGACATAGGAGAGAGCAGATTGTGGGAGCGGTTATACAGTGGAATAGGGCTGTTTTGGGGTGGCCTGTGGAGGAAAGACGGGGAGAAAATTTGTAACTCAAAATCTCATGGAAATGAATGATGTAAAAAAGAAAACAAATTAATTTAAAAAAAAAGAAAAATGATAACTGTTCAAGTGGAAATTAAGAAACAATAAAAATTCATGGTGATGGGAAAGAGAAGAAAAATGTATCCAACAGAAGATTTCAAAGGGGAGGGAGAGGAGGAGGGTGTGTGTGTGTGTGTGTGTGTGTGTGTGTGTGTGTGTGTGTGTGTGTGTGTGTGTGTGAGAAAGAGAGAGAGAGAGAGAGAGAGAGAAAATAAAGAGGAAGAGGAGGAGGAGGAAGAAGAAGAGGAAAAGAAAGAGAATTAAAAACTAAATAACAAAGAGAAAATGTTAATAAGTAAAATTTCAAAACTAGAACTGGGAAAGGGCAGAGCTGTGGGTAAAAGAGCTTGTGGGAACTGAATTGCCTTAAAGCTTATTAAGCAAAGTTAGTTATAGGAAAAGATATGGACTAAAGAGAAGGAACTGAAAAATAATCCTTAATTCAGAAATATATATAATAGAAACACAAATAAATAAAAACATTCACCTAACTTGAAAACTTTAAATGCAAACGAACTGAGGAAACAAATAAAAAATGAAGTGACAAATTGCATAGGAAAAGAAAATTCTACAATCTATTATAACGAAATGTGCAAAATGCAAATACAAAGACAAAAATGAGATGCTGAAACAAAATTTATTTTACATCAGGTAAATTCTCTACTCACAAAATAAAGCAAATACATAAACCATACTAGCAGACAAAGTAAACATAAAATTTCATGATGTAAACGGACATTGAAAAGGTAAGGACACTTTGATGGAAGAAAATTCTAGATAATAAGGCAATATCATTATTCAACTAGATTTCCAAATGGCATTGAATATAAATTCATATGAAAAAATTTAACTGAATTGAAAGTAAATAAATAAAAAGATAACAGTAAAATAATAGTATGAAACTTTAGTCTTCTTTGAGAGTTGGATAAGCCTAAGAGAAAAATAAGCAAAAGAAAAATGTACAATTGGACAAATTTCTAGATAAATTAGAGTTAAAAGACTAATTGATTTTTCTGAATGGTACTGCTAAAGGAAAAACATAATTCTCCATTTCACATGGCACATTTATAAAAACTGATAATGTATTAAAGCACAGAGAAATGATAAATGTATCTAAAATGTAGAAATATTAATAATTTTCTTTATAAAGTATAGTATAATAGAATAGTATACAGTTTGGGGAACAGAAACAAAAGACACAGACACAATTGAAGAACTAATAAATAAATTCTTAAAAAATGAAGTACAAAAATTAATATACATAAAAATGCAACTTAAGAAAGAGAAAAAGTGGAGATTAATAGACTGTATTTGCATTTAAAAGTAGAAATACAGTTATCCTTTCCATATCACTGCTTTCCCCATTGCTATTTCAATATATTGCAAATAGGCATAAGAAATTAAGTGAAAAATTTGGGTGAGTCTTGTGGAACCCACAGATAACATAATGACCATCAGATGACACAAAAAAAGTTTAAAACTCAGAAATGCACAAAATGTAAGTATGCTATTGTGTAATATCAACCTAAATTTTCTAGTAAGGTACTCTAAACAATACATAAGAGAAATATACACATACATATGCATATGCATATGCATATACATATGCATATACATATACATATACATATACATATACATATACATATACATATACATATCATACTTCTTTTCTGATATGAAGGGAAGGTCAAAAATTGTTCTGCACATTTTCTAGACCATGGGGGCACCACATTGCCTTATGGCTGCAATGTGGAAGGGATAATTGTTCAACAAATAATCTAATTGAAATGTAAAGCAGATTATTTTGAAATTTAGAGGAAAGGGGGGCAGCTACCTGGCACAGTGAATAGTGGACCGGTTCTGGAGTCAGGAGGACCTGAGTTCAAATCTGGCCTCAGAAACTTAACATTTACTAGCTATGTGACCTTGGGCAAGTCACTTAACCCCAATTGCCTTACTTTCCTCCTCCAAAAAAAAAGCAAAAAATAAATCAATTTAGAGGAAAAAAAGCTAATTAAAAGGGAAACCAGACATCTTATAGAACTTATAAACATGTCAAGAAGGTAGAAGGGAAGCAAATAAACATTTTTATAGTGCCTTCTATGTGGCAGGCACTGTACTAAATTCTTTAGAAATATTTCTTCATTTGATCTTCACTGCAACCCTGGGAAGTAAGTGCTGTTACCATCCCTGTTTTACAATTGAGGAAACCAAGGCTAAGTGACTTGCCCAGTGTCACATAGTAAGTATCTAAGATTGGATTTGAACTCATATCTTCCTGACTATAGGATCAACACTCTATGTACTCTGCCACCTAGCTGTCTATAAGAATTGGCAGGATTTCATATCTGATTAGATAAAGGAAAAAGAGTGAGGAATTGAGTATGTCACCTAGCTTGGGAACCTTTCTGAGTTGGAGGATAGTGTTACCATCAAAAGTAATATGGTTTGGGGAAAAAATTAATTACTTTTTGGACATAATGAATTTAAGAAATCTATAGGATATTGAGTTCATGATGTTTAATCAGAAGCTGGAGATATGAGATGTGAGGTTAGGACAGAGGTTAGGGCTGGATATATAGAAATGGGAATCATCAGCATAGGGATAACAACAGGATCCAAGAGAGCTGACGTGATCTCCAAGTGAAATAGATCATCAAGAGAAATACAGAGAATAATGCAAAATTTAAGAGTTTCAATGTGGATTCTTGTCATTTAACATATCCATCTTAACAAGACTACCAAAATGCAAAGGCATATTTATAGGGCACATGATCAAATCAACCCATGCATGAGTTTCCCTGATTGAGATGATGCTTACTGAAAAGGGACAAATTATCCTTAAAATTTTAGAAGAGGCTGCTCGAAAGGAATGTGTTTGTGCCTCAGTGTGTGTGTTTATGTGTGTGTGTGTGTATATATCTCCCAAAAGAACTGGAAGAAACAAACCTTTGATAAATACAAATGTTTAGATAGTTTATTTCAATGATATCCTCATTATTAATGCCAAGTAAGACACAAAACAGAGAGATATTTACTCATGTAAATTCTTTGCTACTTTCATGGAAGCTGTCCTGCACAGAATTCATGTGGAAGAGGAATTCCTTATTAATAAAGAGACATTCCCTTAAAAATTTCCTCTTTGTAGATTATAGTGTAATGATCAGATAAGCCCCTAAGTATCAAAATATTTACTCAACAAGGGCCAGAATTGGTGAAAGACAGGCATAGAAAACTACACAATACAAACCAAGTGAATAAAAAATGCTTATGGCTCAAAATATGGCATGACATTTGATCACTAATGTGGTCCATTAATACACATATCTTTAACAAGAAGCAGAAAGAAGTGAATTGGATTGCATTTTGAAAGGCATGGAAATTTCAGGAATCTAAAATGGATGCAGTTTGCCAAAAAGAAAGGAATAAGTGAATGAATCAATAAAGATGAAATAAATAACAAACAATTGGATAAATAAATGTTGACTAAGTAATGATTTATGGCTACAAATCAGAGATCACCACAGTTGCCCTCAAATCAAGATTTTTGATACATGGCATACATGGCGGACATCAGTAACCTGCAATGTGTTGCCAATAATTCTTTGCTTTCCAGAAGCAAGATAAAAAATATTTCATCCAGAAAATGCATAGGTTGAAAAGAAAGCTATTTAACACACCAGTTATATACTTTATGGAGATTTTACGGAAAGAAATGTAAAAGAGTCACATACAATGAGGTGTAAATGGGTTGCAATTAGAACTGTTGGAGTGAGCACCTAGATCATTAAAGTGTTGAAGTTTAATGAATAGTTTTAATTGACATTTATTAATTTCTGTTATTATTTGAAGTAAAGGTGATGAATTAGATATTCAAAGATTACAGTATAAAGTCTAACAAGAGAGGATTAGCTGAAATAATTTGAAATAAGTAATTCTACAAATGGCCATTCTAATGTGATAAACCAATTACTTGGTGATTTACATTGGTGAAGGTAGAGCAACAAAGAACTAAAAACGAAGAAAAGAAACCACCATTACCCTGAATCCTGCTGACGTTTTAAATGACTGAAATGTCATAACTATTTTTACTACATAATTAAAACATTTATGAAAAAATATTGTCAAGCAGAATTCTGTTATCTTTTGTTGTTTTTTGTTTTTTTGTTTTTTGCTTTTTGGAGGAGGGAAGGCAGGGCAATTGGGATTAAGTGATTTGCCCACAGTCACACGACCAATGAGAATTAAGTGTCTGAGGTTGGACTTGAACTCAGGGCCAGATTTCAACTCATGTCCACCTGACTCCAGGGCCAGCGCTTTATTCACTTTACCACCTACCCACCCCAAGAATTTTGTTTTCAATGCAATTTTTAGATTACATTTCATATCAAAATGTCTTATAACTTACACTGTGAAAACTGTGGGCTAACTGGATGCCCAAGCCTTAAGCCACTACTATTACAGGAATATCTTAGAAAATTCAGAGACTTTGCAAGTTTCCTTTCATCCCAAAGTCTAATGCCCCAAATAAAATCAATTGATGATTGTAGCCTTTGACCTGAGCCATGAAAAAATTGTCAGATTCTTAGGTCAAAGGATCTTATTTCTATTGGGGTTCTTCTGCCATAAAGTTATGCATTGCTATTTAATTACAAATTAATTTTAATTATTTAATTAATTAAAAAATTAATAATCTTCCACATACCTGCATTGTATTCAGTATGATAAAATAAAGTGTTTTTATTATTAATTGCCTTATATTCAGCTCAGCCAAATGCACAGCCTTACCTTGTCATGCTTTTGTTCTAACATGTGATACATTTGAATTCTATCAAATAAGTAAATACATGTATTTTTCATTCTTTTAAGTTGTATGTAAATACTATTTATTTTAATCCTAATACAATAAGAAGAATATTTTATGACTGATCTCCTTATTCCTTAAGTATTTTTCCTAAATGTCAACGAATAAGTCAATATTAAAAGGTACTGCATCTTACTATGTGACAGGGGAAAAACAGCATATATACCACTTTGAGAATGCTTTTTGTTTGTTTGTTTAAATTACATCCACTAAGAAATGGTCTTTCAGAAATGCCATTGTACATAGCTTGTTTGGAAGTTGAAACTTTTTTTCTGTATGAGAAGAAAATATAGTATAATTAGGTTTTCAAGATAGCTAACAAAAGAAAAATTAACTACTAATGGAGCTGAACTATAGTATTAATATTATAGACTCAAAGCTCCTTTTATAACATTGTGTCTGTGAAGCAGTTCCCCTCTCTCAAATAGGGACATTGCTTCATCTAGTTTCATCTAGCAATTTAGGTATGTGGCTCAGGGTGCCATATCTGTATAAGATACTGAATGGCGTTTCAAGGTTGTGCTGCACCAAGTGGGGAAAATAGACAAAACAAAAAAAAACAGGGAGTTACGATTTTGACATGTTGAATTTAAGATGTGTATGGGGCATCCAAGTTAAAAATGTCCAGATTAGTATGGAAGTAAAAATCTAAGAGTCATTTACACAGAAAAGACATTTTGAGCTCATGAGAGATCAAATCATTAAATGAGAGAGAACAGTGAGAAAAGTGTAGGGAACCCAGTCAAGAGCCTCAGGATATACTTCATTATTGGGAGCATTATACATCATGATTGAGCAAATTACACTCAGAAGGAGTTGCCAAAAAGGTAGAAGGAAAATCAAGAGAGCTGTACAAAGACTACCCAGATGGGAGAATGTTATAAAGAAAAACTAGTCGACAGTGTCAAAAGCCACAGAGATGTAAAAGAGAATTAAGATTAACAGAAGACCACAATATCTAGCAATTGCAAAGCACAGTTTCAGTTGAATTTAGAAGTCAAGTTGCAGAGACTTTAGAAGAGATAAAGGGGAAGAAATAGAGGCAATGACTGTAGATAGTTTTTTCAGGGATTTTAACCGATGAGAGAAAAAAAAATACAGGATAATTGCAAGCAAAAACTGTAAGATCTAATGAGGGTTTTAAAGTTTAAGGAAGACTTGGTTGTGTTTTTAGGAAGGGAGAGAGTAGAAAAGAAGAAACTAAAGAAAAGTTATAGGGGGGGATGATAGTGGAGGGAATCTGCTGGAAAAGATCGAAGTGTATAAGATCAAGGACATACATTAAAGGTTAGGCATTATTGAAGGGGAATTTATTCATTGGTGATGAGAGTAACAGAGGATATAATTCCAGGAAACAAACTAGCAAGTGTGTACACTTACTTTTCTTCAAAAGTAATTTTAGATTCAGAGTTCCAGCCAACAACCTTATTAATCTCTATGGCAATTGTTGATTCAAGATGGTGGCAAGCAGGTTGTTAAGTATGGATGCTAATATCTACTCCTGTAATATCTATTTAACTTAGGTACTTTCAGAGGGCTACACATCCCATATTTGCCCAAACAATCTAAGTAATAACACTTTCTCATCACTTCACAATCCTTGCTATTTCTCTTCTTGAGGTGAGATCCACTGGATTGTTACTCTATCTGCCATCACTCTCACCCTGAGGAATAATGAAGTTGCCATGTTGGGGGCTCTATTGTTCAGAGGACTTCTAAGGAAGTCAGACGACATAGTTCATTATGTATTTTCAAGAATAAAAACAAACCAATATCTTAAGAATTTAATTGAAGCTAATTTACATAACTTTTTTTCCAAGTTCTATAATATAATGGTGCTATATTATTGAACTGTTCATATGACATTTACTATATCCTTTGGTTTTGTTTGCTGATTCTTTTCTCTATCACATTCACTTCAGACACACATTACTGTCTCTTATCTTTCATCCCCTCAAAGGATCTCCTTTGTTTCTGAGTGTGACTTAATAGGATCAAAATTTGTATTCTTTCTAGCCATGTGACCTTGGGTAAGTCACTTAACCCCAAACTCCCTGCCTTCCCTCCTCCAAAAAACAAATTGTATTCTCTCCTGGGAATATTTTGTCCATGAATTCACTCCTGCTCTTCAAATGAGAGAAGCATCAATAAATGTCATAGATTTTCTCCATCTCAACCCTGTGATGGTTCCCATACTTTAGGCCCATACAGGAAAAATCTGAAAGATATGAATATGAGCTTTAAAAATGCGGCTCTTATAACTGAACATAATATGCCAAGCATTTTATAACTAGGGAAAAGTACTATCACATTCCTTATTCTTTCTTCTTTATTTTTAGTATTTTATTTTTCCTCAGTTACATGTAAAAACAATTTTTAACATTCATTTTTAAAACTTAGAGTTCCAAATTTTTCCCACCCTTCCTCACCACCTCCCCCTCATTGAGAAACCAAGCAATTAGATATAGGTTATACATGTCTAGTCATGCAAAACCTATCCATAATAGCCATGTTGTCAAAGAAAGCACAGACAAAAAAAAACCCTCAAGAAAAATAAAGTTTAAAAAAGTATGTTTTAATCTGCATTTATATACCATCAGCTCTTTCCCTGGAGATGGATAGAATTTTTCATCTTAACTCCTTCAGAGTTATCTTGCTTGGATCATTGTATTGTTGAGAATATCTAAATCATTCACAGCTAATCATCTTGAAATATTGTTGGCAGTTTGTAAGTAGTACATTTCATTTTTCATTAGCCCATGTGAGTCTTTCCAGGTTTTTCTGAGAGCATACTGCTCCTCATTTCCTATTGTGCAACAGTATTCCATCATAATCATGTATTACAACTTGTTTGGTCATTTCCTGGTTGATGAACTTCCCATTAATTTCTAATTCTTTGCCCCGAGAAAAGAGCCACTTTAAATATTTTTATACATATAGATCCTTTTGGTTTTTGTTTTTTAGCTTCTTTGGGGTACAGACCTAATTGTGGTATTACTAGGTCAAAGGGTATGTTTGGTTTTACAGTCTTTTGGACATATTTCCAAATTGATCCACAAAATGGTCAATCTGTTCACAATTCCACCAATGGTGCAATAATGTCTCATTTTCCCCACATCCCCTCCAACATTTGTCATTTATCTTTTCTAACCTATTAGTCAATCTCATAGGTAAGTGTTAGTGTCTCAGAATTGTTATAATTTCCATTTTTGTAATTAATAGAGTATTTTTAATATGATTATATAGCTTTGATTATTTAAATCTGAAACTGATCATATTTTTTTATCATTTATCAATTGGGGAATGGCTTTTCTTTTTTTTTACTCCATTCTCCATATGTATGAGACATGAGGCCTTTGTCAGTGAAGCTTAATTTTTTTCAGTTATTATTGCTAACTGTATTTCCCTCCATCCTCTCCCTTCCCATTTGTTCTATTCTCTCCTTTCACTCTGACCCTCCTCAAAAGTGTTTTGCTTCTGACTACTCCCTCCCCTAATATGGTCTTACTTCTACCACCACCACCCCTTTTTTATCCCCTTCCCCTCCAGCTTTTTTTGTAGGGTAAGATACATTTCTATACCCAATTGAGTATGTATGGTATTCCCTCTTTGAGTCAACTCTGATGAGAATAAGGTTCACTTATCCTCCCTCAACTCCCCCCTCTTCCCCTCCACTATTAGAGCTTTACCTCCCCCTTTTTATGTGAGGTAATTTACTCCATACTACCTCTTCCTTCCCCTTTTCCCCAATACATTCTTCTCTCATCCCCTAATTTTATTTTTATACATCATTCCTTCATATTCAACTCATCTGTGCCCTTTGCCTGCATATACTCTTTCTAACTACTCTAATAATGAAAAAGGTCTTATGAGTTGCAAAAATAATCTTCCTACGTAAGAATGTAAATAGTTTAAGCTTATTAAGTCCCTTATGATTTCCCTTTTATGTTTACCATTTTATCCTTCTCTTGAGTTTTCTCTTTGAAAGTCAAATGTTTTATTTAGCTCTTGGCTTTTCAATAAGAATGTTCAAAGTCCACAATTTCATTGAATACACATTTTTTTTCTCCTGAAGGATTATATTTAGTTTTGCTGGATAGGAGATTCTTGGTTATAATCCTAGCTCCTTTGCCCCCTGGAATATCATATTCCAAGCCATCTGATACATCAATGTAAAAGCTGCTAAATCTTTTGTTATCCTAACTTTGGCTCCACAATACTTGAATTGTTCCTTTCTTGCTGCTTGCAATATTTTCTCTTTAACCTGGGAGCTCTTGAATGTAGCTATAATATTCCTGGGAGTTTTAATTTGGGGATCACTTTCAGAAGGTGAATGGTGGATTCATTCAAGTTATACTTTAAGCTCTGTGTCTAGAATATCAAAGCACTTCTTGATAATTTCTTGAAAAATTATGTCTAGTATCTTTTTTTTATCATGGCTTTCAGGTCATTCAATTATTTTAAACTTATCTCTCCTGTATTTATTTTCCAGGTCAGTTTTTTTCCAATGATATATTTCACATTGTCTTCTATTTTTTACATTCTTTTTGTTTTGTTTTATTGTTTATTTCTCATAAAACTATTAACTTCCATTTACTCCATTCTTATTTTTAAGCAATAATTTTCTTCAGTTAACATTTGACCTTCTTTTCCATTTGGCCAATTCTACTTGTTAAGGTATGCTTCTGTATCAGCAAGCACCCTAGCACACCCAGGATGGCTGCTAGCCCAGGTTCTTAGATATGCTTTACTAAAGGAAAACAACTCAAAATGGGTTAACAATCTTACTTTAATCAATCAAACATATATCATTTACTTAGTTCAGGGAGAAAAGTCAGCACCCTGAACTTCAGAGAATACAAACAGAATACAAACAAAAGTTACAGGCAGCAGTTACAAGCAGACAAAGAAACAGATCAGCAGAGAGGCTTCCAGTCATCTGACGATTACATACATACCTAGTTAGTTATCAGAGAGGGAAGCACCAACAACTGGGTTTTCAAACAGGGGGCTCAGTGGTTGCCCAGAGTCTTATCTGGCCAAATCACACAAGTCTTTCCAAAGGGAACCCCAAAGCAAAAACTCACATTGGTGTATATATAGCCTTCTCCTGGATCAGAGAATGTCATAACCATCTTGACCCATTGCCCAATCACAAAGTAATAAGGTATGGGCATTCCTGAAGAACAAGTTTCCTGCCACAGGCTCCATGTGACCATATTTACCCTATTAGGGGGCAGAGTATATTTTCAAGTCAGGGAAGGTTCTCAGAGTCACTTAAGCCTATCAAAGGACCTAGGGGCAGGGACGATCTTCAGATTCCCATAACAGATTCTCTTCATTGGCTTTTTGGACTTCTTTTACCATTTGGACTAGTCTGCTTTTTTAAGGTGTTATTTCCTTCAGTATTTTTGTTTGTTTCTCCTTTACCAAGCTATTGTCTCTTTTCTCATGATTTTTTACATCGATCTCATTTCTCTTCCCAATTTTTCCTCTACTTCCCTTGATTGATTTTCAAAATCCTTTTTCATATCTCCCATGACTTGAGACCTATTCATTTTTTTCTTGGACGCTTTGGATGTAGGAGGTTTGACTGTATTGTCTTATATATGCTTGTTTGGATCTTCCTTGTCACCATAGTAATTTTATATAATCAGAGGTTTTTCACTGTTTGCCCATTTTCTCAGACTATTACTTGACTTTTAGTTCTTTGTTAAAGCAGCTCTCTGCTTCCAGGGTGGAGGGTGCAGTGTCCCAAACTTCAGGGGTTTTGTGTAGCTGGTTTAATATGTAAGTCTAAGATCCTACAGGTTTTCAGTTTTTTGAAGGTGATATGATTTAAGCAGAGCTGTTTACATCTGTCCCAGCCTGTGCTCTGGTCTTGAGTGATCTCAAGAACTACTTTTTTCCCCTGGTACTGTGAAGAGGGGCCCCCTCCATTATGGCTGCAAGCTCTGATTTGGCAGTGCTCCTCCTTGCCCTGGGACTGAAACTCAACAGTGCTACCCAGATCTGAGTATGGGCAAAAGAACAGAGTCCTGCCTCAGAGGAAGCAAGCAAGCAAGCAAGCAAACAAACAAACAAAAACTCTGCAATCTCCTTCTGAAAGTTGTTCAACACCCTTACTATCTGTGGGCTGAGAGCTCTGGTATCTGCCCTACCACAGATGCTGCTGATAGAGTCACTCTCAGGGCCTGCTCCTCATTTGCTGTGGCCCTGCATGTGCTGGCATAGCCTGGGCTAGACTGTGCTTCTCTCTGACCTTGGTACAACTGAAATGTACTGCTGACCTTCTAAATTGCCTTGGGCTAGATACTGTTTCACTCCATCTTTTTGTGGGTTCTGCGGCTCTAGAATTTTGATTAGTTTTAAATTTTTATTTGGAGGGGTTTTGTGGAGAACTCAAGGGAGTCCCTGCCTTTACTCTGCCATTTTGGTTCCACCTTCCACATCCTTTATTTTGTAATCATATCCTTCTATATAGAGAGACAATGTGATCATGTAAGAATTTTTTATTACCTTGTTAAACATATTAACAGTATTCTAAAACCATGGAGTCTATTTTACTTAACTGCTATGTAGCGATATCAACCCCATTCTGTCCTTGTATAGTTGATTTATTTAAAAATTCCAGTGTGGGTATATATCTTTATTCCTATTAAACTCAATTTTATTAAAGTTAGTCTATTATTACAACTATCCAAGAACTTTGCAGAAATATGTTCCATCATGAAGCTTTCAGAATAAAGTTGTTATGAGGATTAAATAATTTGATGTATGCAAAATATTTTATTACCTGAATCATCATTATTATATACTATGTGAGAGATGTTTGTAAGTTAGATGTTTATAAATAAATGTTGACTAAATACAGACTTCCTCATTCATTTGATATCCCTAACTTAATAGCCACAAATGGGTGTCTGTTTTCCAACAACAAGTGATTTTCCCCTGTATATCTGGAATATAATTATGGAAATCAGGAAATTGTAGGGATTCAATTCAAACTTAAGAGAAAGGCTCACCTGATATTTTGTCTATCTTTAATTTGTTTTATATATTTATATCTATCTATATGTATCTATTGACTTCTCTTTCTGTATATACACCTATGTATAGTCATAGCTTCATTATGTCTGTGTGTATATATGTATATATGTGTATGTGTATATATGTGTTTATATGTATATGTATGTATATACTAGAGAAGCTGCTTAAAACTGTACTAAGACACTTGGCATGGCATATGTGTGTATACATGTATGCATGTATGTACACATACACATATACATTCACATGTATATGCCATGTGTATACTTACTAGGTTTCCCTAAATGAACCTGAAAATTAGGATTGCTTTGAGTCATAGTACATGGTAATGGGCAAGCAATATTAGTGTGATAAATACTTGTTGAATTAAATGTAGTAGGTGCTTGGAAGACAATCTTATGTAGAGTAACAAAGTATATGAATACAAAATGAACAAATGAATGAAGAAATGAATGAATGAAACAGAATTTGTTAGGCATTTACTATATACCAAGCATTGGGTGGGGCTTGAATACACGTTTTGAAAAGGCAATCTGCCACTAAAGTCCTTGTATAATTTGAAAGGTTCCACATCTGCATTGATATCATCTAGATCTATATTTACATTTATGTACATATATATTCACATGTGTATATCTTTATTATGTATAGGTCTGCTTATGCATATATGTCTTTTTGTGTGTAGTTGCCAGGAGAGAATTTTTTGGTCTTAAAAATCATAGGGATGATTAGAGGTCAGTTTACTGATAAACCTTTTCAAGTGTCAAAAGGTAGATTTAATTATAGGTCTTAGAACAAGAGACATAAAGGGTTTGGAGTAGGGCACACACTTGGGTAATAGAATAGAAAATAGTAAATAAGAAGATGAGAATGTATGAACTCAGAAAGGTCAAACCTAAGTATTTAATGGTTTCCCAGTCACAGTTTCTGAATAATCAGGTTGGTGTGTGGAGCATGGCCAATAGCAACTGCAGGGTTGAAAATCTGTGAGACAAATATGAAAATGCATAAACTCAGGAGAATTCAAATAATGAGGTAAATGAGTTTGAGCCTCTAATGTCATTAAATGATTTTATCCTATCACTATTCCTCATCTAGTTCAAAGGATCACTTAGCACCACCACCACCACCACCAATAACAACAACAAAAAACATAGTCCAATATCTTTGGCAGAAGCATCTCCCTTAGGTAATTTAAAAATAGTCTAGAGGGTAATACAGATAGCTAAAAGAAGGTTAAAAGGCAGTCAGCAAGGGGATTTTCTGGGGTTTCAGAAATTCTATACTATAGTCCTGTCCTAAAAACTACTTTCATTCTCCTTTTGCCAAAGGGCCTCACACAGATGGATCCCAGATCAATCCACATGGGGACAAAGTTAAGCCCAACTGTCCAATTTGTGAAAGTACTATGGGTTAACTGACGTCTCCTCAATTCCACCAATATCTTGGCCTACAACATTAATGAAGAGATTTTATAAGCAAATGCTCATAAAATATAAATATAATAAAATTAATATAAATATAATAAAATTAATAAATAACATATAAATATAATAAAAAACTATTACATACTACCTAAACCTCTTCTTTGTGTCTCCATAGACAAATTATTGGGATGGGAAAATCTGTCAGAATGTCTTTTAGTGTGAGGTCAGGCAAACATTTGATAATCCTATGACAGTAATGAATTTATTAGATTCCTTCACCCCTGTTTTGATTTTTTTTCCTCCTGCATTTTACTTGTTCTATGTTTTCCCTCTAAAATGTCAGGCTTCCTATTAGGTTATATCATCAAAAACACATGATAGTCTTATGTATTGCATTAAGTCTTGATGCACTAATGTCTTGATGCACTAAGTAAACAGATAAATTTAGTGCATATAGCTAGATACTAGCTCAATATTGGGAATGAAAATCCCTTGAAATTGAATAAAATATGCATGAAAAGTATTTATTTTTAAATGGAAACTGCGTTTATATTCAAGTTAAAGCTATACTTATAGTTATGCAGTAGCATATCATGGACAAATGTCTCCTCTGCCTCCTTTACTTCTTTTGAGGTTTTAAAATTGCATGTCTTATAAATTTTCCAAGACAAGATACCAATAAATCTTTAATAAATGCTTAGCCAAATTTTTAGTCTGAGTGACAAACATTTTGCTACAAAAGTATCACTGATAAATTATATTAATATAAATAGAAACTTATTATTAAATGGTTTGCCTGTTTTTCCTGTAGATCTCCTGTTCATATTTTAGTTTGCCTTGAATTAGGAAGTAATAAATCTTTAATAAAGAGGGGATGGATATACTGATCACTTGAGAATTATTGACACATCAATATCCATAGGATGGTGTCTTATTAAACAATTGCTGCTATTTTCTTAATAGGGCTTATACATTCAGCATTAATAATAGATGAACATTTTTAATTCATTTCTATTGTTACATCCTATTTGTACTCTTGCAGGAACATTATTAAAACTGGTCTTATAAAACTTAGTTCTCAAGATGTATATGTTTAAACATCACCAGTATTGAAAAATTAAGTTTCTATGTGTTTAAAATTCCTAATTCTTGCAAATAAATAATTCATTTGTTAACAGGCAGACGTAACATACTTTCCTTATCCTATTTGCCTCAAAGCTAGCCACAGGAATAATATACTTATCATTATCCAAGGTATTGTTTATTAATCCTTTAGAAAGCAAAATTACTCAGCTTGCATGCTCATCTTCTGTGAATTGCTAACCAATTTAACTTTTAGGACTGAAGTAATCTTTAGTTTACAAAAATAAGCTGCCAAAATTATGGCTTGCCAACAGTACAGTCTTATTTAGTTTCCATGTTTCATTGCAATTTTCATTTCAGACCAAAGAAGCAGAAGATCACAGCTCTGGACTACATTAGGTATAGTATAATTCATTATGTATTGTCAGTGTTTAATAAGTACTTGTTGAAACGAGTGATCAATGAGACTAAGACTAGAATTAAAGAATTGTATAAATCAACATCTCTAAAGATCACTATCACTCATAGAGGTCATAAGGCATACACACATATATACATAAACATATATACACACACATCTACACGCATCTACATTTGTACACATAGACACACACATATACACATAAATATACAAATATATATATATATATATATTCATTTTTCTAACTGAAACCACAAATGACAATCTCCTCAATAACACCATTTTCATTTCCATACATAAATGTACTCTAGTTATGTTTGTGGTCATGGAACCAAGATAAATAAAACTTCTCCCTATGAAACATCCAAGAAATTAATGAGTAATTTTGTCTATATAACACTGAACAACTTGACTTCTGTTTTCAAAAATTAATACAAATTCATATTTGTTGTAGTGCCATACATTTACCAAGACAGGATTTTTTTCTTGGTAATGCTTCAAAGGAAATTCTCTTCATTACTATAGTGTCAACCAAAAGCAAAAATGAAATAAAATAAAATAAAGAAGCAATCAATAAGTGCCCACTATTCATCATATACTCTGTTATGTTCAGGGGACTTAAAGACAAATGCAAAACAAACATGAAGGCATTAATGAATATCATGAGAAAGCAATTTGGGGAAAATATAATTCAGCATGGAAGGTCAAATAAAACTAAACATAGTTGGTCAGTACTTTATAGGCAAGAATCCACAGAATGCATTCCACAGAGTATTATTGTCTTTAACTGTTCATTTTTATTCTGGAATAATATACAAAAGGGTCTATATCTGCACTCCCAACTAACTTATTTAAATTGAAAGGAAACAATAAAGGGAGCCTAGAAAATGAAAGCAGAGAATTGTAACAAAGAAATATAAATGAGGGCTCTTTTGATCAAAAGATATATATATTAGGGAGGCAGAGTCAAGTTTGTAGAGTAGCAGATCACAACTACCAAACTTCCACCAAAAGCTTCCTTAGGAAATGTCCACTTCAAACACCAAATCTATTTCTAAGCAAAAAACAAACAAAAACCAAAGAATGAGTTAGTCCAATTCAGCTTAATAGACAGAAGAAGAGGTGTGCATATACTGTAATTAGGCTGGTTTGTATATTGGCCTTGCAAGTAGTACCAGCAACACACAGGGCTAATAAGTCAACTGAACGCCTAACCAGGAAGAGGTTCCAGGTAATATTTATGTTAGTACTGGGCATAGCATCTGCTGGGGACTTCCAGCTCTGTTGCCTATTACTCACTTTCCAGTAATAATTCTATAGTAGACAGGAGCAGTAACATGTGGGGGCAAGGCCCTACCTGAATAAGTACAAGGGCACAGAGCAGGAAGGTAGTTACTACACCTGTCCCCAAATCATACCTCCTTGAAAACACCAAAAGCTTAAATGCCCCCCAGATCAAGCCTCAAAAGCTTATGCCAGGTATGATCACAGCCCATATCTAACATAAAGTAAAAAGTCAAGAAATAGACTGAGAAAATAAATTAACAACCCAAAGGGATCTGGCCATAAAAAAAAATTTCTATGGTGACAGGGAAACTCAATACACTTACTCAGAATGAGGCAGAACCCTGAAAACACCTACAAGCAAATCCTTGAAGAAACAAAAAAAGCAGAATGGAAACAAGTCCTAAAAGAATTCTTAGAAAAGCTGAAGAAATGTGTTTTTTAAAGCAAAAATTATTTTTAAAAAAGAAACCAGAGTGGTAAAAGAGAAAGTGGCAAAATATATGGTTGCAATGTGAAAATTTCATGAAATGAGAATGAACAATTTGGTAAAAAGGGTACGAAACTTCACTGAAGAAAATAATTCATTAAAGGTATGAATTTGTCAAGTGGAGACTAAGAGATTTCAGGTCAAGGAGAAAATATTAAAAGTATTCGGGAAGAAATAATTCCAGTATCATGGTGCCAGAAGCCAGATCACACAAAAATTATAAGCTAGCATT
>CM053600.1:129277401-129298951 GCA_028646575.1 Pseudocheirus occidentalis | reverse complement strand
TTCTTCAGTCAGGTTGTTGACTCTCTTTTCATGACTTTCTCGCCTCATTCTCAGTTCTCTTTCCAATTTTTCCTCCTTTTCTCTTATTTGGTTTTCAAAGTCATTTTTCAGTTGATGTATAGCTTCTAGGCATTCTTCCAGTGTCTTGGAAGCATTTGGTGAGGGAGTTCTGACTGAGTTGTCATCCCCCTGCTCCATGCTTTGAATCTTTTTTGTCCATAAAAAAGGATTCTAGAGTTTTACTGTTGTTCCTACCTTGCTTCCTTTTTCTCATTTTGGCCAGTCTAGTAATTGCTTGGTTTTTTAGCTCTGTGGAACTCTGCTTCCTCGAGGGTGGAAAGCCCTGTCCCAAATCGCTGGGGCCTTCACAGCTGCCAGAGCTATTAGTGGGATGCTGCAGCCCCACCCCCCCAGCTTTGGATCACTGAAAGCACACCCCAGGACCATCACTCAAGACCACGATCCAGATCCAGGCCGCTCAACGCAGAGCCCTTGGCCCTGATCAATCACCTCAGCCCCCCTGCTATCTGCAGGCTGGGGGCTCTGAAGCAGCCCAGTGGAGGCCGCTGCTCCTCTCAGCTGTTCCTGCTGCTACAGCTGCCTCCCGCTGCTTCCTTGCCCTGGGAGCAGTTTGGCCAGACCCGCTCTTCCTCAAATTTAGCGAAATCCATTGACCTCTCTCTTAGCGTTTTTTTCTTCTGGCCTGATAAATGTGGTAACTGTGCCTCCAGTGCAGGCAATCTGCTCTCCTATTGACTGAGCTCTGCCTGACTGCCCCAGGGCTTGACCCTGCCAGGGATTTGGATGCGGCTCCCAGACTGCTGTGAAGAGCCCCACCTGTTGACCTGCCTGTAGCAACAGATGTGCTTTCTGTCTTTTGGAGAGTTTTGGAGCTTGAAAATCTGTTTTAGAATCCTATTTTACGAGTTTTTAGCATGTTTGTGTGGGAGCTGCGGTGCTTTGCTGCTTCTATGCCGCCATCTTGGCTCCACCCCCTATTAACTAACTTTTAACTATTGATAAAACACTAAATATTTTTAATTGACACATGAGTTTGCCAACTGAGGATAAAACAAACAAAATAAAGTAGAGAATAATATCACTAGTAAATCTTGATTTTAAAAAAATGCAATTTTGGCCTTTATGCAATAGAACTATTTTTTTAAATTATAGCAAATCATAGTGATATTATATGTTTGAAGACGGTTCAACATTTTATTAGTTAATAAAATCAATTATTAATCACAAACACAAAGTTATGCTTTTTAATAATAAGCATCTATTTATTCTTTGTTTGAAATTTCCAAATATCATTATTACTGAAAATATATAATAGATAACAGTTATGTATCACTTGCTATGTTGCTGGAACTGTTCCAAGCACTTTAAAATCATTATCTCAGTTAATATGCACAACAACCCTGGGAGATAGGTCCAGGTATTAGCCTCATTCTACAGATGAGGAAATGGAGTGAGACAAAGGGTGCATTACCTGCCTAGTTTAACATAGCTAATTAAATGTATGAGGCCATATTTTAATTCAGATCCCCTTAACTCCAGACCTAGTGTGCCTAGCTGCTATATCACACTCTTATATTCATCTTTCTGTACTTGTGCATTTTCTGTTATTTACAGAAGGGTTTTAAAAATCAGTTTTGGAGGTGGAGCTAAGATGGCAACATAGAAGCAGATAAATATGCAGCTCACATATAGCCACCTCAAGTACCCATAAAGTATGATTCTAAACAAATTTTAGGGCTCCAAACTCACACAAAGTACAGAAAAACACATCTCCCACTGAAGGCAGCTCTGCAGGAAGGGCTCATCTCAGCATGCTGGAAGCCAAAACCAGTCCAGCCTGAAACTGTGGCATGGCCCCAGGGAGGCCAGGACAAGCTGCAGCTGGAGCCTTTGGGAAAGTGGGTCAGTGGCAGCTGTGTCAGTTTCCAGAATTTTCAAGCCATAAGAAAACAAGAGAAAGTGAAAGGTCAGTGGAACTCAGCTAAATTTGGGGGAGAAAAGCAGTCTGGCCTAATTTCCTCCAGGTCAAGGAAGCAGGAGAAGTGGCGGCCCTGCTGCTGACTACAACTGGCTGCTTCAGAGCTCCTGGCCTGCAGACCACAAGGGGGCCAAGCTATCATTCAGAGGCTAAGTGCTCTTGTGTTGAGCAGCCTGGATGTAGATTGTGATCTTTGTATCCTGGTTCTGGGGTGCATTTTCAGTGAGACAAGGCTGGTGGGGACTGCAGCCATCTCCCAATAACTCTGGCAGCTACAAAAACCCCAGCCATTTGTAACCAAGCTTTCCCCTCAAGAAGTAAAGTTCTGCACAGCTAAAAAGACAAGTAATAGACTGGCAACATGAGCAGGCAAAGGAAGCAAAGTAAGAACAGCAATCAAAGTCAAAAATCTTTTTTGGTGACTAAAAGGATTAAAGCATGGAATGTGAAGAAGACAACACAGTCAGAATTCCTACACCAAAAGCTTCCAAAAAGCATGTAGACTGCCTACAAACCATAGATCAGCTTTAAAAGGATTTTGAAAACCAAATAAGAGAAGTAGAGGCAAAATTGGGAAGAGAAATGAGAATAATGGAAGCAAATCATGAAAAGAGAGTCAACAACTGAAGAAAATAACTGAAGAAAATAACACCTTAAAAATAGATTAATTCAAATGGCAAAAGAGGAAAAGCCAATGAGGAGAAGAATGCCTTAAAAAGTCGAATTTGCCAGATGGGAAAAGAATCTCAAAAGCTTTCTGAAGAGAATGATTTCTTCAGAATTTGAGTGGAGCAAATGGGAGCAAATGACCTTATGAGAAATCAAGATACTATTAAACAAATCCAAACAAATGAAAAAAATAGAAGGCAATGTGAAATATCTCCTTGAATAAATCACTCATCTAGAAAATAGATCCAGGAAAGATAATTTAAAAATTATTGGACTACTTGAAAGCCATGATCAAAAAAGAACTTCGAAAGCATCCTTCAAGAAATTCTCAAGGAAAATTGCCCTGATGTTTTAGAATCAGAGGGAAACATAGAACTTGAAAGAATTCACCAATCACCTCTTGAAAAATATTCCCAAAACTCCTTGGGATGTTATAACCAGGTTCTGGAGTCACCAGATCAAGTAGAAAATATTACAAGCTGCCAAGAGGAAGCAATTTTAATACTTTTAAAACACAATTAGGATAACCCAGAATCTGGCAGCTACTACATTGAGGGAACAAAGGGCCTGGAATATAATATTCCAGAAATCAAAGATTAAAACTAAGAATCACCTACCCAGCATGATTGAGTATAATGTTCCAGGGGAAAACATCATCATTCAATGAGGTGGAGCACTTTGAAACATTCTTGCTGAAAAAAAAAACAGAGCTGAAAAGAAAATTTGACACTCAAATACAAGAAACATGAGAAGGTAAACATGGAAAAGAAATCATAAGGAATTTATCAAAGTTGAACTATTTACATGCCAACATTGAAAAAATGATAATTGTAACTTATGGAACTTTTCTCAGTATGAGGATAGGTGAAGGGAATACAAATGTATATAAATACATATCCTACACATGAGTCTATATAGGAGGGTTTATACATGCATATGAACACATATCTGAGTATGTGCATATATGTGTACATAAAGGGCACAGGATCAATTGAATAGGAAGGGATAATACTTTAAAAGGTGAAATTCTGAGGTGGGAGAGGATTAGAATGAGAGGACACAGGGAGAGACAGAATGTGGTCAATCATCTCATATAGAGGATACTAGGGATAATTGTTACAATGGAGAGGAAGAACAGGAAAGCAAAAGGGAAAGGGTCAACCTTATTCTCATTTAACTTGGCGTAGGGAAGGAATGACATAAATTCTAAACTGGATATCTTGCCACACAGGAGACTAGGGAGGATGGGGATGAGACATAGGATGACAGAGGGGAGGTGGAGGGTTGCTGAAAGTAAACACTTCTGTAAAGGAAAAGGGACAGGGTAGAGAATAGAACAAGGGTGAGGGCAGGATAGAAAGGAGGGACATATAATTAGTCTCTCACAATATGCCCACCATGGAGATGTTTTTGCATAATGACACATGTATAGCCTGTATTACATGCAACTGGAAATTAAGACATATACGGACTGGGGTAGGGAAACTCATCCTGCCCTATTTGAAAGTCAGAGGGGTGATGGGGGAGAACATGAGAGAGCAGATGGGGAAGGGGCTATACAGTGGGATTGCTCTTTTGGTGTGATGGATAGGGGAAAGATGGGGAGAAAATTTGTAACTCAAAATCACATGGAAATGAGTGATGTAAAGGAAATAAATATATTAATTCAAGTCAGAAAAAAGTAAAAAAAATTAAGAAATTTTAACATTCATTAAAAAATAAATTTTGGTAAGCAATTTCATATTCACACACGTGTGTGTATATATATTATATATACACATACACATATGTGTATATATATGCATACAAGCATATATACATGTGTATATATATGCCCTCATATACACATATTTACATATATGTGATTATATATTATATAATTTATGTGTACATATAGTATAATATATATGCACATTTATTTCTCCTATTGTGTTCTCTATTCAACTTCTCTCTATTTTGTTTTCTTTTCTCTTCCTCCATTTTTCCATTCTTTCCTCCTTTTTTTGGCTCCTCATCAGACTAATTTTTCCTATAGAACATTTTCATTACTCTTATTCGAGTTTCACTTAAATAAGGTCATATCAAAAATTTTAAAAATACTTTGAAAATGCAGCAGTCATTTTTAGAATTAAAAAAGCTGAAAGATTTCTCAGTAAATATGAGAATGAAGTAAGGATTCCTTCTTCTTCCCTTACTGAGTGACATAGGTATAGAAGTGCTAGCTATAGAAATGAGAGAAGAGAAAGATATCAAAGATGTAGAAATGGACAAAAATGAAAAACTATTCATTTTTAGGAGACATGACAATTTACTTGCACGATCTCAAAGAATCATCAAAATAAAATAAATTGTGGTGATCAATAGCTTCAGCAAAACTACAAAATAAATTCTTAAAATGAGTAGAATTTTTATAAAATTAATTAAATCCCAGAAGAAATACTAAAAGTAGAATAAAAATACCTAAGTTTTTTTTTGCTTTTGTTTTTTGTAGTAAGACTGTGAAGACATGATTTCCTATTACCTTACACTTGACACTGCTTAACTGATGTGAATTCTATTTGAACTAGTAACTGGTTTTTCTTTCTTCAATATCTAACAAACACATGTTACTTTCTATTTGGCACATCTTTGTTAGGGTATTTATTATATATCATTATATGTTTGAATATTTATTTTATGACCAATATTATTGATTTACTTTGACTTTTTCTGACTTGAATACTTTTTGCCCATTTTTTGTCTTCGTTGTTAGCCACTGCCTCCACATTCTTCAGTTCTTTCCTAGGTTATCACTTATGTTACTGGCTATACTTTCTTCTGTTCTCCATTTTGACCCTATGGTGAACCAACCAGTTCAACTCCTCTCTCTCTTCTTTCAAGTGTCTTGCTCCTCCAGTATTTCCCTGCCAACTCCCAGAATTGGATTACATTGAGTGTCTTCAAATTCTACTCTCCTGATGCTAAAAAAATCTGAAGAAAATATTGAAATCATGTTCACTGAATCCACAGAATATTTGTATTATTTCAAATAGGTTCTCTTTGCAGTAATAATATTACATTATGTTATGTTATTATGTTATATCATATTATATTGCACTCTATTGTACTATTTGTCTTGTACTGTATTATATGATAATAGATTATATTATGGTATATCATGTTATGTTATAGGTATTATATTTTTGTTAATAGTAATCTGTTTATATCTCTAATCAATTCACTAACCCACTCACCACAGCTCCTTTCCCAAATCATTTCATCCTTTTAATCACCTATGACTCCTCTTCTACCCATTTAGGTAAAAACCTTGCCTCATGTTTCATGGGAAGAAAATGAGCCCATTCCTCTAGAGCTCCCTCCCCTCCCCTCCTCATTTCATAACACTCAAATGCCTTCCAACATTATGTCCTCTTTATCCCCACCTGATAAAATGAAATTTCATCTCATCAAGGAAAACTTGCTTATGTAAACAAGTCATTCATATTTCATCCTCTCTTCTCCCGAAAATAGTTTCCTCTATCATTTCTTCTCTCTCTCATCTTCACTCTCTCTCTGCTTAGTGACTGCTATACTACAGCCTACAAATATTTCTTTCTGATTACTTTCCCTCCCTCCTGTCTTTCCCTACCTCAGGCCATCCTCCAGTGAGCTGTCACATTGATCTTTCCAAAATGCAGGTTCATATGACCCACTCTCCCCCAATTCATTTAACTCTAGAGGTTTCCCTATTACCTCTTGGATCAGCTGTAAAATCTCTTGGCTTTTAAAATACTTAATAAGCTAGACATTTCCTACTGTTTATATCTTTTTAAAGTTTACACCCTTTGTGTAATCTATAATGCAGTGACACAAGGATTTTGCTATACATTGCACCAGATCCCGTCATCATCTACCTCCACACATTTTCACTGGCTTTCTCTCATTTCTTTTATTCTCTGTTTCCAAATCTTTGCCTCCCGGCTTCTCTGTCTTCCTTCTCATTTCAGTTAATTAGCTGTCTTCTGCAAAAAAAAAATCCCTCCTGATCTCCTTAAATGTAAGTACCTTCCATTTGAGATTATTTCCAATTTGTCCTGTGTATATTATATTTATACACAGTTGTTTATATATTGTCTCCCCAATTATACTGTAAGTTCCTTGAGAACAGGGACTTTTTTTGCCTGTTTTTGTATCCCCAGTATTTAACACAGTACTTGGCACGCTCATAGTAGTTGCTGAATAAATACACTTGATTGAGTAATAAAGAAGTTATGATCTGTGTTAGAGGAAACATGAACCATGCCAATGAAATCCTTGGAGTATAGATTTTCATATGCAACATTACAATGTATACATATATTATATATAAGCAAATTTACATAAGTATGTATGATTCAAGATCTGGCAGATAAATGGCTTCAAGAGAATTGGAATGATAGGATTTAATACTAGGAAAGTTATTGGCAATCTGGTTCAAACCACTTCTGTTTTTAGGTTAACCTTTTAATCTTAGGTCATATTATACTGATAGTGTCTGACCCTTGTTTTTGGTTAAGAATTTCAAAGAAAGTATAGCTCAACTTGTGGAAAATTTTAAGGAGTGAGATACTTTTTGAATACAGGTTCAAGGAGAAGATATAGAGGAGCTAGATGATGCTTGGGGGAAAATCAGGGGAAATACTGACCCTAAAACTTGTTCCCCTCTAATTTAGAGTCAGGGTGGAAGTTATTAAGAAATAAAGGGATAGAATTACCACTAAGCAAGGCATTTCCAGTTTCCCATCATCACCTGTCACATCACTTATTCTGAATTGCTATTGTTTCCAAGCACAAGGAATTGCTATTGTTTATAAGCATTTTGAAAAACAAAATATTCATATAGAATTATATGCTAACTATGAAAAAAGGATGAATAAAATGATTGACATGTTTGAATGTATGTGCTTATACAAATTAAGTTATTAAAAGAAATAGGGAATATCTGAATTATGAAGTCATTGAAATCTTCTAATTTGCTAATGTGAATTGTTCATGGACTTAATGTGCTTTTTGACTTGACTTCAGATGATGTGATGATGGGTTTCAGCTGTTCACACAGAAGGCTTAGTTATGTATACTTTTGGTTTTAAAGATAGAAAATAAGTATTTCTTCTTAAATATACTCCCTAACCGGAGTAATGCACTGCTGAACATTAGGAGGAAATCAGTCAAAAATGTTGACATAAGAAGTTATGACTTAAGTTCTCTTTTCATTATTTTCTCAAACTCAATGACTTGAACCAATGAAAAATCCTAAATCTTGTTGAGTCCAGAAGAATAATTTGTTTATTGCCTACTAAGAAATCTATTAAAAATTGGGATCCTCAATAGTTTCTAAAGAAACTTCTATAAGAATGGAATATCCTAAAGGTTCATAACTCTTCTTTGGAATGATCAGAAGACTGATCTTAGATTTGAAAGCCATGTGCTTGAGTCTTAGATCCAGTGCTTTGTAGGTATGTGATACTGTGCAAGTGAAAATTTCTGGGATCTTCCGTTTCCTCATCTGTAAAATTAAGGTGATTATACTTAAACTGCACATTTCAAAGATCTCTGTTGAGGAATGTGCTATGCAACATTTAAACTTAAGCCAAATGTAAACTACTATTGTTAATAATGTTAATTTGTGCTTGTTAATGCATATTTGTAATAAAATGTATAATATAGTATCTGTTGTGTGTTTCTTTGTGCACTCTGTTTCCTATTCTTGGAAATCATTCCCTCATCAACCTTGCATTTTAGGATTGCTAACTTCCTTTTAAGTTCACCTCAAGTGCTGCCTTTTATATTAGATCATTCTTTATTACCTTAGGAGGTAGTGTCTTGTGTCCTTCCTTACTTTATGTTTACTTTATAAATACTTATGTATGCAAATAATTTTTCCCTATGGAATGCAAACTCATTGAAATTATGGACTATTTCATCTTTTGTCTCCTGTATCCAGGACATAGCAGAATGGTTAGTACCCAGTAAGGATTTAATAAATGAATCTAGAGTCTTCCTTCATTTGAATTAAAATGCATGATAACAAAGATCTGTTTCATTATTGTCGTCATCATCATTACTATTACTATTATTAATTTTTATTACTGGCCTACTTGGGTCTTTGCAAAAGCCTCAGGACAAAGGCTTATTTTCTTCTTCTGTACAAAGAAGATGTTGATCTATATTGTTCCTAGCATCTCTTTTGTCTATAAATTCTCATATCTTAAGAACTACCACAGATTTTCAGCACTCATGTGTTTCATATGGGACTATGGGAAAGTGATTGCTTCCTACCTTGCCTGGCTTTAACTTTGTGTTTAATAAAAGTCTGATTTTAAAAATTTAAAGATTTAGGTACATAAGGCAGGTGGTGAGTTTGAGTTAACATTATAGTTTTTTATAGTCTCCCAGAGGTTGCTTTGAATTGTCATTAAAAATAAATAGTGATAATGATAAGGATTGGGAAGTATTTCAGATAATTCATCATCATATTTCTCCTATCTCTGTGAAATAGATGAGAACGAGCTAATCTTATATTATTAGAAAGACTGCTGAGGAAGAACTGACACAATGACAGAGAATTTGGATTTTATTAACTCAGACAATGGCAGAACAGAAGCAAGGTGCTGGGCTATTTTAGAACTGACCACCTCAAATATTAGTCTCCAGACAGGATATGCATAACCTTATGCATAAAATGATTCTATGATTCTACCCTTATTCTCCTTGCTGCTAACCAACTCATATTCTTTTCTATAGGCTATAAAACCATCTCTCACCTTTTGGGGAGTTTAGCAATTATAATATATAGTATCTATAATTTAGCTACATCAGGACTGCACTACAGTAATGAAATACTGATAAAACATTGCTTTGACCTACTATCAGTCATTTTGATTGGCACATTACATTTTAATAATGATCTGTGTGTGTATTAACTTTGAAGTTATCATTGCATTTACATAGCAAATGATGAAATATGAAGAACCTTACTAATTTATTGTGCTTCATCAATTTATTTACACTGAGCATGTTGTCATTCTCTGTGAGAGCTCCCTGACTGTTTCTTCCAAAATTGGCAGGAACGATTTTACAGAAAGAGGTTACTGAGATAGAACAACTTTGTATTAATTTTCTATGAAAATCTAAAGACTTTGTTAAAGTTTTGAAAGTCAAACACAGAATTAACTTTCAATTATATCAATAACAGTTTTCCATTTTTATGGTTATAGCTTTTAGCTCTTGGGATGGAGGTGTCAGAATAAGATTAACTCATAAAATGTCCAAATCCTCAAAGGACTCCCAAACTAAGTTGAAAATCCCCATCTAGATACATGTAGAATGATTGTCTACAGGTTTTGACTTTAAAATATAGAGAGGAGAATCTTCTTGTTGAATTGGGGCAATGAAATCACCATCCTACATCTCCTCCCATTAAAAATTTCTTTTCCCCATTCAAATTTCATAGATTCTGATATTCCATTATGAGAGAGTCATTATATTTGACTAAAGTCCACTCTTCTAGAATACTCTATAAAATATAAGTCATAACAAGAGGTTATACAATTTTTAGTCACTAATACTTTAGTAAGAATAAATTTATCAGATTTTTCCCTGAGTTATGCCTAACATTGGCAATTTTAATATTTATTAGTAGAAAATGAAAGATTTATAAATGTATAAGTTGCCTTATCAAAGTACTAATACATCCAAACCTGTAAAAGACCATACTGCTTATCCTCAGGTTTATTTTCATGGCCCCTCTAAATAGTATTCTTGGCCTTCTAAGACCATGATGAACCCACCAAAACACTAAAAGTCAAAATGATACAACAGAAATAGTGCTGAATTTTGATTCAGGGAAGATATGAGTCTTTAAGTTCCCTTCTAAAAATTTACTAAATTTCCATTTGTCCATACTGGCTGGCCTGTTGAGGTGATCTTGCTTCTGTTCTTTAACTTTACCCTCCTATTCTCTGCATTGTTTCTCTATTAATTATTGTTCTATTTCTTCCTCTGATCTGTGACATCAGTCTTCTGAGACTTATTCCTTTTTTCCATTCTCTCTCCCCTGCCCTGTTCTGATCTTTCCATGGAAATTATGGCTCCAGATATCAATACTTTATCTTATAAACCCATGTTAAAAGAGGGCTGGAAATTTGCCTGTTATATATACAATGACTCTGCCTAAAGAACTGTGTTTAAAGGTAGAACATTTAAAAACACTTCTTCTATTGTTTTTATATCAAATTAATTTAAAAATGTATTCTTTTCTCCTTTCCCTTTCAGTAAACCATCCTTTGAAACCAGAATTTTAAAAAAATCTGGCAAAGTCCACAAATGCCTTGAGAACATGATAACATATCCAATATTCCACTGTAGAAATTATTCCAGGTACCATTGCAAACTTGTTTAAAGGATATATTTAGTAAAGCAGTCCTTTTACTGTTCTTCAAATCACACAGATTGAGTAGGCAGCCACCTACAATTCTTCCATGTAAAACCAACCCTACTCATTTCTTCCAGATGCTGGTATCTCTGGCAGTATTCCCAAATTACAGACTGGCCTATAGTACAGTCTTATGGGGAATGACTAATAAATGTGATTATGGAACAAGCTGAAAACATAAAACCTCTACATGTGTGCTTGATAAATAATACAAGCTCAGTAGCACCAGATGTTAGTTTAGTTCTGTTACAGAAACAAGTGGCATGATTCACATGAGATATTTAAGAGCAGAGGAGATGACTACTTTTCTGGGACTGGCATTGCTGCAATATCATCCTGTGGGGAAACACCAGAGTGGACTAGATTAATTTTTTTAAACACTTGCCACATATATGCTTATGGATGTGATACATAGAAAATTATAATCTTTGTGTTAAGTGGAACATCAGAGGTCACCTAGCTTTGAAAACTTCCAGTGAGAAGGACCTAACTACTTTACAGAGTGGCACCTTACATTTTGGGACTATTCTGTGTGTGTGTGTGTGTGTGTGTGTGTGTGCGTATTGTGTGTATACACACATGAACACATTATATATGTACCCAATACACACACCTATATGCATATATCTATATGTATCTCTGTTTATAAAGACAGAGATAGAAATATAGATAGAGACAGAGACAGAGAAAGATTTTTCTACATGCTGAATTGAATTTAGATATTTTTCAAATTGGGTATAATGGTTAAGTCAACAACTTAGTTCCAATTTAGCTGAACCAAACAATCAACACATATTTATAAATACGTACTGTCCTACGTTCTGGGGATTCAAAAAAGGTAAAAGACAGTATTTGCCCTCAAGGAGCTCATCATGTTTTGAGACAAGTTAACACATAAAAGGAAATTGAAATATGAAATCCAAAGGAGTGCGGCTTAGTGGATAATGTTTTATGGTTGAGTCTATGTTAAAGGATGATCAGACTCCAGTGAAGCACAGGAGTTCATGAAATGCCTGCCTTTGGACAACCTCTCTTAAGCTCCAGTACTCCATCAGCAATTGAGTATAGCATATTTGAAACTGGATGTCCTATGGGCATCTCATACTACATATATGTCCATACATACGCATACACATGCTGGTATGCATACACCTATGCACATATGTATACACATGTATGTGTATATAACAATACACAACACACACATATGTTTGCACATGCATGCATGTATAGATGTATGTATGGATGCATGCATGCATGTAGTATGTGTTTATGTTTTCCAAAGTAGAGCTCATCATCTTCCCAGCCAGGCCTTGCCTCCCACCCATCTTTTTATTTAACTTCTCCAGTTTTCTCAAGAGACACATAACCTTTCAACCTCCCAGGTTTACTTTGGAATCATTAATGAATTCTCACTCCATTTCACCTCACATATTCAATAAATTTTCAAAGTTTCTGAGAAGTAAGATGCCCTTATTTTCTTCATTTTCCAGATGAGGAAATAAAGGTAGACAGACACTGAGTGATCTTCAGGGGTAACTTCATTAAAGCATAAGGCTACATTTGAACTCAGGCTTTACTGAATTTAGTTCCACTTCTCTAGCCACTGTAAAGTCTACCTGCCCAATCAACAGTCAACATAATTATACAGGTTAGCAATACAGTAAACTTGCTGATTGGACTTTGACCCAAATACATTAAGTTTCATATGGTACTGGGACACTGAGGTAATAGATGCATGGTACAAAGTAGGACATTCACAGCTCGAACTCAAGAAATAGGTCAGGATAGGAAACAAAGATTTAGATAGGATTTTCTTTTTAAATTTTATTTAATTTTAGCTTTTAACATTCAATTTTATTTATTTATTAATTCATTCATTCATTCATTTACTTATTTATGTACTTATTCATCCATGCATCCATCCACCCATTCATTCATTCATTTTGCTTTTTTTTGGAGGGGAAAAAATGTAGTGCAGTTGTGGTTAAGTGACTTGACCAAGGTGATATGGCTAGTTTTGTTTTAAATGCCTGAGGCTGGATCTAAACTTAGGTCCTCCTGACTGAAGGGCCAGTGCTTTATTCATACCTAGATGCCCCATCAACATTCAATTTTGAAGATTCTGAGTTTTAAAATTTCTTCCCCTCTTTTTCTTCCCCCCTCAACAAGTGGGTACACAATTATATATAAGCCATAGATGTACATACATGAACAATCATATTAAACATATTTCCACATTACTCATGTTACAAAGAAGAATTAGAATCAAAGGGGAAAACCAGGAGAAAGAAAAACAAACAAAAAAAGAAAATTAGTCTGCTTTGATTTGCATTCAGATACCATAATTCTTTCTCTGGATGAAGGTAGCATTTTCCATCATGAGACTTTTGGAATTTTCTCAGATAATTGCATTTTTGAGAAAATCTATCAAACTTAGTCATTGCTATTACTATGTAGAATGTTGTCCTGGCTTTTCTCACTTCACTCAGCACCAGTTCATGCAAATCTCTTCAGATTTTTCTGAAGTTCACCGGCTCATTGCTTCTTATGGAGCAATAGTATTCCGTTGCTTTCATGCACCACAACTTTTTCAGTAATTCTCCAAGTGATGGGCATTCCCTCAACTTTAAAATGTTAGCCACACAAAAAGAGCTGTTATAAATATTTTTCTACATGTAGGTAATTTTTATTTTTTTATGATCTCTTTGGGATACAGGCTTAGTAATTTTATTGCTGGAACAAAGAGTATGCACAGTATGACTCTTCTTTAGGCATAATTCCAAATTGCTTTCCAGAATGGTTTCATTAGTTCACAACTCCACCAATGATTCATGAGTGTACCAATTTTCCCACATCTCCAAAATTTATCATTTTCCTAGATAGCATATTCTTACCTATGCCAGATAAGGCCTTGGGGGTTAATGAGATAGCTAAGTAAAAAAGAAGTAGAAAAAAGGAAAGGGAACCATGGATAGAACACTGAGGAAACTGAGAGTACAGGAGCCAACTATAAAGAAAAAGGAAAATCATCATTTTTTTTACAAATGGAATGAGTAGAATAATACCTATATTACCTGCCTTATTGACTTGTTGTTAAAAGCAGGTGAAATAATGTGTGTGAAGCAATGTGAAAACCTATATACATTTATATTATTATTATCATCATCATCATCATCATCATAGAGGCTATGAATTGAAAGAGGGGATAGATTGTAATGGGATTAAATGTTCAATGAATAAGAAGTTTTGGAGGCAAGTATTTGTAATTGTTATGTACTGATTTTCAGGTCAATTATCTGGTTCCTCCCTGACCATGTGAATTTAAAATGGTTGAAAGAAATAGGATTTTCCAGGGAAGAAATTTGCAAGGGTTGTGAGGCTAGGTAGAGATGCATGAGCTAAAATCATTCAGGATATAGGGGAATTTAAAGAGAATAGAGCTGTCTTTCCAAAAGGAGCTTGGAGAATGAACTAAGAGAATATGTTTGGAGAAAACAAGAGCAAGAAGGCTGATTTGAATGGGGATGAAAGTTGTCTAGATGGAACTGGGATCATGCAAGATGTATCTAATTTCATATTGACTATAAGTTAGATTATCTGAATTGGGTGATTGACAAGAGGGAAAAGATACTGGAATGGCATAATCCCTCAGTAAATACATAATAGAGGACTAAAAGATATGCCCCTAACTTTGGAAAAAAAATATGAAATGTTAATATTTGGGACTGGATTTTCATGGATATCCTGCACCCCTACTTCCTGTAAGAGGTCTTTATGTAAAGGCAAAATGACTATGAAGTTATTGTACAGAAAAGTTTCATTCAGTTATAGGCAGACTATGCAGTCTATGATTCTATTAATTTCATCCTGAAGTACACAGTATTTCTAGGCTTATTTTACTTCTCCGTTATAGGAATTCATATATTTGAATAAATGCTATCATAACCATCTTGCCTACTTTAATAAAAACATTCAAACTGCATAGTCCTCAATTATATCAAATTAAATTTAATTTACCAAGTATTTATTAAATGACTGATGTGCACAATATTCTAGAAATTCTAGAAGAAATACAAATGCACATACATTCTCTCATACTGAAAACACACACACACACACAAGCATACACAGCTACTCCTTACTTTCAAGAACTCACATAGTTATGGGTGATGCAACATGTAAACGTAATATGCTTTCCTCTGTTAATATTCTAAGTATCCTCCTCTGTACAGGCTCTCTGCTTTGTCAACAGCCCACTTAAAGTTGTAGTTCACAATTTTGCATGTGATTTTACAAGCACCAAATGGAGTACTACCTCCTTTGTTCAATAGATTGTGAGTCAATGGAGCTAGGATTTAATCAATGTCTTTTCCACTGGACACTTGTGATGCCTCAGAAAAGTCACTTAAACTCTCTATGGTCCTTGGTGTCTTTATCTACAAAATAAGGGATTTGACAAGTTTAGCTCCATGGTCTTTTCCATCTCTAAAACTATGAGATGATTATAATATAGAGCAAATTTTATTTCTTTTAATGTAGTATGATTATTCAATCACTAACTTGATTTTCTTAAAGCACAGGTCTGATCACATGAACCCTTCCTATTTAATGAACTCAAATGGCTAACTATTGCTTCCAGGAGCAAATATAAAATGTACTATTTGGCATTCAAAGCCCTTCATAGCATAGCTTTCTTCTTCCTTTCCAGTTTTCTTACATTTCATTCCCCAGCACATATTCTTTGCTTCAGTGAAATTAGCTTCCTGGCTGTTCCAAGAAGAAGATACTCTATCTCTTGTGTCTTGGCAGTTTCTTTGGCTCTCCTCCTCTGACTCTCTCCTCTGTGCCAATTATTACCCTCCCTGACTTCCTTTAAATCCCAACTAAAATCCCACTTTCTACAGGAAGACTTCCCAAATACCTCTTATTCTGATTCTGGTGCAGTCCTCTTTTAATTATTAACTATTTTTCCCATATGTAGGTTGCTTTATAGATGCTTGCTTGCTTGTTGTGTGCCCCTCCCCATTAGATTTCAGGCTTCTTGAATGCAAATAATGTTTTTTTGCCTCTCTTTGTATCCCTAGCACTTGGCACAGTGTCTGGTACACACTAGGTGCTTAATAAATGTTTAATGATTCACTGATGCATTAGATTTTGCTTCTTTGACTTTGCTTGTCATTTGCTATAGCACTAAGCTATTGCTTCATATTATCTTCACCTACATTTCCCAAGTCTTTTTTTTTCCCTTGAAGTAGTGAAGCTATGTATCATTCATCCAATAACTGGCCAATTCACTCATTTATATTTTTGTTACCTAAATTCATAAGTGCACACTTTCCCCATTTAATTCCATCCTGGTGACTTGAGCACTTTGTAATCATTTTGAAGCTCTATCCAATCTTTAACATTCTGGGAAAATACACAACAGAATAGATGATTGTTAATGGATTATCAAGACTGGAATGATTGGATCTCATATGTAGTTGCTCACAGATAATCATATTGTGCCTTGTGGTACTTAGAAAATAATGGTGGTGGGGTGGCTAGGTGGCACAATGAATAGAGCACCAGCTCTGGAGTCATGAGGGCCTGAGTGCAAATCTGGCCTTAGACATTTACCACAAAAACTAGCCATGTGACCTTGGGCAAGTCACTTAATCCCAATTGCCCTCAAAAAAGCAAAATAATAATAATAATAATAATAATAATGGTGATGATAATGATATAGTACTTTAAAGTTTTCAAGGCATTTTTCTAGATAATTGTCTCATTTAATCCGTACAATAAACCTGTAAGGTGGGTACCATATTTATCTCCATTTTTCAGCTGAGGAAACTAAGACTTTCCCAGGACCACCTAACTAGGAATTGTCTAAGTCAGAATTGAACTCATGGATTCCTCAATTCAAGTCCTACACTACATCCATGAAGTCAGCTAGCTACCTGAATGAATTTAAACTTTGACTACATTTTATATTCTTAACTCAATAGCTGCTTGAAAATAAATGCTTAAAATTTTACTATTCTATTCACTCACCACTTCCTTTTAAAGAGAGCATTAAAAAAAAGAACTTGGAGCAGCAACAATTAAATTACTCCTCTGATTCAAAAATTTTTTTTAAAAAATCAGGAAAAAAGAATAATCATAAGAGAAAAAATGAAAGGAAGAAAAACACTTGACAACTTCTACATGTTTCTGTGCAAACACATTTATACCAAACAATGGATTCATTGGAAGTCCATCTACAAGAGAAAATTAACTCTTGCTGACAAGGTGAAATAATAATTAGTGAGACTATTGAAACACAGCAGGAACTGAACTCTTGATTTTCTGTTCTACCTCTAAATGTTGCAATCAGAAACTTCCATCTGCTATCATCTTTATGGGTATTTTCTTTGGGTAACTTGGTTTTATTTTTGTTGTTTTTTTTCCATTTTCAGATATAATGCATGGTGGGAAAGCCTCTATTGATTTGATTAAAGCTGAAAACACTTAATCTTGAATCAACAAAACGGATTTTTAAAAATTGTACAATACTATTAAGAGCAGGGCCATAGCAACTGGGAATTAAGATATACATGCACTGGGGTAAGGAGATCCATCTTACCCTACCAGAAAGTCAGTGGGGTGATTGGGGAGGATACTGGAGAGAGCAGACTTGGGGAGGGGGTATACAGTGGAATTGCTGTTTTGGGGTGGTGGGTAGGGGAAAGACAGGGAGAAAATTTGTAACTCAAAATCTTGTGGAAATGAATAATGTAAACCAAAAATAAACAAAAGTTAATTAAAAAAAAGAATAGGGCCACAGAATCATCTTAGAAGAGTAACTTCCCTAGACCTCAGTTACATTATTTATAAAAGGGGTTAAGAGAATCTGAAGAAAATGATTATTTCTAGTTCCAAATTTGTGACATAACCTTTTGATCAAGCCTTCAAGAGATCATGATAATGATTTAGACAGACTCCTTCATTTTACAGCAAGGAAACTGAGGCCTAGAGAAGTTATATGATTAGCTAAGTGTTATGCGAGTAGCAAAAAGAATATCCAAAATTCAAATTCAGATATCCTAACTCCAAATATATTCTTTAGGCACTGTGCAATAGGGGATTTTTTTTAATGATTTTTATTCTGTTTTAGTAGCATTACTTCCCACCATACCAATGCACCTTAAAATTTCTTATCCAAGTCAAGTCATGGTTTACTTAGTCAATGAGAAGTGTTGGATTGATAGCAAAAAGCAATTTGGTTATAGGCTAAATGAGGGTGAACCCATTACATGAAAAGCAATTAATTTGTTTTTTAAATTCAGAGTAAAATCAAGTCTGTTTTCCCTCTGTTGTTAGCTACCATCAAATATTTAAAAGACTTTTTTTTCTTTTTATTGAAGGCTTAAATTAATTATTCTTCACCTCACAGAACTAATTGGATATAACTTTTTTTGGCCAGGAGTTGTGCTTTATCAAACAGGGAAAACATCATTTATTGAACTTACCTGCAACACTATTATGATAAAGAGGGGAAATTAGACAATATGATTGTAATCATAGTGCTCTTCTATTAACATAGTGAGGGAAAACAATAGAGGATAGAAAAGAACATTGAGAAAAATGGGTGGGCCCAAGTAAATTTGGCAAAATAATTTGGAAGCAGTATAAGTTTAACATTTTGAGACCTGAGTTCTAGTCCTTTCTCTGCCATCTCTCATGTCATGAATTTGGATATGTAATATAACTACTCTCAGTCTCACCTTGGCAGCTGTAATGGAAAGAACACTGGATCTGGGATCAGTAAAATCTGAGTTCAAATCTGGTGACAAACACTAATTAACTGTGTGATTCTGGAGAAATCACTTAATTTGTGTACCACAGTTTCTTTAAATGTAAAATGGGGATAATAATAGTGTCTACTTTACATGGTTGTTGTGAGGCTTAAGTGAAGTAATAGTAAAGTGTTTAACATAGTTCTTGACACATAGTAGACACTTAACAATTGACTGTTTTCTTCTTTCCTTTTGATCATCTAACAATGGGACTGTGGAGACTGCATTTGCTCTCTCTACTTTAAAGACTAACTAAGAAAATTGAGATAATATCAGTAGATAAAATAAATGGAAGGGTACTTTGAGAACTATGAACTGTTGGATAGGTATATACAGAATGCCCCCACCAATAGTACATTTTGAGCTGTTAAACCTGCATTGTAATATTGTAATGATGATTATAATTATGTAAATCTCTTTTTTCAAAACATAGCAGAAAAAAATCAATACTCTGATACAATTTGGGGGAGAGGATTAATGGGAAATATTTGAAGTCACTGGAGATGAAAGAGTAAATGTTTGAGAAACCCAGTGCAAGTCCTCTGCTGAGATAATCTTTCAATAAGGAAATATCAGTATTTTTGACATTCCTTTGTGTCAGTAGCCAATCTAAAATTATTTATATATTACCAGTCCTCTATGTTGTTATCCTGATCACCACAACAGCTCTAGCTAAATAGCTATATCATCCTCAAGTACAAAGGACTGACAAATGAAAATGCTATCCACATCCAGACAAAAAACATATGGACTTTGAATAGGCTGAAGCATTTTTTCACTTTTTTGCATGTGTTTTTTTCTTTTAATATTTCTTCTCTCATAAGTGTGACAAATATGGAAATGTTTTACATGCTTTCACATGTATAACCTATATGAACTTGCTGAACACTTTTGGCAGAGGGAAAGAGAGAAAAGGAGGAAAAAAAATTTGGAACTCAAAATCTTGTAAAAATGAATGCTAAAAATTGTCTGATATGTAATTGGGAAAAAATAAAATACTATTAAAATAAAAAGCTGTGTCATCTTATATAAACTGAGATGAAAAGTAGCCTAGCAAAGTATATATGAACTGACTTTGCAACCAGGAAAACCAAGGTAAAAGTTACACTTCTCACACATACTGGCCACATGACACAGGACAAGACAATCTTATTTTAGAGGTTCACAAACTTATCTGCCCTACCAGTTCCTATTAAAAAAAACAATTACTCAGTGACCCCATGGAAATCTACTTTCTTCAACCCTTTATTTTTTTAAACTTACGTTATTTCAAAAATATTCAAAATATTTTAAATTATGTAACATAAATTTAATGATTTATTCTAAATTTGTGGAGTTTTCCCAAATATAAATTTTGATGATAAAATATTGAGTCTTATAACTGTATATTGTATTCTAAGTAAAACCTTATACACACATATTCCTACCAACATATGCTAGACTTCTTGATAATGGTCAACATGCTAGTCTATCAAAACTTTCTTCTTAAGAACTGTCACCAGTCCAGGAGGTGGGGGGGTGGGGTAGCAAAGATGGTGGTGTAGAAGCAACAAGGTCCCACAGCTCCTACCTAGCCACCTCAAATACCCATAAAATATGACTCTAAACAAATTTTAAAGGTCCAAAACCCACAAAATTACAGAAAATCACATCTTTTGCTGAAGGCAGCTTGGCAAAAAGGGCTCATCACAGCATGCTGGGAGCCAAAACCAGCCCAGCCTGAAACCATGGATTGACCATGGGGCAGCCAGGAGTAGCTGCAGCTGGAGCTTTCAGGAAAGTGAATCAGTGGCAGCTGTGGTAGTTTCCAGAATTATCAAGCCATAAGGAACAAGGACTAAGTGAAAGGTCAGTGGAACTCAGCTACATTTGGGAGAGTAAAGTTGTCTGGCCAAACTGCCTCCAGGGCAAGGAAGCAGCAGAAGAGGCAGCTCTGCAGTGGCTTCCGTGTAGCTGCTTCAGAGGTCTGAGCCTGCAGACTGCAGGGAGGCCAAGCAATCATTCAATGGCTAAGTGCTCTTGTGTTAAGCAGCCTGGATCCTGATCATGGGGTTGGGTGATGGTCCTGCGGTGTGTTTTCAGTGAGATAAAGGTGGTAGGGGCTGCAGCAGCCTCCTAATAGATTCAACATCTATGAAAACCCCAGGGATTTGGGACAGAGCTTTCCCCTCTGGACGCAGAGTTCCACATAGCTAAAAAGTCAAGTAATCCACTGGCAACATGAACAGGCAAAGGAAGCAAAGTAAGAACAGCAATCAAACTCTAGAATCCTTTTGGGGGGGACTAAAAGGATCAAAGCATGCAATTGGAGGGAGACAACACAGTCAGAACTCTCACACCAAAAGCTTCCAAGAAACATGTAGACTGCCTACAAGCCATTGATCAGTTTAAGAAGGATTTTGAAAACCAAATAAGAGAAGTGGAGGAAAAACTGGGAAGAGAAATGAGAATGATGCAAGAAAATCGTGAAAAGAGAGTCAACAACCTGACTGAAGAAAATAACACCTTAAAAATAAATTAACTCAAATGGCAAAAGAGGCCTAAAAAGCCAATGAGGAGAAGAATGCCTTAAAAAGTTGAATTTGTCAGATGGAAAAAGGATCTCAA
>CM053600.1:129256135-129276901 GCA_028646575.1 Pseudocheirus occidentalis | reverse complement strand
TGCTATGGTTTCTGAATAAAGACCTTGGTTCTGCCTTCCATGTGGAGAGTTTGCTATATTTTGTGATCCAAAACTACACCAACATATTCATAACCATCATGGGTGTCGTGAATATATCATTATTGATACAAATACCAGTCTTATATGTACATTAGAATATGATGCACTTAAATAAACAAAATCATCTACTACCCAATGAAAATCTAGTAAGACTTCAGCAATTTTTCACCTTTTTGCATCCTTCAGGTGGACTATTTCCTGACCAAAACTTTTCTAAGAATAATGGGCACAAAGACAAAGTAAATGAAGCTCAGAAAAGTTGCTACTTGTCGATTATCAGCATTTGATAATCATTATTGAATGATTTAAATAAAAGATTTCAATTCCAAGTCCCATGTCCATTTCATTACACTGTATTGTTCTTATCAGATTAATAATTGACACAATGGTAAAATATGTAATAAAAACAGAAGTTTAAAATTTTTAATTTAACTTAATTTAAATTTTAAAATCAAAGATGTGTCAAAATACATAAATAAGTCTGAATTATTCATGCAAAGCATGACTTTAATAGCACTATGGATATATTTTAGAATTTAGGCATGAATCAGTGCTTTATTATATTTGGGATAAAGGAGATAAAGAACCAGAAATTCCTAACTTATAATTTTTCCTTTAAAATAAATAACTGTGCCAGAAGTAGAGTGTATATATTCTGGAGAGGACTTTGATATGATGTTAGTATTACTACTCCATTTCACTGTCTTCAAGTGTATTATTTCTTTTAAAGCCCTAACATAATTCTATGCCATAATGATTTCTAGGGTTCTAATTGTTCAGTAATACAGTTTTGTGGTATGAAGTCTTATTATTTCTTGTCAGTTGAGTGCCATAGGTTATCCTTTTTCTGGCAACAAATGTGGAATCCTTTCAATATTTGATAAAGTAAGTAAATGAGGAGTTGGGAAAATAAATCAAAAGTCTCACACAGAGGCATGACATCACAGTAATGGAGAACTTCAATTATCCAGACATTAGTTTTCAATAGCAGACCAGCTATTAGCTTTTTTTTTTCTTGTCTTAAGGGTAATTTTATTTTTCTAAAAGTATGGGAGGAAACGAAGGGGAACTCCATACTGAATCTGTTTATTACTAACAAGAAAAAAAAATTGGCTGAAGTCTGGGGTAGACATAATGGGAACTCTTTTAAGGAAAGTCACCATTCCCTCCAATAGTTTGTGATAGAAGAATGTGAATCTTGTAAATGAATGATTGAATAAATAGATCAATTACTAACAACAACAACAACAATAATAATATCTTCTATGTATAGTTACTGGATACATGTTCAAAGGAGATATAAATTTTCAATTTTGGCATTCAAAATTGAATAAAAGCTATAGGAAAACTCATTTCAAGAGGGCTGGGAGTGGTTCAGAAGTGAAGTTCCAAAGACACAAAAAGAAAGAGTTCCAATGATGAGAAAATACTTTTTTTCTGCCTGAAATGTCTATAATGGACACACAGGGAACTCACCAATTAATTTAGATTTTAAGAAATAAATGTACAAAAGACAGAATCAAGGTCAGACAGAAGATGACAATGAACATAGCACAATCATGATAAAAATTTAATCAGTGCAGCTAACGCTCAAAAGGAGCTAAGGCTGGTGAAGAAAGTTAAGGATAAACAGAAGTTGTTCTTGTTGCTAGTAGATTTAACTTTATTGGATTCCAAGCAAAGCCTTCAAAAAGGAATATGACCTTTGCTTGGTGTGACTTGGACAGTGTTAACTATAAACAGAAAGAAGTAGAGTTACTGAATTCTTATTCTGCTTTTGTTTTCTCCACCAAGAAAAAGTAGGTTTATTTTTTACTTTAAATGACAGAACAATACTTAATAAAATTATGGTTAGTTGCCCTTGATGAATTCAAGTTGTCCAGTCCTGATTAACTGTGCCCTGTACCAAAAGAATTGGTAGTTGCTATTGCTGAGCCATTGCTAGTGCTATTTGAAAAATCATAGGAAAAAAGGAAAGAAGAAATGTGAAAGGCAAATGTCCCAATATTCAAAAGGCATAAGCAAATTTTAGGGTAATGAACTTGGTTTTTATGGCTGATAAAATATAAAAAAAGAATAGATCATTTAAGTAATGGTAAGGGTACAATATAGAAATAGAAACAATGATTAGAAAGAACATGACTTCATTAAGAAAAGATTACACGAGACTCTCTCTCTCTCTCTCTCTCTCTCTCTCTCTCTCTCTCTCTCTCTCTCTCTCTCTCTCTCTCGTTTGGGGACTTTTTAGTCAGGGATAATAAATTGGCTAGTCAGGGTAATTTTAACTAGATTGTATTGAGGCTTTTGATAATATATTGCATATTTGTAACCCCAGTCTAAAAGCCCCTTGGCTCTACTTATTGGTAGATATCAAGACTGTGCCTGGATGAGGGGTAGGGCAAAGTTCATGAGAGATGAGAGAAAGAAGAGCTCCATTCTCTTCAAGTCTCTTTGGACTTTGGGTGTTTCTGACTTCCACCTTGGAGAAAGATGATAGATTATGCCAATGTCATTTAAGATTGCTGAAGGATATGGCTTTGGGAAGAAGCTTGCAGGAGAGGATCTGGCAGTCTCTATCATGTCCCTGTCCCCATCTAGCAACACTAGGGAATTTAGGGAACTTCAGCTTAGACAAGATCTAGGACTATCTCTTGTTGAGTTGAATAACCTTGCTTTCAATGGGAGAACTCCTCCATGTTATATTGTGTGATATATATTCTTCTATGTATATTTCCTTGAATTTCTGTTTTGTTTTTGAATTTGATAATTTTTTTGATGATGGGAATAATGATGATGAAGTATGTGGGGGGACAGTTTCCACTGTGGAACTGATATCTTGTAGGAAAGGAATCAAGTCTTATACATAAAATTTGGGTTCCTGCTAACCACCCTCAATGAATAACACAGTAATTAAAAGTTAGTTTGAACCTCAAAATCACATCTTTAGGCTAATCATATTTAAGGGACCAGATAGATATAATTCTAGCCTATTATCCCCTATTTATGAGGATAGAAGGGCCAGCTAATTTCCAGCTTCTCTTCCTAGTATGACTTAAAGTCTTCCTTAGAGAAGGGTGGGGAGGTTAGAGTTCTCTAGTCTCCCTCCTTTTAAGTCACATAAGGATACTTCCATGCTAAGTGTAAGGAACAACTTTTGTCATATGCTACTATCATGCGAAATTTGGAGAGATATGGACTAGATCATAATACAATTTGGATGGACTATTAACTGTTGGATAGCTGAATTAAAATCATTCTGATTAATTATTTAATATCAAAAGATCACCAGTACACTGCTCCAGCACCTGTGCAGTTTAATATTTTTGTCAATAATTACAATAAATGTGAAGTATGTTCATGAAAGTTACATATGATATTAGCCTATGATGGATAGAAAAAACAGATGGCATAATAAGGGAGCAAAATATCTGTGCAAGGTAGAACATGCTCAAATTTTAAAAGAATTCAACAAGTATGAATGTAAAATTTCACACATGAGAACAAAAATGATCTTCAGAAATATAAGATTGGAAAATCATAGTTAGATAATGATTTGTATGAAAAGGATGTATGCACTCTAGTAGACTGAAAGCTTCAGATAAGTTAATGGTGTTATTTGCAGAAGTTGAAAAACAAGCAAATAAACAAAAAAATCTGATGTTACTTTGGTTCACATTAAGATGGTGTAATAGTAATGGAATTTAAAGATCCCCCTGTGTTGTCTTGGTTTTCAGGGTGAGTGTAACAACTAGAGCTTTTGAATCTCACTTGTGGGATGGACTTGTTGATGTGAAGAGAGAGGGCTGAACTGGGAGAAGCTGGTGCCATGGATTTAGAGAGAATCCCAAGCAGAGAGAAGGACCAAGCAGAGGAAGCCATAAGGACATTTAAGGAGCAGTATCATGGAGGCATAATTGCTGGGGGCCAGAGTTGCTGAGAGAGAGAGAGACTGCTAAGGGCCAGCTGGTGTTGCCCAGGACTTTTGAGAATTGCCGCCCAGAGCTGCTAAGAACTGAGGAGGCATGGCTATGTTGCCTGTATTTTGTCTGTCTATTTTGATGTTTTTTGGCCAGATTCTTCATCTGGTGAAGGACAGTGCTGCTGTTTCAGAGGTCCTGGAACCTTGATGTTGGTTTAGAAGCCCTGAAGGAGGACTTTCTTGTTGTATGTTTACAGAAATCCTAGAAGAGGGTATTACTGATGTTTTCAGGGATTCTGGGACTGTTCTTCAGGCAGAGAGTGAATTAATGAAGACACTGGCAATGTATATCGTGGCTTTGTTAAGTTTTGTCTCCCCAGGAACAGAGATTGCTGAGAACTTGCCTCATCTCCTGTCAAGATGAAGGAAGGAACTCTCCTTCAGTTTTCAATGCTGTGATGATATCTCAGCCTTGTTGTAGCTTAAGGGTAGATGGACTTTTGTGCTCTCCTGCCCCTTTTGAGAAAGTGCTTGGTATTAATAGATGGTATTGTAGTTCAGTTATGATCCAGGGATTGGAAACTTTTGACTTTCTTTTGTGCTTTGTGACTGACCAAATGAATGTACTTTGTTTGTCATTGGAAACTAATCTCCATTTGAGAAGAGAGACTTTACTGACTAAATGAATGTACTACTTTCCAGAGGTGGAGTAGTACTTGGATTGAATTGAGAATTTACTTGCTAAATGAATGAGTTAATACCTTCTTTCTTTCTTTTTCCTTTCTTTCTTTTTTTCTTTCTTTTATGTTTCCTTCTTTTTTCTTTCTGTCTGTCTTTCTTGCTGTCTTTCTGTCTCTCTTTCTGTCTGTATGTCTTTCTTTCTTTATTCTTTCTTTCTGTCTTTCTTTCTTTTTTCTTTCTTTCTGTCTTTCTTTCTGTCTTTCTGTCTTTCTTTCTTTCTGTCTGTCTTTCTGTCTGTCTTTCTTTCTGTCTGTCTTTCTTTTTTCTTTCTTTCTTTCTTTTTCCTTTCTTTCTGTCTTTCTGTCTGTCTGGCTGTCTTCTTTCTTTCTTTCTTTTTTCTTTCTTTCTGTCTGTGTTTCTGTCTGTCTTTCTGTCTTTCTGTCTATATTTCTGTCTGTCTTTCTTTGTCTTTCTGTCTGTCTTTCTGTCTTTCTTTCTTTCTTTTTGAGAAGGAGAGAGGAAATAAAGATACCAAATGAACCTGAGTCTATGTCATATGAGGATTAGCTGAACTCGGCATGTTTAGCCTGGAGAATAGAAGACATGGAGGGAAGGGAACAAATGATGAAACCTTCAAACATCTGAAGGCCTATCTTGTAGAAGAGGCTCATTCTTTTGGCACAGGGGGCAGGGCAAAAAAATAGTTCTTAGAAAGTACAAAGAAGGAAATTTAGGACTGATTTCAGAAAATGGTGTAATGAAATAACCAAAAACTGCCTGTGAAAGCTGTCTGAAAGTAAAATGTGATGCTGTAAGAGGTGGTGGATTCACCTTCTTGGAGTTATTCAAGCAGAACCTATCTCTATTCAAGCAGAACCTATCTCTTTCACTGAATGCTGTACCTTGAGAATAGAGAACTGGAAGCTTACAGCCCTAGATTCTTTGAAATGAGCCTAATTAGTCTAGTACAGCTTCCATGCTCCTCATGCCTAACAAGTTGTATAATGTAGGCCAATTCTTCATTTCCTATTTTTTTTTAATTAACTAAAGGTGGGGAGTGGGGAGTAACTAATATGCTCTATTAACCTATGGCCCCAATTGTCCAAAACATAGAAATGAATCACATTTCCCTTGTGACAATCTTGGATGCTCTAAACCAAGTAGAAAGACATAAAAATTGTATAACAAATCTATCTCTTTCCATATTATGGAGGGAAGGAATCTACAATTCACAACAATCAGACACAATTTTTAATATAAAATCTGACAAAGACACTGCGCATCAATAATCTGTCTAGAAATAATTAAGACTAATTGCCTCTAATATGGACTTAACACATATAAGAAGTGGCCAGCATCATGCTCTCAAAAAAATTATTCTTCCCTGGCCAACCACCTGTTGCTTCATGCTCTTTTGACTTCTCTGTGTCTGATAGATAATTCCATTCACTCTACTCATGTGATTAGTGTGAGTTCCAACAGCTTGTTTATGTCAGATTAGAAAGACAGACAGACAGACAGACAGATAGATAGATAGACAGATAGATAGATAGACAGATAGATAGACAGATAGATAGACAGATAGATAGATAGATAGATAGATAGATAGATAGATAGATAGATAGATAGATAGATAGATAGATAGATAGATAGATAGATATGGCTACCAAAGTTTTAGGAGTACTTTCCTGTCCTCAGAGGTAAAGAATTCAGGTTTCTGATGGAGTGATTTCAGAACACTTTACACAGGTATTTCTTTGATTGCTAGTTGTATTTTACATTTGCATCTAGTGATTAGTACACTACTTCTGATTACTGATTACTCACACCTGGGAATATTAACACATTTGTAAGATGGTAAAATTTAGGCTGTTTTAAAAGCAGCTGTATAGGAAACACTCAAATGAGAGTTGGCAGCTGTGAACAGGTGCAGCAAACAGACAGTTATATCAAGCAGAATTGCCAGGGGAAATTCAAATAGACTGTCTTTGCACTTGAGAATCCTAACTGTACTACACAGGGATATAAGGGAATTATGGCAGCTATTCTAGGAATTTGAAAGGCTGTGCTATGTTTGTCTTCCTAGGGTAGTCAATCAACAACTATAACCGTGATAAATACAAGCTTCTCTCTTATTTTAGGAGGAAGAAAATGATTTAAAGAGAAGGGGAAAATGACTTGATTAGTCAACCTAAAACCCTTCATTAAGAACTAACTCTGTACCATGTGCATATATGTGTATACATACATACATATACACACACATATAAATAAGTGTGTGTATGTATCCTTGAAATCACAGGTCTGGTCTCCATTTTTAGTGTCAGCTGATAGTCTAGAGATAAGGATTTAGTAATGTGAAATACATACCAGACAAAAAGCTAGATGCTATGGATACAAAGAGAGGAAAAAAAAGACAAAAGGGAGGGAAGCTAGGTCATGAATGTAATTGAAGGCCAAGCAGTGTATTTTGTATTTGATGCTATAGGTGATACGGAGCCACTTCAGTTGAAATATGAAGGTATGGTGATTGGACTTGCTATAAAATTGGTATGATACTATTCTCAGAGAAGATAACTATATTACATATAAATATTCACTAATAAGGAGGGTCCATAGGTATTACGAAATATCACCACACTATTATTGACTCTAGAACATAGTTGCACTGTAGTATTTGGAAATTTCCTGTTGGATTTTCAAAAACAATTATCAAAAGACCTCTAGTTTATGCATCTAGTTGTAATTGTTGTTCACTCATTTCAGTCTTGTCTGACTCTTTGTGACACCATTTTGGGTTTTCTTAGCAAAGATACTAGACTGGTTTCCCATTTCCTTTACTAGTTCATTTTACACATGAGGAAAGGAGGCAAACATTCAAGTTATCTGCCCAGGGTCACATAGCTGGTAAATTTCTGAGACCAGATTTGAACTCAGGAAGATGAGTTGTCCTGACTCCAGGCCTGGCACTTGATCCACTGCACCACTTAGCTATCCCTATGCATCAAATTAGAAGTGTGTTGCATTTCTTGACCACTTGTATGGAATAGAATGGAAAACCTGTTAAGATTTATCAAATCTATCAAGAATTGTACATTTTAAGGATTTATGTGAGGGTTAGTAATGTTATCAAAAGAAAAATGTAAAGTATTTTTAGGGACATTGAAGTATTAGACAGGGAACAGGAGCATTTTGGAAATTAGTATTATTTCAATTTCTTCTTCCAATTAAAGACGGGGATTTGTGAAGAAAAATAGAAATATATGAGGTGAACAAATACAGCATCAATTTTGGGACCATAGTATTACTGAATAATGAAATTAATTATTCTAAAATATTATTTAAGATACTCCAATGATAAACTCTTCTACAAAAACAAAAACATCTTATCAGGTCTTGGAAGAAGAGGTTTGGTTGGGGACTGATGCTGTGAATAAGAATGCATTAAATTTAAAATAAGGTGTCATAAAGAGCAATTTCCGGAAAAACTCTGTATTTCAATGTTATTGACATTGACAAAAGTAAAGTATATAGTTCACTAGAAAAAAAAAACAAAAAAGAATGTAAGATTATATTTATGGCCTAACATCAACATACCAATGAATGGAGTATAGGTAATATATAAAGTCAATGTTTCCCTATAAAAGGTAAATATTATATAATAGGCATCATTAAGCTTTTTTGAAATGGATTTTATTACTGGAATGTGGTAGTAAAAGGACAAGTTTTCCCTGCCAAAGAAGAAAGGAAGGAAGGAAAGAAGGAAGGAATGAAGAAAGTAAAGAAGGGGAAAAGAAAGTACAGAAGAAAACTAAAAGAAGTTGTAAAAGAGAACATTGTATAAAGAAACTAGATGCTTTTATGTCCAAAAATCTGAAGAGTGAACGGATGAGGGGGAGCCTCTATTCGAAGATAAATGGAAAGAAGTATAAATTATTTAGGGATAAGAACATACTGCTTTTCTTTTTTCACTACCTGTTCATATAGGAGAAATGGATGATGAATTCCTGATACTTATACCAAAGCTAACATAGAAAGAGTGTATAATACATGGGGTAATTCCAACCATCCAGACTTTAATGAAAAAAAAAACCCTTTCCTATAAAAGCAGAATACCCAATAATTTTTTAAACTGCAATTTATCTTTTCTTTTATATTACCAAAAATTTCCTCAGTATGTCTTTCCCTTCTACTAGAGATCAGTGCTACATAGTAATATTTTCAAAGACAAAAAGAAAAAAAGGAAAAGAAAAATACAAAAATTGATCAATGCATCACAAAGTTAGAAAACACGTGCAATATACCACATATATGTATGGTGCATCTGATTTTTTTTAAATTTAACTTGCCAATGAGGAAATAAATGAGACTACTTTAAGAAAAATTACAAATCTAACTCCAGGCTCTCCTACAATATATCTAACTAGAATTAAGGAATTCAGGATGAAAAGGGGCTTCAAAGGTCACATAATCTATTCACACCTGAAAAGAAAGAAGAATCCTTTCCACAAAATACACAAGTAGGCAAATTTTACTTACATCAAATAAGAATATTTTCATTTACATCAAGATTCAATTTATCTATTTGAAATTTGTCTCCATATTTCTGAGTTTTGTCTTATTGGGCAAACAAAGAACCATAATTCCTCTTCACATGGCAGTTCTTGAAGACTTGAGGACACCTAACATGTATTTCCTGAATCTTTTCCTTCTCCAAGATAAACATCTCTATTTCTTTCAGCATATGGACTCAGTGTACGGACTCAAGGTCTTTTATCACCCTGGTTATTCTTCTCTGAATGATATCAAATTTTCAATGCCCTTCCTTAAATGTGATGCCAGGAACTAGATTCAATATTCATTAAGTATTCTGACAATGACAGAGTAGAGAAATACTGTGAAATTGTATTTCTTGGAAGCTATGACTCTAAATGCAGCTCAAGATTTCATTAGTTTTCCTTTAAGAATAATCCTGAATATAATCCCATGCTCTCCTACAGTATATAGTCCAACCAGAATCAGTCTAACAGAATATGGCTGCCATATCATACAAGTGCCTCACATTGAGAACATGGGTCACTAAGACCCAATGTCCTTGGAAGAGAAAATTGCTTTCTAATGATGTCTCCCTCAGATTGTAACTGTCAAGTTGTTGTTGTTTGTAATATTGAGGCAAGAATTTGTACTTATTTTTATTAAGTTTTCCCTCATTCAATTCAATTCAGTGTTCTATCACAGGGGTAGGCAAACTACAGCTAACTGATCTGCTGTCTGATTTTGTACATTATGTGAGCTAAGAATTATTTTAATGTTTTAAGTGAAGTTTTACTGTATTTAAAAATACAAAAAAGAAACATTCTTAGCTCTCTAACACACAAAAGCAGATGGTGGCAGAATTTGCTCCTTAGGCCATAGTTTGTCTAGCCTATCAAGTTCTTTTTAGACCATGCCAGCTTTGTGCCTATTATATCACCTTGGATTTTTTGTGTTTACTTTTACCTTAAATTCTGAAGAGCTTAAAAAGAAAACTTCAACTTAAGATGCAAAGATAATTAATGATTAATAAGTCACTCAACTCCTATAAATTAAGAACTAAACATGGAAACAGACAGATTAAATATGAAAAAAGATGAACAAAATTAAAAACCAAAAATGAGCAATTAAATAAATAATTAAAACTAGTGATTTTTTAAAGAAACATAATAGATAAACCAAGGTAGACTGTTTTTCTTTAAAGAAAGAGGAAACCACAAAGCTATATAAAAAAAGAAAAAAAGTAAAATCAAGTTGAAAAGAAACAAATATAAACTTTTTTCTATTTGTATTGAAACAAAATTGGCAATATAAATAAAATGGATAAATATTTATGGAATATAATATACCTCAATCAAGAGTATAAGAAATAGACCTAATATTAGAAAAAATAATTGAAGAAGACATTAATTAACCCCCCAAAGGGGTGGGGGAACTCCACTCAATATATCCTATGATTTTATATTTTTAAAAACAATAGTATTTTAATGTTTATTTTTTAGGAACCCTGGTATAGTGTTCCTTTTTAATGAAGTCTATATGATAGTTTGTTTTTGTTTTTGTTTTTTAGAATCTGATGAACTAAAACCCCTTGGATAAGGTTAAAAAAAATAATTCTGCGTTATCCCAAATGAGGATTTTAGAGACACCAGTCTATTTGGGAAAATTGATGAGGATTGAGACATAATGTGTATAATTAGGAACTATGAGAAAAGCTTATTTTCTAATAATAGTCCTGACATCTGACTAATTCCTTTAACATTTAGTTTCACTTTATGAATATTACATCTTATTTATTAATGAGTAAATTATTAAGTTATCTGAACCAATTCCCCTGTTTTACACATGAGGAAACTGAGGTCTTGAGAAGTTGTATGTAATCACTCTCCCCACCCAGCAAGGGAATATAGTGGTAGGACAAGCTCTAAAAAGCAGGTCTTATGATTCTCTCTCTATTATGAACTATTGCCCAGACTCATTAATAGATAAAGGGCTTTGACTCAATGTTGGAAGAGTGAAAAGATCAAAAGAGTCTGTAAATTCAAGAATTACATCTAATTTACACATTTCTTTGAGGTGACACAATATCAAAATTTTGGGAGAAAAAGAAATTATAACCTTTATGCTGTTTTAATGACTACTACTATATGTACACAGACAAAAATTAAGATTACACAAAGTAAATTCAGTCAAAGTTGATGGCAAACCTAGGTAATTTACATCTGAATTTCTAATTTCTTTAAGATTCTTTTTCTCCTACTCTCCTCCTGCTTACATAAACATAAGATTAAAAAGTATTCCATATTCATTAGATCCAATGTAAAATGCTTTCTAACCATAATGAACTGAATGATAACAAGTTTTCAGAAAGGGTTAAGAAGAAGCATTCTTAACTTACTACCAGGGAGTGACTTAGGCTCTGTGGTAAATCTAGATTGTTATTTCTCTGTCAGTGGGAGACAGAGAAACAACAAACTATCTCCATCAAATACACCTTGTTCCCAAGAAGAAAATGAATTGAATTTGTTCTCTCACCAGGGCCATTTGTATTGTATATGGATCATGGTCACAGGCAGCCTGATCTGATCTTTTCCTATTTTTGTTGAGAAATATCTTTTTACACTTAGGGTAGTTCACTTCTATTTAACTAAAAATAGTAAGCCGCCCATCCACTTGTGACCAAACTGAAGTCAATTTAACTTTGTTTTTCCACATTTAATCAAGTCCCATTATCAATAGAACTTTTAGGAGGGAATAAAATCATCAAATAGGAAAATAAAGCCAAACATTCATAAAAAAACATGTCTATGCAAAGAAATTCTAGTGCAGATTTGTAACCATCCAGCTACTTGATAAATATAAACTGGTTAATTCATTCATCAAAGCTGATTTACTACCTAAATTATCCAGTTTGGTCATCTACACTGATTAAATTGGCTAGAAACTAAATTGGTATTGGACTTTTTGTTATGTAAACAAAACTTAATCTGGAAAGATTCAATAACATATAGGTAGTGAAATTACAAATACATGCTTTTCTTGATCCAAAATATCCCTTAAAGCCAGAGATCTTAACCTGCGATACTTTTAACTTAAAAAAATGCAATTATGTCAATGTAATTGATTTTGTTTTTAGTCCCATGTATTTTATTTAATGCATTTTAAAACATTATTCTGAGAAGGGTGTTCAATCCATAGGCTTCACCAGACAGTCAGAAGCAGCTATCACACACACACACACACACACACACACACACACACACACACACACACACACACACACACACTTAACAAAAAAGACTTTGCCCGAAATCCATTATCCTACTTTTCTTCTCCCCTTCATTGAAAAAATTTAAACAAGTATTGTACAACCTGTGAATCATCTACCTTCACATCCTATAGAATATGGGGCCACGTGGACCTGGGTTTAAAAATGAAATGCTTGACCACAGAGGAATTAAATAATTTTTGTTTTGTTCATTCTTCCACCTCAATGCATCTACATTACACACACACACACACACACACACACACACACACACACACACACATCTATATATGTAGATAGATACATAGATACATAGATAGATACATAGATAGATAAACTTAGGTATGGCTTGTATGTATGGTTTTCAGAAAAGTGTCTAATAGCAAAGATGTTTATTGCTAATATTTATAATAACAAATGTCATACTGATTACACTGGCTTCTACTGCCTAAAAGCCAGGTAAGTTATAATTGATATCTCCCCAACGTGTCTCCAATGCCCTTAAAGAGTTTTTTTGGGATGTATCTAGGCTTTCTTACAAAGACTGCATCCCTTACCCATGGTGTTTCCTCATTTTTGATGAGAATTCCCTTGTATCTCAATTCCTTTAGCCACCAAACAGATTAACTTTTACAAAGAATAATTTACATCAAAAACATATGATCGCAAATAAATGTACTCCCCAACATATGAGGCTTAGTCCTGCTCTGTCTTTCTACCGTCTAAATTTCTGGTGAAGGATCTCTAGCTTGTTTCTTATAGAACCCATAGTCATAGTTCTAAGTCCAAAGTCCTACTTGACTTTGAATCCAGGCATCTTGCAGGGCTGTTTGGCTATACCATTCCACCTGCAGTCCTAGTTCCAAGATCACCATGGTTCAAACTCCCAAGTTAGGTCAGGGAACTGCCACGAACACTTCTGACACCTGAAACTGAACAAGAAAAACAGCATAGAAGAGACCCCAGACTCATCTCTCAGAGCCAGGATAAAAGAGAAAAGGGAAATTATATTCTTTACTGGATGAGGCAATGTATCAGCAAGCACCCTAGCATACCCAAGGCAGCTGCTAGCACAGGTTCTTAGATCTGCTTTTCTAAAAGAAAGCAACTCAAAGTGGGTTAACAAACTTTCTTTAATCAGTCAAACTTATCATTTACTTAGTTCAGGGGGAAAAGTCAGCACCCTTGAACTCCAGAGAATACAAACACAAGTTACAAGCAGAAGTTACAAGCAGTCCAAGAAACAGATCAGCAGATGGGCTTCCAACCATCTGATCATCACATCCATTACCTATTCAAGTTACCAGAGAAAGAAGCATCAACATTTGGGTTTTTCAAAGCCAGGGGGCTCAACGGCTTCCCAAAGTCTCATCTGGTCAAATTACACAACTCTTCTCAAAGTGAGCCCCAAAGCAAACCTCATATCAGGGAATATATATAGCCTTCTCCTAGGTCAGAGTATGTCACAGCCCTCTTTACCCACTGTCCAATTACAAAGTAACAAGGTGTGGCCATTCCCAAAAAACAAACCTCCCGCCACAGGCTCCATGTGACCACATTCAGCCTATTAGAGGGCAGAGTATACTTTCAAATAAGGGAATATTCTCAGAGCCACTTAAGCCTATCAAAGGGCAAAGGGGCAGGAAAGAGCTTCAGATTCCCATTACAGGCAACAATAGTCACTGGGGACTAACTTATAATTCTGTGCAACACCAAGAAAGATCATACACACACACACACACACACCACATGTGACAACATGGAAAATTCTCATCAAGTTGATTCATGACTCAGAGTAATCAAAGCATCTGATCACCACTACATCTCCCATTTCACCTAGATTACAGATCACACAATCTCAGAATTGTCAGTGACTTCATTGAGCATGTAGCTCAATCATGTTCCTGAATAAGAATACTATCTACAACACACCAAATGCATGGCTTGCACAGAATTTGCATGAGAAATTCTGTTAAGGGTAGAGCAAGTCTAATACCTCTTCAGCTTGATAGCCCTTCAAATACTTAAGGATATTTATCATGTTTTTTCTTACCTCCCTAATTTTGGGTGCAAGGTCTCTCTTGATATAACCTGAGAAAACATTGTTGTTGTTGTTTTCTCCCCTTTGGATGATTTAATTACACTATTCCCAAAATGTTCTTGCTCCCTGCAGTAGGGCTCTCACATAGGTGTGTTCTTACTCCTCTTCACTCACAGCTACAACCAGGATCATATCTGGTCAGCACTACAAGGCCTGTTCCTTTAAGGTCTATTCCCATGATAATACTTTAATTCTTGCTGTAATAGTTATCATTTGCATAACACCTTTGAAATATGCCTTCCTAAAGAATTGTTTGATTTTTCTTTTTTGTTGTTGTTTATCATAAATTCTAAGTGGAATGGTCAATTCACAAAAAAGTTCCAGTTATTTCCACCCTAAGAACCAATCTTCCTTGTTTGTGAGAATCAAATCCAAATAAAAATTTCCTGATTTGTTCTGTGACCTTTTGAAGGATGAAAGTATCAATTTTTTTTTCCTTCAGAGGTCCATCTTTTTAACATTGGTTTTCCTTCTGTGATGTGGTATGGTTATGAGCCACTGAATACCACCATCTTTAAAGATTTAAAATTTAGAATCACTCAACAGAGGAGCAGACCATACCAGTATGGTTCCCCATTGCTAGTAGAGTACCTTTACCATAGTAAATGTTTAATGTTATTGAATTCACTTTTAAGATGTAGCTATTTTTTTTCTTCTTACTATTGAAAGTTAATATTTGATTTCCAAGATTCAGACATTTCACATAGACACATCAAATGTTTGGACTTCATTTTCTGGTCAAATTACTCAGATAATTATCAATTTAATCAAATTTCATTTTTTTTCACAAAAATTACTATTTGCTAGGTTGATACCTCCAGTTCTATCTTCCATCTAGGTATTTTTTAAAAGATAACCCTATCACAGAATTAGGAACATGGGTCAAAAATTGAAAGGAACCTTAGAGAATGTCTAATCGAATTTGTCTCTTCATTTTACATAGTATGAACCTGAGGGCTATGGGGGTTCTGTGACTTGCCCAAAGCCACAAAGGTAATACATTTCAGAAGTGGGGTTTGAACACAGATTCTTTGAATCAAGAGCCAGTGCTCTTTCCGTCATAATGCATTGCCACTTTGCCTTACCTGACCTGCTTTCTCCTGGTTTATTTTAAAGATTATTTACATATTATTCAACTTATCAAAAATGAAATCTTAATGGAAATCATGGCATATGGTTGTCATTCTTTGTAGGTTTTTTTTAATGAATCTACATCCTTGAATGAGAGCTAATCATCTGAGGCCACATCATCTCATCTAACCTATGTGTGAGGAAATAACCTTCCAACCTAAGTCCTTGTGGTTCTCTTCCCACCCCCAATCCAGCCCCATTGAAGTGATAGAAGAGATATATGTCCAAGCATATTTTGAAGGAAGGTAATATCAGTGTCATATGTCTCCAGCATTCCAATAAAATCATCAGTCATTTCCCCTGCTACACAGTAATAACTAACATTTCTATAGCACTTGATATAAGGCAGGCACTTTGCTATATGCTTTATAATAATAGCTCACATTCACAGAGTGTCTACTATGTGTCAGACACAGATACTTAATTTGTCCTCACAATAACCCCAGGAGTTAGATGCCATTATAATCCCCATTTTACAGATGAAGAAATTGAGGAAAGCAGAAGTTAACTGACTTTCAAAAGGGTAATGAAGCTGATAAGTATTTGAGACCATATTTGAACTCATGTCTTCCTGATTCCAACCATGGTGCTCTATCCATTGTGCCACCTATCATCAAGCTGTTCCCCTACATCAGCTTGGTCATCTTTTTTCCAGATTAATACTTTTTGTAGGAAAACAAAAAAAAATCTTGAAACTTTTCTCATTATGTGTTAATCTTGACACATTTTTCCTGGAAAGAGTCAGATACTTTTTCTTTTACTAAAGGAAATCAAAATGTTTTCTACCTAGTATGCCTTAGAAAAAGAAAATTCACTTGACATCATATTCACACAAGAAAGGCTAACTATTAAGTAGTAAGAACTATTTCACTGACATTTTGGTGCTTCATTTTTATCACTAATTCATGTTTAATCCTAAAGTTCTATGGTGTCTTTTTTATTTCTTTCAAAAATAGAAGTTTATAAATTAACCTACACATCATTAATATCATATCACTTGCAATACCTCTGAAGATATCTTAAGTTGTACTTTTCTAAACTTCATGTTTCATTTCTGATTCTTTTATTTCTTTGACAATTCTGTAATGCCTTATGAGAATTTTTCATGAAATATCTTTTTGCAAATGTCATTAAAATTTTGTTTGCTCTTTCAGAACATAAATGACAATTTCATTTAGCACTATATTGCCTATTGTAATGGCAAGCTTAGTAGTTCACACCTTGTTCCACATATTTAATTAACACATTGTTTCAGTTCAAGTTTCTTTTGATCCTTGTATCAAGTCTGTAAAGGAACAGAATGTGTGAACCCCACAACTTGTGAACTCTAGAACTTGTGAACTCCTGCAACAGGGAAGGGAGGAACTATAATGTATATAAGGAAGAGCACAAGCTGGATAGTCAAAATTTCTAGGGAGAAGCATCATGGAGGCAGGGCTGCTGCTGCTGGACTGAAGATAGAACTGAGAACTGAGCAGAACTGAGAAAAGGACTATTGTGATGGCAGAGTCAAGAAGGAGAAAACTTGTGGTATTCTGGAACTCTGTTTCCCTACTCTGTCTGTCTTGATGTTTGTTTATGATACTTTGTACAGAAGCCCTGGGACCCTACTGGAAGCCCTGAAAGAGGTTTTTCTGGTTGTCTGTTGACAGAAGTCCTGGAGGACAGTTTTTTTGTGGATCTTCTTTGGGCATCTGTGTTGATTTCTATGTTGATGATTTGTGTTGAGTTGTCACACTTTGTTGGTGGATCTGAGTTTATTTCACAAGCAGACAGTGAACTGATGATGGTGCCAGCAATATATATGAATATTATTGTGGCTCTGTTAAGTTTTGTGTTCCCAGAAAAAAGAATTGTGAAGGACGTGAGGTAAATTGGACACTGTGAGCTGCAATATGAAATGAGGACTGGATAAAGAACTGGACAAGGAGCTGAACAAGGAACTGGGAGCTGCCTTCCTTTGGACAAAGGTGACAGTTGGAGCTGGGACCATGGAAGAGGAACCATGGAAGCTGAGAGCCAGCCTTGAGTTAAGCTGAAAGAAAATTTTACTTGGATACTGTGTACTGACTGAGAAGATTATGATTTACTACAACCTCAGGGTAGAGAACTTTGACTTTTGTACATTGTGATTGAATTGAGGATTTTGTGATTGACTGAATGTACTTTGTTTAAAACTATGTGACCACTTTGGTGAAAACTGTGTGTGTTTACACACACACACACACACACACACACACATACATGAATATATGTATATGTATATATGTTTGTACATATTAATGTACATATACGTATAATGCACACATGTGAATGTGTGTGGTATTTTAACAGCAATCAGTTTAGCAGACTTAAGGCTAAATATGGAAGGTGTGAGCTCTGTATGGAAGGTGTGAGCCCTGTCCACTGTTCAGAAGGCATGAACTCCCCTGTTGGTGGAAGAAGGCTATTGGCTGAGACAGGAGGCCAGTGCAAAAAAATTCTAGAGACAGAGAGACAGAATTGGAATTTTCCTGTGGAAGAAGCAGAATTTTCTCAGCATCTAGGAGCTGAGCTGGTGGAAGTGAGTTGGTGTTTGAGAGAGAGAGAGAGAGAGAGAGAGAGAGAGAGAGTTTCTCTCCTTCTGGGTCCTAGGGCCAGCTGAACTGCTAAAAGACTAAACAAGCATGACCAGGATATAACTTGGTTTGTTCATGGCCTGGCTGATCCTTGAGTTCCAGGCAAGAGAAGTGGTGAAGAGTTTGAGATATGCTGGACCCTGTGAACTTCAGTGTGTGCCAGGGATTTCCCTGAGGATTAGATGAGAACCTGGCAGCTGTCTGCTTCTGAATCCAGGTGACTGTTTGGCAGATTCAGGAGGGAGCTAGAACCAAGGAAGAGAATCCAGAGAATCAGAGAGACCACCCAGAGTCAAGATGAAGAAAAGGCCTCCCCTTTGATGAAACTGAGGATTGCTGGACACCAAGGGGTGGAGGATTTGTGTGGTTTTGCAATGATTGTGTTTAGTGATTGATTGAGTTGATGTATGGTTGCCCCATGAGTAGAAGACTGATGTTTGATTTCCCTATGAGTGGAAGTTTGATTACTGTATAGTGAATTGATTGAATGATTAAGTATTTATTTGCCCCATTAGTGCAAGATTGACTATTGTACTATGAATTGATTGGATGATTATTGATTTGCCCCATGAGTGGAAGACTGATTATTGTGAATTGATTGAATGGTTGCCTTGATTTGTAATGGAATAAACAGAGTGTTTACTGTTACTGTGTAATCAGATCCTTGAAAGCTGTTCACAGTAGCATTCTTTTGGGAATCTGCTGGTGCATGGTGTTATTGGTATGTATCACACACATGTGTGTCTGCATATACTTTGCTGTGAGATAAGAACAGTAAGCATTATCACCACTATGCAAATGAGGAAACTGACATCCAAGTATAACAAGTTACTTTTTGTTTTGTTTTGTTTGGGTCTTTTCAGAAGGGGAAAGGCAAGGCAATTGGGGTTAAGTGACAATGCCCAAAATCACACAGCTAGTAAGTGTTAAGTGTCTGAGGTTGGATTTGAACCCAAGTCCTCCTGACTCCAGGGCCAATGCTTTATTCACTGTGCCATCTAACTGCCCCAATAACAAGATACTTTTTAATGGCATCACAACCAGTTAGTAATAGAACTAGAGCATGAATCCAGATTATCCGATTTCAAGACTATTTGTTCTGTCTACTATCTTGTTTCATCTTACTAAATGAGATAAAGTGTTGGGATTTCACTGGGAGAAAACACTATATATGCTTTTGTACATTCATGTTCACATATAAGAATGTTTATATGTCCTGGGATGGAAGATTATTAGAGTGGTAATTTCTATAAATTTGGTCTTCCAAAGTTACCATTGTTTCAGAGTTGGTATTTGAGCGAACCTGATAGTGAATATCCAATGCTAGATAGGAATTTCCTGGTGAATGATCCTAGTAGTATGTTCATAACTCAATAACTTCAATACTATGCATTTCCAAAAGAAAGATTCAAAGAGTGAGTGATATTGCTGATTTTCCTCCATCAATTTCCTTTCCATTTCTTTCTCCTCTGGATACAAGCACTGAGAATTAAAAAAAGAGGCAGGAAAAGAGAAACATAAATCTCAACTTGAAAAGATTGTAAAAGATGGTAATCTATGCATTGTATTTATAAAGAACTTCACTGGTTAGCTATAATACACTTAAAAGTGAGGTAGGCAAATTGTTGAAAATAAATGAAATTTTTGTGCATTTATTAAATAATGTAACTGTGAGCCATTAAAATCCCCAAATTACAAAACTTTCCCCCCTTCTATTAACATCATGTTTTCTAGGAAACAGTAGCATCAGATATTTGGGTATTTAGTCATTCAGGAAGAGTTGGGATATAATGCTCAAGCAGACCACACAAAGGGATTACTCTGTGCAGTGTTGAAAAAGAATTAAAAATTAATAAAATCTGACTGCCTTTCACCCCTAAAAAGGGAAGATTCAAAGAGACAGACAAGCTTTTTGACAAAATTAGAACTGACCAAGGAGTTATGGGAGTAGCCAAAACCATGTAATATTTAGGGTATTTCTTGACAGGCTGGTTAATTACAGCCCTGTGCAAGACAGTGTTTTAAGAATGGATAGGAGATAATCATCAACAGAAACAAGGATTAGTGATCTTTCTCTCCCTGCTCTGACAGTTACATGCATTTCATAGCATGACAAATATTAGGACAGAATTTAAATGTCCTTACCATAGGAGAACTTTGAAGAACTTTGAAAATTAAGCATGTCTACCAAGTTAGAAAGAAATAATGGAAGATGTATTTTATCTAGTCATGCAAAAGTTCTAACAATGGTAAATTCATACTTGTACTTCAGATTTTGGACTTGAATATCCCTTCCAAGACTCACTTTTATTTTTTTTTTAATTTTATTTTATTTTCTTGGTTACATCATTCATTTCCACAAGGTTTTGAGTTACAAATTTTCTCCCCTTTTTGTCCCTACCCCCCAGCCCAGAACATTGATCACACTGTAAGACCCCTCCCACAATCTGTTCAC
>CM053600.1:129223992-129255635 GCA_028646575.1 Pseudocheirus occidentalis | reverse complement strand
ATTCTTTTAAAAATCTCCTCCCCCCCCCCGCCCCACTTCAATGATTCTATGCCTCCAACATTTAATTGAGAGTAAAAACCTATATAAGAAAAAAAACATCTGCTACTTGATATTGTTGGTTTACAAGAATAGCATGCTATTGTGTTCTCTTCACAAAATATGGCAAAGTATTGTAGCATTTGTTCTGGATTGCCCCAACTCCCCTTTGCCCTGACAAGTCAGATCAACAGAACTGTCGGGGTAGGTGGCCCTGAAGCTCTAGGACTTTCCTCTCTAACATTAAATTTACAAGACCCTATTACTGTGTTTCCCCTCAAGACTTTTTTCCATGATTTCCCTTGAGTTTCATCACCTTTTTGCCTCATTTAAGAATTCGTTCCTTTTTCTTTATAGTTCCATAATGCAATCCTTTGTCAGTTTGGTTAAGATGACAAGGCTTGAGTTCAAACTCAGTTTCTGACACCTCCTAGCTATATGACCCTGGAAAAGTCACTTAACATCTGTATGTCTCAGTTATCTTCTATGTAAAATAGAGATAATCATAGCGCCCACTTTCCAGGATCATTGTCATGAGGAAATGTGATAACTTGGAAACTGCTTTGCAAACCTTAAAGCATTATTAAAAAAAATCTTAGTGATTATTAGCGGTTAGTCATTCAAACTGCATTAGATATGAAAAGGAGGTATGTGTTATTGTAGCATGATAAAAATGGTTAGTAGATAACTTTTCCCCAAAAGTCTATGACATACTATCACACTACAAAATATAGAAGCTAGGGAAAGGCAAGCTTAAGGTAAGTACCAAATGTGAAAAGGTGGCAACTCATAACTACTTGTAACAAGTTGTTGTTTTATTTTTTCATTCATGAGATTTTTTTAACAAGTTCCTCTTAGATATGATATCCTTCATTTGCCTTCTTCTATAGTTGTGAATATACCTTCCTATGATATATCTAGTTTTACTCCATGTACAGGCAGTGTTGCCAACTACTGCTGTCCCAGGGGTTGATGATAACATTCAAATGAGAAGTTGTGTCAGCACATTCAAGGCACTTAAGGCTCTCCTCTAGTCTACGTTTGGGTGAGAAAAGCTAGGGTAAGCTGAAGCTCCTCAGACATTACTCCTCAGGGCTTTGACTCAAAATCTACTTTGGTTTCTGTCTCTATATGTGTTCATCTCCTCTCTTTTCATCTGTGTCTTTCTCTGTCTCTGCTTTTCTCTCTCTCTCTCTCTCTCTGTCTCTCTCTCTCTCTGTCTCTCTCTCTCTGTCTCTCTCTCTCTCTTGAGCATGGAATGATTCCATGTTTTGTAGATGACTTCCATGGAATCATCAAGTTTTCTCAGATAATCTGTGCCATATTTTCTATACAATGTAATTCCAGTTATTTAAGAATACTTCTCAATTACTTGAAAGTATTTGATTGATTGATTGATTGATTGATTAGGGCATATATTTACCTAGTTATCATGTAATTTAAATGATGTATGTATTTATTTACCCAATAGAGCCTCATCTGCATTGAAAGATTTGACATGGAAATTCCATCAGCCCAAATGAAAATGAACCATAGCTTAAAAACCTCACTATTTTACAAGGAAGAAGACATTTACTTTGACAAGTAATCTATCTTTGTCCTGTGTTTATATAATATTTATTTCTTTTTTCATTTTGATGCATGTGAACAATCATATTGTAAAAAACTTACTCTGAATAGTGCACAATCTTATTCCTCTATACTTACCAATCAAAATGATTTAAGTGAAACATGTAGAAATTCTGCAAGTTTTATTTTCATTCCGATTGGTATTTAAAGTATTCATATGGTCAAAATTAGGATTCTGATGCTCTTCTCATAATTCTATCTCTGTTAAAGGAAAGTATGGCTATTACTCAAATTTTCCATGCTTTGAACCTCACAGTCATCTTCAAACCTTCCCTAACCCTTGTTGCAAATATAAAATAAGTTTCTAAGTCCTGATGGTTCTCCAATTTCTGCACATGTCCTGAAATCATTGCTACTATAGCCACTCTAGTCCAGGTATTTTTTAAGTTATCCATGATCTTCCCAATTGAAAAAAAGCTTGAGAGAAAGATTTCACATGGAGAAATATAGACCAGATGTTAAAGTCAGGAATTTACCTGACCTCATCCCACAAACCCCTCTACACACCTCTAAATAATGACTGTAAACAAATTCTAGGGAGGCAGAATCCACAAAAAAAGATGGAGTGAAGCAATTTCCTAGGCCAAGATACCTGAGAAAGTCAATAGGAAAGGTCAGTTGCATCAGGGTGAGACAGAAGCACTGTCTAATACAGGCCACATGACCTGCCACAGACCAGGCCCCAACAAACCAGGAGCAGTCCTCAGGGCAACTGAATTAGTAGCAGCTATGTTGGCTTCCAGACTTCTCAGCCCACAGATAGTTAGGTGATCAGACAATGTATCAGAAGGAGATTTGTCAGGGTCCATTTGCTGGTACCAGGGGCAGGACTCTGCTGCATTACGTCTATTTGGATCTAGGTTTCAGTCCTTAGTCTTAGTGTAAGGAGAAGTATTAGCACAGCAGAGCTTGCAGCTGCAGGGGAGCAGGAACCTTGTCAATGTTCCAGGTTGAAAAGAGTGCTTATGGTCACTAACATATCAGTGCACAGTACAAGAGAGTAGTAAACACACCTCTCCCTAGATCATGCCACCTGAGAAAGTCAAAAACTTATATGTCTCCAGAAAATTACTTCAGAAAACAGCTGCACAAAACCTTTGAAGCTTAAGACAGTGTCCCTTCTTCTTGGGAAGAAGAGTTCTACTTTAGTGTAGAGTTAAATGTCAAGAAATAAGCTGGAAAATGATCAAACAACAGGGAAAAAATCTCATCAAATATAGAATGGTGACAAGGAAGATCAAAGTGTAATCTCAGAAGAAGACATCAAAGTCAAAATCCCTATATTCAAAGCCTCCAAGAAAAATAGTAATTGCTTTCAGGCCACAGAAGAGCTTAAAATGGATTTTTTATGTAAAAGAATTAGAGGAATAATTGGGGAGAGAAATGAGAATGATGCAAGAAAACCATATAAAAAGAAACAACAGCCCAGTAAAGGAGACACAGAAGAGAAAAAATACCAAAGGAAACAATACCTTAAAAACCAGAGTAGGCCAAGTGGTAAAAGAGGAACAAAAGTCCAATGAAAAGGAGAATGCCTTGAAAAGTGGCATTGGCCAAAAGGAAAAATATATACTGAAAAAATCATTGAAAAGAACTCCCTTACAAAATAGATTTGGTCAAATAGAAAAGGAAGTACAAAATCTCACTGACAAACATATTATAAATTAGAACTGGGCAAGTAGAAAGTAATGACTCAATAAAAGAATAAGAAAAAGCAAAGAAAATAATTTTTTAAAAGAAGAAAATGTCAACTATCTGATTGGAAAACAACAACAACCTAGCAGATAGTTCCAGAAGAGATAATTTAAGAATTACTGGATTACCTGAAAGTCACAATTAAAAAAGAGCCTAGATATCATCACTCAATAAATCACCAAAGAGAGGGGTAGAACCAAAATAACAGAGTAAAAGAGGAGACTTGCTTGAACTCACCCCCAGACTCTTCCATATACCTGTACAAATGACTCTAAATAAATTCTAGAGCTGTAGAACCCACAAAATGACAGAGTGAAGCATATCTCCAGTCCATGAAAGCCTGGAAGCCAGTCAGGAAGGGTGTTTTGCATGTAGTATTGCATGGACTACACTGGGTACAGACAGAGGTGGAGAAGGCATCAGGCAACTGAATCTCTGGCAGCTGTGGCAATTTCCAGATTCTCAAACCACAAACACTGATAACAGTGTGGAAACCGTGAGAAGCAGCTATTGTTTCCAGAGATTTGGGCCCACAAATAGTGGGGGATCCAGTGACTCACAAAACCCCAGAAGCCACCACCACTGGAAGCAGAGTCCTACCTTGGCAGGGAGTTAGTAAGTCAAGTATTTGGCTGTGAATATGTGTAAGCACTGTTAAAAATTGGCTATAAAATCTTCCTTTCATAACAAAGAAGATCAAAACATAAAACCAGAAGAAGACAACAAAGTAAAATCTCCTACACCAAAAGCTTCCAAGAAAAACATAAATTGATTACAGGCCATAGAAGAGCTAAAAAAAAGATTTTGAAAATGAAAGAAATCATCAAGGAAACTTCCCTGATATTATAGAACCAAAGAATAAAATAGAAATTGAAAGAATCTACTGATCACTTCTTGAGAGTGATCCTAAAATGAAAACTCCCAGGAATATTATATCCAAATTCCAGACCTCTCAGCTCAAGTAGAAAATGCTGCAAACAGAAACAGCCAAAAAGAAACAATTCAAATATCATGGAGCCACAGTCAGTTAATACAACATTTAGCAGTTTCTATATTAAAGGATTAGAGGGTTTGAAACATGACTTTATGGAGGGCAAAAGAGATAGGATTACAACCAAGAATCACCTACCCAACACAATTGGGTATAATTCTTCAGGGGGAAAAATGGAATTTCAAGCATTCCTGAAGAAAAGCTGAGAATTGAGTAGAAAATTTGACTTTCAAATACAAGATGCAAAAGAAGCATAAAAAGGTAAAGAGGAAATAGTAATCATAAGGGATTTGATAAGGTTAAACTATTTATATCCCTCCATGGGAAAATGATATAAATATGTATAACTTCTAAGAACTTCCTCATTATTAGAGCAGTTAGAATGAGCATACAGAGACAGAAAAGAGAGGTGTGAGTTGAATGACGGTGTGATTATCTAAAAAAATTTTAAAAATAAGGGATAAAGAGAGAAATATGCAACAGGAGAAGGGAAAAGGGAGAGGTAGAATGGGATAAATTATTTTACATAAAAAATACCTGAACAATTTTATAGCAGAAGGGAAAATGGGGGCATCAGGTAGGGGAGCATGTGAAGCTTAATCTCATTGCAATTGACTCAAATAGGGAATAACATATACACTAGGCTAGGTATAGTAATTTCTATTACCATACAGGAAAGTAGGAAGGGAAGGGAATAAGAAAAAGGAGGAGTTAATAAAAGAGAGGTCAGTTTGGGGAGTTAAAAATCAGAAGCAAAATCACTTTGAGAATGGACAGGGTAAAAGGAGAGAAAGAAAGAGTAGGATAAATGGATAAAATAGTATGGAGGAAAATATATATTTGGTAATAATTATTGTGAAGGAAAATTATAGTGAATTTCTCTGGTAAAAATTTCATTTCTCAAAAAAAAGGCAGTTAAATTTATAGAAACAAGAATCATTCCTCAACTGATAAGTGGTAAAAGGATAGGAACAGGCAGTTTAAAGGCAAAGTAATCAAAGTTAATCTATAGCCATATAAAATGCTCTAAATCACTATTGATGAGAGAAATGCAAATTAAAACAACTCTGAGCTACTAGTACCTCACACCTGTCAGATGGGCTAATATGACAGAAAGGGAAAATGACAAATATTGGAGTGGGTGTGGGAAAATTAAAACACTAATGTACCATTTGTGAAGTTGTCTACTGACTGAACAATTCTGGAGAGCAATTTGGAACTATGCTCAAAAGGTATAAAACTGCATACCCTTTGACCCAGCAATACCACTACTAGGTATCTATCCCAAAGAAATGAAAAAAAAAGAATTACTGGACAAGTTGTATGTGATTGTGATGGAATACTATTGTGCTTTAAGAAACGATGAGTTAGATGATCTCAGAAAAAAACAAACAAACATGAAATGACTTAGATAAACTGATGCAAAGTGAAAAGCGCAGAACCAAGAGAACATTGCCCACAGTAACAGCGATATTGTATGATGATGTATTCTGAATAACTTAGTTTTTATCAGTAAAGCAATGACTCAAGCCAATTCTGTAGGACTTAAGATAAAAAGTGCTGTCCATCTTCAGAGAAAGAACAGGTAGAGCCTGAACATAGATCAAAAATATTATTTATTTACTTTCTTTTTCTTGTTTTTTTGTCTGTGTTATCTTTCACAGTAAAACTTACATGGAAATACATTTTGCATGACTACACATGTATGACCTATATCATTCTTTTGCCTCCTCAATGAAGAGGGGGGATAAGGGAGGAAGATCATTTGCAACTCAGAATCTGAATTTTAAAAAAGAATGTTAAAATTGTTTTCACATATAATTGGGAAAAATAAAATATTAAATAAGAGACCAGAACAAAGAATTTGTCATCAAAAAGCCCTGCCCTTTCTTGTCATAGTATTAGATTATTGTAGGTGTAACTTTATGAGTTTCAATACTAATCATGGCAATCAGAAATGTATAGACCAGCCTATTGTTTGAAAATTCCATTCTAGGATTCAGCAATACCATCTGAGTATGATACAGGAGATAGATACAGAGAAAGAGAAAAAGAAAGAGAAAGCCTATGTGAGAGCCAGAGGTTGGGAAATCAACCCAAAGAAAATCCAGAGTCTAGCCTGCTCAGTCATTCTTTGGAAAATACAGTGGGTGAGGGAAACCCAGAGGATCTGAGGCATAGTCTACAGTGAGCTACCAACATTTGCCTTCCTATGATATTAGAAAAAATCCTAGAGTCTTATTGGACTTTTCAGATTTTAGAAAATACTCATTCCACATCTAGTATACTAATGTCCTCCATTTACCAAGTCACCCATAACTCTGTCTCTTTCAAGTGGATCCAATATCAGGCTACAGCCCTCAAAGATAAGAAGGGGGTTTTCCAGAAAGTGTCCCTTTTGGCCCCAAATTAATCAAAAGGCCCACATTTCTGAAGAACTCTACCCATAAAGATAAGCTTAAGCAGAAACTTGGCAGGCACCAACAAGTGGCCAGAATAAGTGATTGAGTTTCTAAAGTCTATGTTCCTCAGAACAACTGCGAACAAAGCCACCTTAGAAAAGCAATTGCTTGCCTCCTGCTCAACAAATTACACAGTATCTACTTTATATCTACTATATTACACAGTGTCTGTGTCCAAAGATGCCTATTTTTGTTTGATTGTAGAATGCAGAAGGCTTCTGTTTCCAAATGGAATCTGTAAATGAAAAATCACACTTGCCTAGCTGCCTCCATTGTTGTTGCCTTTCATAAACAGGTAGTGACTGTGCCAGAGATTAAGGTATCCAGTCCAGACCCTGGAACCCTGCCTTTCTGATGACCCAGTGGGTCCATAACTCTAATGACCTGGCTCCTATGAAATACCATTTTGCCTGGTTCAATAATGTCTCCATGTGCTATGAGAGAAAAATACAACTTGACTTCAGCAGCCATTAATCCATTAACAGTGATACCCAAGGGAATGGTAGTTTTAGCAAGCTCTTCCAGTAGGCTGAGTTGCAGGATTCATGGCTGGTATGTGAGAGAACTTTAAAGGGTGGTTGACCATGCTCAATACTTTCTGATTGTCCTCCAGAAGGATAAATTCAGAATATATAAGTATGAGGTTATTGTACAATCTTCAAGTTTTTAGATTCTTTAATAGGTTTACCATGCACTATATTTCCTGTTTTCTTTCTTTCCTTCTTTCTTTCTTTGTTTCTTTCTTTCTCTCTTTCCTTTTTTCTTTCTTTCTTTCCTTTTTTCTTTTCTTCCTTCCTTTTCTAGGATCCCCTTACACTTAGTGTATCAATCAGTAAATTATATGTTGATTTAATTCAGAGGACTTTATCAATTTCTTCACGTATAGACACACACATAAAACATGAGATAATATCTGTAAAGCACTTAGCATAGTACATGGAACATATTAAATGCTTCTAAAATATACTCTTGCTTCCTTTTATTCCTTCTTTTTGCTCTCCCTCTCATCTCTGCAATTCCTAAATGGATTTTGGCACATAAGATGCATTTATCTTTATGATGTTCCTTTTGTTTTTTGTTCGTCATAAGCAGGACAAGGTAATATTTATATTTATGGGAGATAAAAATGTGTATGGTTTTTAGATCCCTTTACCTTTCTTTCCATTATCGTTGTTGTTTCTCAAGCATATAGGGATTCCATAAGACAGAGGGCCATTTTGAATTTTCCTTCTTTCCATGGGTTCCCATAATTAAAAAAAATTTATCACTAAGTAACAAACCTACTGATGATGAATCATTTTACCTCTATCTGCTCAGATCCTTGAACAACATATGTAATCTTTCATTGGCCCTGTAGATAAATGCTTTTCAGGATGGTAGTCAATCAAAAAACATCCCTATTATTTTCTAGGCACAGGGATAAATCCCCAGGTTACAAAAATATGGCAAAAGAAAGGCTCTGCTTCCACGGATCTCACATTCTAATTGATTTCTTAATATTTGAACTCTATAGTCAAAGCCTTTGGTCAATCATATTTGCAGGACTTTTGTGGAAAAGGTCATTAATGTTGTGTAGACTTATGAAAGCAATAATGATTTTAATATAATTTTAGGACAGGGATGGTCAGAAAACTGCTCTTTTAGTGACCTTGGAAAAATAGTGGTAGTATGAGTTGCTTCCTCCATCTTTAGTTAATTCTTTACTAATTGAATGCTGAATTTTGTGCCAAACATATGGGTTTTATTATACTTTTATTATGTTTTGAATATGTTTTCTTAAAAATGGATATTACTTCAAAATATGCAAAAATTTTTAGCTTTAAAGAACACACTTCAATGACTTTAGAGATATTACTACAATTATTGGTATGGGAAAGTTCAAGAGTTTCAGGAATCTTTTAGTCCTAAATAGAAGCACAAGTGAAAGGGAAGAAGAGGGGAATAAGCACTTATTAAGTGCACACTATGTCGAGACACTATGCCAAGTACTTTACAAATGTTACATCATTTGATCAAAGCAAAATGCAGTTGAAACTGAAGTTGAACAGTGCCAAGACGTGAAAAATGATTCTGCAAAACTCCTTAGGAAAAAATAGGCTACTGGTCAAATTATTATTAATTTCTTTACATTACAAAGGCAACTTCCTTGAAATCGTAATGACAGTAATGATCGATACAAAAGTAGATGTTGATCTTTGCTTTTAAGATTTTTGTTTAATTCTGCTTATCTTGGGCAGGACAGTATAAAAAAATTGTAGTACTTAAGATAGGAAAAAGTTTATTTTTATAAGGGAAACTAATCTTTTCACTTACAGGTATAATAAACACTTCTCAAAAAAGTCCATGTAAATCTTAAGATATAGATATCTTCATCAGACTACAAATCATGCACTGAAAGATGTTTTATGGATTTTTTTAAACTTCAAATAAGTCTGTAAGTCTAGTTACCTTTGAGAATATAATTATCTCTGACCAAGGGGAAAAGGAGAAGGATAGGAAAAGGGAGGAGATAGATTGAGAGAGAGAGAGAGAGAGAGAGAGAGAGAGAGAGAGAGAGAGAGAGAGAGACAGAGGGGGGAGACAGAGACAGAGAGACAGAGACAGAGAGAGAAAGAGAGAGAGACAGAGAGAGACAGAGAGAGAGAGGGAGAGACAGAGAGAGAGACAGAGACAGAGACAGAGAGAGAAGAATTCTTTCAGGTTTGCAAAAATTGTTAAATGTAGGTACAATTTTCCAACACAAGTCTTGCTTATGTCTTAATGAAAGTTTAAGAAATGTGTCCAAATGATTAAGATCAAAATCTGTCACTAATCTGGGAATTCATGAACCCCATTGAAAATATATGGGCTCTATTCAAATCTAGGTTTTCAAAAATTGATTGTTCATTAAAAGTATGCATAATATATATTATATGTGTGGTTTCATGATGAAATATTAAAGTATCTATGGGAATGTCTTGCAAACTACTCACCAAATCATGAAAAAATTATTGAGAATGGAGGACATATATTAAAATTTTGTTAAAGGTATAAAATACTGTCAAGTTTGTTGTATAAATTAGTAAATTTAATTATTTGACAGTAGTATTCCAGTTAATTTATCCAAGTCACATTGTAGTTTCTGTCTATATGGCAGTTTGTTGTACCTATTGTGATATAGATACAGATAGATGGACAGACAGACAGACAGACAGATAGATAGATAGATAGATAGATAGATAGATAGATAGATAGATAGATGGATAGATAGATAGATGATATAGGAAAAACCTCATTCAAATTTTATATCTTTAGTATATGATTGAAGCAAATGACAAAACACATCAGGTCCTTTGCCAAGAACACTCTAAATGGGGTCAGGAGAGTAGAACATGACTGAAATAATTCAACAAGAAAACTATGTCATAATGTTTAAATATTATTTCCATGGTCTCACTATTAGGAAGTTTTAGAAACCGCATTCAAATAGAAGTTTCCTGATTGTAATCAATCACTCTATCTACTATAATGTAGGACTCTTAAGAATTATATTTAATAATATTATTCAAAATATTTTATTTTTCTTTATAACTTGAAAATTCATTTTAGTTCATGCTAAAGTGTATTAATGATTGATTTTTGTAATGAATGTTCAGATATAGATTTAGCAGTAGTTGATCAGTGGTAGAAAAGGCCTGAATTGGATTAAAAGGGAAAGTATTATAGAAAATTAAAATCTCAAAAAGAGTTGAGTTATTTGTGCATTGCCAGAACTAAGCATGCCAGATGACAACAATGACAACTTCCACACAGAAGCTAAAATGCTTAAATAACTGAGGAACAATTTATATATGAGTTTATGTTGAGCTTGGATACATAGGATTACTAGACCAGTCAAGGCCCAAATCAAGACTTTGAATCTGGACTTGAACCATCCAAATAGTTTTTTTTAAATGGGGTATGATATATATGTTTTATGTAACCAGACACTGTAAAGCCAATAATGAGGAGCTAGCCTGAGTACTGCTGCTGTGAATGACTTTAAGGTTTTAATTGCATAGTATAGTGAACTCCCTATTCATTCCACATGAAACTAAAGTATAACATTTAAGAAACTAAAGTATAACATAGCAACATGTTACTAAGTTGGCTATATAGTCTGAAGTAAAATATATCATTCAGTTAGTTGCAATGTCCTCAATCTATACACAGTATCCAAGTAACATCATCTTTCATCTCGACTAGAGACTGGCTTCCAATCATCCTTAAGAGATAGCAGAATGTATAAACACCATCCACTCCCACATCACAGTAAGTTATAAATCTCATCAGTTAATACATAGTATTCAAGTAAAGTTCCCCTTCATCTTAACTTGAGACTGACTTTCAAACCCCAAGGCTCCTCTCCCATGCACTGCTCCTTCTCCATGGGCTGAGCACTCTCAGATCTTGCCTACTGGATTCATATGTAGGCAGCTCTCACCCCTGTTCCATATTTCACTTCATGAGGACTGCTCCACTCCAAGCTCTTTACAGTTTATGTTTCTAGGAAAATAAAGCTCAACAGGGCTACAACAATATTTACACACATTAAACTTAACAGAGCTACAACAATATTTACAAACATCAACAGCACTATCATTACAATTCAATTTCTGAGAAATCAGCACAAATCAACAGACAGAATGCTTCAGTCTGACAAAGTAACATCAACACAGAAGAGAGGGATAACATCACAAAGATTCTCTCTATTAGCTCTCCCCTACTCCCAGATCTGTTCTAGAGTTTCTCTGCTCTGTTCCTTCCTGTTCCTTTCCTTTTCCACTCTATCACCTCTAAACTTGGATTCCATATGATTGCTTTAAGCCTAGTAAGGGCAGGGAAGACCTTCAAATTACTTTAGGCCTATTGAAGGCAGGGAAGGACTTCAAATTCCCTTAGGGCAACACAATGTATACTGTTTCCCACAAAGATTCTTGATACAGTGAAAGGCAAGGTTCAAAGGCACTTGAATAGCTAAAACAAGAAAAGTATTACTGTGCTTGCCATTAAGGATTTTTTAAATAAAAATGAAAATTTTAATTATTAATTTTATTTCCTAAATTATATATATATGTATATATGTATATAATGTTTATATATGTATGTAATGCTTATATATATATAGATATAGATATAATGATAATTATTCAGTCAAGAAACATTTATTAAGCTTTACTGTATTCCAGGTTCTGTGCTAAACTATACAAATACAAGCAAAAATAAAAGCAGTCCTTACCCTTTAAGAGCTTACTTTCTAATGAAAAAGAAAACATATCATAGGAATCTGAAAACTTTTAGGGCAGGGGAGAATTTGAAGATATACAATAAGAAGGCATGTTGTTTCTAAATTTAATTAATTTATTTAGTTTTAGTTTACAACATTCAATTCCACAATCCTTGAGCTCTAAATTTTCTCCCCCTTCCTCTTCTTTCCCATATGGCAGCGTGCAATCTTATGTTCTACAGTTAACTTCACAATGAACATTAGTCAAATAGTAAAGAAGAGTTATATCCAATGGAGTAAACAATGAGAAAGAAGGAATAAAACAAAGCAAAACAAAACAAAACACAAAAGAGAGTAAGCAAATAGTTTACTTCAATGTGCATTCACACTCTGTAGTTCTTTTCTCTGGGTGTGCATATCCCTTTCCATCATGAGTTATTTTGAGTTGTTTTATAGCCTTGCATTGCTGAGAAGAGGCCAGTCTGTCTAAGTCATTCATTACAGATATGATGTGTCTGTAATTATGTACAAAGTTCTCCTGGTTCTGCTCTCCTCACTCAGCATCAGTTTCTATAAGACTCTCCAGGTTATTATGAAGTCTTCCTGCTCCTGATTTCTTAGAGCACAATAGTAGTCCATTACATTCATATGCCACAACTTGTTTATCCATTAAGGGAACACATTAAATGAGAAGTCCAAAATGAAAACTGGGGGACGTGTATAGCTTGCAGCCCCTTCTTAAGCAAAAATTCTAGAAAGGGCCATACAATTGGAGGCAGTGTCTGCAGGGACAGAGGGTACTAAAAAAGATGTGAACTCTAGCATTGTAAAGATATTCCAGGATGAAGAGGCTTCTAGGGAATAGTTTTAAGATTAAATATTTTAGAAAGGAGTAGAAAAAATTCTATAATATTCACACTGGATCAAGGGAGGTGACCAAGTAAAGGTTGGGGTGGGGTACAGAAGGAAACAAAAATCATATCTGTATATCAGTTTTCGAAGGAAAACCTTGTAGCTCTAAATAGCCCCAAGATAAATACTCCTTAAGTGCACCAGCAAGTTTCTCTTGATATCTTCAAAAGTGTTAGCCCCATAAGGCTGAGCAAAGAAAAAGCATCAATACTGGGACAATAATTTAATTCAAAGGATATGAAGGCTTTCATTAAGGGTGTTAATATGTGGCACAAAGAACTGAACCCAATATTACATATATATTTTCATGAAGGCAGAATACAATGTCTGTCACTTTCATCATTCTCCACATTATAACTGTCTTAAGGCAGATTAAGATTTTCTTTACAGTTTTTTCTATGCCTTATCACACTTATCAGTACTTCATAATGTAGCTTGTAACCTATTAATATCCCCAGTAATTATATTTACCATATTTTTTTCAGGATTGTCTTCACAAATCTTCAACTTGTAAAGTTCTTTTCTTGAACCAATATAGGAATATATTTATATCTGTTGAATTGCATTTTATTAGACTCATCATCAACACCATAGACAGAGCTGACCATGTGCGAATCATTGTGAAAAGTGCAGATTCAACCAAGAGACCTAGTTTTTTTTAAAAATCATGTTTACTCATTCTACTTTGAGTAATTGTACAAGAAGTTGTGTGTTCCATCTAAGACTTCATATAAATAAGATTTAAAATTATATTAAATTGAGAGATTACACAATTAAAAATCTCTATCCATGGTGAGACAGAACCATAAATGGCCAATTTTAGATTCAAGACTTTCAAGTTACTAAAAACCCTTTAAATTAAAATATCAATAAATGTTCATCTCTTTGTATTGTCCACAAGGATATTATGCAAAAATTCACAAGTCACTCTATTTTGTGAGTGCTTATATGTGTGTGTGTGTGTGTGTGTATCCCTGTAAGTCCATGCATGAGCAGCTTCCCAAAAGAATGCTACTATGAACAGCTTTTAAGGTTCTGATTATACAGTATAATGAACATTCCATTTATTCCATGAAAATCAAGGCAAACATTCACAACAAATCACAATATAATATTAACAACATTACATCTTATCACAGGAAATCACAGTATAGTGTTCATAGCAGCTTAACATTAAAATGGCCAAAGTGGTCACAGTATTTAGAACAAAGAACAAAAGAATAATCATCTGGTATCCCTAAGGAGGTTTGCCTCTTCACCCAGTCATTCAGTCATCTTACAGTACAATAGTCAGTCTTCCACTCATGGGACAATCATAGGTTAACTTAATAAGTCACTTATCTAGCAATCAGTCACTAAGTATTGTTAATCACTAAATACAGTTGTTAGAAAATTACAGAAATCCTTCACCCTTAGGTCTATAGTAAACTTCAATTTCATCATAGCATTCAATATCCAAGGAGAGGTCTTTTCTTCATCTTGAAGAAGTTGTGTGTTCCATCTAAGACTTCATATAAATAAGATTTAAAATTATATTAAATTGAGAGATCACACAATTAAAAAATGTAAATGTAAAATGTAAAAATGTAAAATGTGGTTTCTCAGATTCCCTGCCTCCCCTTCTGTGGTCCCAGCTCCTACCTGAATCCACTAAATAATCACCTGGATTCAGAGGCAGACAGATCCCAGGTCCTTGTCCAGTCCTTTGGGCAGTTCATGCTACACACTGAAGTTCACAGGGTCCAGCACGTCTCAAAACCTTCACAATTTCTGTTGCCAGGAACTTAAGGATCAACCAAGCCACAAACAAAGTCTTATCCCAGTCATGCTTCTTCATTTCTCTGGAAGTTTGGTTGGCCCTAGGACCCAGAAGAAATCTTAGCTTTCCAGGTGGCTTTCCTGGCAGCCACTTCAGCCTTCCCCATATTCTGGTCTCAAGGAAATCCTCTCTCAATTCTCAGTCAGCTTTCAGATACTCACTGAAAGTAACTCTCTCTCCTCCATCAGGAGCCCTCCAGGAGAAAAAAAAGATTGATTCTGACTGCCTCTCTCTGGGACTCTTCTTATATACACACAAAACATTGGGTTCCTGTTTCAGCCAAATCCTTCCTGTTATGTTTGTCTGCAAATATAATTCACAATTTAAGTGGGAAAAACGGACAGCCAATATGTCACAATGGATAGAGCACTGGTTCTAGAGTCAGGAGGACCTGTTCTCAAATCTATCCCCAGACACTAACTTGCTGTGTGCCCCTTGGAAATTTACTTAACCACATTTGCCTCAGTTTCCTCAGGTGTAAAATGAACTGGAGAAGTGTGGAAAACCACTTTGACATCTCTTCCAACAAAACCCCAAATAGGGTCATGGAGAGTCTGATCTGACTGAAATGACTCAACAACAACAACAACAAACAACAACAACAAAACCAAACAACAACAACAAAAAGAGGAGGAAATTTCCCAAAATAATTTTGGAAATGGAAAGCTGAAAAAAAAGGTAAAAGGTTGTTTCATAAAACCAGAATACTTTCATGCTTAATGTACAAAATTTTACTTAGGATTTAATATTTTCATGAAACTTTTAAATGGTGTTGCTGTTATGTTTTTTCTTCAAATCATTCCTCTGAAGCATGTCAGTATTCTTCTCCCTGAACTAGAGAGAGGGAACTTGACACAAGTAAGGATTTAATGCCTTTCTCAGGGTCATAGAAGCAGAAAACCAAGGAGGACAAGGATGAAGAGAATTCAGTCCTCTTGTCTTCCAGAGGTATGTTTTCTCCATTGGAGAATATTATCTCTTTTCATACAAGATAAATGGTTTTCAATCAGTTATTGAAACAACCAAAATAAACAAAAATAAAAACCCAACCTATTTGAAATGTTGTATACCTCTGAATTCCATCTCCAGTTTCACTAAGTCACAAGTGCTATTGTACAAAAAGATCAGTTTTTAGTAGAAAAGTATGAAATATCAGGGAAAAATACATAAACAACTCCAGCATAAGATCACAAGTTTATTGCATGATAAATCATTTTTGCTGTACATGTCACCATTGTGTGTTTGATTTCTACTTACTAGTATTAATTATTAATATTTAATTTCTATGATTTTTGTGTTGTCAATTTTTCAAAAATGCACATTTCTCTGAATGACACAAACTTAAACAGTATTAATGAGAATTCTGAGAGTAAAACATCAACAATCAGGTGGATAAAGTATTCTTGGTGTAAACAAATAAAAAAATTTGGTACAGAAGTCATAACTAATGACTGATTTCTCACATGGAGTCTCCTTAATTGTATACAGAAAACAAACTGTTGAACACAAAACTCTTTTTTCCTCATTTGGCTCTTAAAAGGAAAAAGCAAATTGTACATTTAAACAAGAGAATGAACCTGGGGCCATGACCATCTGTCTAAACAAATAAGTACATTTCCAGCATAGTTATTGGGACAGATTGTTCTTTTAAATTGTGATATATGTGAACGTTTAAGAAATTATGAATTATTGAAAAGCATTCTTTTTTTAATGCATTGCTCCCTGTTTCCTAAAATAAAAATTGTTGAAGAATATAATTGACTGTGGAGTGTTTTCTCTATTGTTTTCAAAACTGAATTAGTATTAAAGTGTTACCAAGTTCAAGGAAGTCAACTGCTACTCTGAGAAGAGGCATGAAAAAGGGAACTGGACATATTGCAAATGCATTCCATGATTCTTTAGATCTAGTGAATTAACTGGTGTAAAGGCCAGTACTAATGCCCAGTGAAGGCAAACCCGGTGTCAAGAGTTCTAAATGCTTTCCAGAAATTAGGTAGACAGGAGCCAAGATGGTGGAGCAAAAGCAGGAACTTGCTTGAGCTCATCCCCCAATTACCTCCAATATTCTGGCTTGCAGTCTTGGGTGGTGGTCTTGGGGTGAGGAGGAGTGCTGACATAGCAGAGCATGTGCTGATTGTGGAGAGGAAGCCCCCCTCAGTTCTGCAACAGGTACTTAGAGGTAGTTCTGACATCAGCTGCTCAAAATGCCAGACAATTGGGACATAGAACTCTCTACTCTGGAAGCAGAATTCTACCATGACAAAGAGTTCAAAAGTCAAGTAACTGGCTGGGGAAATGAAGAAATGAAGGAAAAGGAATCCGACTATAGAATCCTTCTTTGATGACAAAAATCAAAACATAGAACCAGAAGATAATGAAGTCAAAATTCTGGCATCAAAAGCCTCCAATAAAAATGTGAATTGGTCACAGGCCATAAAGGAGCCCAAAAACAATTTTGAAAATCAAGTAAGAGAAGTAGAGGAAAAATTAGGAATAGAAATGAGAGTGATGCAAGAAAATCACAAAAATGAGTCAACAGATTGGTAAAGGAGACCACAAACAATACTGAAGAAAATAACACCTTAAAAAATAGAGTAACTCAAATGGCAAAAGAGGTCCAAAAATTCAATGAGAAGAATGTCTTAATCAGCAGAATTAGTCAGATGGAAAAAGAAGTTCAAAAGCTCACTGAAGAAAATAATTCCCTCAAAATTAGTGAGGAACCAATGGAAACTAATGACTTTGTGAGAAATCAAGGCATTATAAAACAGATACAAAGGAATGTAAAAATAAAAGACAATGTGAAATATTTCATGGGGGAAAAAAACAAACATGGACCTAGAAAATAAATACTGGAAAGATAATTTTAAAATTATCGGAGTACCTGAAAACCATGATGAAAAAAGTAGAAATCATCTTTCAAGAAATTATCAAGGAAAACTTCCCCGATATTCTAGAAAGGGAGGGGAAAATAGAAATTGCACGATTCCACCAATTGACTCTTGAAAAAGATCCCCAAAAGAAAATTCTTAGGAATATTATAGTCAAATTCCAAAGTTCCCAGGTCAAGGAGAAAATATTGTAAGCTGTCAGGAATAAACAACGTGAATATTGTGAAAACACAATCAGAATAACCTAAGATCTAGCACCTTCTACATTAAGGTATCACAGGACTTGGCATATGATATTCTGGATGTCAAAGCAGCTAGGATTAAAGTCAAGAATCACCAATCCAGCAAAATTGAGTTTAGCACTTTAGGGGAAAATAAGGACATTCAATGAAATGATGGACTTTTAAGCATTCTTGATGAAAAGATCAGAGCTGAACAGAAAAATTGACTTGCAAATACAAAAATCAAGAAAAGCATGAAAAGGTAAACAGGAAAGAGAAATGATAAGGAACTTATTAAAGTTGAATTGTTCACATTTCTATATGGAAAGACAATACTTGTAACTCACGAAAGTTTGTTCAGTATTAGGATAGTTGGTATGCATGTGTGTGTTTATATGTATGTATTTATAAATGTATGTATGTATATGTGTACATATACAAATATGCATATATGTGTATACATGCATACATACATACGTGTGTGTGAATATGTGTGTATATTTGTATATATACATAAATGTATATATCAGCAGGTGCATGTTTGTGTATATGTATGTGTATATATGTGTGTATATGTATACATAGACAGAGGGCACAGGGTGAATTGAATATGATGGAGTGACATCTAAAAAATAAAATTAAAAGGTGAGAAATATATATATTTGGAGAAAGATAAAGGGAGAGATAGAATAGGTTAAATTTTCTCACATAAAAGAGGCAAGAGAAGACTGACACAATGGAGGGGAAGAGTAGAAAGGTGAAAGGTAATGAGTCAACCTTACTCTCATTGGATTTGGCTTAAGGAGGCAATAACATACACACTCAGTTGGGTATTTTACCCTACAAAAAAGTAATGGGGAAGGGGATAAGAGGGAAGGAGATAAGAATGATAGAAGGAGAGAAGATTGGGGGAGGAAAAGTTAGAAGCAAACACTTTTTAAAAGGGACAGGGTCAAAGGAGAAAATAGAATAAATAAAGGGAAGACTGGGAAATATTGTATTTCATACTATGACTACTATGGAAATGTTTTGCATAACTACACATGTCTAATCTATATTTAATTGCTTCCCTTCTCAGTGAGGGTAGATGAGGAGGGAAGAACAAAAAGAATCTAGAACTCAAAGTTTCAAAAACAGATGTTAAAAATTGTTGTAACATGCAATTGGGAAAAAAATATATAGGCATAGAGATATAGAAATCCATTTTACCCTACAAAAAGTAAGGGGGAAGGGGGAAAGGGGGGAATAATTAGACATATAAAACAGGGCAGACTGGGGGAAGGCTGGGATCAGTATTATTGCCATCTTGGCATGAGAGTAGGAGAGAGATGGGGAGAAAATTTGGAACTCAGAATCTTGTGGAAATGAATGTTGAAAATTAAAAATGAATAAATAAATTCTGGAAAAAGAAGCAGAAAAAAAGTTAAGTAAAAACAGACAGGGTATGTAGGTAGGTAGATAGATAGATAGATAGATAGATAGATAGATAGATAGATAGATAGATAGATAGACAGACAGACAGACATGTATGCATACATACTTGCATACACACTAATAAATAATTTCTCCTTGAACAAAAGTCATATGATTTATGTCTTTTAGTTCAAGTTAATATGAAGTCTGCCAAATCTCACTACTTACATTTTTAAAATTTCTTATTTATTTCAAATAGGGGAATAAAGAAAGAGAAATACTATTCTATGTGAATGTTAGATAGTCAATGGGTTAATCTTTGAACTGATAGGAGCAAATATTTCAGTTATAGTATGACAGACTCCAAGTCCTATTTGAGCACACTTAGTACAGATTGAGAAAGAAGAATCTTAACAATGTAAGTAAAATAACTATTTGCTCTGTGTCATTAAAAGTAAGCTTCCTACACTACTAATTTTCTTTTTGGTTACAAAGGTCACTATTTGAAGGAAAAGGAAAGAGGGAGCTGTTAGAAATGGTTGACATGGCACAAATAAGGGAACAAATTGGAGAGGGCATATATGCTAACGAGGAAGCAGGAATTAGTCTGCATATAATTGTGAGCATGCTAACATAAAAAAACATACACATAAAACTTTAGAATTAGAGGAAAACTTGTTTTTGCATTTAGGGGTAAAAATGTGAGTTCAAAGAAAAAAAGCCCACAAACCTCCAAAGTGATTTCCATTGGCAGTAGGCAATCCGGGCAAATTTCCAAAAATGATTCCTGTTCCTTTGCATCTCTAATATTGTGGCCTTCAATATCCTGATAGTGAGCTAAAAATGCCCTCAGAAAAAAGACACATAAAAAAAGTTAAGGCTTGGTGGAGGTAGAATAAGATCCCTCCATAAGATAGTGTTGTTGTGGTAGTAAAGAGAGTGGGCTAAATTTGGGGAGATTTAATGATTGTCTCATAGTATGCTTTTTATACAGATTACTGTCTGAACTAGAGTTAGGGAACAGGAGATAAAGCTGGACTGACTAAGAAATCTGTCATTATACTAGAGATTAGTGGAGTTGTAAGAGTAGCATCCATTGACTGTACTAATATCTTGTCATTTAAGGGTCATGACCAACTTCCAGTATTATATTATCCTTCCCATATTCCTGTCCTAGCTTGATTCAATTATTCATCTCCTTCACAGAAATGGTGGGAACAAAAGGCTTCCAAGGTTCCACTGTTATACTTCTAATATTTATTTTACACTTATAAATACTATTTTCCATGATAATCATTGTACATCCTTTTAAAATACTTTTAACAGATATATGAATAATGTTTATTAATTGGACTTGAAAAGATGGTGTTCATTGGGCTTGATTTTCAATAAACAGAATTCTCAAGTTTTGTTGAGTGATTAAATGAAGATACACTCATTATATTCATCAGTGTGACTCTATTTTAAAATTATTAAATCACAGTGAAAAGAGCTAAGGAAAAAGGTATTAGGAACACAGGATTAAAGTCCACATTATATTTGATGGAAAGGAAGTAAAATTAATTATGCTATGTATTTCTAAGGGAGTATAGCAATGTAGACTGGCTATGTTCACATATGAAAAACCAGGTATAAAGTGCAAAGGCAAAATGACAAATGAAATTCATTGGGCAAGTGTGTAATTTCTTTTCTATATAACTAATTTTAGGAAGGAAGATCAAACAGCTTTTTATGCCAATTACACTGTTGTATAAGGAATGATACAAGTGATCAAAAAACAAAACTAGAAATTTTTTGATTTGATAAAGACAACCAAAAAAGTATTGCTACTAATGATCTATAAATGGACCTTTTCTGAATAAAGTTTCCTATTGGTTTAATTTAACTACTTTGGTTAAGTCCATAATCTCAAACAAATAATACTTGACTTCTTTGGTCCTGGAAACAGGAAGATCTGAATTCATATCTGGCCTCAGTCACTTAGTAGCTATGTGACCTTGGATAAGTCACTTCACCTCTGTCTGTCTCAGTTTCCTCAACTATAACATGGGGATATTTTTCTTCTTTTGATACTCAATACAGTACTGGGAACATCAATCTCTGAGGGCTGTACTGAGTATCAAAAGAAAAAAAAATCTAAACACATTAGAACAGTGCCTACCACATTGTAAGGCTTAATAAATATTTGTTTACTTCCCAAATATCTTAATACAGTTTTAAAATTTAACAATGAATTTTGGATTTTTCCCCTCATCCAAATAATCATTTTTATTTCATTGGATTATTTAAAACCTCAAAAATACAAAATACCCAAATTGACAAAATATCTAATAGAGAGCTTAAATTTTCCAATCTCAGAAAAGGAAGTGAGAAAGGGAGGGTAAATTTTCTTGCCCTGATGAATTGACTGAAAGATTGTATCAGACTTTAAAAGAAGTATTATAATAGAAGCAGTCACACAGCCCATCCAGGTTAGTTTTTCCTTAAACAAATCTTGATGTATTCCTTGAGATTTGGTTGACTCTGGGGACTTAAGGCTTAGACTATGAATGTCACATCCTCATCACCTACGTACAAAGCAGCTAGGAGGAATTGGAAGGGCTCTCAGATACTTGGGTGGTGGCTTATATGATGTCAGATTAGCTCAGCTGAATCAGCTTAAAAGAGTCTTGGTGCCCATCCTTGCTCAATGCCATTCTCCTGGATAGCTAAATCTCCTTTTGTTAACTGTTGAATGACCTGTTATTTTCTCATTTTGTTCCAATATTGAAACTTTGCTATCAGAGAATTGGACTGAGTCAGACTCAGCTCAGAATGATTGACTAATAATGCAGAATTGGAAGATGATAAGCTCCTTGAAATAGGGGATGAGCAGTGCAGAAAAAGATAAGGTTGGATTGGCATAAGAAAGTGATCAATAGTAGCTGAAAAAATAAGAAGGATAGAAGACATAGGTGTGTTTGTGGACAAGAAGAAATGCTCACATAGATGGAGAGAAAGTTTGAAGATCACAAGAGAGAGTGGGACATATGCTAGAGATGTTCATTCACTAATTACATAGGTCTTTCATTTTCCTGTTTTGTTCCTTCTCATATTAAAGCATTTGAATGATACTTATCCCATAAAACAAAGTTGCTAGAATGACTCCTTTCTCAGATTTAAGAATAATTTTTGTAGCATTAGTATTGACTATTCTTTTTAAAAAATTGCTAGAATTTTCCAGGACCTTTTTCTCTGGTACTTGATTTACAGTTAAGATCATTTTAATTTCCTAAAATTAGGTTATTTTAATTCTCTACTTACTTTTCTGGTGGTTTTAGTACTTCATATTTTTTAAATTATTCTTCTATTTCTTTTGTGTTTTCACTTTTATAATTCAATTTTATAGGATATTGTGATAATTCTTTCAAAATATATTTCTAATTTGCTGTGAATTCACTTTGTTTTTGAATTGATTTTGTGTTTTCTTTTTCATCATATTAGCTAAAGAGTGATCAATTTCATAGTCTTTTTGAATTGCTTTTATTTTTATTTCTATAGATTTTTTCTCTTTGTTCTTAATTTTTATCTATTTTGTTTTAAAATTGTAATTCAAATTCAATCCATTCAGCATTCTTTATTTCATACACACACACACACACACACACACACACATATATATATATATGTGTGTATGTCTGTGCATGTATGTTTGTATGCTTGTACCTATTGGGAATATATTTTCCCCCTGAGGACTAATTTAGCTGTATACTAGAGATGTTCATATGTTGTTTAACTATTATCATTCCTTTATATGACTATTATTTTTTCTATAAATTATTCTACATTTTCCCTTTTGTTATCCTTTATGATATGCCCACTTCTGAAAGAGTAGCATTAAAGTCTCCTACAATAGTTATGCTGGTATCTCTGTCTCCATGTAACTCAGTTAATTTTTCATCTATAAATTTAGATGCTTTGATATTTTTAACTTATAAATTTAATATGGATTTTTGTTAGTTATAGTTCTCTTCAGCTGAATGTAATTTTCTTTTTTATCTTTATATTATTAATTTTTCTTTTTATCTAATAGCATGATTCCAACCCTTGCTTTTTCACATTCACTTGTTCCATAATATAATTATTCCAATCTCATATTTTTATTTTATGTATTAGTTTTTAAAGTTGTGTCTTGTTAGAAAAGTACTGTATGGTTTTGTTTCTTACCTAATGTACCTATATTCGACTCAACCTATCAGACTCTAAAAATGAATGATCAAATTGCCACAGAAGCTATTCAACAATTGCTACCTTTGAAAATTCAAAAGACCTAACAGAGATCGTATACTGTTAATTCTGTTAATTGTATACTAATTGTTAATTCTGAAAAATAAAATAAAGCAAATTGCCACAGAGGTCAATACACCACCTGTCAACTCTGACCAAAGAGCCACAGAAATAATTGTAAAGCCAATCATGAGTAACTCTCCTGAGGACTGCTGCTGTGAATAACTTTAAGGATCTAATTGCAGAATATAGTGAACTCTATTTATTCAGAAATAAACTAAAGCAAAACATTCAAGACACTAAAGCACAATATTTACAACATTATAGCATAACCACATATAACTAAGGTGGTCACATAGTCTTAGACAAAACACATCATTCAGTAAGTCACAATCTCCTCAATCAATGTCGAGTACCCAAGTCAAGTGTCCTTTCATCTTAACTTGAGCCTGACTTCCAAACACCATGACTCCTCTTCCACACTCCCAGCTCTTGCTTGTATTCACCAGACTGTTGCCTGGATTCACAGGAAGCTCTCCATTCCTTTTCCATATCACAGCTCACAAGGAATGCTCCACTCCAAGCTTTTCACAGTTACTGTTTCTAGGAAAACAAAGTTCAACAAGGCTGCGACAATATTTACACACTTTGTCAGCAGTACCATCTCAATTCATGTTCTCTCTGAGAAATCAACATAAATCAACAGATAGTGCTTCTGGCAGACAAAGTAACAAACCAACAGATGGAATGTTTCCATATGACAAAGTAACATCAACAGAGATAGAACAGATAGACAAAGTGCTGAGACACAAGACTACTCCCTCTCAGTTCTGCATAGTCCCAGCTTGTGCTCAAGCTTTTATCTGTTCTGCCCCTCTCTGTTCTACCCTTGCTGTTCCACACTTCCTATTCTATTCTTTTGGCAAGCTCCTCCCACTGTGGACTCCATGTGGTTACATTATGTCTAGTAAGGGCAAGGACAACACACTGTATATTGTTTCTAACAAAAACTTGACGTAATTGAAGGCAAGGCTCAAAGGCACTTGAATAATTGAAACAAAGAGCAAAGTACTCCTGTGCTTGCCATTATACTCCTCCACTGTGAAACATCTATCTACAAGTTTTTGCCCCTTAAAACACATTACTCATGAACCACTGTCTTTTCCAAAATATTTTTGCCATCTGTCTCTAGGATAACTACAACATTTAAATGATATACAATTCCTTACTATGCATAATTTATAGTATAGTCAGGAGATAAGTTATATACCCATGAAACCAAAATACAAATAGGGGTACAAACAATAAAAGTATGACTAAAATGTGATGAGAGCAAATTGATAACAAAGGCCTTATGAATGTGTGAGAATTATCTTAAAGGATGGATTTTTCTTTTTTAATAATTAACTTTTGTTTATTTTTAGTTTACATCATTGATTTCCACAAGATTTTGAGTTGCAAATTTTGTCCCCGTCTTTCCCCTACCCCCCCAAAAACAGTGATCCCAATGTATATCCCCACCCCCAATCAGCTCTCTCCTATATTCTCCCTCATCACCCCTCTGACTTTCCAGTAGGTCAAGATGGATCTCCCTATCCCAATGCCTGTATATCTTATTTCCCAGTTGCATGTAAATAATAATAATAATAATAGTAATGATAATAATAACATACATATATAATAATAATTATTATATACATATATATAACATATGATTTTAGAGCTTTAAATTCTAGATTATTTCCCTTCCTCCCTTGTCATCCACCCCCACTGAAAGACAAGCGATTCAATACAGGCCATACATATGTAGTTACATAGAACATCTCTACAACGGATGTATTGTGTAACACTGATGATATTTTCCTCCTTTCTATCCTGCCTTCCCCTTGTTCTATTCTCTACTTTGTCCCTGTCCCTTTACAAAAGTGTGTGCTTCTAATAACCCTTTCCCCCAACCTGCCCTCCCTCCATCATCCCCCCTCTCATCTTCTTTCCCCCTACTCTCCTGCAGGGCAGGATACACAATTTAGAGTGTATGTCATTCCCTCCCTAAGCCAAATTAAATGACAGCAAGGTTGAACCATTTCCTTTTTGCCTTTCTGTTCTTCCCTTTCATTGTAACAAGTGTTCCTTGCCTCTTCTATATGAAATGATTGACCCCATTCTGTCTTTTCCTGTCTCTTCCCATTCTATTCCTCTCCCACCTCTTAATTTCAGCTTTTAAAATAACATCTTTTCCTATTCAATTGATCCTGTGCCCTCTGTGTACACATTTATACACACACTCCCATATATATTCACGTGCATACATACTATATAGTCATATGTGTATGTATATATATATATACACACACATCTGTGTGTACATATATGTATATATGTGTGTATGTGTGTGTGTGTATATATATATGTATACACATACACACATTTATATTCCCTTCACCTATCCTCATACCGAGAAAAGTTTCATAAATTACAATTCTCATTTTTCCATGTTGCCATGTAAATAGTTCAACTTTGATAATTTCCTTATGGTTTCTTTTCCATATTTACCTTCTCATGCTACTTGTGTTTGATTATCACATTTTCTATTCAGTTCTGTTTTTTTCATCAAGAATGCTTGAAAGTCATTGAATGACCATATTTTCCTCTGAAACAATATACTCAGTTTTGCTGGGTAGGTGATTCTTGGTTTTAATCCTAGCTCCCTTGATCTCCAGAATATCATATTCCAGGCCCTTCAGTCCCTTAATGTACAAGTTGTTAGATTATATGTTATCCTTATTGTGTTTCCACAGAATTCAAATTATTTGTCCTTGGAAGTTTGTAATATTTTCTCCTTGATCTGGGAACTCTAGAGCCTGGCTATAGCAATTGTCCTTGAAAATTTCTTGAAGGATGATTTCTAGGTTCTTTTTTTTTGATCATGGCTTTTAGGTAGTCCAATAATTTTTAAATTGTCTCTCCTGGATCTATTTTCCAGGTCAATGTTTTTTTCAAGGAGATATTTCACATTGCCTTCTGTTTTTTCATTTGTTTAGATCTCTTTAATAATATCTTCATTTCTCATAAAATTAATTGCTTCCATTTGCTCCAGTCTAATTCCCAAGGAATTATTCTCTTCAGTGAGCTTTTGAGATCCTTTTTCCATCTGGCAAATTCGACATTTTAAGGCATTCTTCTCCTAATTGGCTTTTTGGGCCTCTTTTACCATTTGACTTAGTCTATTTTTAAAGGTGTTGTTTTCTTCAGTCAGGTTGTTGACTCTCTTATTATGATTTTCTCACATTATTCTCATTTCTCTCCCCAATTTTTTCTCCACTTCTCTTATTTGATTTTAAAAATACTTCTTAAGCTCCTCTATGGTTTGTAACCAGCCTACATTTTTCTTGGAAGCTTTTGGTGCAGGAGTTCTGACTATGTTGTCTTCCTCCCATTCCATGTTTTGATACTTTTGGTCACCAAAAAAGGAATCTAAAGTTGGATTGCTGAGCTTCCTTTGCTTCATTTTCCTTCTCATGTTGCCAGTAAGTTACTTGACTTTCGGACTCAGTAGAGCTCTGCTTTTGAAGGGAAGAGTAAAGTCCTAAATTGCTGGGGTTTTTCAACTGCCCAACCTATTAGGAGGTACCTAAGCTGCAGTCCACACCAGCTTTGACTCACTGAAAACACATCTCAGGACCACCACTCAAGACTGAAATCCCAATCTAGGAAGCTCAAGAGAAGAGTCCTGAACCTCTGAATCATCACTTGGCCCCCTTGAAATATGCAGGCTGAGAGCTCTGAAGCAGCCCTGCAGAGGTCACTGCAGGGCCACCACTTTAGCCTGCATCTAGCTCTGGAGGCAATTGGCTAGACCCTCTCCACCAAATTCAGCCAAGCTCCACAGACCTTTTCCCTTTGTCCTTATCACTTATGGACTGGTAATTCTGGAAACTTCCACAGTTGCTGGTGATGCACTCTCCTGAAATCTCCAGCCAGGGCTTCTACTAGACAGCCTAGAGCTAAAACCACATGGGGCTGAGCTTTGATTGCAGCACTGTGATGAGCCCTTTCTGTCTGTCTGCCAGGCTGCCTTCAGTGGGAGCCTTGTTTCTCTGTCATTTTATGAGGTCTGGAGCTCTAAAATTCATTAGAGTCATATTTTATAGGTATATTTAATAGGTATTGTGATTATGGTGGGAACCATGGAGTTCTCCTGCTTCTATGCCACCATCTTGACTCCACCCCTAATGATTGATTTTTTTCATAAAAAATACAGAAGACCCTTATATTTTATTTTCTATTAAAAATATTCTTCATCTGAATCCAAACACTGTATAGTGTCCTACATATAATAGCCACCAAATCTTTGAGGAATTCAGTGTTTATTGAAATACACACACATATACACATTTGCATGGAAATATATATGTGTGTATGAATTTATATAACAGTATTTGTATGTATATATAACATATACATATGTGCATGTGTGTATATATATATATATACACACATATATGTATACAGGTGGAGCTAAGATGGCAAAAAGGAAGCAGTAACCTTTCCACAATCCTCCAACAATCCTGTTGCTTAAGGGTAAAAAAGTGAACTTGAACGAATTTAAGAGTGACAGAATCCATTGTGAGACTGAGCGTGGCAGATTCCAAGTCTAGGAGAGTGCCTGCTCAATTTGGGGTAAGGAGAATGCTGAGCACCAGCATGGAGCTGAGAGCAGAGTACAGCAGACTGAGAAGAAACCCCAGCCAGCCAGCAGACTCACCCAGTCTGAGAGGTTTGCAACCATCTCACCACAGGACAGAGAATCATCATCCAGGTAGGAAAAAACTCGGGGACCACAGCAGGCTCAGCAGTTTCTGCAGGGGCAATCTGGATGTTTAAACTTACACACCCATACTTCCAGAAGCCAAAATGAAGGAATAAAGTCTAGTTGCTCTGATCCCCCATACCTGACCCAGAAAAGTCTGGAATTAAAAGCCCCACCCAGACTAAAATCTTCAGTTAGTGGAAACAGCCTCAGGCTTGGGCACAGCTGAGGAAAGGGGAAAGAAGACAGTACAGAGTCTAAGCACAGGAGGGTGGAGCCAGTGAGCCCTACCAAGAAAAACTCAGGTGTTTAGCACCACCAGGCCTATCTGCAAACAACAGCTCTGCCTTGAGCCTTAATCATCGGTAACCGGCTCTGAGCCTGCTTGAGCTGTAGCTCAAAGACACAGATTATGAAACCTGAAGGAGCTAGACCACTGAACCCCCACAGGTTACTCGATAAGCCTCAAGGTAACTCAAGGGAATCATTGAGAGTCTTGGTCTTGGCCTCAGGTTACACTCTCAGAACTTACAGTTGTCAAACCCCTAACTCCCAGCCTGAGAAGCTCAATACTCCAGCACTCCAGAAGCAGAGATGCATCCCAAAAATCCAGGACATAGGCGCTCACAATGGGGAAGAAGGAAACTGTAAAGCCTAGGACCATCATATCTTTTTACAGTGAGCAAGAACAAACAAATTCAGAAGGCAACATGGACTCTATATTCACACTGGAGACCACAAAAGGAAATGGGAATGGGTCTCAAGCCCAAAAAGCCTTCTTGGAGGAACTCAAAAGAGATTTTAAAAATGAAATTAGAGAGATGGAAGATAAATTCAAATCTATGGTGACAGAATTGGAAAAAAATGTCACTGAAGAAATTAAATCCTTAAAAAGTAAAATTAGCGAACTAGGACAGGAGGTTCAAAATCTAACTGGAGAAAATACCTCACTAAAGATGAAAAATGAACATAGGGAAAAGGAACTCCAAAAGCTAATTGAGGAAAACTATTCACTAAAAATTAGAATCAGACAAATTGAAGATAAGGACTCTATGATGCAACAAGTGTCAGTCAAGCAAAACACAAAGATTGAAAAATTAGAAGAAAGTGCAAAATATCTCACTCAAAAAACAACTGACCTGGAAAACAGGTCCAGGAGAGATAACCTAAGAATTATTGGTCTACCAGAAATCCATGATGAAAAAACCAGCCTGGACAACATCGTACAAGAGATTGTCAAAGAAAACTGTCCTGAGGTCCCAGAATCAAAAGGAGAAATGGTTATTGAAAGAATTCATTGATCTCCTCCTGAAAGAGATTCCAAATTGAAAACTCCAAGAAATATAGTAGCCAAATTCCAAAGCTACAAAGTCAAGGAGAAAATACGGAATGCAGCCAAAAAGAAACAATTCAAATATTGTGTAACTACAGTCAGGATTACACAGGATTTGGCAGCTGCTACATTAAAACATTGGAGGGAATGGAATGTGAAATTTTGTAAGCAAAAGAGCTAGGACTGCAACCAAGGATCAATTACCTGGCAAGATTGAGCATATTCTTTCAGGCAAAGTGATGACCATTTAATGAAATAAAGGATGTCCAGACTTTCCTTATGAAAAAGCCTGAGCTCAAGGGAAAATCTGATCTCCACTTACAAGATCCAAGAAAGACATGTAAAGGTAAACAAGGAAAGTATACACTCACACGTACACATAGATACACAAATGCTCACACATGCACATAGTTTGGGACTCAGTAAGAACAAACTGTTTGTATTCCTTTATGAGAAGCAGACACCTGTCAATATTAGAATTTGTAGAAGTATTGTGACACTTAAAAGGGACGTATACAGAAAGAGGGTGTGGGTAAAATTGGACAAATCTGAAGTTTAAAAAAATCTATTAAGGGGAAGAAAGGGACTGTAATGGGAGAAAAGGAAAAGTAGAGTCAGAAGATGGTAAATTATGCCACAAGAAGAGGCATAAAAACATACTAAAGTGGAGGGGTGGGAAGGAAGGACACGAGCATCATATGAGTATTACTCTCAGTGGTTTTAACTTAAAGAGGGATCAATACAAATGGCTAAGTTTAGAGTCTAACAAGAAAAGATGCAAAAATTCATAACAGTAGAGAAAAAAGAGGGAGGGAGAGGAGCAATATATGAAATGTACTAGCATTGGTTTGGGTTCAATGAGGGAATAACATACTTTGTTAAGAATAAAAATCTATTGTACCCTATAGGCAGTAGGAGGGATAAGGGGGGAGGGGTGTGAGAAGGGGAAGGTAGTCAGTAAGGAGGGGAAGAGTAGCAAGGGGAAAGGGTTGTAAAGAGGGGGGAACACAGGGAGGGATTACCGAGGGAGATGGTGGTTGAAAGGAAAATTATTAAGGAGGGAAAAAAAGGAAAATATAAACAGGGGAGGGAATAAGATGGAGGCAAAGTCACAGATAGTCATCATAACTGTGAATGTGAATGGGATGAACTCCCCCATAAAACAGAGGTGGTTAGCAGAATGGATTAAAAACCACAATCCTACAATATGCTGTCTACAAGAAACACATTTGAAACAAGGGGATACACATAGGGTAAAGGTAAAAGGATGGAATAGAATATATTATGCCTCAGCTAAAGTTAAAAAAGCAGGGGTAGCAATCCTGATCTCAGATAAAGCAAAAGATAAAATAGATCTATTTAAAAAGAGAAATGGAAGGAAACTACATTCTGCTAAAAGGCAGCATAGAGAACGAAGCAATATCATTACTTAACATATATGCACCAAGCGGTATAGCATTAAAGTTCCTAGAGGAAAAGTCAAGGGAACTGGAGGAGGAAATAGATAGCAAAACGTTACTAGTGGGGGACCTCAATCTCCCCCTCTCTGAACGTGATAAATCTGGAGAGCAATCTGGAACTATGCCCAAAGGGCTATAAATATTTGCATACCCTTTGACCCAGTAATACCACTTTTGGGGTTGTATCCCAAAGAAATCATAGAAGTGGGAAAAGGACCCATATGTAGAACATTATTTATTTCAGCTCTCTTTGTGGTGGCAAAAACCTGGAAACTTGGGGGATGCCCATCAACTGGGGAATGGCTGAACAATTTATGGCGTATGAATGTAATGGAATACTATTATGCTTTAAGAAATGGGAAGGAGATGGACTTCATAATTACCTGGAGAGGCTTATATGAATTGATGCTAAGTGAGAAGAGCAGAACCAGAAAAAAATTTGTACACAGTCACAGATACA
>CM053600.1:129197429-129217174 GCA_028646575.1 Pseudocheirus occidentalis | reverse complement strand
AGAGAGAGAGAGAGAGAGAGAGAGAGGGAGAGGGAGACAGACAGAGACAGACAGAGACAGAAACAGAGAATCAGAGACAGAGACAGAGAGAGACAGAGAGACAGAGACAGAGAGAGAAAGAGAGAGACAGAGAGACAGAGACAGAGAGAAAAACAGAGACAGAGACAGAGAGAGGGAGGGAGGGACAAAGAGAGACACAGAGACACAGAGACAGAGACAGGGAGAACAACATGGTATGAAGTCAAACCACCATCATTTCCCCTTAGATATCAATGGACACAACCCAGGGCCTTGGTCCCAACAGGAATGCTTCCATCCCAGGGCCCTCAATCATCATCCTGGGAAGAGGCCTCTCTGGAGAGGCAGCTTGGCAACTAATCCTCCATGCACAATAACCAAAGAAGAACATGTGAAGACACAAACAAGAAAGTTCTTTACACCAAATTCCTTGGCACTGTCCAATACAACAGAAAATTATATCAGTTAATCAATGTAAATGACCATAAAAAGAGATATTAATGTTTACTTTCTTGTCACCATGGACTATGGGCCTTTTCTCTATGACTTGCAGCTAAAACTTTCTATATGTTTCCATTAGAATATAAACTCTTTGAAAGGATCCTTTTGTTTCTACTTGTATCTCTATGTATTTTGCTCATAATAATTACTTAATATATGTTTTTTTCATGCATACTTACAGCCTCCTTTTCCTCTCTATACTATACAATTAGTATCTATACCTTAGACACATATTGAAAATGGACAAAATATTGGGCCTAGAGATGAACTTAGTATAAAAAAGGGGTTTGGGGTGGACTGAATTTCATTTTAGTAATTTGCTCTTCTTGACTCCAAGGCCAGACTTCTGTTCACTATACAAAACTGCCTTGGGTTAACTTGTAATGAAGCAGTCAGACATATTGTAGGGACCCAGGGAAAAGAAATGAGTTGAGTAGGCCCCAGGGAATGCTGAAGGGATAGTCCTGAATGTTCCATAGACTAAATAGCTAGAAGTTAGATTCAGAAACAAACTATCAGGAACAGTAACTATTGCACTAGCAATTACTCTTACCACTGTTATGATTAAAAATAAGAGAAACTTCCTTGTAAGAGGAAATTGTCTCATGATGTGGAAATAACAAGTATTCTTTTTATATATAAAAATAGCATCCTTGTGATATATTTCAAGAACCTGACAAATCTCTGATAAAGAGATTTTTCTTTTGAAGATTTAGAAAGAAATTGTTAGTAGGCTTTTTAAGGAATACATGAAAATCCTGTATAAAGATGATAGTTTTTCTTTCCCCCCTTTTTATTTCTTAGTTGCTTTGTTAATTACAATTGACCTGACCAACCTTTGCAATCTTATCCTTTTTCTAGGGTTCTCTCATTTGAATATTACACCCAGTCTTCCTTCTTCCAGAAGTATTTCATCCATTCATGATAGACTTATTTCTAAAGCATATCTTTTCCCCTTGTAAATTGTCTTAGAAACAAAAGGTCCTTGTCTTCAGGTTTTGTGGTTGATTTTAAAGAATAGCCTGTTTTTTAAAAATACTGAGTTTGTGAAAAGTTAATGTTCTGATACAGACATAGATAGATAGATATAATATCTATGAAAATGGTATAAAATATGTTAGTTTTACCTAGATATTTTTATAATACTATAATTAATTGTAAATAACATATTATAGTAGGTCACTTATTTTCATTATTTGAAATATGGACTAATAAGATTTTATATACATATATTAACAACATACTTCTAGAATCCTTGTACTTTTAATTGTCACATAAATTTCCTTCTTGAGTACTGTTTGGGAAAATCAAAAGGAATTTCTTTCCCAGAGATAATGTGCCACGCTATTTTTAACATATATCACTTTGTAAAGTAATGGAGGTTTTAAAAAAAATGACAGGAACTCATTCTCTGCCAAAATCCTTTTTACCAACTAAAAAGTTATAAAATTTCCTTTTCATCTTATGAAAGCCATAATAATAATAATTAATAATAATAACAATGTTAATAATAATATCTTACAGATCTTTAAGGTTTACAAAGTACTTCAATTATATTGCCCAAATAAAGAGACAATATAATACATTTTATATATACCTAGAAGCTGCAAGATAGTGTAGTGGATAGAATACTGCGATTGAGTATAAATCTGGCCTTGGACACTTACTAGCTTTAAGACCCTGGGCAAGTCACTTAACGACTACTTGTCTTTTCCACTAGAAAAAAAATGGAGATAATAATAGTACTTTTCTCATTGGTCATGAGGAGAAAATGAGTAGCTGGCACATACTAGGTACTTAATAAATACTTGTTATATTCCCATCTTCCCTCTATATGATTATCATAATTCTGTTAAACAGATGCTATTATTATCTGTGGGTAGGTAGGTGGCTCAGTGGATAGAGTTGTGAGGCCGGAGTCAGGAAGACTTCTCTTCTTGTGTTCAAATCTGGCATCAGACATTTACTAGCTGTGTGACCCTGGGCAAGCAACTTATCTCCTAATCTATAAAATGAGCTGGAGAAGGAAATGGCAAACTACAATTATATATTTACCAAAAGACCCCAAAGAGGGGTAAGGAAGAGTTGGACATGACTGAAAAACAACTAAACAATAACAATTATTCCCATTTTGTAGATGAATAAAGTAAGACTGAGAGAGGTTAAATGATTTTCTAAGCAACACACATCTAGTAGGTTTGTGTGACAGGATTGCAACCCAGTTCTTTCTGCCTCTAAATTTAATCCTGACCTCATTCTCTCACTGAACTCATTCTCAGTTTCCTTCTCTGAATTTTCATATAGGTCCTTCCCATTCACAGTGAGTATTTAATAAGAATGTCTTGTGCCCTTTTTTCTTCTCCTCCTATATTTCACTTGGTGATCTCATTAGTCCTTAAGGATCCAACTGCCATCTCTATGCTCATGACACCTGGAACTGATCAGAGCTGAGTCCAAATCCAGCCACAGAAACTTAGTGGATATTTGGCATTGGGCAAGTCATTTAACCTTTTTGAATTTAGTTTCCTCAACTGTCAAATAGTGATTGTAGCACCTACCTCTTAGGGCTGTTGTGAAGATCAAATGAAATAATATTTGTGAAGGACATAGAATTATGACTGGCACATAGTAGGTGCTGTTATACACATTATATATACTTATCCAGTACTAACCTTTTTTGTTCACCTCAAGTATTACATTTCCAACAGCCTGTTGGATATCCAGAAATGGATGTTCCATCGTCATCTTAACCTTAACGTGTACAAAAATGGATTCATTATCTTTTCTATCAAAATCTCCTCTCTTTTTAACTTTCCTTTTACTATCAAGAGTACCATGATCATGCCAGTCACCAAGTGTCACAAACTATGTATAATTTTCCCCTTCTTACTCTCATGCAATGTATCTAATTTGCTGTCAAAGTCTGTTGATGTTATCAAGGAATATCAAGAAGGCTTGTGTAATCAGATTACAGGGTATATATGGAGGAGAGTAAAGTGTAAGAAGAATGGGAAACAATTCAATTTTGAATATATTTAGACCTTTTGTCTTAAATTCATCAAACCCCTAAAAGAAATCATTTTTTTCTTATCAATGTTGTTAATCATTCCCTACATCTAATACTATACCACAACCATGACAATCTTTGAGGCTCAAAAACAGACTCAGTATTGATTCTCCACATCATCTAATAACCTACCTCTCCTCCCCCCCCCCTTAAAGCTAACTCTTTCTTGGGAATGTTTCTTAGACTGATGATTTCTGGTTCATTTCCAATGAGACTAACATAGTTCAAGATTTTATCGTCACGCTTTAAGTTTCAGTACAAGACTCTAGAATGTAAATTCTAGGCCTTCAATATCTCTCAACTTCAATCGATGCTGAATATTCTTACATGATTATTTTCTTAAAGACTGTCTTTCATCATGTCATTCCTCTACTGAATAACACATAATTGATATCTATTAATCATTGAGTCAAATCTAAAGTACTCTACCTATTTTTAGGGAAGAATTTCCACAATCTTCCTAGCTATATGCTATATAGTCAACTTCAGTTGTATCTCAAAATATCCATTCTCTGCTTCTTTATTCCTGTTTCTGATGAACAAGTGATTCTTGTTCCTCTGTCACATTATCCCCACAAATATCTTCTCCCATCTTCAATCTCTGTTTGGTCCATCTCTTGTGCTTACCAAGAGACCAAGGTCTCCCCTACCCTTAAAAAAATAGAAGAAAAAACTCACTATCCATTTCCCCAAAGTTCCATCCAATATCTGTCCCTTTCACAACTAAATTCCTAAAAGAAACCTAAAAAAAGAAAAAAAACCTCTCTAGTCTTACTGATTTCTCTTGCTCTATCACTTTTTAATCTTTCATAATTCGATTTCTGAATTCATCACTTAAATAAAAATGGTCTCTCCAAAGTTAGCAGTAATCTAACAGTGGCTCTTAACCTTCCTAATGCTGCAACCCTTTAATATAGTTCCTCATGTTGTGGTGACCCCCAACCATAAAATTATTTCGTTGCTCCTTCATAACTGTAGTTATGTATCTATTTGATATGCAGGATATATTTTGTTACACATTGAACATAACTCACAGGTTGAGATCTGCTGCTTTAGAATTTGACACAACCGACCACTGTCTCCTCCTGGATACTCCCCTGATTTGAATTTTTGTGACACTTCTTCTTTTTCCCCTGCCTCCTCATCAGTCTGCTTTGATGAATCATAATTCATATCCCTGCTCACACCCAAAATGTGGGTTTATCTCAAATTTTTGTCATAAGCTTTGTTCTTGTCGCTAATTCTCACCCATAGTGATCTCACTCAGTTCTCTTAAGCTTATTATCCCGAAACACAAATGTAAGATCTATGTATGTGGTTCTAGTGTTTCTCCAAAATTTTAGTCTTGTATCAAGTTACTTCTTCTATAGAAATTTCAAACTCTAAGCATCCCAAATATAACTCCCAGTTTTCCTGAAGTTCACTTACTTTCCTAACTTTATTAATTTAATAGATAATTTAATAAATAATAATCAATCAATACTTAATAATATGATTAATAATTTCTCACAGCTTTTGAAGGCATTGCTATCCTAGTCCCTCAAGTCCATACCTTTATGGCTATCCTTGACTTCCTACTCTTTCTCACTCCCACATATGTAATCATTTGCCAATTCTAGTCACTTCTGCCCTTGCAACTTTTCACTTCAATCATCTTTGCTCATATGGTCCAGTCCCAAGAGTGCCCTTCCCTTGCCCCATCCATCTTAAATGCTCCCAAAGTGATATTTCTGAAGTAAAATTTGACCATCTTACACACCTGTTTGATTAAAGTTCAGCAGCTCTGGACTACCTCTAGGCAAATACATACTTCATTGACAGATACCCAAACTTTTCACAACCTCCCTCCAATTTATCTTTATCTTTATTACATATTGTATCTCTTCATGGCTACTTTAGTACAGAAAAATTGACTGTATTTCTGTTTCTTACATCCTACTTTCCACCTCCCATCTTCCTGCTTTTGAAATTACTCTACCTGATGCATGGAATGTACTCTCTTCCATTTCTGTCATTTAGACCGTTTAGTATTCTTCAAAGTTCAGCAACTCAAGCAGCACACTGTAACTTAAGTCTTTCTTGATTTTCATCTGTGATGTCCCACCCACTATAAACTACCATGTATTTGTTTTATTTATATATTGATGTATACACGCGCGTACACACACACACACACACACACACACTAATCGGTTACATTTTTGTCTTTCTATTCTTAGTTCCTGACACATAGTAGATATTGAATAAATACTTGCTGATTGAATTCATTCAAATACTCTTAGACACTAATGCTATATTCTAGTCAGGACCATGTCCTTACCATTCTCCAGAGTTTATATTCATTCCCACCTTTATTTTTAAATGTCTTCACACTTGTATTGCTTTCTTTCTTTCTTTCCTATCTAAAAATTCATATTTCCTAAAAGATGAGGTCAAGCTTCACCTCTTCTACAAAACTTGTATCCTTTAGAATCCTCATGGATCACTCTTTTTCTCCAAATTGCTATAAACTTAGAGACTTCATGAAACATGTCACTTAGGGGAAAACAAATATTTCAGTGGCTCCCAGGTAGTAGTACAATGGCCCTCATGGAAAATAGGTGGTAGAGATGCATTGCAAGTCATTTATATGTCTCTATGTTAGTGCATAAATAATCTAATTTGGGGGTGGCTCGGAGTCAGTTGAATAGAGCACTGGGCCTGGAGTCAGGAGGACCTGAGTTCAAATCCAGCCTCAGACACTTAACACTTACTAGCCATGTGACCTTGGGCAAGTCACTTAACCCCAATTGCCCTACCCTTCCCCCTCCAGAAAGCAAATAAATAAACAAATAAATAAATAAATTATCTAATTTGCTTTTGATCTTATGCGTGTATGTATTACCATTTTAAAAGAATGTTCATGTTAATGTCATAGATAAAAATATTCTCATTTAAACGGAAAATTAAAAGACTAGCATTGTTTTTGCTATTACATATTTTCTCAATCAATATACTAGGTGTCCCATTTTAGAAGACATCCCTAAGCTATTGTTTGTTTTTGTTATTATTTTTGTGGTTGATGTTGTTGTTCTTTTTGTCTTCTTGCTTTTGTTCTTCCTGTTCTTGTTATTCTTGTTGTTTTTCTTCTCCTTGTTCTTCTTGTTCTTGTTGTTCTTGTTCTTGTTCTTCTTGTTCATCTTCTTGTTGCTGTTGTTGTTGTTGTTGTTGTTGTTGTTGTTGTTCTTCTTCTTCTTCTTCTTCTTCTTCTTCTTCTTCTTCATGCTCACTTCTTAAAGAGGACCAATGACACTGAGAGAGTGATGTGTTGACCTGAAAATGAATATGATTTAAGTGAGGCAGAACTGTGAAAAATCATCAGTCACTTTCTCTCCTCTAGTCACCAAAATCCTGTGGTAAGACACAATTCAAGACAATTCCATCCCTGAAGTACAGAATATCAAAAGAAGAACAGTCAAGATGGACAGGTACCTAAAGATCATACTTTAAGAGGATTATTGGAAGGACATGAGAATGATTAAGCCAAAGAAGCAACTTTAGACTTAAAGGAAGGAAAATCACCTAATAATTAGATCTATATAAAAGTGGAAAGGGCAGTTTCCGGAAGGTTTTATATTTGCTATGGGCCTTACCACAAATTCTCTAGTTGTACCATAAGGACACCTAGGCCATTACAACTGCCTTGCCACAGAACTATAAGGATTATATACTAGGACCTAGTTTAAAAAAATCATTCATTACCATGCATGAGAAACCTAAACAAAGGCTGCATAATCATTTATTGTAGAAAAGGTTTTTGGTCTGGTTTGGGTTGAGCTAGATGACCACTGAAGTTTTTCCCTCTCTGACATTCTTTCATTCTTTAATTCTGTGACTCTTTAAAAACAGAAGTACTGTAATATAGATGCCCATAAATTTTCTAGATGGTTTTTTTAAAAGTCCAGAAAAAGCTTAGAAACTATTTGCATGCCCTAGGATGATTGAAATATTATATAAACCCATATGTTTACATATATATTATTCTTAGTTACACAAATAAATTAAATGCTCCTTAAGGGCTAATTCCCTGCCTTACCACAAGACAAAATTAATCAGTGTCTTAAGGTCATTTCCTTGGAAGAAGGGATAAAAGTTGAATACATGATGAGAGAAAAAATGGAGAAAATAATCTATCTTCATACATTAATCCATCAAGTAACAAGTGACTGGGGGAAATACATTAAAATTTACTACTACTTGTCATGTAACTAGCAAATAGGCTTACTTGTACTTATTGAATTTGTTGACTAAAATTAAACTTGTTTTCAAAGATTCATAGTTTAGTGATTAAGTGTAAAAATATTTTTTAGGGAAAAAAGTTGATTTCATTGTACCATTTCTCTCTTTTCACCTTTTCCTAAATGAAACAATATTATTGTTTTAACACATAAAATAAGACATTAATATATTCTTCATTTTTTTTACTAAAGTAAGTTTCATACCATGAAATATTACATTATTATATAGAAAAAATACATCATTTCAGAACTCATTTGAATACTATAGAATTTATATGTATATGTGTGTTTGTGTGTGTGTACACATGAATATATACATGTATTTGTGTGTGTATAAAATTTCAAAGATTGGAATGATTAATTAGTAACTCAATAACCAAACATGAAAGTTTTATTTAAATAATATAAAAATTTTAACCAAGTTTTCAGTTAATTGATATTGATTTGTTATTAATTTTCATAACTTACTTGTAAGAAAATCTCCAGTGTATGCTCCCTTGTGAGCTACCAATGGAGCACTTAGCACATGCTAGATACTGTGCCAGGTGCTAGAGATACAAAGAAAAAAAGGAGACAGTACTTTCCCTCAAAAAGTTTATAATTTATTGGGGGAAAATAAGATATACTATGTAAGTATATAAATAACATATAAAAAGAAAACATAAGGTAATTTTAGGTAAAGGTGTCAAGTAAGAACTGGTATTGATATGAGCTTTGAAGAAAACAAGAAAATCTAACAAGCAGAGGGGCCTAAGTGAGTGCCTGCCAGACCTGGGACAATATGTACCAAGGCATAGGGAAGGGTGGTGGAGTATGTTATGCAAAAGACCAGGCAAAAGGACAATCTGGCTGATCTAAAGTGCATAAAGAGGAAAAATGTATCATAATCCTTGAAAGGTAGGAAAGAGTAATTGCCAAAAAATGTGTTGCTATTTTTTTTCTAGAGGCAAAGGGAGCCATTTAAATGTGTTGAAGATGAAAGATGCCTGATATACTCAGAATGGTTCTTTAGGAATATTACCCTGACATATGTATGGAAGATGGATTAGAGAATGGAGAGACTAAAGCCAGGCAGTCACTCTCACACAGCGGGCACTTAATCAGTGTTTGTTGACTAACTGACCGAATATTACAAGACAATGAAGGATTTAATTAGGTGTGTGGCTATGTGAGTGGGGATGGGGGGTGAGAGACATGGAGGAAGTATTAAAAAAGCTTAACAAGTGACTGAATAAGCAAGAAACTGAAAGTGGCTGTGAAGTTATTCATTTGGTGGACGATGATATCCTCCACAGAAATTTTAAAAAAGAATTAGAAAGAAAAAATAGATTTATAGATAAAGATCACGCATTCCAGTTTAGATATGTTGAACCCGGAATACCTGTAGAGGCCTACAACTAGTTTCAAATGCCAAAAGTTAGGGCTAGAGATCAGAAAAGGGACTATGACTGTATAATCTTGAATACAAAGTGAAAATGGCAGAAAAAGGCAGCTTAGTTGTGAAGTGAACAGAGCCCTGCACCCAGAGTCAGAAAAGTCTGATTTCAAATCCAGTCTCAGACATTTACTAGCTGTCTATCTCTGGACACATCATTTAACTTGTTTTCTTCATCTTTAAAATAAGGATAATAATATCACCTACCTCAACCTGGGTCATTGTGAGTATAAAATGATATAATATTTTTAAAACATTTTCTTAATCTTAGAATATTATTGTTCTATTATATTTTATTCTAGCTGTTGTAGTTATCATAATCATTTTTGCTACACTTAGGACAGAACTTTAGGGAGCAGTATTTCTAGAGATAAGAGCAAAGTGCAGGTAATGATCCAATAATAGAGACTGAGAGTGGATCAGAAATGTGGGAGGGAGAAATGGCATGAAAACCCAGAGATAAAAGAATATCCATGAGGAGATATAGTGAATTATATCAAATACTGCAGAGAATTAAAGCAACATGGGAATTGCAAAAAAGGCCACTGAACATATGCATTACATTATTCTCTTATACAGATTTACAAATTTTTTCTTGGATTTGCCCACATTTTACATGTTAATTATTCCCAATACTTTGGTGCCGTCAGTAGGATGTATTACATCACAGATTAACTATATGAAGGCACATTCTTATGAAAATGAAAAAAAAACCTGAAAGGATGGGTTTTCTTTAAAGCCCTGAAGTAAAGCCTAATTTCCATTTGATTCTATCAGATTTCTAAAAGATCTAGTACTTTATTTCCTTGACTACCTGAAAAGAACAACATGAGCTATTTTCTTTTTCAATCAGGCTTAGATACAAAACTGATAAATGTGAAGACCCTCAACAGTCCAGCATTAGCTTTCTTGATTTAATATATTAATTCTCTTAGGTTTCCAACAGAATATATCTTACTTTGCCAAAATAATCTTTAGTTTTACTCTGCAGGTAAATTAATTATACTTGTGTCTCTTGACTCTTTCCATGATTAGTGATCTATTAAATATGCTGACCATTTGTATTATTTATATAAATACATGTGCATATGTATTTATGTATATGTGTGTGCACACATGTATAAACAGTTCTAATTAGCTAGTATGTTTTCACAATATCTCTAGCTTTTGAAACTTGTTTTACTTAAGATGAATCAATTTAAACTTTATTATTTTCATTTCTGAAAATTTTGGTTGCATTCTCCCAAAGTCTATTTCTAGGAAAATAAAATATTCTTAACTATTGGCATCTTCTTTAATATACTTTTAATATGTATTACCTTAGATTTAAATATTTCAGTACTTACTATGGCTGTTATCACGTCAATGTGGGTACTTCCTCAAACCTTGTAGAACATTATCTAGTACATTCTTGCCTTCTGATCACATCTTCCCAAAAATATTCTAATGGGCTAGAAGGTTTATTCTAAGTAGTTCTCCAAGTATTTTGAATTTCTCTGGGTACTATTTCCTTTCAAGTTTAACTAGTAATATAAAAAAGAAATACCACAGCAAAGAAAACAGGAGTCTAGAAACTTCTTCACCCAGCAAGCATGTGATCTCCCTGCCAAGTAGAGACTTAAAAGCCAAGGACAACACTTCTTTAGAATGTAAACTCATTTATAAAATATTATACAGGATGGTGGAAGATTATAAGTACCATCACCACATAAAACAGCAAAGAGCAGTGGAGAAAGAGACAGAAACAAGTCTCCAGAAGGTTTTGTATGAGACCAAGCCAAGTTAGATAATAGCCAAAGCATTTATATATTACATTGGAAGAAAGACCAAAAAAAGATGGAAAATTAAATATAGTTGCCCATATTTCTATAGTGATCTGTTCTCATTTCCAATGACAGAGTAGCTAAAAGATTCGGATTTTTACACCTTAGTCCCCAATGTGAGAAAAAGGAAATGACACAATAAATGTAGCCTAGAAAAGCAATTGAACCTGAATAAATACATGAAGAAGAAATCCATGATAAATGTTACATAATTTTAAAAGCATTTTAGGATTGATTTCCAGCATATTGAAAACCTCAGAAGGCACCAAATGGCCTCCAATGTCCCTTCCATCTCTAGAGCTATGATCCTATATCAGGGAAGAGGCATAGGCAATATTGTTAGTCGAAGAATACAACTGAGAGTTCATCAGTAACAATCAACCAATATACCTGGTGCTTAAGGCATTAAAAAAAAAGATTCAACAAAGGGGGCTAAACATTTTGAAATACGCAATGCCAAAGGATGAAAACAAAATTCCACAATTGGAATTTTACTGAATAAAAATATCTAATTTGCTCCAACTTTGGAAAAGACATATTGGTATAGAAGCCTGTATAGTTGAAATTACCTAACCAAAATTAATGGATAAAATCTGCAGGTAAGATGGAAATCAAATATTCTCAGTTTTATCAATTGTATCTTGTTTTTAGAAACATAACAAATGTAAACATTTGTGTTAATTCTCAGGAAAGAAAATAAAGACCTTGGAAGCATGAGTGTTATATTTATCACTAATGTTGATCAAACATGATGGTTTCAGAATAGAAAGGTGAATTTATGAAATAAAAAGCTAGTTTAAAAAATGCTATCCAATGAGTGGATTTCTGGACCAGGAATAAAATATGGCAATGATGAGTTCCTTGTGAAATAATATAGTCTGGTTAAGAAGGTTTTAGGTGAAGTATCTCATACTATCATTTTGTATAAAACAGAGAGTTATGAACTAGATAAAAGTGCAATCAGATGGAACTGTTCAACTTACTAGGTCTAAACAGTGGTCAGTCATCTGGTGCCGACATATGATAAAGATTTCACAGTGACTCAGGCATTGTCTTTGCTTTATGTCATTTAATGTTGCTATCAATGACTTCAAGAAAGCAAGGGATTTTGTTCTTATTATATAAGCTTAAAATATAAATTTATTAGGCACAGCTAACATTGAGGATGAGTTGATTTGAAAAATATTTTAATGAGCTAGTACATTGGTTTGAATCTAAAAATATTAATAGCTAAAATGTAAAGTTTTAAATTTAGACTTAAAATAAAATTTCATAATTAAAAAATATGAAAGATGTGACTAAATGTGACATTTCCTGAAAAAAAATCTGATTTACATACACATCAATCTACATATGGATTAATAGTATGAAATTGTATTTTAAAATGTTAAAGTCCTTATAGGTTGTATTAATCTGATTTTAGTACTTAGAATTTGGAAGACAATTGTCTCTGTATTTTACCCTGATCATAGACCATAGGGTGAATTATGTTCAGTTCTGTGTGCCACATTTTAGTATGGACATTTATAAGCTGTACAGTGCCTAGGATAGGGCAACAAATATAATAAATAGCCTTAATCTCATGCCACATGAGGAACAGTGGGAGGAAGTAGGGATTTTTAAAATGGTCGAAAAAATAAATGCATGAGGACAGTGATGATACCTGCCTCCGTATATTTGATAGATTGTCATGTTCAAGTTGCATTACTCTTGTTCTGCTTTGCTCCAGGAGATAATATGAAAAAAAAATGATCATGGAAATCACAGGGACAAATTTAGGTTTCACATGAGGAAAAACATCCTTACTGTTATAACAATTCAAAAGGGATGAACTACTTCTGAAAGTAAGGTGTCCTCCTTTACTGGATATCTTGTTGTGTACTTAGTAGGGGCAATTCTTGATTATGTATGACCTTTATGCTTCATTATATGACCCTTGAGAGACACTTGCAATTTTGAAATATAGTCCTTTTGAAAGTCTAAAGGAGGTTTTTGAGTCTACAAAGACCATTGGAGATAGAGTTTAAAAGAAAACATAGTCTAAATTCATGCCTTTATGTAACTAAATGCTTAAGCCAAAAATCATGTCAAATTAAAGGTTGAATTACACTTTCAATCAGTTGGTTTACTTAGAATTAGCCATTGATTATCCTTAAGGAGACCCACTACTCATAGAGCTTCCTTTCCTAGTCCAATCAAATCTAATTATGGAGAATCTGCTGTTTAAAAAGGAAAACTCCAAGGGGAAAAATCTCTCAAACAAGCACACAAGTTTTAACTCACTTATTTTCCATACTCAACAACCTTGGATATAAAAATGTCTGGGTACTTGGTATTTCTTTCTTTCTTTCTTTCTTTCTTTCTTTCTTTCTTTCTTTCTTTCTTTCTTTTAGCGATGCTCTATTCTTTGTCTTTTCTTAATCACTGTCACTTCTAAATGAAAGTCCTTCCAAAGAAATCCTCACTTTAAAAAAATAAGACAATAACAATATTTTAACACAATGTTCATGTTTGATGATGCATTCTTGATAGATAGAACACTTTTTAAGTTCTAAGTAATGGTAAGACAAAGAAAATATAAATGGAGGGTAGAGGGCAGCTAGCTGGCACAGTGAATGGAGCATTGGTCTTGGAGTCATGAAGACCTGAATTCAAATCTGACCTCAGACACTTAACACTTAATAGCAGTGTGACCTTGCACAAGTCACTTAACCCCAATTTCCCTGCTTGCCCCCTCCAAAAAGCAATACATATACATACACATGTACATGTATATGTATATGTGTGTATGCACATATATGTGTGTACATGTGTATAGATGCACACACATATACGTACACACATGAAGAAGGCATTCTCTGCCCTCAAGGTTTTATGTTCTAGGGGGGAAAGACAACACAGAAAAAAACACTAATTACTCACTATTAAGATGGAAGAAGCATAATTCACCAATGGTAAGGGATGTGCTTGCAAATGTATAACAACAGTATACAGATATAGATACTCTATAGAGTTAATCCTCTCTATATTTACATCTATATATACATGCATATTTATACATATTAATTTTAATCTTAATATTAAAAAGAACTCTATAATTATATATACATATACACCTATATGAATATAAAATCTTCTCTTTCTTTGGGTAGATACCTATGTATATTTTAGCTACTTTTACTTTTTTATCATTTCAATTTTATTTCCAGAATAATTGGAATAATTTATGGATTAATGGTTATGTTCAAGTCTTCATGAGTAGTTCTATATTGTCTCAATACATTTCAAGGAAAAAACATAATCTGTCTTACATGGAAGATATAGGTTAAAGCGTTTATCCTACTACAATTGGTAATAGAAAAAAAAACTTGTGAGAAGCTCATCATTTGAGTTTTCTAATTTTTAAAGCTTTAATCCCTTTTGACTAGTCATCTAAATAACTCTTCCATTATAACTTTCAAAGTTTTGCCCAATCAGTCTTTCTAGATTATTATACCATCCTTAGAACAAAACAACTTGATAGCAGCCAGTTTCTGTCCTTCCATTGGACTTAAATGGCATACTTGAAATAAATCTTCTTGTTAATTATCAGCAGTAATTTAAATCGAAGTTCCCTATGAAGTAATTAAAACAAAATCTAGCTTGATTTCAAATTAGCTCACTAACATTTTAAATAAGGACAGTAGCCATTATATAGCTCATTGCTTCTGAATAGGTAACACCTACCTGACAGAACAATGCCATGGTAGGATTTTACAAAAACTCTCTCTCATGTCTTTAGTAAAGGAAATTCAAATTCAAATGCAATGGTTAAGAAGGATGTGTGCTTATTTGGTCTCCTCTTTCCTCAGTTCTAGTTTTATATGGTTTCTCCAATATCACAGAACTGTGTAATCTGACTTGTTACACTGTTCTTTAATTGAATACAAAACTCTAACAATGGTTAGCGCTGGAAAGAATACAAGGAGACTAACTCCCCAAGGTCTTTTTTTTTTAACATAAACTGTTAACTAGCTAAGCATTTCCTCACAATTCATTTTGTATTTTAGTTTTTAAACCCAAATCTAGGAATATACCCCACCAGATACATACATACATACACACACATACATACATACACACATACATACACATGCACATACACATGAACATGCGCATGCACATGCACATGCACAGGCACATACATACCAATATGTCTATCTTTCTCTGAAAAATATACATATATGTGTGTTTGTGTGTATGTATGTGCATATATATACATATATAGTGTATATATGTATGTATAGATACATAGATAGATAGACAGACAGACAGACAGACAGACAGATAGATAGATAGATAGATAGATAGATGTACAGAGAAGGAGAGAGAAAGAGAGACAGAGACTGAGACAGAGAGAGAGACAGAGAGAAAAAGAGAGAGAGGAGGGGGGGAGATTAAATTCCAGTCCATTGAAGTGCTTTTTTGTGATTTGACTCATTTAACATGTTGGCTGTCCCTTTCAGCTTCAGGCCATCATAAATTTAATAAGTGCACTGTATATGTCTTCACAAGTTTGTCCCAACATAGGTTTTCAGTCACATGATACATCACAGTGCATTTTCTGTTCAGACAGGCAGGAACATGTCTATTGTGTATAGATTGGGGGTGGTTTCCCTTAAAAGGTACAGAGAAGTTAGTCCAGGGATTTGGTTACCCTCAAGAACAAAGACTTCAAGTATTGGCTCATTATCTAGAAGTCCTGATATATGAGGAATTGTGATCATGAGGGTTTTTTTTAACATTTTCATGTGGATATACATAACTGAGAGACTGTTGCCAATTTCTGTCATGAACACAGAGGCAGGAAGATGTAATATTCTATTAGACCATAATCATTTTGTGAGCTGGGATTGCTAATTTAAAAAATACACACACACACACACACACACACACATATATTTGAATCCCCAACATCTAGCAAATTGACAGTTAAATTATAAGTAATCAATCCTTGTTGATTTATTCCAGTCATTGATAAATGTTTTCAACAATTTTTGACCATGAATACTTCATTGATTAATTCTGTCTGAGATTTTATTCTAGGTTCAGGTTAATGTTGTAATCACTATTTTTTTGGGTAAAGCACTTAACTAAGTCTAAAGATAATGTGGAGAATGCAAATACTAAAGGACAGAATGGAATGGGAAGTAAAGGATCTAGGCAGACACTGAGGAAGAGAATCGTGGGAACTGGAGCAGGGTAAGCTAGGAAACTTGCCTAATTCTGGGGAAAGAAAATGAAGTCTAGGAAAAATCTAGTCAGGTCAAGTCAACAAAGTTTTATTAAGCATCTACTGTGGTCCAGACAGTGTGGTAAACATTGAAGATGTAAAGAAAGGTTAAAACAAAAAACTTGCTGTCAAGGAGTTCACCTTCTAGTAGTGGAGACAACGTGGAAATAGTTATGTACAAACAAGATCTAGCTGTATTATTTTCCCATTCACCCATCTTGTTCACAACAATATCATGAAACTTTATATAAAGACTTATGGAAATCAAGTTGTATTGTAATCAGTGTATAGCTTCTCCCTGATCAAGCAGTCTAATAATCTTGTCAAAAGAAGAGAATTAATCTGGCATTATCTGTCCTAGATGGACAACTTCTTTTTCTAAATGCTTAAAAATATATGGCTGTAATAATATGTTCTAGAATTTGGGCATAAACGCATGTCAAGGTATTCTACCTATAGTTTGAAAAAATCCATTTTCTTCCACAAGAAGAAAAGAGGAAAACATGTGTGTATTTCCATTCCTATGACACCTATCCCATTCTTCCAGATTAAAAAAAAAAGATCTCTAATAACACCAAAGCATCCACAACCAATAATTATTTCCTTGCCCTAGGGGAAATTGGGAATGGAGTCTGCCTCATGGGGACCAGCTACAGTTGTCTTACAACAACCTCTTCACATATTTAATTTCCATTTTCTGTTAACCATTTTTTTTTGCTTTCCTGTTGAATGAGTATTCATCCTACTAGAGAAAATAGAAGCAGAATAATGACTGTCATTCTGTATTCTCCTTTTTCAGCTGTCACTATATCATCATCCCAAGCAGCATTCCTAACTTTAATTTTTCTATCGCCCTAGAGCTTTAAAAAAGACCATTTATGCAGTCTTATTTTTCATCTGTTTCATATTGTACACTTCTTAAAGTATCTTCATACTATTATTCTTATAGGTCCACGTCATTATTACTAATTCCTCCTAAGTTTCCTTTAAACTCTGAAATTTGATTATTTTTTTCCTCATTTGTGAACCCTTCCATCTTTTACATATGTATTTTTAAAAAATTCAGTGTAATCAATAAGTTCTGTGTGTAATTAAATCCATTTTAACAGCCTCTCTTTTTCTTTTTCCTAAGAATTACTAGTGGAAAGTTTTTGTCCAAAATTTTATTATGGGGAAAATGTCATCCCTATTGTATCAACTTCCCCAGTAGAATTCCAAAGACAGAAGATTATATCCTTCTTTGAACTACTTGAAATCTGCCTTACCAAAATTCAGAGAGCATAGCATAGGTCATTTTTTCTTCTTTATCTATCATGAACTCTATGGTCGGAAAGCCACTACTTCCCAATGATTCCATATTTCTATTTTGGTAAATAGTTACATTTTTGTAAATAAGAACTTGATTCAGAAAAGCAAGGAGTCAACTAAAAGCAGGACTCCACTAACTGATACTCTTAAAAGTCAGGTCAAATCTTTGTTGACATTCTTGGTTCCTATTTCAAAATGGAAAGGAAAAGAGATGAACAATTATATAGGGGAAAGTAAACATTGTTTCTTACCAAACAGAAGTTTAATGAGGATGAAAATACCAAAGAATAGAAATACCATTTGAAGAAAATGTGTAAAGAAAAACAATATTTGGTTAAGACAGAAATAGGGGCAATTAGAATAGGAGGCAAAAACTGTCTGCCATCAGAACGCAGTTTGGGGGACAAAAATATTTTGATGTATGATGATTATTTTTATTGGTTCTTGTACTAAAGCAAAACACTTTACCATTCTACCATTTCTTCACCCTTTTTATGCTTTTTCCTTCTTTCTACTTCACCTTTTTTGCCTTTTCATGTTCTAAGGTGGTGGTTCTCAACCTTCCTAATGCTGCAACCTTATAATACTCATATGTGGGCATATCTGCATATGCATGGACCCACTGGGAGATGTATAGAGGAGCAGTGTCTTGGTTCCTAAGACTATTGGAAGTATGTGTTTACTGATGGTCTTAGGTGAACCTGTTTGATCCCTAAAGGGGTTGCAACCAACAGGTTGAGAACTGGTGTTCTAAGGCATATTCTTCCTCTTTCTTCCCCTCTTCAGCCTTTTGAATTTTCTTACCTGGGGGGGGGGGGGCAGAGCCAAGATGGCGACGTAGAAGCAGCAAGGTCCCGCAGCTCCCACACCGCCACCCTAAACACCCAGAAAATATGAGCCCAGACAAAGTCTAGGAAAGTATAGGACTCTCAGACTCACAAAAATACAGAGATCACATCTCTCGCTGAAGGCAGCTCGGCAGCAGGGACTCAGCGCGGCTGCAGGAGCAAAGGCTGGAACAGCCGGAACCGAGACCTTGGCTGGGCCCAGGTGGTGGGAAGGAGCTGAGCCAAGCCCCACAGCCAGCCTGCAGTGGTTCTACAGCCTCCAGCATCTCCACATCTGCCAAGGCGTGAGGAGCTGACAGGAGAGAGCGCACAGCAGCAGAGCAGAGATTCAGCCAGCCCAAAACTGCAGCCACGGCCAGGCAAGACCTCAGGGCGGCCAAGAGGAGCAGCAGAGCCTCCCAAACCGCAGCCTGAGCCTACTTTAAAGAAAACCTAAAGCACCGGCCTGAGGGGAGCTTTGGTCAGAGATGGTTAGTGAAAGCTGAAACTTTGAAACTTAATTTGGGGAGTAAAGTAGTTCAGCCATTCTACCCCCCCACCCCCCGCAAGGAAGCAGTGGGGGAGGGGAACTGCTGAATCTGCCAGCGGCCCCCACCAGGCTGCTTCAGAGCCCCTGGCCTGCAGACTCCACAGGGGGGCTAAATTGATTGATCGGGGCTAAGTGCTCTTGCGTTGAGTGGCCTGGATCCAGATTGTGGTCTTGGGTGGTGGTCCTGGGGTACATTTTCAGCAAGCTAAAGCTGGGGGGATTTGCAACACCCCCCTAATAGCTCTGGCGGTTGGGAAAACCCCAGTGATTTGGAACAGAACTTCCTCCCTTGGAAGCAGAGTTTCACAGACCTAAAAAAAATCAACCAATTAATTGACTGGCCAACATGGAAAAGAGGAAGCAAAATAAAAACACCAATAAAACTCTAGAATCCTTTTTTATGGATAAAAAGGGTCAAAGCATGGAATGGGAGGAAGCAAGCCCAGAAACCAGAACTCCCACACCAAATGCTTCCAAGACAATTGAAGAATGCCTAGAAGCTATACATCAACTGAAAAAGGACTTTGAAAGCCAAATGAGAGAAGTAGAGGAAAAATTGGAAAGAGAAATGAGAATGATGCGAGAAAGTCATGAAAAGAGAGTCAACAACCTGACTGAAGAAAACAATACCTTAAAGAGCAAATTGGCTCAACTGGCAAAGGAGGCC
>CM053600.1:129185444-129196929 GCA_028646575.1 Pseudocheirus occidentalis | reverse complement strand
TCACAAAGTTGATACACATAGTTAACGCAGTGGACACCCACATTCCCAAGCCTTCACAAATAGAACAGGATCCCTCAAGCAGGGATCCCTCTCAGACTCACGACAGTTTCTCAGCCTGGTCCTTGGAAGTTCTCAGTAGAAGCTGTAGAAGCAGGATCTCAGGAAAAAGTGCAATCTCCAGGTGGTGTCTGAGAAAAAGGGCTCAAGGTCCTCCTGGTTCTCTCCTTACATACAGTGTAGCTCCTCCCTGTTCATCCCGGTCCTGTTAAGGTGCGAATTACCCCCAAGGAGTTAACTGGAAGTAAGGAGCTAAGCCTTTGAGGTGCTAAGTGCCTTTAGTAGGTGCCAATAGAAAGGGGCATGGAAGATCTTCTGATTTCATTAACATTACACCATCTCACCACAGGGTAGAGGATTGTCAGAGCTGGATAAGAGAAAACACAGGGCTCACAGCAGGGACAGCAACTACTCCTGGGGCTACCACCCCACAGCCTGGATGTTTAAAATTAGTTTTTGAAGCTCCTTTTCCATATGTTTAGTTTCCATTTTTAGGGAGGTATTTAGGGCTTGCTGGCTCCACCCTCCTGGGCTTAGACTCCTTAGGGCCTCACTTCCCCCTTCCTCAGTGACTCCCAAGCCTGAGGCTGTTTCCACTAATTCAGGATTTTACTCTGGGTGGGACATTTATCTCTCGGTTTTCTGGGACAGGGAGGGGGGATCAGAGCAACTAGGCTCTATTCTGCCATCTTGACTTCTGGAAGTTTGGATATGTAACTTTTAAATATCCAGGCTATGTTCAGATGTATGTGGGTACTTTCCTGGGCTGGGAATCTCTCACATTCCATCTCCCAATGAGTTCTGTCACTCTAAAATCTGTTCAAATTCACTTTTTACAGTTTAGCAACAGAATTCTTGGAGGAGCTTAGAAAGATTAAATAGATCTAATTAAAAGAGATAAGGAAGGAAACTACATCCTCCTCAAAGGTACCAGATGGATGGATAGATAGATAGATAGATAGATAGATAGATAGATAGATAGATAGATAGATAGATAGATAGATAGATGTGGTTTTATAGTCTGGAATATGTCCATTCTAATGCCTGCATTTTACAGATAAAGACAGTAGGATGTCTCCAAAGTTTTAGATCTTTAAGGTTTTGCACCCATGATTTGAAATTAGATCTTTAGAATTCCAGTAAATATCTTTCCACTATTCCACACTGTTTTTTAAATCACAAGCAATGGTTGATTAGATACATAAGTATATATAAATTTGTCTAAAGAGGGGTAAAAATGCTAAGAGACAACTGAAAAGCCCACTCAAGTCATGACAAGCATTATTAGTATAATTTACCATTACTGGTACTACCACTGTTATCATTTCCCCTGGTATTTGCCTATTTAGTGGACTGATCCTAGAATCCTGTTCTTTGAAAATGAAAAGTGGCAAAATTGAGTAAACCCCTGTATCCATCTAGTTACTTCTCAATGCTCCCAATACATAAGACATAATGAGGCATCTTTCTTTGCTTTTCTCAACTAAAAAAAATGATTAGAGGAAATTTTGAATTTTTTAATCCTCCATACTGACCACTTGTCATTTTGGTAGAAAAAATTTTCCTGCCTATTTCTATCCTGCCACTCTGCAATACCACATTCAAAGATGGATTTATTCTCCCTATTGTTTCACTGACATTGTCTAATTATTAACTGCAGGAAAAATTAAATTTTAATTTTAATGTCACTGTAAAACACCACGAGCTGCCTCAGCATGATAAGTTATCATAAAACTTTAAGTTGTTTTTATAAGTTGGCCACCTGTTCAAAATGTTAAAAATTTACAGTGTCTGATTTTTCTTCCCCCCTACCACCCATAACCCAGTCACTTAATCTGTCATATTATATACTAGTCATAGGATTAATACATATTGGAATATTTAAGTCTTTTAGAGCTTTGTTTAACAGGTATTTGGGACTGCAAATGTTATTCATATTCTTCAAATAGCCTTTTTGTTTTCAAATTGTGCCATCTGACACCTTGTGAGAAGTGTTACTAAGTGATTAAAATGTCTTAGGAGGAGTTAGGCTAAAATGGGAATAATCTAAATATAAAAGTATGCAGTAACCTCTGGGCTGTAATTAACATTTAACATATAAAACAAGAACAGACAGAGCACATTGGCACTTAAATACATGCCTTTTAGGAAACTTTCCAAAAGATACCTTCTGATTTTTGTTTGTTTGTTTGTTTCCCCATAAAAAAATGTTCATATACTTTGGTAAAATGTAAGACACCAAAAAAAATGGCTTTTCAGTTTGAACTTCACCTTAAGGTAAACTCATTTGTTGGCACATTAATGAAAACTGTCCTTGATTTCATCTCACCTAGAAGACTCAGACTATATCCTCATTTATTTTTCATAGCTATTTACTCTTAGACTTTGCTGTCAAAATTCAAAAATTCATAGTTTAAATGCAGAAGTCAAAGAAGTATCTTCCCCTTAAAACCTATCCTTTTCCTCCATTATGTGTCACTCAGTTAATAGTGATCAAATGTCACTCACTCATGATTAACTGTACAGTGAGTGATTAAACAGTTCTAAGACTAAGGAAAAAAGCTGTATCCTAAAAGATGAATTGGTCCATTTCTGGTTCACAGATTTTGAAGATCTCAAGAACAAACTGGAATAATTTCTATTTCCCAACTTGGTGAAAGATATGCTCTCTTCATTCATAGAATATATACCTCATCTCCTTATCATAGTCTCTTAGAATCTTAATCTTTGAAGGTTTATATTAAGATTTGCCTCCTCCTTGAAGAATGATTCTTTCAGTAATGACTATAATAACCTACTATTTGATAAACCAAAAGACTCAAGCTTCTGGGACAACAACTCACCATTTGACAAAATTTTCTGGGAAAATGGGAGAACAGTATGGCAGAAACTAGACATAGACCAATATCTTACACCGTGATTCAAAATAAAGTCTAAGTGGGTTCACTATTTTGATATAAAATATGATAATGTAAGAAATCTGGGAGAGCAAGGAATAGTTTACCTGTCAGATTTATGGAGAAGGGAAGAATTTATAACCAAACAAGAGCTAGAGAGCATTATAAAATGCAAAATGGATAATTTTGAGTACATTAAATTGATAAGAGTTTGTAAATTGTACAAGCAAAGCCAATGCTAACAAGATTAGGAGAGAAGTGGAAAATCGTGAAAGAATTTTTACAACCAGTGTCTCTGAAAAAGGCCTCATTTCTAAAATATATAGAGAACAGAGATAAACAAATTTATCAGAATACAAGTCATTCCCCAATTGATAAAATGGTCAAAGGATATGACCAGGCAGTTTTCAGAGGAAGAAATTAAAGATATCTATAAGCATATGAAAAAATGTTCTAAGTCACTATTGATTAGAGAAATGCCAATCAAAACAACTCTTAGATACCTCATCTCACTGGTCAGACTGGCTAAAATGATTAAACAAGAAAATGATAAATACTGGAGAAAATGTGGGAAAAATGGAACTATGAATCATTGTTGGTAGAGTTCTGAACTGATCCAACCATTCTGGGGAGAAATTTAGAACTATGCACAAAGAGCTGTAAAAATATTCATAAACTTGGACCTAGCAATACCATTTCTAGGGCTATATCCCAAAGAGATCATACAAGTGTGAAAAAGACCTGAATCTACAAAACTATTTATAGCAGGGGTTTTTTCTGTGGTGGCAAAGAATTTGAAATCAAGGGGATGCCCATCAATTGGGGAATGGGCTAAACAAGTTGTGATATATGAATGTAATGGAATCCTATTGTGCTATAAGAAATAATGAGCAGAGGGGATTGATAATAACCTGGACTTAACATAAACTGATGCTGAATGAGGGGTGCAGAACCAGGAGAACATTGTACACAATTACAGGCACATTATATCTGTGATGACTAACTTTGATAGACTTGGCTCTTCTCAACAATGCAATGTTCTAAGACCACTCCAAAAGACCCATGACAGAAAAAGCTATCCACATCCAGAGAAAGAATTACAGAGACAGAATATTCTTTGAAGCAAACTTCTCTCTCTCTCTCTCTCTCTCTCTCTCTCTCTCTCTCTCTCTCTCTCTCTCTCTCTCTCTCTTTCTCTCTCTCACTCACTCACTCTCTTATTGTTTTGTTTCTTCTTTGTTCATTCCATTGGTTATAATTCTTTACAACTTGACTAATGGTTAATGTGAAGGTATGTGTAGAACCTATATTGGACTGCATGCCACCTGGTTAGGGTGGGGGAGGAAAGAGAGAGGGAGATAATTTGGAACCCTAAAACTTGTGGGACCGAATGTTGCAAACTAAAAATAAATACATTTAAAAGAAGAAAAAAGAGAGAAAAAAAATATGAATGATTACCCTAGCTGAAAATGTGTTCTTCCCTTCAAATTACTTCACACTTACTTATCTGTGCACATGTTCTAACCTCATGCCAATTCTCTCCAGAAAACTCTGAAAGAATGTAAACTACTCAAGGAAAGGGACATATAAATGATTGCATTGGTCTCCCTAGGTACTAGCTTAGTGCTTGGCATATAGCATATTACTAATAAATGATTTTTAATTGACTTAAGTATTACTCCAGTTGGAGAGACAATGAAATCCACACGAAAACTAGTTATCACCTATACAGCAATAGACTTGAAAATATTCAATAGCAAAGTGTTGCTTATCATAACATATGAAAAATAATGCTTATGTGGTAAAGATAACATTTTAAAAGGAAAAATAAAAATAAATATTTCATCATGAGACAAACCACACAAATCAGTAGATAATGAAAAAATAAGAACTGAAAAATAATTTATTAAGGCATTTATAAAATGCTTACCATGTGGCCACTCTAATTGAGGAAGATAATGCATAAGAGAAAGATTAGATGATAGAATCACAAAAGTTTGGCACTGGAAAGTATACTGAGGCTCAAAAGTTCTTAGATGAAAAAGATAGTAAAGAGGTCCAAAGGTTTTGAGTGCATGTAGAGAGGGAAGATTGTAAGATCTATAAAATCATACAAAGTAGTGCAGGGTAGATATTAAAGGCTGGTGGTTCTCAATTTCTCCTCCAAGAAGACAATAAATATGGTCCATAGGATAAATATTATAAATAAAAATAAAAATATGCAATAAATTCAAATGATGTGGACATGGTAAAAAATACTTGAAACTTAAAGAAGTGTTAAAAGTGAAATAAACAGAAAAATGTCTAGAGAGTTTTAGAACACCATTGAAATAATTAAATCAAAAAATAGCAAAGAAAATTAAAAGCCTGAAAGATAATTTCCAAAAGGTAAAGAGAATATATAATTCAGAATAAATAACTGTATCTCTCTAAAGCCATGTATTAGTGAAAAAGTAATGGACATATTTGGAATTCAAAAATGCAAAGATGGAAGAAAAATATTAAGATGATATTTTAAAAGACAGTCAATTTAAAGACAACTTTGATTTCTGTAAGCCAAAATTGGTGACTTTGAAGCCAATATTTAGTGAGACAATATTTTAAAAAGTATTTAACCTGGTAACATATCTTGAAAGAAATATATATATGTATATATATAGATTGTATATATATAAAGATATAAATAATAACATTAAAAATATTGGTGATTATTTAAAAAATGATTAACTTTGCTTGAAAAAAGAAATAGAAGACAGAGTATAAATTGATTTAAACCATGAGTCTGTGGTAGAAATATAGTCTAGTTCATTTTACCAAGAAGCATCTTGATCAAGCTCAAAAGCTGCCACATCAAAAAATGCATGGGGAAAAAAAGCAGTTATAAGGAGACTTAAAGTAAGGAATACTGCATCAATCACATAAACTGTAGTCTTCATTCTCCATAACTTAAAAGTATAAGGATAATATTACATTGAAAAGTACCTAAAGTACAATCTAGCAAAGCTTAACTTAATAATCAATAAAAGTAGATTTTTTTCCCACAAAAAGTAATAATTAAAATGATTCCTAAGAAACTTCAATCAATGAGTAGACCATTTGTATAAAATACTAGCACATTATTTTGCCCATGATTGGTGAATGACTAAAAAAATAAATGTATATCAGTGTAATGGATTATCATTGAATTGTAATGAATTATGACTATGCAAAATCAAAGAAACATGTTAAAGTATATCAACTAATTGAGATTCATTAAAAATACTGAAAGAATAATATACATAATTACTGAAAAAAGTATCTGAAGACAACAATTAAATAAGAGAGTTTTGATCAAATATAAAGACAAATATATTGCAATTATTTAAAATATTTTATGAAAAATAATTCCCTTCAATCCAACAAATCACATGACTGATATTTCAATCAGCCCAGTAAGTCAAAATTTCTGTACTCAATATTTTTACAGGAAGAAAATAGTGAATGTTTTTTTTTAATGGAGAAGTGTTTGTTTCTAAATAAAATGCATTAATATTAGCAATTTTTAATTTAAAATGCATTGATATAAGGCCTAGCAAAGGGCATGATCATTTAAATTGTGTTATTTTAAAATTGTTCTTAGTATAAGTAGAATTCTAAATAAAAATTTCAATATGGCTAAAGGTTTCTGGGCATTAGACATATATTTACAAGTAAGTAAATACTGTATCTTTTGTGAAGAAGTCAAATGTCTGACAAAAAAAATCTTTAAACAAATATGTATATGTGTGTGTGTTTCCTATAGTTGTTTTATGTGACTCATGCAAGAGCAATGGAAAGGCATAGGGTGGGTATGATCAAGAAGTAGTATATTGCAAATGAAATGTCAAAACAGAATCCCAGCAGAGGGGATCATTGGGGATCTGTATGATAGATTGGCAATTCATGCTTAAAGCAACAAGTGATGGACATAATATGTGTTTAGATGTTATCCAGACAATATAAAAAGAAGACTAAAGAAGATGACCACGATTTTAGGAAAGTCACCTGCACAGTATTTTTAAGAGAGAAGAGACAAAAGTAACATTGGATGAGAATGCGAACATGGAATTTCAGCATTAGAGGGAAACCCCACATAAATGAGATTATACATCTGCTAAAGTACAAATCTTCCCTATAGTCTCAATAACTTTCTCTCACCCATCATCATTTTTGTAGGTAGCCACATGTCAACCTAGCAACAACATGTATGCAATCAATTTTTTTCCAGTGTTAAGAGGAACCTAATTTTGCATTAAAATCTAAACTACCCATTTACATTACAGAAAGGGTGATATAATTTCAACCTGTGATTTTTTATTTATTTTAACAGGAAGGCTAGCATTTTTCTAGTTTTCATTTATAAATGAATAAAACTAGTCAACTAGTTTGAGTTTCAAATACATAGTCTTCTATCATTAAAGGAGGATTACATAATTTGACAACCTAAGAAATTAATATAATTTGTAAAAAAATTTAATTCATATTCTCAGGAAATAGTGCGAATATCTGAAAAGTATGGTTCAACATATTATTTTAGAAATTATAATTATTGCTTATAGTAAATGACAGTCCTTTCCTACTTGACAGTTCACATCAAAATTCATATTAACCTATCATGGTAAAGAATGAAGGCATAAGAACCATTTGCTTTATACAATGGCAATGATTGTGCATTTTTAAAAAGTATTCATGTATGACAACATCTAAAATGGTAATATCAAGAAATGGCCCATTGTTCTTAGAAATTTTCTCATGAATATTCTGGAAGCAATAGAAAATGCAATTTTCCAGTCTTCACAGGTGGTCTGGAAACCATTTAAATCAGTTCTCTATATAAAAATTACAGCTCAATTGTTATTGTAGCCAGATTTTTCTCAATCCAACCATCTGTATTTAGTAAGAATTCAAAGGTTTTCCACAGGATAAGGCATTTAATTTTTTTAAGCTACTATCAATTCTAATTTTAATAAACTTAAGATGGAATAAAGTACATTCATTTGAATCAAGTTATTATTGACATGAAAGCATACCATATAATTTTGAGTTCCACAAGCCATTACAATACTTATCAATTTTTTAAGGAATATCATTCCTGAGCACAAAACAATAAATCTTACCTTTAAGTATACACACATGGGTGTATGTATATAGGCATACTTTCTTGAAAGCAAAAAAAAAAATTTCTTTATTCCTTCACTCTCATCCATTCAATATTTACTGAGATGCCATTATTTAAAATATATTAGACAGCCTGTCTCAATTGGCTCAAGTATTGTTGTCAAAAAAAATCAATTCCTAGTAACAGAACTCATGTTGAAGAGCCTATCAGAGTTTGTTAGGTTAATCCACTAAAAACTGACATATACTCTATTGCTAAACCAGCCTCTCATTTAGATGGCACATGCTTGGTTTAAAAAATGTGACTGCATAATACGTCTCTGGCAAAACTGAATTTACTAGTTGATAACAACAAATGTAATCATCTCCTTAACTTTTAACTATTTGAAAAGTAACACAGCAGCGCTCCCCCTCCATGTACACATACTCAATTTTCAAACACATATTTTAAGATTTAATCTCACCAAATCAAATAGGTCTGAGAAAAGGGAGACAGTGTTGAATGTTACTGAATTATAGGGCATACTTCTGTCATTAAACATCACTGGATTTCTTTGATTCAAAATCACTTGTCTGTTAAGTACAAAAGCAGTCTCCATAAAGTTTAGATATGGCAAAGAGTTTAGAATGCAGAAGCTCTGATTTTGGCTCAAATCCTCGAAGAATTCTAAGGAGCAACTTACAGTGACTCTAAAAAGAAGCAAGCCATGACCTTACTAAATTGAAATGATCAGGAAGGATAAAAGAATACACATCTTCCAATCAATTCTTCTGGTCTTCCTTCTTCCTGGAAAGCAAAGGATCTGTTCTCCATCTTTATTCTTTCTTCAGATCTTCCTTGTTCTCCATCTCTTTCTCTTCCTTTACTTTCTGCTTTTTTTCTATTTATCTTCCTTATTCTCTTCCTCTTCCTTCTCCTTTTTCTACTCTTTTCTTTTTCCCTCCCCTTGTTCCTTCTCTTCTTTCTTTTCTTCCTCTTCTCCTTTTTCTACTTCTCCCTTTTATATTCTGTTTTCCCCACTCCCTTCATTTGATTCATCCTCCATATCTCTCTTCTCCAAATATTCTTTTTCCTCTTGTCCCTCCTCCTCTTGATTTCTATTTTAGAGGTCTATATGACTTCTTGTCTAAATAGGACTAGTAAAAGTAGACTAATTCAATGTTATCCTAGAAACAGGAATGCTTGTATGTCTGACTTTCTGAACCAATGTTAAATTTAAATTCTCGATTTATAGAAATCATTTTTGAAGGAATTGTATGTTTGTAATAAGCTAGAAAGAGCATACACTTATATGTCCAGGTTTAATATCTTTTTCCCTGTTGCAAGCAAAAATGTCTCTGTTTATCCAGCGGTTCTCAACCTGTGGGTTAAGTTCAATCTGTAACAACAAAAATACATCCTGCATATGAGATATTTACATTTCAATTCATAACAGTAGCAAAATTACAGTCATGTAGCAGCAACAAAAATAATTTTATGGTTGGGGGTCACCTCAACATGAGGAACTATATTAAAGGGTTACGGCATTAGGAAGGTTGAGAACCACTAGTTTATGTGTTGGTGTTCAGCTATTTCACCCTACTATCATTCCCCAGTTAAAGTTCATAAGAAGTTCTAGTTAAATAAACAAGAGTTACTTATGCTTTGAATTTCCAATCAGCACATTAATATTAACACACTATTCCTAGAATGTTCTCCCTATCCTTTCCATCCTCACAATTTTCAATCCCTACTTGTTAAATTCTTACTCTTCTTTCAAGACTTAGGTCATAGGTTTTCTTCTCCTTAAGTTTTTCCTGATTTCCTCAATTTGAACTCTCCAGGATGCTAATAGCTTTAGTATCTCATGAATTTTTCATATTGTATTACAGTGTCTTTTGTACATATGCTATCTTCCTCCTATTATATCTGTTCTTTGAAGACCAGGGCTGTCTTGTTAATTTTTGGTAGTATTTCATCAGTAGTATTCAGTTAATAATAATGAAAATCTATGATGAAGCCTACAAATAATCAAAATTAATTGACAGACCTTCTGAAAGTAATCACTGAGTCCTATTGTTGATGAACTATCCATGTTACAACAAGTATTTTATTGAGTGTCAAAAATAACTTGGTCTCAAATTAGTATCAAGCTTCAAATTGCAGCAAATGCATTACAAGGCCACATGTATTTATTTCGTTTTTTTTATTAACTTATTTACTTTTAGTTTACAAAATTCATTTCCAGAATCACTTGACTTTCAGATTTTCCCCCCTCCCTTCCCTCTCTCCCCATGGTGGTGTACAATCAGGTATAGGATCTGCACTTTCACATTGTACAATAGTTTGGTTGTATGGAAGCATTGTAACCAATAGAGTGAACAATGGGAAACCAAAACAAAACAAAATGTAGAAAAGAACCATAGCATGTATTGCTTTAGTCTCCAATTAATCTCTGGTCTTTCTAGATCTTTCTCTAAATGTAGATATCTCCTTTCATTCTGAGACTTGTAGAGTTGTCTTTTAACTGCTTTGCTGAGAAGAGTCCAGTTTATCAAGGTTGATCATCACACATATAATGTTTCTGTGACTGTGTACAAATTTTTCCTGGTTCTGCTCTTCTCACTTAACATCAATTTGTATAAGCCTCTCCAGGTAATTATGAAGTCCATCTCCTTCCCATTTCTTATAGCACAATATCATTCCATTACATTCATATACCACAACTTGTTTAGCCATACCCCAATTGATGGGAATCCCCCAAGTTTCCAGTTTATTTCCACCACAAAGAGAGCTGCAATAAATATTTTTGTACATATAGGTCCTTTTCCCACTTCTATGATATCTTTGGGATACAACCCCAAAAGTGGTATTATTGAGTCAAAGGGTATGCAATTATTTGTAGTCCTTTGGGCATAGTTCCAGATTGCCCTCCAGAATGGTTGTATCAGTTCACAGCTCCACCACAATGCATTAGAGTTCCAATTTTTCCACATCCTCTCCAGCACTTGTCATTTTCCTGTTTTGTCATCTTAGCCAATCTCACTGGTGAGATGGGGTACTTCAAAGTTATTTTGATTTGCATTGCTTGAATCAATAGTGATTTAGAGGGGGATGGCTAGGTGGCACAGTGAATAGAGCACCGGCCCTGGAGTCAGGAGGACCTGAGTTCAAATCCGGCCTCAGACACTTACCACAAAAACTAGCCGTGTGACCTTGGGCAAGTCACTTAACCCCCAACTGCCCTCCAAAAAGCAAAAAATAAAAAATAGTGATTTAGATCATTTTTCCATATGCTTAAAAATTTCCTTAATTTCTACCTCTGAAACTGGGCATAAACCACGATCTAACGTCATACACCAAAGTCAAGCCTAATGGGTGCACGATCTACGTATAAAATGCTGAAACTGTAAAT
>CM053600.1:129133641-129179766 GCA_028646575.1 Pseudocheirus occidentalis | reverse complement strand
TGCATGCGTGTGTGTATATGTGTACTAGAGGAGGGGAACCTATGACTTTGAGGTCACCTGTGGCCCTCTAGGTCCTCAAGTGAGGCCCTTTGATTGAATTCAAACTTCACAGAACAAATCCCCTTTATGAAAGGATTTGTTCTAAAAAACATGGACTCAGTCAAAAGGCCACCCTCAAGGACCTGGAAGGCCACATGTGGTCTGCAGGATGCAGGTTCGCCACCCCTGTTATATAACAAAAAGTTATTAGTGTGGCTCTCTTTAATAACTCCTACAATATTTATTTATTTCAATTTTTTGATCATCTTTTCCAATTTACAAGATGGGAAGTGAAATGTGTGAGTTGCTCTATTGTGTACATCTCTTATAAAATCCTTTCTAATTATACAGTTGTATTTGTCTTTATTTTACTCTTGCTTTCTATATTGGCATTTCACAGTTCTTATTCAGTCCTATTTTTTTCTATCAGAAATGTTTGAAAGTCCTCTCATTTATTGAAGATTCATTGTGAATTCTATTAGAGGGAGATGATGAAAGGGTCCTTTCTGAACCCTTCTGTCATAAGGGATCAGAGTGGTAGTCAAATGAAACAAAAGTCTGAGAAATGCTTTTGTCATATTCTTATGATGATAACAAAAAGAGAGAGAGAGAGAGAGAGAGAGAGAGACAGAAGACAGTGGAAGAGAAGAAACACCAAAGGAAAAGACAGAAGGAATGAGAAAGAAACTTACTATATCACATTATGGGACCTGTAAAGGGAAGTATATGTAAATATGGAAGGAATGAAAGGAACTTGAACTTCATTATCATCTAAACTGGTCAAAAGAGGATAGAAAATTGACACATGTACATACAAAGAGTTTTATATAGGAATTAATTATTTTTATTAATAATTATCCATTATCATATTGGAAAACCTAGTAACAGCATTAAGAAAAGAAAAATAAATAAAAGGAATCAAAATAGGGAATGAGGTAATAAAAGCATTTCTTTTGGACCATGTTATGATGGAATATCTGAAAATCCCAAAAACTAAAATAAAAAGTTAGTTGAAAAACAATTTTAGCAAAGCAGCAGGATACAAAGTAAATCCACATAAATCATCAGCATTCTCATATATCAAAACAAAACTCTACAGGAAGAAATAGTGAAAGATATCCCATTAAAAATAATTCTAGACAGTATAAAATAACTGGGAGTAAACCTGCCAAAACAAACCCAGAAACTATATAAATATAATTATTAGGAAAAACTGTTTATGCAAATAAAATCAGATTTAAATAACTGAAGAAATGTTCATTGTTCATGAGTAGGGAGGGTTAAAATAATAAAAATGGCAATTTTACCCAAACTATTTTACATATTCAATGCCATCCTAATTAACTTACTAAAAATTATTTTACTGAATTAGAAAAGAACAGAATTATTTTAGAAGAACAAAAATTTAAAAAAATCAAAGAACCAATAAAAAAAATTATCTGATAGTAGTTAAGAAATAGAAAGGTAGATCAATGGAATAGAGTAGACATACAATTTAAAAAAGCTCATAAACATAATAACCTCATATTTGAGAAGTCTAGAGACTCAAGATTTTAGGATAAGAATTCATTATTTGGTAAAATAAAAGATTGCTGGAAAAACTGAAAAGTACTGTGACATAAACTGGGCATTGATCAATATCTTTCCAAGATGATTTAGGTTTAAAGGGAGATATTACAAGAAAATTAGAACAGGGAATGCATTGATTATCAGACTTGTGGACAGGTGGATCATTTATGAATAAGCAAGAGCTAGTGAGTAAAGTTAGGTTTAAAATGGATGATGTCAATTACATTAAAATAAAAGATTTTTTTACAAATAAAACAAATTTAGCCAACAAATACAAGAAGTAAAGTAAAAAAAAAAACTGGGGGTGGGGTGGAATGGAATTCATAAAGAGTTTCTCAGTTAAAGGTCTCATCTCAAATATATAAAGGACTTTATCAAATTTATAAGAATATAAGTTATTACCCAATTGATAAGTGGTCAAAGGATATGAACAGGCAGTTTTCCAATGACTAAATCAGAACAATTTAAAGTCATTTAAAAAAATGCTCTAGTCATTGTTAAAATCATTGGTAATTAGAGAAATATAAATTAAGACAAACTTGAAATAACATTTTACACCTACAAGATTTACTAAAATGATTGAAGAGGAAAGTCACAAATGGAGGGGATGTGGAAAAATTGAGACACTAATTCATTGTTGATGGAATTGTAAATTGATCCAACCATTTTGAGAGCAATATGGAATTATGCCAAAAGGGTTACTAAAACATTTCTACTCTTTCACTCAGAAATACCACTGCTAGTTCTATTTTCAAAGGTGATTAAGGGGAAATGGTGAAGAAACTATTATTTTCTAAAATATTTACAGTATCTCTCTTTGCTATGGCAAAGAACGGGACATCTTAGGGATGGAAATCCATCAGGGAATGGTAGAACAAGCTGCGGTATGTGATTGTGATGGAATACTACTGTGCTATAAGAAATGAAGAGTTGGATCATCTTAGAAAAAAATATGGAAAGACTTGCATGAAATAATGAAGAATGAAATTAGCAGAACCAAAAGAATATTGTATACAGTAAAAGCAATATGGTTTTAAGAATGACTTTGAGTGAAAATGTTCTAATTAACTCTAGAGTACATGTAGAAAAAAAAGAAAGAAAGAACTGATAAAAATTAATTTTGTCTAGAAACATTTTACATTATTGTCATGTAATCACAATTATATTGTGGGGGAAGGTGGAAACAAGGAGAAAAAGGAAATTTGCATGACAATCGTTTTGTATACTTGAATAGTATAGCATGGTATGCAAAGTAAATTTGCAGTTTCATGTGCAATTATTTTTATCATTTTAATATGTCATGGAAATGCTTGTTTTATTCCATAAGTTCAAAATAAAATAAAATAGGAAAAAGGAAGAAAGACTAAATGAATCACAAGGAATAATAGAAAATAAAATTTTAAAAGCTACCTCAACATATCCCTTTCAGATCCAGATACATTTATCAAAAAAAAAAGACATGAATTGAATTTAGAAAATGTAGTTATAATAGAACTGACAATAACTGTTTCAGAATAAGGAAGAAGTAGTACAAATATGTCTCAACTGATCTGCACTGTGGCATAAAAACCTCCAAAAGATGCAGAACAAGAGAATTATTAAACACTGTCTTTATTAACCATAAAGCAATATAAACTATGTTAAAGAAAATCTGGGGGGGAGGGAAGATTAAAAATAAAGCAAAAAGTAAATCATTTCATTCTAAAGAACTGGTGAATCAAAGAATAAATCGGAGACATGATAGATTAATTCCTTAATGATGATTACAATGAGAAAATATATCAAAGTCTTGGAGATCCAACCAAAGCAATCCTTAGGGTAAAATTAATATATATGTATCTCTGTGTGTATGTATGTATGTATGTACACATACACATATACATATGTGTACAGATATACTTACATATCCAGACACTGCTGATGAAAGAACAGATCAACAAACTGAACAATTATCTAAAAAACACAACAAAACAAAAAACCTTACATAAACAATGATAAAAAAATAAAAAACCTCTTCGACACCAAAATAAAAATCCTGAAAATCAAGGAAGAGACTAAAAATTTGGAAGCAAAGAATTAGTTAAAACATAAAAGTACACCACATTTTTAAAAGAATAAAAAACTGCCTAATATTAGTATGAAGGTTACAATATATCACAACAATCCAAACATTGACTTTATTTGACTTATTAGAAGTATACATGGTTGATTTACCAAGACAAAAGCTTTAAACTTTAGGTCATGCAGTGTATAAAGCATCAGTCCTAGAGTCAGAAAGACCTGAATTCAAATTCCGCCCCAGACACTTACTAACTTTATGATGTTGAGCAAGTCACTTAACCCTATTTGCCTGAGTTTCTTCATTGTTAGTGAACAGGAAAAGGAAATGACAGCCCACTCCAGTATCTTTACCTAGAATACCTGATATAGAGTCACAAAGAGTGAGAGACAGCTGAAAATATAGGAAAGGCTTTTAAGAAAGTACAGCATTTATTTCTATAAAAAACAAAATCTAGAAAACAGAATAAATGAATCCTTCCTTATCCTGACAAACTATATACATTTAAAAACAAAAGCCAGCACTGTATGTAACTCAAATAAACTAGAATCCTTCCCAGTGGGTTCAGGAGCGAAACAAAGATGTCCATTGTTTCATCTTCTATTTGACATATGACCAAAAATTCTGGATAACGCAATAAGACAAGGGAAAATAAGTGGGGATAAGCAGAGTTAAAGAAACAAAATGTACTTAGAGAACCTTGGAAAGTAAACAAAAGGATTAGTTGGAAAAAAGATAAATTCAAAAAAGTTACAAGATACTAATGAATTCACAAAAATCTCCAGCATTTCTGTGTAATACCAATAACAGCCACCAATAAGAGATAGAAAGGGAAATTGCATCTGAGTAACTACAGAATATATAAAATACTACTAGTAAGATAGACACAAAATCTATACAAACACAACTAGAAACCATATGTATTTCTGTAATACAAATCTAAATTATTTGAGAAATATCATTTGTTTATGGGTAAACCATGACAATATAATAAAAAAAGGCAAAACTATTTGTAAAAATTTGCTCATCTGTGCTATACTTATTATGAACTGGACCAAATCTCTTGGCTTGTGGAGGCCAGAGTCAGACAGAGCAGCCAGGAACAACTATGCAGAGACTGATAGAAGTTTTCTATTTTCTATATATTTTCTATAGTGAGGGAAGCAGCTTGCAAGCAAGGAGGAAAACTAGACACATGCTCCTCCATCCCTTCACCCATGGGGGACTTGCTTTAGTGTAGGCAAATCCGAATACATATATCAATAGCTGCGCAGTAAGCTGTAGCTCTGACAATAAGGAGAAACCACAATGAGATAAATTTGATTCATAGCAGGGCTTCATCATCAGAACATTGATGCTGCAGGTGCTTGTCCAAACACACAGATCACCTAGTGCTGGTAAAAGCAATATGATAATTGCATGAAACAATTCTGGGATTTTACTGTGACTGAGTTCAACCACAGGGTGAGGGCAAGGGATTGTTGTTATTGCTGGTCCTTAGATCTGGTATATAGGGGTCTCCTAATAGTATCTTGACATAATCAAACTATCAAGGGATTACTTTACAGAGCTAGAAAAAAAATCATATGAAAGCAAAAAAATTCTTGCTTTTAAAGGCAAGGATACATAGCAAGTTCTTGGATGTACCACAGAGAAGATTCTCAGTCTTTTAAAAGTTAGACTAGATGGTTCTGAGGTTCATTATAGGCCTGTGATTTTGCAACCTGTGAGTAAACATCGGATGCCTTGGGGTTTTTTTGTTTGTTTATCGTTAATGAAATTAAAATCCTATTTATTTGTACATAGTTGTAGAATAGCTTTTGAGAAATTATATCAATTTTAAATGTGTAAACATAGTCATTATAATCTTAATGGACTAAGGTATCTGTATCATTCAAATGGGAAAATAACCAAAACAGAGAAATTAATATTGTAGATAAGATGTCAATAAATGGAAATGAAGAGGGTACCCAAAGAGGGTTAGGGCTGCCTGAGACCCCAAAATACCAACATGCCAGGTCCTGCTGAAAGAATTTGACTCAAGACCTCTCAGCCAAAGAAAAGTGAAGTTTATTGAAAGTTCATTAAAAGTTCGCCATATTGAGTAGACTCTTAAGGAACCTAAGTATCCGTGATGCTTGCATTGGGCAAGCAGGACAGAGTAAGTGTGTGCTAAGCTGTTCTATGGCGCTGTCACACAGCAAGTCTAGGGCATTCTGTGGCGCTCTCACACACAAGGAGGGAAGATGGGGTCTTATATACAGAGGAATCTAGGGGTGGTCTGGAGGAAGAGTTTGGGGAGTCTGCTGAGAAGGAGTTAATGAGGTCAATGCAAGGGTGAATTGGTATTTTGATAGGCTCCAGGGTGGGAAGTATATGAATAATGGAGGGCCAGGCTAGTTAACAGAGGTTTGGGACAGCCACAATGAAATACTTATGGGCTCTAAAAATGCCTCATCGAGTGGGAAGATTCAATCAGACTTCAAGGGGTTTCCTGAGCATGTACCTCAAAGATTTGAGGAGAGTTCAAGGGGGGGTCCCAGAGCCTACACCTCATCAGAAAGATTTTAAATTGATAGCTTTAAAATATTCAAGGGAGTAAATAGACCCTATTTATTATTTTCTGTATTCTTATGTTAAGATCAACTTGAAAAGAAAATATTTATGTGATTTTAATCTAATATCTGTATCTTTGCTAAAAGTTCACTCAGCTCTGGATATTAACATAATTATATATTTTAGTGAGATGTTGCACAAATAAATAGAATTACGAAATTAATCTATAAAAAGATATCATAAGATTTCAGCTATATTTGATAATAGCAATAGAGCATGTAGAACACCTCAGAACATATCAGTTCAAGACTATTAAACTACATAGTCTAGCATTCTAGCATATTCATGCTTTATGAAAAAAAGTTATACATCTGTCAATATTATACACAGATGTAGCTCACTCAAACTGTCTCTATATATCAGTGAATTTCATCATATGTGTACTTATATAACACATGAAAAAAATTGAAATGAACATTTATTAAATCTACTTGGATAACTTTTCTGATCTTTTCAGTAATAAGATTTCATCCACAAGCTATTGATATTGCTTCCTTGTTTAAATTTGTATAACCTTAGCTATTATAAATGGTTATTTAGTTTAAAAAACTTAGTCACTGCTAAAGACCATGTTTTCACTAATGACCATAGACAGTGAACACCTATTAGACATTTAAGATTGTTAATAATTCTCTTGAAATTTTTACCCCTTTCAAGGTTTTTATCACTATATTCTAGACTGTCAATATGTGTTAAGATAAGTTAAAATTCACAAGTAGATGTGGATTAAGGACATTTTTAATTTCCTATAAGAAGCCTTCCCCAATTGATAGTTTTAATGAATGACCATTTTGAAACAACAGGATCCTTATTAAATAGATAACAGATAGCCTTCACAATAGAACCACAAATAACATGCTGATTAATGGATTTGCTAATAGCAATTCTTTCATTAGGGAAAGTCCTCCAGTTTGGTTTTTGGTATATAGAGAGTGAATGGGTCTTAATGAATTTCTCTAAGGCAAACAAAAGCATGTATTCTGATGAAGTGTAGCATACTAGAAAGTGTCCTAGACTTGGAGCCAGGAGGTCTGAGTTAATAACATAATTCATTATGGTAGGATAGCAGTTTCCTGACAGTCTCTTACTCTGACACAATTTCTTGCCCACACTCCTTCAGCCTCAGTTTCCCTAGCAACTTCCCTGGTGAAATCCCCCACCCCCCAAAATAAAAATCTGATTGGCCCCAACCATGAGGACTCTCAGAATATTTTAGTGTGAGGAGGGTAGGGGGTGGTGGAGAAAAAAGTTCTCTGACTCATGAATCCCTCATTTCATCCCAACATCCAACCTGAATTAAGAGTTACTGGCTAGGTTTAGAGTCATGGCTACAAAATTTGGTATAGTAGGTGGATTGGGACAAGATCATCTTGGGGCTCACATCACAGTTGGTTAAAGGAAGAACCCTCAAATATGAAGGAGGGTGGTACTGAAGTGGGCAATCTGGAAAAATAGTGCCCAGTTCCCAGTCTCCCAAGTCCTCCAGAATGTGTATGGGCTCCGTGACTCCCATTCTGGAAGATGGATTAGCTTCAGTGGATCCTGAGGGAAGTTGCCCAGGAGGATAAATTCCTTGGTTATTGTTGACTGTACTAAATAAATCAGACTGCCTTTGAAGTCAGATTGAAAGTAAACTAGGTCAGCACATTCTGTAACTAGAGATAGAGCTCTGGGCTTTAAGGGGCCAATCAATGAAAACTGAGTGGCAATGAGTATGGCCGATAGCCAAACAAAATGAAGAGATCTCTCCTAATTAGGGAAGGGAATGAAGAAATCCAAACAGGATAAGGTCTCTGACCCAGAGGCTCTGGTTCCTGTGGAGATAGACATTACAAGAATAGAGAAGGGGAACAGACTTGGCAGAGACTGAGGAAAATCTTAAATGGGGTCACAAAGAATTAGACAAGATTGAGAGAGAACACCTGGGAATTTGCAACAGTGGCTAGATAGCCACAGGCTTAACCTCTCACTGCTTTAAGAAAGACTGTGACTCCCTGCCCTCAGGGAACAAACTGTAAGTGCACTCTCCACCCTAGAGTGGTGTTGGTTAGGGGAGTTCTAATAGAAACCTGAGGAGTCCTTGTAGCAATAGCTTCTCAGGGCATGATCTGAAGGAATTAAAGCTGAAAGGTTCTCTGATTTAGTCTTATCTGACCTTCTGGAAATAAGAATGATCTTCTTTTACAGAAACAACCAAATATGTTATACTCTCTACATATATTATACTCTCCACATGTTATGTTCTCTACATACTCTTTGTCCCTTTTTGGTGACTGAGATTTAGAGTTATTCCCACTTGATCTTTTAACAATGGATTGTCCTTGCTGCCATCTTGCCTATGTGGGTCTCCAAGGGAGGGGGTAAATTTTCTAAAGAAAATGGGTTTGATAGGTTAGATTTCTTTGGTACTCCAGTCCTGGAACTGTGGGATCCTATGCTATGTCACTGAGGCAATGGATCATGACTTCTGGGTGAAGCCCCACAAAAATAGTTTAAACTTTAGCTATTAGTCCCCCAACTAGGTAATTGTACAGATGTTGGCTGATCAACTGGCAAAATTTGAACAAAACTCTGGCTTGGGAAAGCACTATTGTCACTGCAAAAAAGTCACTCAGGGAATGGAGGAAGAATTTACAGAACTCCACTGACAGTGTTTCCCTGAGAGATAGATACAAAGGAATGGCCATATCCCCAGGAGGGAGCTTTGATTGTGGCTCCTAAAACACAGGAATGACAAGAAATTGTCATTGATCTCCAACACTCATGGTATACTTGAATAATTGTATAGGGTAATTAAGCACCAGGGCCATTAGATGCCCTTCAGTCCTACCCAAGCCTGAAGTATTCAAGCTTCTGTTCCATTTGGATCATTCAGAGAAGGATACCAGGGGGAAGTCCTAGGAGGCAAGGGGTACTATGGGCCCAGTATTTGTGCATACCCCTTCAGCAATCTAGAGGCATCTTTCTGTGAATAGAACTAAATGAAAACCCATGTAGTTAATACTATGCAATACCAGGTCACCAGAGGAGTGGCAGGTATTTCTTTGTAGTAGTGAACATGGAGAACGCTAGAATACTTCCTTATTTATTCACCCTTGCATCAAATTGATGCTGCCCCATAAGATCTTTGTCTAGCAGTTTCTTGCATCCATTTTCCAGGAAGACTTTATTTGAGAAGAATGAATTGATGGAGATACGGCTTTGACTGATCCCCTCTGGTCTTTCCTCAGCCTCAATGTTGTTCCTTTTCTCTCAGAGAGCTCCATATATCCTGGAGAATAGCCCACATTCTCCTCAATCAATAGATTTGCATTTCTTTCAAAGGATTCAGGGATCTCCTTCCCACAAAAATTTTTGGAGACCATTGAGTGGTATTGTTGGGAGACATATTCCTTTCTAATAGCATAGGATCGATGAAACTATTACTATATAACTATGGGGGTATGTGTATATACCTGAAAGAAAGGAGATCCCTTAGTTAACTTAGTAATTCCGAGTCATTAGATGATGGTGAAGGAGAATTCTTACTTAGTTGTTGTGGAAGATCAAGGCAACCGTTCCACAGGGGCTTATAACAAGGTAAAAATTTTGTCTATTTCTTCTGATATAAAACTCATTGAAGGAGATGTTTTGGTAAATGTTCCAGGGAAAGCTGAGTGGGTGGCCATATGGAGAACCTCAACAGCAACTTAGATCTGAAATAGTTTACATAAAAAAGACTTATAACTCTTCACTTTACTTCAGATGACCTTGATGCAGAATGAATGACTGTGGACTCTGTCAGAAGTGTTCATGCACAAACACTGATGTTTCTGGAGCTACTCCTGCTCATCATCACTACCACATATCAGGAGAAGAGATCTCTTGTTCTGTTGCTTTGATGTTCTTGGTGCTGTTCTAGCTCATCGTCATCATTTTGTGTTAGGAGAACCACTGTGAATTTCAATTTCATACATCAGTTTCATAGATAAATTCCAATTTCAAAGATGGGGCATCACGCATCACATGGACCAACAAGTGAGACTGAAACTTTGTCTTTTTGAAGGAGAAAGAAAAGCCTTAGGTCTTCTGACTTTTGTATTTCTTCACATTTTGTTTTATCATTTGTTTTTTTCTTTCCCATTCTCCCCTTTTCCTCCATCACTAGCCATCACAGGAAGACTGTCTAGTTATTTAAATAACAAAAGGTCCCCTGGAATATCATTAGGATTGTGCTACCAGGGAATAGTGAGCAAAGGATAACATTTTCCCAAAACAGCTGTCCCTACCCTGACACAGTTCCCTCTCCACAAACAATTCCCACACAACTTCCTTTGGTCCCAATTTCCCTAATGGCTTTCTGATGGAGATTCCATCTCCCAACAAAACCAGATTAGCCCTAGCTTCTCTGACAGATCTTTATTGTAGAAGCTTAATAAAAGGCCCAAGTCATGAGGACTTGATATCACTCAAATTTGATGGGTGCCTGACACCACGCTGCCCTTCACTGTTTACAAAGTAAACTCCTTCCTTGCTTAAGTGTTCAGTGACTCACAAGTGCCTCTTTTTTCATCCCAACATGAAACCTAAACTAAGAGGAAACTGGGTTTGGAACCATGCCTACAAACACATGTATAATAATGAATAATTTGCTAGTTGTGAACCAGTATTATTGGAAGCTATGCAGGTACGTCCAGGTACAGAACCTGGATGAACATTGGTCACTGAAACTGAAAAGGACATTGTGTTAATGTATAAGTTGGGATGAATAATCTTAGAAGTCTCTAGAAATTCTGTGAATCTGTGATCTTAAGCTAAATTAAGGTATTTGAGGTCATAGGATGAATTTACATAAAACAATAGCTTTAGCTTCCCCCTCCCCTCGTATTCGTGGTTACCTTAGCCACCCTCATTTTCAGCCAATTATCCCTTATTGAAAGAGATTTTCAAAGAGCATGTAATTCAACTCAATCAGCAATATTGAGAAATACTTTACATGCCTCAGTAGTCTTATGTTAGTTAAAAAAAAAACATTGTATCAGCAACACAGCATTCACAATGCCTACAGTAATTATAAGTATACTAATATGGTTATCAATCACAAAATGTAACAGGCTCTCTACATGAGAAATACAATCAGAGCATTTATTCAAATACCAGAAGACTGAGTCCCAAAACCAGAAGTCAAAGCCAACACAGTAGTTGCGAAGTTGGCACATGTAGTTAAAGCAGTAAATACCCACATTCTCGAGCCTTCAAAACAGGACAGGCGACCTCAGGTAAAGATCCTACTCTCCTCACTCATGGCAACTGCTCAGCATCCAGGCAGCTTGCTCCCAGCCCCTCCACAGTTCTGGTCCCTGGCAGTCCTCAGCAAGAGTCCTTAGCAGAGATTCTGGATGGCTCAAAGAAAAAGGAGTTTGCCCACTGCCACTGTCAGTACCGCTGCCACTGTCGCTGACGCCACTGCTGCTACCACTGCTTCCAGTCACCAGCACCAAGGGTAGTCTTGGTTCTTGCTCCACCCCTTCCTGCTACATCAGCAAGTTTAAGGGCCATGGAAGATTTTCAAATCTCAGTATCATTACAAACATAGAGCATCTTTACTTCAATTTATCTGAGACAGTGATTCCTGGCACTTATTTTCATTTATCTGAAAGGGAATCATTTTTACTTAATGTTACTAAATTTGAGTGTGTTTCCTTTTTTATTGTCAAAAATAAAGTGGGTAAAGATGGTTTTCTTTCGCAGCTGTCATGTGAACAGGGACAGTGCTTCAGTGAGGTAAGGTACATTCTGAATTTCATTCAAGAATGAATTAATGAGGGAAAAATATTTATTTGTCAAGTGTATACTATGACAAAACTGTGAGGAAGTTGTGGTTGTGGCACTAAGAAGGAACATATGCATTTAGAGACCACAAAATAAGCAGGTTATTACTTAAATGAATATAAGTGTGCTATTTCCCACCACGACAGTCCTACAGAAATAAAATGGTGACCACGGTGTACAGTGGAATACATGCCATGATGGAGAGCTCAGATATGAGTTCCTTTGCTAATATATGAGTATAATTGCGGGGCAAATTTACAGGTACTGAGGAGAAGGAGGATCTAAAGGGTAGTCAATCATCAACTAGTCTAGAATTAAAAACCCTTTCCCACCCCACTTTATAAACCCTAAGGGCATTGTGATAAGAAAAATTTGCTAAACTTGAATACTTGAATTAGATGAAATTTGATAAGCTAATTTTAATCAGGACAGATTTGCATTCCTTACCTAAATGAAATTGATTACATAAAAAGTATATGCACAGGAACTTTCTGGCACAAGAAGACCAATCAATGGTCAAATAAGGAGTCCCTTCTATCATCTACGGCCTAGTAATAGACCAGTCCTAAAAAACAAAACAAAACACTGTCCTAAAAGAGGCAGCTAGGTGGCATAATGGATAAAGAGCAGGGCCCAGAGTCAGGAAGACCTGAATTCAAATCTAGAGTCCAATATTTACTCATGGTATGGCCCTGGGCAAGTAAAAACTGCTGTTTGCTTCATTTTCCTCAGCTGCCAAAAGGAGAAAATAATAGTATGTACCTCCCGGGGCTGTTGTAAAATTCGAATGATATTAATGTAAAAAACAAGTACTTGGCACATAGAAGGCACTGTATAAATGCTTGTTTCCCCCTCAGTCCCTTCCTATATACTGGGGTTACAAAAAGAAAAGCAATTCCCTTTTCCTAAGGAACTCACATTTTATTTATGCAGCACAACACAGAAAAGAGTTTTCATTTGAAAATCCCATGGAAAGTCTTAGGGATTCTTAGAGTATAACAACAAATTATATGATAATTAATCTCTGTAAATGCAATACCACAACTTTTTCTGACACTGACCTATTGACAGTGTCAAGGTCTTTGGTGTCCCAGAATCTTCCCCCCTCCCCCAGCGTTGCAGGATATGTGGCTCCTGAGCAGACAAAGGCCATAGCACCTGCAAAGGAAACTGATAGGTGACATTTCCTTAAATTTTGCTCCTCTAGTCCATGACTTCAGGGGCCAACATAGTGCAAGATAAATATTCTTGGGAGTACACTGTTCCTGGGAATCTTGGGCTTACTAGGCTGTCTTCAGAAGCTGGTGTGGGTGGTGTCATAATTTACAAAGAATAAAAACTGAAATCTTCTAACCATGTATGTCTCCCATGGCCACGATCTTAGCCCCACCCTTTTTCTTTTCTAGTCTTTCACTTGGTGGTCTCCTCAGCTCCTGCTGATTCAGTTCTCATCTCTATGCAGATGATTCTCCGATCACTTTATCCAGGCCTTTCTCCTGACTTTCAGTTTAGCATCTCCAACTAAAAGATGTTCTGCTTGCATGGCCCAAAGACATTTTATACCCAACATATACAGAAAGGAACTCATTAACTCCTCTCCCTCTCAAACCACCACCATTCTCCCTGTCACCCAGGATTAAAATCTAGGTGTTATCCTCCACTCCTCCCTGTTGCATATCCAGTGACTTGATCAGGCCTATTTATTCTCTCTTCACAATCACTCATATCCACCTACATTTCTCTTCTGACATTGCCACCACCTTAACTCCTTAAAGGTAGGAACTATCTTTTGCCTCTTTTTGTATCTCTAGTGCTTATCATGTCCCTGGAACATAGCAAGTACTTGCTAAATGTTTTATTGATTCATTGATACAGAGTAGACAATTATCACTGCTTAGAGTGACTATTGAAATAGTCTGCTGGTTGATCTCCCCTCAAGAGTTTCTTGCATCTATTTGTTGTCCATTGAACTTCTACAACCCTTCCTAGTTCTATCCTTTGTGAAACATATCCCAGACTTCCAGGATTCTGCCCCCTGGGAAGGTTCTGTACAACCTTCTCAAATAGTTTAGCTCATCTTAATTTTCCTTTCCTCATGGTTGATTCCAACAACTCTTTCCTAGAAATGGTTAGGGACAACAAATGGCTTAATAATTGTGATTTTTTTCTTTTTAATAAGACAAATAGCAGGGAAGCAACATTATATTTTTATAACTCTGGTGACCTGGGCTTTACTTAGAAGAAAAGAGATTTTTTCACTAATCCAGAGTTAATCTTGAGTCCCTGAATAAAGATAAAAGGAAGTCTTCATTCAATGCCCACAGAGGAAAGGAGTAAATCCTTAGTAGAGGACTCTAAAGTGGCCAAAATTTACTATTATTACTGAGTGTGGTACACTCTCTGCACCCTCTGTGAAGACTCCTCAGAATGAGAAGGGAGAGAAACTCTGGAAACCAGAGAGATTTTTCTAAAACTGGACAGACCTGAGTCGTGGATTTACACAACCTAGGACCCTTCTACCCTTCCCTTGCTGTCATCAACATTAGGCCCTTTTCAGGAGTTTTAGACCTCCACCCTTGCTTGTGACCTTTTCCCCCTCACTTGCTTTGGCATTTACCAAACAAGGACATGGATAATACCTTGGCTTCCTATCCCACCTCCCAGCCAATAGGAGATAGTGACCTGCTTCTTTCTTATCCACCACTGGGTTAGATTTTACCCCAAGACAGAGTCTACCTCCCATCCAACTGGAGAAGGGAAGACAAGGGAGTGGGTCAACTGTGTTAGGATATAAATTATTGTTCTGTCTTCTGTAACAAGCCTCCTCTCCTTGATCCCTGCCATGGAGAGGACCACCCTCTTCCTGTGGGGGAAGAGAATAAAACTTCCTGTTCCTTCCTCAAGATACTTTTGACTTTTGATTTTTCTTGGGTAGGAAATTATTGGAGTCCCCATACCCCACTCATTGCCCTGATGAGATTCCCAAGGATAGCAAAGATTTTGTTCTCTTGTCATCCTAGAGACAGTGGTGGAAGGTATAGTCACAATGTTTCGTCTAGATGTGAAGCAGGATCTAGTCCTGAGTTCTTATTCAATGAACTTTTAACTCAGTTCAATTGAATAAAGATGAATTATGCTACTATATTCAAGAAATCATTCTAGGCCTAGGAGTGACTAGACTCTTTTGTAAACAAATCCAACTGAATATTTTGTCATTGAGGTAAGACTGTGCAAATGAGGCTTTTGCCTAGTCAATGAAGTTAGAATTTCTTGGGTACATCCTCTGTTTAAAGTTTCAGGAGTGGGTAGTGGGAAGAGGGTACTTTCAATGCTGTAAAGCAGGAATTTTACAAATTACTCTCTAGAAGACTAAAAAGTGTGAATGAATTTAATACAAACCCCTCATTTTGTTCAACAACATTCAGCAAACCTTATTTTATGCAATGGGAAAACAACTAAAAAAATGTTATCCAAGATATTCTTTGGTATTAGGAGCTAACTCAGCTACATTTACTGACAAGGATTCATATGTATTTATTACACATTAACTTATATTTCTTTTTTTTTTGTAATTTTCCCTAAAGTCAGTGATTATTTTCAACTTGTTGATTAATCTTTTTCCCATTACTGCTTAAGAAAGGTTAGAGTATCCTAGGTATTTACTATTTTCTTCCACCACATACCCTATCATTTCTTGCTAAGAAATGTCAAATATCAATTTAATGAGAATCTTTTTACTGGAGGCTTTTGTTTGACCCAGAAGCTGCATTCCACCAATTACAGGGCTTTATTTGCAAAAAGAGCAGTCATGTACACATGAACAAATGTAATTGAAACTGCAACAGCATAAAAACAAGTCTTCTATGCTCAATTCTATAAAGTTAGCCTTGCTGATATGTTCAGGAAAATAAAATGAATTATTTTAATTCTGTTTAAAAAGACTTCTTCCTAACACTAATGTAACTAGTCCCATAGGCTATGTCAGTTGGGCAATATACTCATAGGAATTTTATTTCATCTAAATTATCATTTGTGAGGGAAAAACATAAATTAGCTTTTTAAAAAAATTTTTCTTACAAAATATATTACATCCAAAATTAAGAAAATCTGTCATGGGTATCTCCTATGCAGTACCATTTTCCATAGTCCTCTTTTAATTTAATTTCAAGACCCTCTCTACTCTTTATTTTTCATAATAGTGCTTCTCTTCATAAACTTTATCCAGACAACAGTTTAGCCTAAAGTGTTTGAGGATAAATTAGCTAGTAGAAAGAGAGAGTGCAGTAAATTTCCAAAGCATTTTTGCAGCAAAATGCACATTTCCAATTGCAAATTCCCATAAGATAAAAAGAAGCTCCTAGTGCTCTTTTTCAAATGCCCTCTGTAACATCATTTGTGTGTTTTCTTGTCTCCACAGGAAGAAAGTGTAACCTGATGTTCTATGTAACTTTGCATACTGAGACCATTGTATCTCACTCCCAGACTTTTTAAAAGACACAAGGACTCAGGAATATATTTGGAAGAAATATGAGTGGCTATAAACCTAGCTGTTACCCTAAAAATATACTTTTTGGTTAAAATTAAAGTTTCCTGAATGTGAGTACTTTTGAAAAGATTAAAGTTAAAACCAGTAGCTACAACTGAAGTGTGTATTAGACTGATATCCAGAGAAGACCATTAAGGGGGAAAATTAACAGTCATTCTGTTACGAGTGGAACTTTCTCTAAAGTATAGAAAATCCAAATATGTAATATCCTTTTTTATGAAAAGAGAATATTCAACATTTCAGAGTTCAATGCCCTGCATTATAAACATATGGTTTTGTTCATGTCTGTCTTGTAAATTACTTTTTGTTTATTTTTAGTTTACAACATTCATTTCCATGAGATTTTGAGTTACAAATTTTCTCTCCGTCTTTCCCTTAGCCACCATCCCAAAACAGAGATCCCACTATATACCTCCTCCCCCAGTCTACTCTCTCCTATATCCTCCCCCATCACCTCTCTGACTTTTTGGTAGGGCAAGATGGATCTTCCTATGCCAGTGCATATATATCTTATTTCCCAGTTGGACATTACTACTACTACTACTACTGTTACTACTACTACTACTACTATTACTACTACTACTACTACTACTACTACTACTACTACTACTACTACCACCACCAATTATTGTTGTTGTTGTTGTTGTTATTATATTTAACCTTTGATTTTAGAACTTTAAATTCTAGATTCTTTCCCTTCCTCTGCTCCCCCCCCCACCACACACACACTGGAAAGACAAACAATTCACTACACACCGTATATGTGTAGTTACACAGAACATCTCTCTAATGGACATATTGTGAGAGACTGACTACATTTCCCTACTTCCTGTCCTGCCCTCCACTTATTACATTCTCTACTTTTTCCCTGTCCATTTACAGAAGTGCGTGCTTCTAACAACCCTTCCCCCCAACCTGCCCTCCCCTCCATCATCCCCCTTTCATCCCATTCCCCCCTACTCACCTGTAGGGCAAGATACCCAATTTAGAGTGTATGTCATTCCTTCCATAAGCTAAATTCAGTGAAAGTAAGGTTGACCCATTCCTTTTTGCCTTCCTGTTCTTCCCCTCCATTGTAACAGTTATCCCTTGCCTCTTCTATATGAGATACTTAACTCCATTCTGTCTCTCCCTGTCTCCTCTCATTCTATTCCTCTCCCATTTCTCAATTTCACCTTTTAAAATATCATCTCTTCCTATTCAATTAATCCTGTGGCCTCTGTCTAGATATACCTGTACATATATGTATACATATATATATACACACATATTCATATGAATATATACCTTCCTATATAGACATATGTATATGTATACATACATACATACATACATATATATATATATATATATTCCCTTCAGCTATCCTCATACTGAGAAAAGTTTTGTAAGTTGCAATTATCATTTTTCCATGTTGGCATGCAAATCGTTCAACTTTGATAAGTTACTTATGATTTCTTTTCCATGTTTGCCTTCTCATACTGCTTGTGTTTGAATGTCAAATTTTCTCTTCAGTCCTGTTTTTTTTTCCTCAAGAATGCTTGAAATTCCTCCACCTCACTGAATGAACATATTTTCCCCTGAAACATTATACTCGGTTTTGCTGGGTAGGTGATTCTTGGTTTTAATCCTAGCTCCCTTGATCTCTGGAATATCATATTCAAGGCCCTTTGATCCCTTAATGTAGAAGCTGCTAGACCCTGGGTTATCCTGATTGTGTTTCCACAGCATTCAAATTGTTTCTTCCTGGCAGCTTGTAATATTTTCTCCTTGATCTAGGAACTCTGGAACCTGGCTATAATATTCCTAGGAGTTTTCTTTTTAGGATCTTTTTTTAAAAAGTAATGGCTTTTCACAGTGGAAATACCCTTTGTATTTCAACCTCTTCCTCACATGCACTGTTTCCTCTCTGAATCTCCAGGTTAGACACCCATTCATTCCACTCTAACCTGCATTCCTAACTTGTCTGACTTTATATTTTTTACCATGCTCCTGCTAAGATTTCCTTATCTCCCATCCTTTTTACCTTCCTTTTACGTGTAGCCTTCTGCTGTGATGATGCAAGCTCCTCAAGGACAAAAACTATCTGTCTCTTACATTTATATTCCTCAGAACTTCACATAATGCTTGATACATAGTAAGTGTTTAATGAATGCTAATTGGCTTGACTTGCCTTGCCTTTGCTGAGTAGAATCAATTCATGCATTGCAAGCATGAAGTGAGTCAGCCAGTGAGTTAAAATAACACCTTGTTCTGGTCACTCTGACTACTCCTCTTCTAGTAGTTTATAAGTAGTCAGAATGTAACAGGAAGTAAAACTGCAAAGGGGAACCTAGAAGTCACTTACAAAGTGTTTCATAGATTCAGAGAGCATTGCAAAGTGTATTATTTATGGGGGCAGCTAGGTGGCCCAGTTGGCCCTGAAATCAGGAGGAACTGAGTTCAAATATGGCCTCAGATGCTTGGCACTTAACTAGCTGTGTGATGTTGGGCAAATCACTTAACCCCTATTCCCTTGCCTTCCCCCCTAAAAAAAAAACACTATATCATATATGAAATAAAAATTCACGTCCACTATGTGTTAAATCAAGGGGAAGCTTTGCTGTCAGGAATGTTTTGTCCTATAATCTGCAAACGTTAGATAAGCTCAAGGAATTTACACTGAGACCTGTAGAACAACAAATGTTGCTGATAAGTTTGAGATAATGTTAATGAATTAACACCAAGGTGGTATGAATAAGAGTCTGTCTTCCATCAAAATCCTATAAAAATGAGAGATCAAGCTTCTGCCTCTGTGACCTCTTCCTTTTCCACCTGGGTCTATGCAGCCAAGTTGCTCACATCTACCATTACATGAGTGTTTCTTCCCTCCTCCATTTATTTCCCCACACTGTTTCCCTTCTTCTACCACCTCATCCTTGTCGTTATGCCATCCACCTCTATACCTACCCTCTTTGCACCATTTCTTTCTGTACTTTCTGTGCAATTTGCTCCTGTACCCTCTGTGGCTTATTCAAATATGACTGAAGCATTACTTCCTGCTGTCCTAATGATTTTTCTTGGAGAATACCCAAAAGACTGTGGATGCTTGTCCCCATCTCATAATTTCATAATGTAATTATCAATTGACCCTCTTTTAAAGCAAGTTCACTCACACAAGTTGAGTGTAGGCAAAGATAAAGTACGATTTTTTTAACTAACAAAAGTGATAGAAGTAGAAAAATCAAAAAAAATTCTTAGCTCATAGCAATGATCAAATCATGAACTAACAATTTTTTTCAAGGATTAAAAAATGAAATAGTCCTAGTCCTCAAGGAGCTTACATTCCATTCAAGGAAACAGTATGAACACATACAAGTATATATAAAATAAATAAAGGATAGTTTTGTAGAGTGAACTTGAAGCTGGGAGACCATGATAGGTACCACGTAGAAAATGAGAGTTGAACTGAGCTTTGATGGAAATTAGGGCTTCAAAACGGTGGAGGTGAAGATACAGTACATCACTATAGGCAGGTGGGATACAATGAGCAAAAGCAAAGAAATAGGTTATGGAATACTATGTGTGAAGAACAGTAAGAAGGCTAGTTTGACTAGAACAAGGGCTCTGTGAGTGAGTGTGTGTGTGTGTGTGTGTGTGTGTGTGTGTGTATGAAGCAGAGAAAAAAAAATAATACCACTACAAAGGCAGTTATATCCAGGATGTGAAGGACTTTAATGGCAAACAGAGAGGTTTGAACTTATTCTTAAAAGTAATAGTCTTTGGAATACATTAAGCTAGGAGAATGACATGTTCTACACCAAAATCCTATGCTTTTGTAATATCACTTTGATAACTATGAGGAAGATGGACTGAAAAAGTCAGAGACTTAAGGAAAGGAAACCAATAATAATGTCATTCTACTACTCTAAGAATGACATGATGAGTGTGTGAACTAGGATGGTGAACTAGAAACAAGGAGATGAAACAAATATCGTGAAGATAGACTCTAAAAATAATTGAAAGCAAATTAGAAACAATATAAGGAAGAATAAGGAGATGAAGATGATTATGAGGATATGAAAACATACCTATGAGATAGTGGAAGTAGCATATGGGTAGGTAGAAGAATAGGGAAATTGGGGAAAAATGAGTTTTGGAGAATTGAGTTTCATGTGTCTATTGGATATGTTTATATCTGTATCCATATAATTATACTTATATTACTTACATCTATCTATCTCTATATGCAATATCCCATTACAATAGTTAGCTGATTTTAAACCAATTGCAATAGAGGATGGTCCTAATGGTCCATTTGGTTCCCTTCTTTTCTGCTATACAGACTTTATTTCATACAAAAAAGTAAAAAACACAACAAGCATTTATTAGGTGGTCACTATGTATCTGGCACTGTGTTAAGTACTGGGAATATACCCACCTCCCCCCCCCAAAAAGGCATTAAACAATCCCTACCCTGAAAGGGGAGACAAAACATAAACAACTATAGAAATATAATCTACATACAAAGGATATATTGAAGTAATCTAAGAGGGAAGACACTACTGTTTATGAAGGGACTGGGCAAAGGCTTCTGACTGAAGATAGCATTTTAGCTGAGATTGGAAAGAATCTAGGGGAATCAAAAGGTAGAGACAATGAGAGAAAATATTCTAGGAATTGGAAGAGCCCATGAAAATACACAGAGAATAGAAATGGAATGTCTTGTTTAAGGAGAAGCAAAGAAGACAATGTCACTGGATTGTAAAACATATGCAAGACAGTAAAGTATAAGAACCCTGGAAAGTAGTTATAAATTGCTCCAAGCCCTTAGTTCGGAAAATACCTAACATTTAGGCGAATATTGTTCTCCCTCCTTAACTTTACATTTCTATCTATCCCTTGTTAACCCTTGGGCTCTTGCTGGTTGATTCAAAATTCCATTTTCAAAAATATTTGGATAATGAAAAAGCAGATTGTAATATAGTATGTGTGGATAGGCACTGTGAGAAGCTGGGGGAAAATAGCTGACCTTTTCTTGGACTCTCCCTCAGCTTGATTTTTTTTTCTTAGGGCAATTGGGGTTAAGTGACTTGCCCAAGGTCACAAGGCTAGTAAGTGTTAATTGTCTGAGGTCAGATTTGAACTCAGGTCCTCCTGACTTCAGGGCTGGTACTCTAGTCACTGTACCACCCAGCTGCCCCCTTAGCTTGAATTTTCTGTTACAAAATACCTGTAGAGTCAGTGACTCTCCTTGATGTCTCCTTTTTCTGCCATATCTCAGTCTCACTTATAATACTCAAAGATGTTCTAGAAAGCCACTTGCTTCAGTTTCTGGAATTCCTTATTCTAACTAATTTAATCTTTATGCACAACACCTTTAGTGTATAATAAAATCCTCCAGCCAATTGAAATAGATCTCTCGTCTAGTGTGATTTCACTTCATCCAATAGCTTCCAAAGACTTTTCACACTTATACTAAAATATATACAAAATACTAAAGTATTTTGACTATTTGAGACTTGTTCTCACCTTGTTAAAGAATCAGAGTTAAAATGGGGTAAGAGTAGTTTCAACCACACACTTACATTTACCCCACAGTTTTAATGTCTCCTCAGCAAACCTTATGGGATACTTCTTTTCTACATAGTACAAAACTTAAAATATTTTTTTAGTGACTTGGGGTTCTACATTTTTTTAATTTTGAAAACCTCCCTCATTATTTTCTTCTAAAGTATTTTTTAAAAAAAGTGAATGTGACATAGTTTATAAATCAAATTTAGCAATTAACATTCTTCCTACTCAAGATGTTTTAAATTCACCTATAGCAAGAAAATAAAAGCAATAATAAACATATAAAAACCATGCCCTCCAGTTTCAATCCAGAGATAGTTCTCTCTTTTCTGGGGTTGTAAAGAAACAAAATTTCCAGGGACTTCAATGACCAAGGCCCTCTTTTAAAGGCAGTGGTCCACACATTACTAGATAACATTCATGTGATGGTAGCATTGGGAGTTTATGCAACATATACAGATCATTACTAACAAATTAAGCATAATTAATGAACTACACAAAATGCATATTGATGATTTAAAAACAATACATTGAAATAACTTTATTACTTCCTGCTAGTATAAAAATATCAATGGACCTTCCAGCCATGATATGCTGAAATTTAAATTGAATAAATAGGGAAAGTTTTGATGGAACTAATTTCAGTCTATTTAGGATAATATTGAAGTATAGGAATTCAATACCTGTAGACTGATAAACCATGTAGCTTGCAGAATGTAGCTTACAGAAGAATGAAGGAGAGTAGGGTGTCAGAGAACAGCATAGTATCTTTATCTTTTCTATCTCTGAAGAAGGTGCTGAAAAATTTGATGCAGAAGATTTTGGAAGGAATGTTGGAAGAAATCATGTTTTCCATGGATAAGTGGAATATGCGATGCATCAAAAGAATGACCAATAAGATCCACCTCACTAACTTGTGACACTTCTCTGAAAGATCTAGAAAAAAATGGTTTACCTGTGATTAATGATGTTAGAGAACTTCTCCAGAACCTGTCAGGAAATGGCATCAACATACTACCCAAGAGCCAAAATGCGCTGCCCTTATTTGTGGCACCAAAGAAGAATGGAAATATCTTTCTTTCTATACTTGCTACCATACTTTGAACAAGTGTTCAAGTTATCCTGAATTACCTAAAAAAGCAACTCATGGTTTTCTGCATTGGAGATATTGTGCATTGGCAACTACCAGTTCCCTTTGACAATGACAAGAAGACTTTTCATTTGCTTTGAGAGATTTTATCAACTTAAACACATATTCAAAAGCATCTCATTGTTATTTTCTACTTTCCAAAGAGTGATGAAGAAAGTATTGATATTTTTCCTGGATCTGGAATTCAAGGGCCTGGGATGCATTTGTGTGAATAAAGAATAAGTTTAAGATAAACAAAGCATGGCAAGATTTAGAATGCTAGTAAATTATTGTTCTATGAAGAGATTTCCTTTAAAAAAAATTAGAAATGGAGCACTTAAGGGAATGATGGCAACCACTTACAAGTGTTGGTATGTATAGAGAGAACCATACAAAGCCTTACACGAATGGGTTGAAGAAAGTGGAGCCAAGAAATTAACATACACAAGGACTTCAAAAGAGAAAAATAATAACTATAAAAAAGGGAAAATGGATTTGAGAGGATGACAAAGGACAAACAGAACTTCAGAAAAGATATATGAGTATATATCTATATCCATCTATATCTCTATCTATCTATCTAAATATCTATCTATCTATATCCTCATTCCTGTGCTGAGGCAGAAGATCCAACAGTATGAAATATTTCATATATTTTAAGACCTTTTAAAGCTTTGATTAATTAACCTTTTATTTTTAATTTTGATTAATTGATTTTGCTGATTTTTAAAAATCTTTTTCCACCTTTAATAATGTTTGTTCTATGGGATGTCTCAGAAAGAAGGAAAGATGATGAGAGAAATTTAAGGATGTCAGAACAAATTATATTAATAAAATGTATTATTTTAAATGAAAGCATGCTGTTTTTTTGCTGGCACTAAGCAGTCTAGAACAATACTTTATCACTCTCAATGGGACCCATGATCTCAACACTGCAATCCCATTCTTTCATATAGATCTTTGTCATATAGACAGAGAGAGACTGTTTTGAATCTATCAGAGTTGATGTGTACAGGCAAAGAAGAGAAAAAAAAGAGTTATAGTGTACACACGGTTACCATGAATGATGTTCTAGCAAGAGATTGAGAACTGGTGGTCAGAAATGTAGGAAGAGATCAAACAGAAAGTACTACCATAAAAATCAAGAAGAGGATAGAGTATTCAAGAGGAGAGAGTGGTCACAAGTGTCAAATTTTGCAGACATTTAAAGAAAGATAAGGACTGAGGAAAAGCAATTGGATTTGCAATTAAGTAATTACTTGTATCCTTAGAGAGTTAGTACTTTATTTGAGTTACAGAGTTAGGAGCCAGATTATAAGTGTTTGCTAAGTGAACAGAAAGAAAGTGAAACCAAAGATGTATTCAAAAAATGTTAAAGGAATTTCACTATGATAGGGAGGAGAGATATAGAATGGTGGGGAAGGTAGGGTCAAGTGAGCAGTGTGTGTGGAGTGAGTGTGTGTGTGTGTGCCTGTGTGTGCATGTGTCTGTGTTTGATATGGTAGAGACAAGGTTATGTTTGGAGGCAGCAGAGAATGAGACAGTAGACAACGAAAGAATGAAGACTGGAGGATGGTGTTGGGTGGGCTGGCAAGCTGCTCAAGTAAAGGGGAAACAAAGGTATAGAGCAAGGAGCTGGTCTTGGGAAGAAGAAAAATTGCTTCTTCATCAGATACAAGAAACAAAGGAAAGAAGGAGGGAAGGAAGGAAGGAAGGAAGGAAGGAAGAAAGGAAAGAAGGAAGGAAGGAAGGAAGGGGTTTTTGAACAGTAAGGGAAAAGAGGTTTTTTTTAAGTCAAAAGTTTTTTAATAGTAGGGGAGAAGAAAGGTCTTGATAACTGATCATTTTCTTTCAAAAGCATTTGTCAACATTTCTCTGTTGAGAAAGCAGGAGGAGGGGTGCTGTAAGAGGCATTAAAAGAGGAAAAAGTTTTTGGAACACTTTTTTTAGGGATTGAAATACCAGATCAATTAGATTGATGGAGACTTAAAAGATAGTTTTTGTTTGCTTGTTTGTTTGTTTGCAGAGAGGGGTAGGTAATAGACTAGGTAATATAAATTTGTAGAAAGTTCAGTCAGCAAGATTATGTGTGACCACTATCAACACCATTTAGTAATAGCTGAATTGGAGCAGCAATGGTAGATTATAGGTTTAATCCAAGGTTGGCATTTGGCAAGGTATGAATGGATAAGAGATAAATAATTAAAGAGAATATAGTGAAATGTAGTCACTGACTGGTTAAAATATATGTTTAGGTAGTAAAGCCAGGGTAGTGTTCATGATCTGGAATTCAAGGGCCTGGTATGCATTTGTGCAAATAAAGAATGTTTAGGATAAACAAAGCATAGTAAGATTTAGAATGCTAGGAAAGTATTGTTCTATGAAGAGATTTCCTTTAAAAAATAGAAACGGGGCACTTAAGGGAATGATGGCAACATCATGTTTGTTTCCAGGACTATCATTTAATTATTTATATTTGTATTCCCTTTGGTAAATAGTTATATTTTACATGACCGATAACATCAAAAAATTTATACTATGTAGTTTACCAAATTCTATGTGTAGAATACATACTTATTATTGGATTGATTTTTTCCCCATTCTTTATCCCAAGGCTATTGGGGGGATGGAGTAAGACATAAATTCTAATAATACATTTTCCTGTTTAATTTTTTTCCACTAGCTATTGGAGGGAAATATTTCGTAATCTTAGTCTTCCACTAAAATACAATTTTTCTATCTCCTTGTGGTTTGACAGCTATGTTAATGAATCCCAAGTTCTAACAGTTTTTATCAACCCAGAAATGCCCCAAATAGGGGCCAGCAAAATACCAAGTATGTCACTTGAGGGCCAGCCTAAATATTTGAAAAAGTTTCCCCACCAGATATAATGTTATTGGAATCAGAAGATCTTCCATGCCCCTTTCTATTGGCACTTAGCATCTTACTTCAAGTTAACTCCTTGGGAGTAGTTAACATCTTAACAGGAAGGGACAGAACAGGGAGGAGCTATACCATATATAAGGAAGAGAACTAGCAGGACAGTGAGATTTTCTCTCAGTCACCACCTGGAGATTGCACTTTTTTGCTAAGATCCTCCTTCTGCAGCTTTTGCCGAGAACTTCCAAGAACCAGGCTGAGGAGCTATAGTGAGTGAGAGAGGGATCCCTGCTTCAGGGAGCCTGTTCTATTGTGAAGGCTTGGGAATGTGGGTGTTCACTGCAATAAACATGTGTATCAACTTCATGACCACTATAATGACTGGCTTTCTGGTTCTGGGACTTGGTTTTCTGGTATCTGAATAAAGACCTTGGTTCTTCCCTCCATGTGGAGAGTTTGCTACATTTTGTGATTCACAACCATACCAGCATATTCATAACCACCAGGTGATGTCAGACTTGAAGTTAGGAAGACTCATCTTCCTGAGTTCAAAGCTGGCCTCAGACACTTGGCATTTGTGTGACTCTGGGCAAGTAACTTAAACCTATTTGCCTCAGTTTCTCATCTGTAAGATGAGCTGGAGAAGGAAATAGCAAACTACTCCTCTATCTTTACCAAGAAAACCCCATGGAATCGTGAAGAATTGGACATGACTAAACAACAACAACAATCAATCATCATATAATAACTTTCTTTTTGGCCACAATAATTCAATAAGCTGACATATCAAAGTACAAATATTATAATTTATGGTAACATGAACATTGAGGAAATTGTAACTATTTTCAAATATTAGTTTTATTCAAAGTCATATTTTATTTCCCCTTACTTCTGCTATGCCCCATAGAAAAAAGAAGCTAACCTTATATAATAGCACATAATCTGACACTGTGGGTTTATGTAGCTGAGTGCTTTAGGAGAATGATTTCCCTGGGCACATAGGCTGGGAGGAGCTAGTAGTGTGGATTCCAAGTATGACTGTGTAATGGGAATCTGAAGCTCTTTCCTGCCGCTAGCCCCTTTGCTTAAGTGGCTCCGAGAATGTTCACATGGAGCCTGTGGTGAGAGGCTTGTTTTTTGGGAATGGCCACACCTTGTTACTTTGTAATTGGACAGTGGGTCAAGAGGGCTGACCCAGGAGAAGCCTATATACCCTCCCTGATGCGAGGCTTTACTTTTGGGCTCTTCTTTGAGAAGAGTTGTGTGACTTGACCAGATGAGACTCTGGGAAGCTGTTGAGCCCCCCAGCTTTGAAAAACCCAGATGTCGATGCTTCCCTCTCTGGTAACTTGAATAGGTAATGGATGTGATGGTCAGATGGTTAGAAGTCCATCTGCTGATCTGTTTCTTAGTCTGTTTGTAACTTGTGTTTATAACTTGTGCTTGCAACTTGGGTTTGTATTCTCTGGAGTTTAGGGTGCTGACTTTTTCCCCTGAACTAGGTAAATGATATGTTTGTTTGATTAAATAAAGATTGTTAACGCATTTTAAGTTGCTTTCCTTTACAAAAGCAGATCTAAGAACCTGTGCTAGCAGCTGCCCTAGGTATGCTAGTGTGCTTGCTGATACAGACTGGTCCTTTTATGTGCTATCTGGGAGATGCAGGGCAAGACAAGAATGAGGATGGGAAATAAGAAAAAGAAAGCTAAATATATATGACCAGGTAGATTCCCAATCATATTAGGTCACAGTTGTCCATTTTTTGTGACAACTTCTCTTGCCAATTTTATCTCTACCACATCTCAAATACATTCATTTCTCTGGTGTTAGGCTAATTATTTCAACTAATGAATGATGATAATAATAACCAAAGGGAACTCCAATAAAAGGGGGATTTTTAAAATGTGTGCACATCATTTCACATTATTGATGTAATAGTTCAGTATTTGGCGACAAAATTTTCAGAAAAGATTTTACTTGACCATCAACATATGTGGAACCCTTATCACCTCTGGTCTAAACTATTCCAATAGCCTCCTAATCGGTCTCCATTGGTCCCTTCTCTCTTCATAAGGCTTGCATGATGACATAACTGAAGCAATACTCTGAAAACATCATTGCCCTATTCATTACAGTCTCCTCTTTATTATCTACAGGATGAAATGCAAATTCTTGTGCTTGGCATTTAAAGCCTCTCATAAGCTAGCTGCACACTATGATTTGAGTATTATTATATCATTCCCCTTATAGTCATACCAAAATTATCTCCTTGTGGCTCCTTATACATGACTCTCCATCTTCCATCTCTGAGCCTTTGCAAGACTGGTTTCCATACCCAGAATGAACTTCCTTCTCCACATGTCTGCCTCTTAGAATAATTCATATCTTTTAAAGTTCAACCCAACTTCCAATTTCTAAAACCATAATCTTTTTTTTCTGGTCACTCCCCTCCAATTATTATCACTTCCATTTGCATATATATTTTGCATATATCTCATAAATAATTATGCCACTGAACCTGGCAGAAATTGCTTAATAAATACTTGTTTATTGATTGATAATGATAACAATAGTTACTGAAATTTTATAAGTCTTTAAATTTTTCATAGTGTTTCACAAATATTACCTCATTTGAGTCTCAAAACAACAACAACCCATGTGAGGGAAGTACTAAGTGTATTTTTAGGGCCATTTATCAAGTGAGAAAAAAAGGCTTAAACAGATTACTAGTCATTGCATATGCATTCCATTCCATTAATACAGTAGTGTCAGATGGGAGGAGAGATAATTCCTTCTTGGGTGGTAAAACATGTCAAGTAGTATTACCATCCACTTCCAGGGCTGATAAAATGAGTCACTCAATTCTAGATCAAGACTGCAACTTAAGGAGGAGAAAAGCAAATTGGCATACCATAAGCAGTGACTTTCCTAACCAGCCTATTCTGGGAAGAAGGCCTGAATTCACTCATTCAGTTACTCCTCATTTGTTCTCTACTTCTTTTCCTAACATTCTGATGTATTTTAATTACTTTTTATCCATTTTCCTATGGTAATCAACATACCTATATGAAAGTTCCTATTCAGTGGCTACTTTGCTCCTGGAATTGTGTCCATGATGCAGTAATTACTATCAGAATAGCCACACTTTTTCCCAGAAATTTGTGAGCCTTGGTTAAACCAAAATAGTTAATCAACATTCATGCTTATACATTGTTGCCAGTGAAATTTCAAAACAAAATGCTAGTAGTCTGCTCCTTTTATACAGAGGAGTTGATCAGGAGACTCTTGATCCAATGAGTTGCCTAATTCATTTAACAGAGGAAAAAAGAAAAAAAACAAAGTACAAGATTATACTTTTTTTGAGTGAATGAGTGATTTTATCCATAGGATGAAAGGGACAGGTAATAGAGACAATGAGATCTAAAGGTAACCTCTTTCAGACTTTTAGATTTTGAGTCCTCATATTAATGGTTTGTGAAGGGGGTAAAACTCTAATTGGCCAATTAGCAGGTTCAGAAGTGTACACCCTTCCATCTTTCTCTTGTTCACATATGAAAGTCCAGGAAACTAGGTTTCCCACTGACAGAGACAATGTATAAGACCCTGGATGGCTGAGTAAAAGTAGAGAAATTATCTATAGAAATAACAGAAAAACTGTAGAGGAAGAATACAAATTCTTCCCTTCTCCCCTTGCATCATTTCCCCTTTCATTCATAATGCCCAATAATTGTAGGAAAAAGAGTGGAACTTTAACTACAGATTTAGGTAAAAGAAGTGATGAGAGGAGAGCGTGCTTGATGCCTGGAGTTTGGATCCTATCTAGGAAATCAAAAGCCTGAAAGTCAACTCTTCCTGTTCCTAGATTATAAGTCATTGTTCTTTCCCAAAGTACAGAGTAGTAATCTAGGCTTGGATCCTGAGTAACCCCAAATCTCAAAGCAATGGGGGCTTCAGTCAAGCAGAGGAACAGAAACAGTAAGGAGAATTGTTGGAAGCATTGCAATAACATCAGTAGCTCTGAAACCCTGTAGAACTGGAAGTTATATTTGCTAATTCTCTAGTTTGTATTGTTGATGTGTATTCCCTCTGTCTGTGCCTCTCATCCTATAAAATTGATAAGCATCCACTCTTCCCACTGACAAGGAATATATTTTTAAAATGTGACTGAGGTTTGTGTAATAGAATTTTTTTGGTCATTTTAGTTCTTCCAGTGCCATTTCAGGAAATACTCTTGATGAGATAATTGTGTCCTCTGGCTGAATAGAGTAAAGATAAATGCACCAGCAGGGGCTTGTGCTCTAGTTTTAGGGGTATGGATCTACAGAGTACCCTTAAAACAGGGTCCTTTATTCTCAGGAATATAACCTGCTAGTGAGAGTTGGGAGTAGGTAGTGATATCCTTTAGGGGGAATGTTACATTTTCTAGCGTAGTACATTTTGAGGAAAACATATTTCAGTTTTTGAAAATATTTTTTTAAATCTTGTATTAATTTCTAGTTCTTCCGAAAGGATATTTGTTAGCTTTGTATAATTAAGACAAAAATATTAACATGAAATAATGCATTAAAGGCATCAGTCTGGTAAATCAAAGCTATTTATTTATCAACCCACTTAGATCTAAGCTATCTTACACATTTTAAGAAACACCTGTGTGGACACAAATATTTTAAAAAAGATTATGATGATTGTTGTATCTTTCTGATAGTATCATTTACATTCACATGAATCTCAATACTGGGTAGTACTCTTCAGATTCGATAAATCTCCATCATGATCTATATGCAGGTCTCACTTAGCTAATATATGATCAACACATTTTATTCTTGATATTGCTTAGCAGAGTCACTATCTGTCTTTGCATATCTCTTCTCTCTCAAACCTTTACTAGATGATTTGATGATTTTATAATTATATGTCTAATTGTCTTCATTCTTAAAAATAGCTCAAAATATACTCTCTAAACTTCCACGTAAGTAATTTGAAAAAGATAAGTAAAATACTCACCCAGTTTTTCCCCTCTATTCCTCATGATAAATAACTTACTTATCTAGTTGACACTTTGAGGACAGATAATTCACACAGATAGAGCACATAAAATGGAAAGGAGAGTCACAGGCAAACTCTTTCACTTTCTACTCCTCATGGCTCTTTAGTGCTTAACACATGATTATTAAATTTATTTTTAATGATTTAAACAATATAGTATCCATATTTTCTAAAGTGTCATCTCTATGACTGACCATGAAAGAAATGTTATTGTTAGAGCATGTGAAACTTCCTACAAAAACAATTCTTGAAAGTCTAGCTGAATAGATTAAATTGCATCTTGAGATTCATTTATGCATAATTAATGTTTTAGCATAAATTACATAGGTACTGAAAGAGAATGATTGTTATGAAAAATGGCTTTTAAAATATCTGTGAAACTCATATTTGAAGAGTTCAAATACCTGGAGTGGAAAATATGTATTTGAATCTATCATGCAAGTGGTCATATAGAAACAACACAAATTTACTAATGAACAAATGTGAAGGATGTGAAGAATGACTTCAAAGTTGACTGATACATTCTAGAAAACATCAGAATTTACAATTTTAAGTGAATTATGTTTTCCAAAGTAGTCACCTTCGTAGCATTACTTATTGTAATGATGCCATACTTTAAAACATTGTGCTCCCCTTTTGGAATTGTCACAAAATACTTTACATTAGAATCACAACAGAGAGGGCATAGTCCCCAAATCTGGTTTCTTTGATTGAAATGGGAAAGGATCCAAATAGTAGATGTATATATGCAGATATATTGCGCAATATGTGTTCACATGTGTATATGTTCATATATGTACACATACATGTGTTTTTATGTATATTCCTTTACAAGCATTAGCCAAGCTCAAGTCCACATGTCATTTTACTAGATGCCTTTTATGTCAACTTCTATCCATTAATCAGCATTTTGGGGTTTCATCATTAAAACAATTTTTAAACACCCTGGATTTTTCCATCTTGTCCATGGAAGTTCAGTGTTCAGATTTTACTCATTACAAAGAATAAAAATTCGATCTATAATTTCATTCCCAGCTGAGAAAACTTCCTCTCTCAGTTGAGATCATCACTTTCTCTAAGATGCTTTTGATATTAGAAAGTTGCTGGAAACATATCAAGGTTAAGTGACTCTTTTAGGGTCATAGAGTCAGTTCTTTTCAGAGACAGGAATGGAATTGGATCTCTTATGCCAACTCTGTGTTCTTACCTCACAGGGCTTAAGAGTGTTACCTGACTACAAGATTAACACTTTATCCACTATACCACCAAGTTTACTCTATCTTAGTAAGCTCTGTGAACAATACTTCATTACTATTATGATTATTTAGATTTTCACTTACTGTTCTTTTAATAATGTCCTACAATTTTACCAGGAATCTAAAGCAAGCTCACTCCCTTCCCATTTATTGAAAATTGAATATCATTTGTCCACCTCCAATCCTCTAGCTTCTCTCTTCCCCATAATTTTTTTTTCAAAAATCATCAATAGCAATTTGAAAATAACATCTACCTGTTCTTTAAGTGTATGGCCTAATGACATTAACTAACTGAAGTAAACTATTTGGCAGCTATTATCTTCCTCAATTACCTTTGGTGTCAGCTCCCTGTTAACTATCTGTATTTGATTCTTCATAGCTTAAAAACCACTATTCTTGATGGAGTAAACATGAGGCCAAATTCCATTCATGAACATTTAAGTTTGTTTAAAGGAGAAAGAAAACATGTTAACTGAAAAGAGCTTATGCAAGCTATGTTCCACTCCTGATTTCTACCTGTGAAACCACATAATTAGGATGTAATGGGATGATGAAGTGAAAGAGCATATCACAAAGTGAATGATATTACAGCCATTGTTCCTGGATGTCTGTCTCTAGTTTCCCTATTGATCATCATAAGACAACTTACAAAGGGTCAGAGTTGCTGTTCTAATTACATAAATCTGAAGAGCATAAGATGAGGCAGAGGCTTGAAAGGGTCAATGTTTCAGACATGTTAAAATTAAGAATTAAAGTGTGCAAAAGCTATAGGAAGAAGAGGAGAACTTAAAGTTTCTGTGTGTTATCTTAAAATACTAAAATAAGATTCTCTTTGTAGGATTTTTGGAAAATAATGGATAAAAATCTCATAGTCCTTACATGTAAACCAAACAAATAACCAATGGAAAGACTACTAGATGCCTACAATCAAATATGGTCAATATCTAGCTCCTGAATTGATGAAATAAAATCAGAATTTTATCCTTGATAAAACTCATATGGATGTTTATTTTTTTAAACTGGTATAGAACCTTTGTTTCCTAAACTCTAGCAAATAGACAGGAATTTTAGTTCTCCATATGATCTATACCATTACTTCTGCTTTTTCACTTTTATTAATTTGACCTTGAAATGTACAAACTTAAGTGAGTGCCTAAAAACAGACAAGGAAAATTCTTTGCAAAAGTGAGGGGGAAAGGGATAAAGTGGGGGAGGAGACAAAATGGAGGGCAGACTGTGGGAAGGGGAAATCAGAATACATGCCATCTTGTTGTGGCAGGAAAGAGAGATGGAGAGAAAATGTGGGACTCAAAATCTTGTGAGAGTGAATGTGAAAAACCAAAAATAAAATAATTAAATTTAAAAAATAACTTTGCATCTGGGATTCCAAACCATTTTAATTACTAATAACTAGAGATGACTTTAAAATGCTTTAATTCATATTTTATGTGTCCAAATCTGAACTACTGATTAGATATTAAATATACACAGAGAGAAATGTATCAGAAATAATATTCATGACCATGTTGAAGAAATGGAATTGGAATTATTAAAGAAAAAATCGATTATATTATTCCTATCTTTGCTGCATTGAAGAGTAAAGGTTTCTCAAACATTGTGGAAATTTTCTGAGAAACTTTTAAAATGTGCCATTCAGAAATGTGTATGAAGTCTACCAGGCATATTAAAGCCTATTCAGGTAGAGTGATGGGAAGGGCAAGCCTACTGGGAACTCAAGATTTATAGTATATTACCCAATTTTGTTCTTTTATTTGCTTAGGCATTAAGACTACTTTGATCACATTCCCTGACTTAAGGATTAAAAAGAGAAACTGCTTAAAGGGGACTTGCTAGGTCATTCAGTTGAGCTAACAGCTGGAGGAAATGATTGTTCTTAGAAACACAAAGGGAAAAAGTACCATTCCATGACCAAGAATGGAGACCAAGAGTGATAATGAGCTACTACCATGCTGGCCCTTCTGTTCTCATACAATAAAGAACTATAGAGAAATAGTTGGCATCTTACAATTTGATGAATGTATTCTTCCTAAAACATTATTATGTTTTCTTTTGCAAAGAAATGCTTAGAATGCTCCACAAAATTGCTTAAGTTAGAATCATGGAAATTGACATCTTATTCTTACCCTTCTCTATCTAGAACAAGGCTATCTGAGAATTGAAATTTATTTTAATGGAAGAAAAAAAAGATTCCCTCAGCAATTATTGTCTAAGCCCAAACTAGCAATGTGTTAAAGGTGAAAGAAATATCAAGAAAGCATCAACTCCAACCTACAGGCAACAAAGAAATAACATCTAATCTAGATAATGGCAATATCTTATTTGATTTAATAAACTACAGTGATTAATCACCTCATTATAAACAAGTATTTTTTCTAACCAAATTCTGCCAAAATCATTTAAGTCTCCTTCCTCCTATTTAGTCTTCTGCAAAGGAATTCTCTGAAGCATCCTTAAAATGCCTTATATTCTAATATTATTTATACTTAAGTGGGTTTTTTCAAGTAGAATCTATTTTCTATCCATTAAAATAAATTTCCTAACTTTAATAAGAATTATCTATAGTTCTTCTACATTTGTCTAAGGGTTAGAAACTCAAATTTTATGTATTTCACTTAAAAGTAGCTTTTTTCCTGAGGAAAAAATCAAACAATATTTTAATAGCTAACTAACATGTTTATCTCTACTTAAAAGAAATCTGAGAGTTATTTTTATAAAGTAAAAGATACCTTAATAAGCTAATACTCATTCCTTAATTTATCTGTAGGTTTGAATTTTCATATATCTGATTTCGTTAAAGAAATTATGCCTAAATTTTAATTAAGGACTAATCATTGCTGAGCAAAATAAGCTGATTAAACTCATAGCCTTGCATTTTATATTCCAACTAATAAAGTTCAGTATTAGTTTAGCTTTTCAATGACAGCTTTCCAGTTCTGACCCGTGTTCACTTCATAAATTACACTGCTCCAAATGACAGAATTAGAGACACTAGGTAATATTAAAGGGAAGTAAATAGGATGAGAATATAAGGATAGAATATATAAATATAAAATTCCTTATAGCATATAAGGATATTGATTTGTATCAATAAGAGAAATATCTATATGGATAAAATCTTGGACTATTTACTATATTCTGATTAAATTCCACATTATTATTCTGATAAAATTCTACATTAAATTCCAGTTATTGTTGTTCTGTGTAATTTAAAACTTATTCCTGCCCTGTCTTTCTCAATCTTACATCCATGAAATTTTGACACATTTAATATGTTATCTCCTAAAAATTTAATAAATACTACCATAATCCACAAATGCAAGAAACTAATGTTCTTGTTACTTCAAAGGGCCCTTGTTTTCATTCCCTTCACCAAAGCTACTCTTATTTCATTGTCATGTGATTTATACTATACTATTCTTGGTTTTGTTTTTGTTTAAATCTTTCATAGGGGAACCATATAAAATGTGTGTGATGAGGGAGAGGCTAAGAGTAGAGAGAGGACAGGAGGCTTTTGCTCTCTGTCAATATTTAAAATCTACTATGTTTCTATTTATTCTCTTTCAATTTTTATACCACTAGCCCACTATCTTTCCCACTCATGAATGTTCCTAATGATGAAATTTATACTATGCTGTGGTCATAAATCATCATAGGTTAATTGTTGTAGTCTGTCTTGGCATTACCATTTAGTACAATTCCAATTTTCTTTGTCTAAAATTGTGGTATTCCAATAATACAGAACATATAGCATGATGAGAAGAATAGTTGGGTTTTTTTTTTGAGAGTGGCTTTTACAGCAGAGGAACTTGTTATGATCATTGGAAGAGCTAAATATGTTCCTAAATGTATTCTAACCTGCTCCCCTCCTCCTATTCAACTAAGAGACCATTTCCAAATCCAACTTCGGTTTCTTTTGAAAGTATAGATACTAACACACTATCTAAATATATTATCCACTGAAATCCATGTTCGAATCCATATGGTATTCTTCTCATGTCTTGCCCTTTTTATTATAGTATTTATGACAAGGTCTATTTCTTATGCCTCAATCAACCAATCATAAAGTATTTTAAAGAACCTATTATGTAAAAAAAAACTACGTTAGCTTTTGGGGACAGAAGTATGAAAATAAAAAACATGCCTACTCTTAAGGATGGAAATGAGTAATGTCTACCATGTCCTGGAACACCTGGAGAATCTCACCAAATACTATTTGGACTCAGGATAAAACATCTTTCACAACACTGGCCAACACCTCAGGCAATAATATCTTCTGATCTTTCCATACTACTTAATGCTTTGCTCTGTTTTATTGATGTCATAAGTTACTAGATTCCATTCATTTTTTAATATAACCCTATCTCCTCCTTTATCCAGTAAGCCATCTCCTTTTGATGCAAGAGAAAGAAAAGAAAGAAGAAAAACAAGAAGAGGAAGGAAGGAGAGAGGAGGAGAGAAGGAAAAACAAGAATAAAAAGAGAAATAGGAGGAGAAAGAGAAGTAAGGAGAACAAAAGGAGCAAAAATAAACACATTTATTATACTTTACAGTATATGAATTGGTCCACTCATTGAAGAAAGGAAAATGGAATTTCTCATTTTTCTTTAGTGACAATCTTAAGCATTATAATTACAGTTTTATTCTTGTCTTGTTATTTTTCATGTTCATATTATTGTGTTTATTGTGCATATATTTTTCTCTGACTCTGACCATCGTACTTTGTATCTATCTATTAATATATGCCTCCAATGCTTCCATGAATTCTTCTGGCATGCTGTTACATGACTTTTAAATATATTCCACTATGCCCAAAGGGCTATAAATACACACATATCCATTGACCCAGCAATACCACTTCTAGGGTTGTGTCCCAATGAGATCATAGAAGTGGGAAAAGGACCCATATGTACAAAAATATTTATAGCAGCTCTTTTTGTGGCAGCAAAGAATTGAAAATCAAGGGGATGCCCACCAATTGGGGAATGGTTAAATAAGTTGTATATGAATGTAGTGGAATATTATTGTGCTCTAAGAAATGAGGAGCAGACAGACTCCATAATGACATGGAGGACTTATATAAACTGATGTTGAGTGAGAAGAGCAGAATCAGGAGAAAACTGTACACAATTACAGACAAAACATATTGTGATGACTACCTTTGATAGATTGGGCTCTTCTCAACTATGCAAGCTTATAAGACAACTCCAAAAAACTCATGATGGAAAGAGATATCCACATCCAGAGAAAGAACTACAGAGTCTATATGCAGACTGAAACAAACTACTTCCTCTCTCTCTCGTTTTGTTTCTTCATTCTCATTGTTCACTTCATTGGTTATAATCCTCATTTACAACCTGACTAATGTTTAATGTGAAGGTATTTGTAGATCCTACATTTGATTGCATGCCACCCTGGGGGAGGGGGAACAAAAGGGAAGAGAGGGCAGGGAATTTGTAACTCAAGGGATTGTGGAACTGAATGTTGTAAACTAAAAGTAAATAAATTAATTAAATATCTTCCATAGTATCTGTATAGAAAAAAAAAGCTGTCCATCACTTTTCTATTAATGATCAACTACATGTTTTCCATTTCTTTGCTACCCCAAAAGTACCACTATGATTAATTGCATATATAGTTATCTCTTCCACATTGCAACCTTCCCCATCATAATTTGAATATATCACAAGTTAGCATAAGAAATTACAAGTTAATTTTGAGGACATCACAGATAAGAGGCAAAGTTCAGCAAACAGCAAAGAACATATGACCCAATACTTAACCCAGATTTTACAATAAGATGCTGCAAACACCCCATAAAAGAAAAAGAAAAAATATCATAGTTCTTCCTTAAAACATTTTACATGGGTTTTCCAGATCATGGAGGGCACCACACCCCTTACTCCTGCAATGTGGAAAGGATATATGGAAAATACATCTTTTTTAGTACTTTGGGACATGCTTAGAAATGGAATTTCTGGATGAAATGATATAGAAATTCTTAGCAATATTAATCATAAGTTCAAACTACTTTCAATAAGTTTGATAAATTTATAATTCTATCAAGAGTGTATCCATATGCCTTTGCTTCCTTGCAGTCACTCCAATGTAATCTATTCTTATCTTCTGTCATCATTTCCAATTTTGCAAGATGTGAAGTGAATCTTCAATTTTGATTTTCCATTCATGGCATAGTAGACAGTGCAGGGTCTTGAGTAGGGAATACTTGAGTCTCTGTCTGACCTCAGACATCAGGCTGTTGCCCATGTGACCATAGGCAAGTCATCTAGTGTCTCTTTTCCTCAAGTGTGAAATAAGAATAACAATAGCATCTACCTCACAAAGCTGTTGAGGATCAAATGAGATAGTATTTATAAAGCATTTAGCATGGTACCTGCTTTTCGTTAATGCTAATTATTATTACTAATCATTTTTCATTTATCTAATTAAGGATTTGGAGCTAAATGTTTTGCAATTCTTTTGATAACCTTTTGTTCATTATCTATTAGGACATGTTCTCATTCTTTTACATAAACATGTATGTGTTAATTCCCCATAAATCTTGGGTAACTTTACAGAGGTATTTGATGCCAATAATTTCTCAGTTAATTTTCTCCCTTCTCCCTTCTCCCTTCATATACTATAACATTTATTTTGTTTATGCAAAAACATGATTGAAACAATCAAATTCATTTTTTTATGACCTCCTCTATGCATTCTTTGGTTGAAATTGCTCTCTGTAGTCACAGTTGTGAAGCTCAGAAGATTTTTTTAAGTGCAAACTTCAGGTTTTAGGTTATATAACTACTCTGAGCTTTTTGTTGCATATTTTATAAAACAGTGGTCTAAATATATTTGTTTTTCCAACAGTCTTCCACTTTCCATAAGACTTCTTGTTAAATGGAGAGATCTTGCCCAAGTAATTTTTATTCTGGACTATTACACACTGCATTATTTAGTACAATTGCAATTTTTGTTTGTTTTTCTTGTCTAGCCTTTACTAGAGACTTTTTTGTTTTTAACTAGTATTCAATATTTGTGATTTTTTTGTTTTATAATATACTTTAATTCTTGAAGTACCTTTTCCTGTTCATTACTGCTTTTAAATTATTTTTCTCGAGATTCTAAACTATTTATTTCTTAAAATGAATGCATTATTTTGTCCATCTCTATAAAATAAATCTTTGATAATTTGGTTTATAACTAAGTATATGCAATAATTTAGGAATCATCTTCATTTTTATTGTTCTAATGTTTCACTGTGATTAGCAGTGGATATCCTTCTAATTATTTGTCAGTTCTTTAGACTTTTTCAATTGTATGTTTTGATCATGTTTTGGTAGACTGAATCATTCATATGTGTGTATATATATATACATACATATATACCACATATATAGATATATATCACATGCATACATACATAAATATTTGCATTTTGTGATTTTTCAGTGGAATTTTACCATTTCCTATTTCCTCCAGCATCTTATTATTTATCCCTAAATGCATATCATTAAATAAAATTAGTTCTGCAATTGCATCTGTCAAAGAAATTTGTATGAATATAACATTTGTGGGAGACACTAAGTTATGAAGAACGTTAAGGGCTACATTTAACAATGTCACCAATGTTTTCTTTTCTTTTCTTTTTCTTTTTTTGTTTTAAGCCACAGACATAGTGGGATTTTATCCTTTGCCTCTCATACTCAATTATGTTTCTTTACATGGCAAGATTTTTTTTAAGATTTCTGGCTGAGGTGATTTTAGGGGGATTTGAGGGTTTGGGTTATTTTTGGCTTATGCATGGAAAAAAATGCTTCAAGCTTTCCTTAACAAAGAAATTGTAATACATCATTGTCTTTGCTTTTGTCTATTATTTACTATAACAGGCTGTTTAAACAGATTATGTTGGAGATGATATGATTGCATCTGGTGCTTTCTTATTTTTTTCTTGCAATTCACATTTTCATCTCAGCTCTTAATATTTGTATAAAGATACAGACTTCTGAAATAAGCATTATGCTAATGGTCATAAATTTGCTCAGATGTAGTCACTTTTACTGGTTTGCCATCAATTAAAGTGACTGAGACCAATTTTTATGATGTTTGATTCATGACTTGTCCCACTGTCTTCTTTAATTTTTAATATGTAAATTCTGAGAGATTTTTTAAATTCAAATCTCCAGTTTATATCATTTCTATATTCCATACTAAAGTTTGTGACTTCCTTTTTGCCATCTTTGTGTGTGTGTGTGTGTGTGTGTGTTTGCTTCTGCTCTGAAGTCACAAAGCATCAATGTTCTCATTGACTTAGTTTGGATAAACTATGTAAGTTCTTTATATAAGTGCTCTACTAACAGTGGCACATAAGCTGCATTTATTTTAATAAGGTTCTTTTCCTATTTCATTGGATAACCAAAACAAAGCAAGTTATGTGAATGTCATAGAACATCACTAAAAATACCCATGCCAACTTCTGAACTCACCAAACTCTTTGAGAAACCCCTCAATAAATCCTTCCAAAAGTATGCAAAGAAATAAATAACAATTGTGGTGGGAATCTCCAGAAATTAATTAAATGATATAGGATATAAACCACATCATCACTGATGAGTAAGGAATATATGATATTGAGGAGAATCACAAACTTAACTGGTCTGGATAAATTTTGTTGCTATTCCTTTATCCAAATTGAATGCCATTCTGTTATAGAAGTAAATTAAATTGGGCTGACCTTGTTTGCTCCTCACGAAGTCATGTTGATTTCAATGCAGTAACTTTGACTCTTTTGGGTAATTGCAAATTGATCATTTCACTACTTATTTTAGTATCCTTCCAGGTACAAAAGTTAAACTGACCAGTACATAATTATCAAGGTTGTCCTGTTCCCCTTAAAAAAAGAATTGCAACAGAAATTGGCATTATATGTGTCCTTTTCAAGTCACCAGAGACTCCTGCCCTCTGAGTTTTAAAAATAAGAAGTAATACCACTGTAACAACATTTACGAATTTCTAAGATAGCCTAAGATAATTTCTATGTTATAATGCTCTAGTGATTCCAATTTATCCATTTCTTCTCCATAGAAAATTAACTTCATATTGCAAATACACAAATGTAATTTTGCAACTGCTTGCATGATGGAGCTGTCCTATTGATTATGATAATCTGCCAAAATCATGGACATCCTTGCCCTTTGAAAATAAGAAAGAGTTTAGGAGAACTTAAAGCCTATGTCCCAGGACTCCACAATCTGCTTAAACAAAATGCTAAATCCAGATAAAATGTCAGATTTTCTCCTTTCAGAAAATCCCTTCCCTCTCCCAATTAACAGGGTGATTTTAATTCTTAAAATCATCAGTTTTTATGTGATCTGCAAAAATGTGGACCGGGTCTTCTGAGTTTTAGAAATAACATATAAAATATGCATATTTTAGTACTTTAAGAATTCATGATTTCATCAGTATGGTTCTTACCTCAACTGATGACATTTGCAACCCTTCATGTCTAAGTGAAATTTAGAGAGATCAATGACTTGCCCAGGGTCAGTCAGGGAGTCAAAGGCAGAGACTAGATTTTCACCCATGTACTGTGACTACAAATCTATTGTTCTTTCTAACGCACCACCACTGTTATTTGTATCAATCAATCAACAAGTATTCATTAATCACATAACATGAGATAGCTACTGTGTTAGCCATCAAAGGTTCAAATACTGTGAATGAAACATTATCTACACACATGCATGCTCACACACACACATATGAACATAGACAGGCACAGAGGAGCAAATGGAATTATCTTAGAAACAACAATCAGTTTTGGTCAAAACAAATGATTAAGTCTTTATTCTCAACTGTGAGACTTTGACATGAGACAGGCAGCACCCTGACTGAAGAATAAGAGAGAAAGTTGTCATCTGTAGACTGTCAAATTATTAGGAAGAGGAGAATCAGTTGATAATGAGATAAAATAGGTGAGTAAGGAGTGATAGCTTTTGAACAATGATGAAATGGAAGAGCTTGCTGGAATAATTAGCTTTGAAAATGATCACTTTCTGAATTGGGGATGGTTGTTGAAATGTTCAAAATGAGAAAGAATGAGGATTGTCGAAAATTAATTGCTGCTTGATGGCATAACAAAAGAGCAAAAGAACTTAATTTTTCTAATGGGAATTTTACCAAATATATTGTGCTTTGTTTTGTTTTTGAGGTTATTTGAAATCTTTAATTATGTTTTTTGCTTATTATGTGTTGGATAATATCAGCTACCATGCAGAATTAGGCAAAACAAAGAGGGGAAAATAATGTTGGGACCCATTAGTATAGAAAGAGGAGCTTGCTTATTATCATCAAAGTAATTTCTGTGTTCTATCTTCACAACCTCTTCAGGCAATGTATGATAGTTCCTAGATTCAAGAAAAAAATCTTCAGAAGAGAAGTGAGATACTTTGGAAAGAATTAAAATTCTTAGAAATGCATCTCCAGCCCTCATACTAAAACACCCAGAAGTACATTTTCTTATCATAATAGTATAGAAGAATGTGCTTTGGAGAAAGAGCCTGGTCCAGTAGTGAGAAGCCATAGTTTATATTGGCAGTTATTTTCCTAAGGGGTTTTGATCCAGTGCCTTAACCATTTGAGGTTTGGAATAAATGATATCAATAGTAGGACTCCATTTTATTTGTCATTACATGTTTCCCAGGACCCACATAGTATAGAGCATCACATTTAAGATAAAAATATTAAGATCTTTTGATTTCACCAGGGTGTTCACACCTTTCACTAAGTCAGATTACAAACCAGTGGATAGAGACCTGGGTCTAGACCAAGAAGACATGAGTTCAAATCCAATTGTAGATACTTACTAGGTGTGCAACCTTGGCCAATTCACTTAACCTCTGTTTGCCTCAATTTCTTTGCTATTTATTTTAAATAGGAATAATAATAAAAAGCTATCTCCCAGGGTTATATTGGTGATCAAATGAGACAATATATGTAGAGTGTTAGCACAGGATCTGCAATATAGTGGGCATTATAGGAATGCTAGCTACTATTATTGTTATTATTATTAATTTTTACACATTTTAGATATTTCTTTTTATATTCACTTTTTACAATTTTCAGTTGCAAATTCTTCATCTCCCTCTAGCTCCTCTGTCAGCTATTGAGAAGGTTAGCAGTATATCTATGATATATATGAAGTGATGCAAAACACATTTTCATATTAGCCATATTGTAAAAAAAAAGTAAGGAAAAATGTGAAAATCAACATACTTCAGTCTGCACTCAGAGTTCATTAGTTGTCTCTCTGGAGATAGATAATACTTTTCATCTTGGATTCTTTTGAATTGCCACAAATCATTGTCATGAATCATCATATTGAGAAGAGTAGCTAAATCTTTCAGAGTCGATTATTGTTAAAATATTGCTTTCAATGTGTTCTCCTGGTTTTGCTCACTTCTCTTTGTGTCAGTTCATATAGCTTTCTAGATTTGTTCCTTAAAGAATCCTCTTCATCATTGTTTACTACACAATACTATGCCATCATGCTAACATATCACATCTTGTTTAGCTACTCTCCAGTTTATAGGCAACTGCTCAGTTTCTAATTGTTGCCACCAAGAACTCTGATGCATATATTTAAATATGGTTTCTTTGATCTGATTAAGATACAGACCATGTAGTAGTATTGCTAGGTCAAAGGGTATACACAGATTGATATCCCCTTGGACATTGTTCCCAGTTATTCTTGGTCAGTTCACAACTTTGTCAACAATACATAAGCATTATGTAGTATTCCATATCATCTCAAGCATTTGTCAGTTTCCTCTTCCGTCATGTTCAAACTCAGAAGTGTGAGGTAGTACTTTAGAGTTGTTTTCATTTGCATTTTTCTAATTATTAGTGAAGAGCATTTTTATATTATTATTTAGAGTTTTGAGATCTTCTTAAACCCACCTTTTAATAGATTTTCACCTCTTATCAATCATAGAATGGCTCTTATTTTTATAAATTTGATTCACTTCCCTATATATTTGAGCAATGAAACTTATTTCAAAGAAAGTTACTATAACTTTACCCCAGTTTCTTGCTTTCTTCTAATTTTGACTGAATTGACTTTGTAATGTTAAAACCTTTTTTTATTTTCTCTAATAACATTATTCATTAACTCTCCTGTGAACCTCTCTATTGCTTGTTTGGTCATAAAGTCTTCCCTTCTTCATAGGTATAAAAGGTCATTTCTTGCATGTCCTCCTAATTTGTTCATGATTATCATTTTATGTCTAAATCACATTCCATTTTAAGTTTTTCTAGATATATAGTGTGAGATGTTGGTATATAACCTATTTCTTTGAAATTACTTTCCGGTTTTCACAACAATTTTGGTTGCATAGTGACTTCTTGCCACCAAAATCAGGAACTTTAGGTTTATCAAATATTAGGCTGCTGTGTAAGAAAATTCTCTATATTATATGCCTAATCTATTCCATTGGTCCAGGATTATTTCTTATCCAGTACTGGACTGTTTGATGATTATTCTTTTGTAATATAGTTTGAAATTTGGCACTGCTCTGCCATCTTCTTTATGTTTTGTTTAATCAAATCCCTTAATATTCTTAACCATTTGGTCAGCCAGATGAATTTTTTTATTGTGTTTTTCCCAAGTCTACAAAATAATTATTTGGTAGTTTGACTGATATGCCACTGAATAAGTAAACTAATTTAGGTAGAATTGTCATTTTCATTTTAGTAGCTTAACCTACCAAGAGTAATTAATATTTTTCCAGTTGTTTAGATCTATCTTTATTTGTGCGAAAAATATTTTTTAATTGTGTTCATATAGTTCCCATGGCATCCCGTAACATTTAGATTCCCAAGAATTTTATACTGTCTGCAGTCATTTTAAATAGCATTTCTCTATCTCCTACTGATACTGATAATATATAAAAACTCTGATGATTTATGTGGATTCATTTTATATCCTGCAATTTTGCTAAAGTCATTAATTGTTTCAAATATTTTTTTAGTTGACTCTTTAAGTTTCTTTAGGATGGCAAATGCAAGATCTACAAAGAGTGGTAGTTTTATTTCCTTACTGACTGCTATTATTCTTTCAATTTCTTTTTTCTTGTCTTACTGGTATAGCTATCATTTTTTAATAGAAAGTTTAACGATAGCTATCATACTGTACACTCTTGATTACCTTATTTGGAAGGCTTCAAGTTCAGTTCTCTTACAGTGAATGTTTACTCTTTGTTTCATGTTGATACTACCTATTATTTTAAGAAAAGTTGCATTTATTCTTGTGTTTAATGTTTTTAATAGGAATGAGTGTTGTATTTTATCAAAAAGCTTTTTATATATCTGTAGATGTAATTATATGATTCTTTTTGTTATAGATATGGTCAATAATTCTTATATTTTTTTCCTAATGTTGAACTAGGACTACATTCTCACCTACTATTGTATCAATAATGAGATATTCACAACACCCATGATGGTTATGAATATGTTGGTGTAGTTTTGGATCACAAAATATAGCAAACTCTCCACATGGAAGGCAGAACCAAGGTCTTTATTCAGAAACCATAACACTGAGTCC
>CM053600.1:129108157-129133141 GCA_028646575.1 Pseudocheirus occidentalis | reverse complement strand
TGACTCTCTTTTCATGTTTTTCTTGCATCGTTTTCATTTCTCTTCCCAGTTTTTCCTCCACTTCTCTAATTTGGTTTTCAAAGTCCTTTTCAAGCTGATCTATGGCTTTTTGACAATGTTCAAATGTCTTGGAAGCATTTGTTGTGGGACTTCTGACTGTGTTGTCTTCCTTCCATTCCATGCTTTGATCCTTTTTGTCCCCAAAAAAGGATTCTAGAGTTCAGTTGCTGTTCTTACTTTGCTTCCTTTTCCTACTCATGATGCCAATAAATTATTTGTGTTTTTGGCTCTGTGGAACTGTGCTTCCAGGGGGGAAATCTCTGTCCCAAATCGCTGCTATTTTCACAGCTGCCAGAGCTACTGCGGGGCTCTTACCACCCCTACCAGCTTTGGCTCACTTAAAACGCACCCCAGGACCACCACCCAAGACCATGATCTGGATCTAGGCTGCTCAACACAAGAGCACTTTGCCTATGAACAATTTCTTGGCCCCCCTGCAGTCTGCAGGCAGGAGCTCTGAAGCAGTTGGGTGGAGGTGGCTGCTGCTTGCAGCTGCTTCTGCCACTTCCGTTACTCCCTGCAAATTGAACTTAATGAACTAAGTTTTTTGTTGTTGCTTTTGTCATGAGGCTTATATCTCCTTAGCTTTTAGTTATGTGTTTGAATCAGATTGTGCTCTTGCATGTGTATATTTTCAGATCTGTGATTTAATTTGTGTAGGACACTCCCAGTGTGGAAACTACACAGATGCATACTCAGGTGCCTAGGGTATTGAGAAATTAAGTAACTGGGCAAAATAATTTGAAATTAAGGCAATTTGTAACTGGGCAAAAATAATTAATTAACTGGGCAAATAAAAAAATAATTCTATTTTAGAACTCTATATCTATATCTATGTATACATGATGTATAGTTGTGTGTAACTATATTCTATTAACTTCATCTATATATAGTTCTAAAATAGAATTAAAGTATATTTTTCTACTCTGCATGACACAATGTCATACCTGACTAAAGCAAAAAAAAGAAAAATGATCATTTCTGTCATTTGAGTTACTGATTTTTTTTCTCTTAAAGGTGGATCAAGACCTGAATCTATTTATAACAAATTATAGTTTAATTTTCTTCAGAAATCATAATTTCAATCAGGATCAAATTATACCATAATTTAAAAGTCAATAACTTTTAGAAAATTCAGAAAAGTAGCTGATGATGAAAAACATTTTAAGTCTTATAGTAAATTTGTTTCTAAGGCAGTTTTGATCTAAGCATTCTTACATAAGGTATTAGGACAATTGTTAAAAGATCCCTAAGTGCAGAACTTTGAACTGTTTCATAAAAGTAAAACATTAATACTCTTTTTTATAACTATATCAAATTAAATTATTGTTAAAACTCAACTAAATAGATTTATGAACAGATCTTTCTAATATTTTGTCGCTCTGTTCACTTGTAGAATTCTTGTTCAAGTAGAAATGATAGGAAAATCTTCTTCTGAAGCAGTCAACAATCTAAGGATACTGTCACCTAAGGGTCCAAGGAGCTGATTTATCTGATAAACCTTATAATCAACAAATTCACCACAGGTCAAAGCAGTGCTCATTTACAAAGCCAAACGTAGATGAGGCACTACTATGGAAATCTATGTAGGTGAGCATAAATAAAAAGAAATAAAGCTGCTAAGTTAATTCATAAGCTCATTCTTTCCACTCATCTCAGAAAATAGTTCTGTAATTCTATATGTTAGACCACAAATAAATTGTATTGTTTCAGAGGAAAGAACTCTAATCATCAAATTATTCTCTACCCGCTTCTTTTAATGATATAACAAAAAATATGAACATTTGCTGTACAGAATCATAGATTTTTTTTACTGGTATGATCATCAGTGTTCATCTGGCAGCATCCCTTCATTTTAATTATAACTTAATGTTTAAGTAATTTGTTCCATCACACAATCCATAAGTTATAGAACAAGGACAATTACAACTCAGGTTTTTTGATTCTGGGTTGTCTTTACATTATATGATACTGCCTTGAATATAATAAATTTAAAGCACTTTGCAACCTTACATAAATGTTAGGAATCATTATTACTAGCATCATCCCTCATTATTGTTATTAATTGCTTCAACATCATTTTACATTATCTTTCTATATAAAATAATAGTTCCTTAAATGTCTGAAGAAATCCATTGTATCAAATGAAATGTTTGATATACTATTCTACTATCTCTATCTGTGTTTCCATATAAAACTTTCCCTTTTCCAATACTACACTTTTTTTCATTTTGTAACAATTCGAGAAGCAATACTAAGCACCTATTATTTTCACTCATCTAGAACTTTGTTAGAAGAGTATGATGGTGAGGGGCAGGAGGCAAGGGATGACCATGGGCTCTGCTGGACCCTGAAGCCCTCAGAGACACCCATGAAGGAAGCAGCTTTTGGGTAAATGGTTCTAGGAGAAAGAGAGAGAGCAACCCTGCACCACCCCATGCCACACACACCTTCCCCTCCTCAAATCAGAGGAGGTAGCTGAAGTTGTTATTACTAAGCATTGCAACCTGTAAATACATCCCACAGTTCCAATCAGCCTCCCTGTGTCCCCTGGGACCATACCCTGGGCCCGCATCTTCTGAGAACTGAAGGAGGAAGAGTAGAAGGAGCCACTCCTGGCTCAATGCTGTGAAGATAGGTTGCAATACACCATGTAAGAGAAGTACTGATAAGAAGAAGCTGAGGTTGTTGCAAGGTCTGTGCCTTCTTAGGCCAGTATCAGAGCCCTCTGCACAACAACACCTCTACCTCACCCCCTACCACCTGAAAAAGCTGAAGGGTGGGACTATCCCTGGCAGCCACACCTGCCCAGTTGTATGAGCCTGGAGGACCTTTCCTTTTCACACTTACAAGAAACGCAGCACCAGCATGAGGAACCAGTTTTTACCAATACAATCTGAATCTCACATTCCTGAACAACGTCTAAGTGTCAGCAGCAGTTGTCCAAATTCTCAGCTCTTACCCTTCAGGGACCAGAAGATTATAAAGAAGTAGAATCTGAGCTAACAGTAACTCATTTAAAACCTTTGCACAAGCAGAAGGAGATAAAATTAAAGAACGAGATGTTGGGTGAAGTCTCAGATATAGAGGAGACAGATGCCACAGAAGAAAAGAGAAGTACTAGTAATCAGCATGTTGAAATGGGGTGTACTTAGGGAATAGGAAATGCCATTGAAGAAGAATTTTAGCAGGAATGTGAAACATTTTCTATAAGGGAGCCCAGCTTTTTTGAAGGAGAATTAAAATATTAATATGATGAAGAGGGACATAGAACTTGATTTTGCAGAGTTAAGTTGCCTGAAAAACAACAGGTTGCTGAGGCCATTCACTTACTAAAGAAAAAGGAAGCACGGGTCCAGTGTTCTCTGGAAACCTGTCAGATTTTAAAATTCTTGGGTTTGCTGTATCAGGAGGCAGTATCTCAAAAAAGGAAAACTAAGGATTTGGAGGAAGAAGATTATTATGAGAATTATGATGATACATACCTTGACCAACTGGTTTGGCTGAGCAGAAGCATCTTAACAGAATGAAAAAAAGCTGGAAAGACTGATGACAAACTAGAGACCTATGATTGACTGATTGGAATGTTAAATAATGTAAAGAAAGAATTTGTTGAGATTTCTGAGAAGTTGAAAGTCTCAGGCAGAGCCTTGTCAGAGCCTACACCTCAAGATTCCTTGGATGCTTCATGATAGAAATCAAATCTGGGAACTTATTAGATCATGTATCTGGGGAAGGGGTAACATCATTTAAAACCCTTTGAGCTGAGGAAAGAACAGTAGAAACTCAAAGGGCTGATTAAATTTGTGAAACCAATAGAAATGCTAGAACTTTAAAAAAAAGAGTGAAACCAGGCTAAAAAAACTGGAGAAAAAAACTAAAAATATAATATTGCCTCCTTTTTGAGCCATGGAAGGAGGAAGCAGATTTAAATTAAAACCTGGAACAGCAGTGAAATTACTTACTGTTTTCATCACTTCCCTCCATGTTTAATAAGACTGAAGGATGAGCCTGAAGAAGAGGGGGAGATAGAAGAAGAGTGCAAAGAAGGGTCCATGGATCATAGACCTCTTAAAATGGAGATGCAGTCATAAGGAAACAATGCAGAAAAATTGTCCAATTCTAGGCCTTTCAAGTCAAAACAAACCATTTGATGGCAGACATGAAACAGGGACTCCAACTCATCCTAGATAACAAGGGCAGAATAAAGGATACCCAGAGGGTAAGGAAATGGTCCAAACGGAGTATTCAGAGTTAAAAGTAGAAAGCAGAGCAAAGAAGGAGCAAAGAAAGGCTCTAATCAGATTGCCACAAATGCTTTTTCTTAGTATGCAGAAGATGATGCAGAATATTATTTGTGGGTACCACCTGAAGACTAGAGTAGTGACACCAGGACTGATCCTAATGAAAAATATGGCTATTGATTTCTGTAAGGTCCCAAGTCCTTCCTTTTATTCAACACTGTCCAAGGAGTGACCTTGTGGCAAGCACATTAGTAAGTTCAACTTGTCACCATTTCAAGTTGAATGGACAAAGATGAAGGATTTGAGCAAACATCTGTAAAATATGTATGAATTGATCTCTTCACCCAGATTCTTGACTTTCTGAACTAATGACCTTTGATATTAGTCTTCTTTTGGAAATGATTAATGTGCTTGGTGTGAATGCATCAAAGTCAAAGTTTATCTATGTATATAACCTGAGACATATATATTTCCAGACTGAGCAAGCAAGGGAAAATTTTAAAAAAAAGGTTTTCGTGGGTTTTCTACATAATTTGATTAAATAGAAAAGAAAAAGAAGTGCATAGAAAAAGTTTGTTCTCTCACCATCCAAGTTTCCATAGGAAAATTAAGAGTGGTTGCCAAAGGATAATAGGGACCCTCATGTCACCTTTCTTTTTTTTTAGAGAGGTAGCATGGTATAGTGGGAAGGATTCTGGACTTATAGTCAGGAAGTTGTTATTGTACACTCAATAAGTCATGTCCAAATTCTCATGACCTCATGGGTCATAGCACTCCAGAACCTTCTGTCTTTCACTATCTCTCAAAGTCTGCTAAATTCACGTTCATTTTTCCACAATACCATCTATTCATCTCATTCTCTGCTATCCATTTTCTGTTGGCCTTCAGTCTTTCACAACACCAGGGTCACTCCAATGATTCTCAACTTCTCATTATATGGACAAAATATTTCAGCTTCATTATTTGAGCTTCCAGTGAATAAGCTCAATTATTATTTTTTTAAGTATTGACTAGTTTGATCTCCTTGCTGTCCAAGGGATTCTCAAAAATCTTCTCCAACACCATACTTTGAAATATTAATAAATCATAAATAACTTTAAGGTTTGCAAAGGATTTTACATATATTATTCCATTTAATCCTAAAAACCACCCTGTTAAAGAGACAAAATTATTATGCTACCCATTTTATAGAAGAGGGAATTAGGACTTAGATATTAAATGATATGATCAAGGTAATACAACTATTATATGATTGTCTGAGGCAGGATTGAAATCCAAATTTTCCTGGCTTAAACTGCAGTGGTCTAGTCTCAAGAATACTGCTTTTTAGAGTAAAGGGTTTTATAATGGCATCTGTTGGCAAGTAATTGAAGGTTCCCTAAACATATATCTTCCCAATGTAATGGGTAGGCTTGAGATGTATTAAAATAAGTTAGTATACATATACATACACACACATACATACATACATACATACATATATATATATGTTTCTACATTTTAACATGAATTCTACCACAAAGAAACTCACAGTAACATTTTCCCCCAAGCAATTAATGTACCCTTCTGTCTAGTGTTTCTGAATAAATCATTTTAAATAGTATTTTCCCCAGTTACATGTCAAGAAAATTTTATCATTCATTTTTATAAGATTTGAGTTCCAAATTTTTCTCCGCCTCTCCCACCCCTCTCTTCTTCTAAAATGGTAGACAGTTTAATATAATTTATACTTGTAATACCATGTAAAAACATTTCCATATTAGTCAGACTTGTGGAAGAAGAAACCAATTAAAAGAAAAAATGAGAAAGGATAAATTAACTGCAAAAACATACTTCAGTCTGTATTCAAAGTCCATTGGTTCTTTGTATGAATATGGTTAGCATTTTCCTTCATGAGTCTTTTGGACTTGTCTTGTATTGTTGTATTGCAGTCATTCTTAGTTGATTATCACACAATGTTGCTGATATTATGTATAATGTTCTTTTGCCTCTACTCATCTTATCTTGCATCAGTTCATACAAGTCTTTGCATATTTTTTTGAAATCTACCTGTTTATCATTTCTTATTGCATAGTACTCTTCCACTACATTCAGATGGCACAGCTTGTTCAGGTATTCCCCAATATATGGGGAACATTTCCAACATTTAGCCCCATGAAAAGGGTTGCTATAAATATTCTTGTACGTGGAGGTCTTTCCCCTCTTTTTAAAAATTTCCAGAATGACTATTTCAGTTCACAACTTCACAAACAGTGCACCACAGTCCTGATTTTCTCATATCCCCTCCAGCATTTATCATTTTCCCTTTTTTGTCACAACAATCAATCCAATAGATGTGAGGTGGCACCTCAGACTCCTCTCAAATTGCATTTTTTCCAAGTAATTTAGAGTACTTCTTCATATGATTATGGATCTCTTGATTTCTTCATCTGAAAACTGCCTGCTGATATTCTTTGACTATTTTTCAATTGGGGATTGACTTGTAATCTTGTAAATTTGACTCAGTTCTCTATATAGTTTTGAGATGAGACCTTTATCAGAGACACTTGCTATGAAGATTATTTTTGACTTTTCTGCTTCCCCCTACTCTTGGCTGCATTGGCTGTGTTTGTAACAAAGCTTTAAAAATTAATATAATTTAAATTATCTGCTTTATATTTTGTAATGCTGTCTATGTCTTATTTGGTCATAAATTATTCCCCTCCCTATAGATGTGACAGAGAGACTATTCCCTGCTCTTCTAATTTGCTTATGGTGTCACCCTTTATGTCAAAATCATGCCAAAGGTCTGTCATATCTAACTTTTATAATATTCTATTTACCATCTTCGTTTCTTGTATAGTTTTTTGTTGTTGTTGTGTTTATCAAGTTCTGACAGAGGACAGTTGAGGGCCCCAAAGGTATAGTTTTGTTGTTTATTTCTTCCTGTAACTCATTTAATGTCTCCTTTAGGAATTTGGGTGCTACACTATTTGGTGCATCTGTGTTTGGTACTGATTTTGCATCATTGTCTATGGTACCTTTTAGCAAGATGTGGTTTCCATCCTTACCTCTTTCACTAGGTCTTTTTTAGCTTTTACTTTGAGATCAGGATTACTACCCCTGCTTTTTTTTTCTAACTTCAGCTAAACATAATGGATTCTGCTACAGCCACTTATTTTTACTCTGTGTATGACTCTCTACTTCAAATCACTTTATTGTAAATGATATATTTTAGGATTCTGCTTTTGATCCACTCTGCTATCTGCATCTATTTTCTGGGAAAGTTCATTCCATTCACACTCATAGTTATGCTTACTACCTGTGTATTCCCTCCATCTTATTCTTGTTCCTATCTGTCCTCTCTCTCCTTTCACCCTTTCCCTCCTTATCAGTGTTTTGATCCAGTCTACTACCTCCTCTTATCTGAACTCCATTCTGTCAGTCTGTCCTTCCCCCCTCCCCCACCTTGCTCTTGTCCCTTCTAATTGATCTTCTCCCTTTCTACTTTCCTGTTGGGTAAGATAGATTTCTATATTCAACTGAAGTTGACTATTGAAGTCTCATAAAGTCAATGACCAAGGTTTTATGGCCCCTTTACAGATTCTGGTTATCTGGTTGTTACCCCTCCTACTCAGCCCCATTGCAGAACAACTCTAACACCCCCACAGACCTCATAATAGCATGATGAGCTTCCAGACACCCACAGTACCTTGCATCACCAGCACCACCCCCCTATAAACTTCGTAATAACATCAGATAATGATCTTCCAGATACCCACAACACCTTGTACCCCCAGTACCTCATTACCCTCTGTATCCTGTCCTCTCCTCAGAGCAGAAAGAAGTGAGCAAACAGACCCCCTCCAAGTTCCAGCACAGCATGACAATCCCTTACCAGGCCTCAAGGCATTACTGAGGTAGAACCAGACAAAAAAAAAGGCCTGCAGACCCTGTCACAAGAAGCTTGGGGGTAGTACCTTTTTTACCCCAGGAGTGGAGCTCAACTTTAAAAGTAATAAAAGAGTCTGGAGAAGCTGAGCAAGAAAACAAACCAACAAAAAGAGCCTAGCCATATGCAATAGATGAAATTACTGAAATAATATTTAAATTTAAATATTAAATATTTAAATACTTTAAGATACTCATTCTGACTAATTCCAGCAGGTAGAACTAGGCCCAAGTGAAAAGAACAGGAAGAAGATTTTGCATCTGCAAGTGCAAAGTAAGTTATAATCAAAAGATCTATATAAAAGTAAAACTGGCTACTTCCTGAAGTAATGAGATCCCTTCATCTGGCACTACTCAAGAAGTTGGTCGACTAATCTTTTGGGAGCCATGATGATGGCATAAACAAAAAAATCACCTGAATTACTCCATATTCTTCTCTAAACAATTATAAAATAGCATTCCAGAATGAATTCTAAAAGAGAAGAATCAACAAAAAGTTTGGGTGAAACAATTTTCTACACCAAGATATCTTGGAAGGTTGACAGAAAAAAAAATCTGTCTTCCTTGGATAAAACATGAGTACAAGTGAAAGAAGGTAGCATTTCAGAATACCAGATGAAAGCCTTGTACTCTAGAACATGTCAATGACCAAGTTTCTATGGTCCCTTTGCAGATTCTGATTAGCTGCTAGTTGCCCCTTCCACTCAGCCTCATTGCAGAACCACTCTCCCACCCCCCTATAAACTTCGTAATAACATCAGATGATGATCTTCCAGATACCCACAACACCTTGTACCCCCAGTACCTCATTACCCTCTGCATCCTGTCCTCTCCTCAGAGCAGGAAGAAGTGAGCAAACAGACCCCCTCCAAGTTCCAGCACAGCATGACAATCCCTTACCAGGCCTCAAGGCATTACTGAGGTAGAACCAGACAAAAAAAAAGGCCTGCAGACCCTGTCACAAGAAGCTTGGGGGTAGTATCTTTTTCACCCCAGGAGTGGAGCTCAACTTTAAAAGTAATAAAATAGTCTGGAGAAGCTGAGCAAGAAAACAAACCAAACAAAAAGAGCCTAGCCATAGAAAATTGTTTTGGTGACATGGAAGATCAAGGTACAAACTCAGAAGAGGACAATATCAAGTGATCAGAACCAAGTGGACAATGTGCACAGCAACAACATTGTGTGATGATCCGCCATAAATAAATTGGCTCTTCTCAGCAACACAATGATACAAGATCATTCCAAAGGACTCATATGAAAGGATCCTCTTAAGTACTTGAATATTATGCTTCAGAATTGAATTTATCTGTGTGCATGAATACTTATATACACAACATATAGAATATACATATATATGGCATCTGTGTGTGTATATATATATATATACATATAAATATGTAGGTGTCTATATATGTGTATGTGTATATTATTGTGTGTGTGAAAAAGATTATCCAGGGAATGTTGCAATATATAGAATTTTGTTGACAGTCTTCATTATTTTTTAGATTAATTTTTTTTCTTTTTTAACATTTATTTCCAAAAGATATTGAGTTCCAAATTTTCTCCCCATCTCTCCCCAACCCTTCCACTCCAAGATGGAAAGCATACTGATTACTCCATAACCCAATCTTCCCTCTCTTCTATTCCACCTTAATTCCCCTTTACCCCATTTCTACTTACTTTTTGGTAATTTTTAAGGACTAATTTTATTTAGTGAGCTTCTGGACCTCCTTTTCTATTTGGCCAATTATGCTTTTTAAAGCATTCTTCTCTTCATTGGCTTTTTGGACATCTTTTGCCACTAGAACTAGTCTATATTTAAGGTGTTATTTTATCTCTTTTTTTTTCTTTTCTTTTCTTTTTTTTGCTTTTTGGAGGGCAGTTGGGGTTAAGTGACTTGCCCAAGGTCACATGGCTAGTTTTTGTGTTAAGTGTCTGAGGCCAGATTTGAACTCAGGTCGTCCTGACTCCAGGGCCGGTGTTCTATTCACTGCGCCACCTTGCCGCCCCAAGGTGTTATTTTATTCAGTATTTTGGGGGTCTTGTTTAGCAAACTGTCAACTCATTTTTCATGATTTTCTTGCATCACTCTCATTTATCTTCCCAATTTTTCCTCTACTTCTCTTACTTGATTTTCAAAATCTGTCTTAAACTTCTCCATAGTTTGGGACCAATTCATGTTTTCTTGGAGGCTTTTGATGCTGGAATTTTGACTTTGTTGTCTACTTCTGGTTTTATGTTTTGATCTTCTTCCTCACCAAAGAATGAGTCTATAGCATTATTTCTCTTCCTCTTTTTGCTCATTTTGCCAGCCAATTAGTTGACTTTTGAGCTCTTTGCCACAGTAGAACTCTGCTTCCTGAGTGGAGAGTGCTGTGTCTCAAATTTCTGGGGTTTTGCATAGCTGTTGTCAGAGTTGCTTCTAGGCACCTCCCTCATAACTGTGAAGAGGATTTCCTCTCCACAGCTCACACAAACTCTGCCACACCAGCACTCCTCACCCCAGGACTACCATCCAAGTCTGTGACCCAGACCCAAGCAGGGCAAGGCAATAGAATCCTGCTTTAGTGCCAGTAAAGAGATTCCTGCAGTTTCCCTTCAGTAAACTGCTTAGTCCCCTCACAATCTGTGGACCTGGAGCTCCAAAATCAGCCACCCCACTGCCACTGCCACTACCTCCACTGCCCCAAGGGTAGGGGCTGAATCACACTCTTCTCTCACACAGGTCCAACAGAGTTTCCTCACTGACCTTTTTCTTCCTCTTTGGCATTTATGGGTTGAGAAGTCTAGAAACCTCCACAGTTGTCAGTGATTCAGTCCCCTGAAGTCTGCTCCAAGTTATCTGTGCAACTGGCCTATGCCAGTGCAGTCCAAGTGGTACTGCACTCCACTCCAAACCTGGCATGATAGACCCTTCCTTTTGGCTTGCCCAGCTGACCTCAGTTGGAGGTGTATTTCACTCTGTCATTTTGTGGGTTCTGTAGTTCTATAATTTGTTCAGAGTCATTTTTACAGGTATTGGAAGTAGTTGGGGCTCAAGTTCAGGTAAGTTTCTGCTTTTACTCTGCCATCTTGTCTCTACTTTGACAATCTTCTTCCTTGCAATATGTGTGTACTTCATATAATATCTCCTTCTATAGTGAAGAGTATGTAAATAGATTATTTAATTTTTAGACAGAAACATAATCAGTCAAGAGAATAACATGTTATTTATGATTTCCTTATAGAGGAGTTTCAGTACAAGTTGACGTGGTACTTAAAAAAATTAAATGAGAAAAAAGGGGGAAAAACAGAAATGGGTCACAAAGAAGTATATTCTGTAGTCATCTCAGAAAATATTTTACCTTTCTCATGAATATTTACTTCATTCAAAGGACTTCTGAAAATTTCAGTACAATTTTGTATTTTTCTTGAGTTTCATATTTAACAAACATTTGATTAACTAAATTTGGTAAAAGGTTGTACTAGGCAGTGGCAGCAAGGGCTCAAGAGTTGTTGAAAAATATGCAGAGAAAATAATTTGGTAGCTTTCCCTGTGTTAAGCCTATCAGTGTCATTGAACAGTTTTAATAGACCTTTTTTATAGTCATATGACAAAATGCTCTAAATCATTATTGTTTAAAGAAATGCAAATTAAAACAATCTTAAGATACCATTTTATACCTAACAGATTGGCTAAAATAATTGAAAGGGAACTAGACAAATATTATAGGGGAAATGGAAAAAAAATAATTGTTGGTGAAATTGTGAATATTTTCAACCATTTTGGAGAGCAATCTGGAATTATGCCCAAAGAGTTATTAACTGCTTATACACACCTGTTACCCAGAAATACCACTACTAGGTCTATTTCCAAAGAAAAATAGGAGAAAAGTAAAAGAACTGATATGTTCTAAAATATTTGTATCAGCTCTTTGTGGTGGCAAATAGCTGGAAATTACAGCAATGCCCATTAGTTGGGGAATGGCTAAATAAGTTCTGGTATATGATTATGATGGTATACTACTATGCCATTAAAAATGAATAGCTTAATGAGCTTAGAAAACCAAGAAAATGTATGAAATAATAAAAAGGTGGAATGGGAAGAACAGGTACTGAATACTATTTTATGAAAGACTTAGTGGACAGAGCCAAGATGACAGAGAGAAGCCAGCAGGTTGCCTGAACTCTCCCTTGTTTCTCTGAGAAACATTAAAACAAGCCTCTAAGTGGATTCTGGAACAAAAGAGCATACAAGAAGACACAGTCAAGCAATCTTCCAGCTTAAAATAACTGAGAAGGATTTCAGGAAATATCTGTCTCACTTGCATAAAAGGAGAATGTTGCTCAGTGCAGACAGTGTCTGGGCAAGCCAGTGGGAAGCTCTGAGCTGTAGCACAGGTCAGTAAGCAAGATCTCTCAGTATTAGCTTATCAGACATGCAGGGAAGCTTTGAGGTTCATTGCAGAAGGCAAATTGGAAGGCCCAGAACCCTGGAAAATAGTCACAAATATGTCAGGCTACTCCAGTACAGTGGTAAGCCACAAGCACCCAAGACATTGGAAAAGAAATCCAGTGACCAGGCCCCTGACCACCCACATAAAAACGTTGGGACAGTGCCCCCTTGGCGCCAGAAGCAGAGCTCACCTTAAAAGCAAGAAAAGAGGCTAAAAAATGAGTAAGAAAAAGAAGAAAGCCCTCATTGTAGAAGGCTACTATGGTTACAGGGAAGATCAAAATACAAATTCAGAAGATGACAACAATGTCATATTGACTATGTTCAAAGCCTAAAAGGAAAATATAAATTGTTCTCAAGCCAAAAAATCTTCCTGGAAGAGCTCAAAAAGAATGTTAAAATCAAGTGAAAGAGGTGGAAGAACATTTAGAAAAACAGTTATGAAGGATGATTATGAAAAAAAAAAGAATCAACAGCTCAGAAAAGGAAGCACAAAAAAAGTGACTGAAGTAAACAGCTCTTTTAAAAGTAGATTTGGCCAAATGGAAAAGAAGATACAATAACTAATTGAAGAAAATAATTCCTTAAAAATTAGAATTGGGCAAGTAGAAGCTAATAATTTTGTGGTGTATCACAAAAAGTTAAAGAAAATCAAAAGAAAAAAATAGAAGAAAATTTAAAAGACTTAACTGGAAAAACAACAACAACAAGTGAACTGGAAAATAGATCCAAGAGAGATCATTAAAAACTATTGGATTTGGGGTGGCTAGGAGTTGCAGTGAATAGGGCACCAGCCCTGGAGTCTGGAGGACCTGAGTTCAAATCCGGCCTCAGACACTTAACACTTACTAGCCATATGACCTTAGGCAAGTCACTTAACCCAAATTTTCCTGCCTTCTCCCCTCCTAAAAATGCAAAAAACCCAAACAAGAATTATTGTATTACCTGAAAGCCATGATCAAAAAAGATCCTGAATACCATCTTTCAAGAAATCGTCAAGGAAAACTGCCCTGATATCCAAGAAGCAATGGATAAAAAAGTCATTGAAAGAGACTCCAAAATGACAACCCAAGGCATATGATACAAATTCCAAAATTATCACATCAAGGAGAAAAAGCTGCAAGCATCCAAAAAGAAAAATTCAAACATTGAGGAGCCAAAGTCGGGACTGCATAGAATTTATAAGTTCTAAATTAAAGAACAAGGGCTTAGAAGATGATATTCTGGAAGGCAAAGGAGCTTGGATTACAACCAAGAATCAACTCTCCAGCAAAATTGCGCATAATCTTTCAAGGTAAAGAAAAGATGAGCTTTCAATGAAATAAGGCACTGTCATATTTCTCTGATGAAAAGACCAGAGTCGAACAGGAAATTTCACCTTTGAATATAAGACTCCAGAGAAGCCTAAAAAGAAAACAGGAAAGGAAAAAAACACATTATTCTTTAAGATTAAACTACACAAGAAGATGATACTTATACCTGTTGAAAACAAAGCAAGCAGAAAGAGTATGCATAGACAGAGGTTATGGATATAAGTTGGCTTTGAAGGGATGATCATATCAATGACAAAATGACAGAAATCATATGATTTTTTTCAATAGATGCAGGAAAAGTTTTTGGAAAAATACAGTACCCATACTTATTAAAAACTACTAGCAAGACTAAGCTATCACTCTTTGCAGATGATATGATGATATACTTGGAAAACTCTACAGAATCAAGTAAAAAGCTTCTTGAGACAGTAAATAAATTTAACAAAGTTGAAGGATATAAAATAAACCCACATAAATTCTAAGCATTCTGATATATATTTCCAACAAAGTCCAAAAGCAAGAGACAGTAAGAGAAAGCCTATTTAAAGTTTCTGTACACATTATAAACATTTGGGAATCTACCTGCCAAAACAAAGCCAGTACCTTTATGAACACAACTACAAAACACTTTTCACACAAATAAAATCAGATCTAACAAATTGGAAAAACATCAATTGCAAATGACTGGGTTGAACTAATACAACAAAAATGACAATTTTACCTAAATTAAATTACATATTTAGTTCCATACCAATCAATCTACCCAAAAATTACTTTACTGAGCTAGAAAAAATAGTGACAAAATTTATTTGGAAGAACAAAAGGTCCAGAATAGGCAACTAATGAAAAGAAATGCTAGGGAACATGGCCTAGCCATACCAGATTTTAATCTCGATTATAAAGCAGCAGTCATCAAAACTACTTCATACTGGCTGAAGAATCAAGTAGTGGATCAATGGAATAGATTGGGTATAAATGACACAGTAGTCAATGATTATAGTAATATACTATTTGACAAGCCCAAATACCCCAGTTTGGTGGATAATAACTCACTATTTGACAAAAACTTCTGGGAGAACTAGAATATATTATGGCAGAAACTGGGAATAGACAATCATCTAATGCCGTACACCAAAATCAAGTCCACATGGCTGCATGATCTAGGAATAAAGGCTGATACTGTAAATAATTTGGGAAAGCAAGGAATAGTTTACTCATCAGATTTATGGAGCAGGGAAGACTTTGTGACCAAAGAAGATTTATAGAGTATTATAAAATGTAAAATGGATAATCTTAAATTGAAAAGCTTTTGTACAAATAAAGCCAATGTAACCAAGATTAAGAGGGAAGTGGAAAACTGGGAAAGAATGTTTACAACCAGTGTCTCTGATAAAGGCCTCATTTGTAAAATATATGGGGAATTAAATAAAATCTACAAGAATACAAGTCATTGCCCAATTGATAAATGGTAAAAGGATATGAACAGGTAATTCTCAGAGGTAGAAATTAAAGGTATCTATAAGCATATGAAAAAATGCTCCAAATCACTATTGATTCAAGAAATGCAAATCAGAACAACTTTGAGGTACCACATCTCACCAATCAGATTGGATAAGGTGACAAAACAGGGAAATGACAAATGCTGGAGAGGATGTGGAAAAAATTGGAACACTAATGCATTGTTGGTGGAGCTGCAAACTGATATAACCATTTTGGAGAGCAATCTGGAACTATGCCCAAAGGGCTATAAACAATTGCATTCCCTTTTACCAAGTAATACCACTTCTGGGACTGTATCCCAAAGAAATTATAGAAACAGTAAGAAGACCATATTTATTGCAGCTCTCTTTGTGGTGGCAAAGAACTGGAAATTAAGAGGATGCCCATCAATTGGGGAATGGCTAAACAAGTTGTAGTATATGAACATAATGGAATACTATTGTGCTATAAGAAATGGGGAGGACAGGGTGACTAGGTGGTGCAGTGAATAGAGCATTGGCCCTGGAAATAGGAGAACCTGAGTTCAAATCTGGCCACAGACATTTGACACAGAAGCTATCCGTGTGACCTTGGGCAAGTCACTTAACCCCAATTGCCCTCTGAAAAGAAAAAAAGCAAAAAAAAAAAAAAGAAATGAGGAGGAGATGGACTTTATATTTACCTGGAGAGGCTTATACAAATTTATGCTAAGTGAAAAGAGCAGAATCAGGAAAATACTTGTACACGATCACTGACACATTGTATGTGGGATGATCAACCTTGATAAATTGGACTCTTCTCAGCAACACACAGCTATAAGACAACTCTACAGGTCTCAGGATGAAAGGAGATGTCTACATTCAGAGAAAGATCTAGAAAGAGCAAAGTTTGAATGGAAACTGAAGCAATCTAAATGCTATCACAGTTTTCCATGTTTGGTTTTGTTTCCTTTTTCCCATTGTCCACTCCATTGGTTACAACTCTTCTATACAGCCAGACTAATGTCCAATGTGAAAATATTTGCCAATTCTATACTTGACTGCATGCCACCATTGGGGGGAGGGGGAGTGAGGGGAGAGACTGAGGGAAGAAAAATTAAAACTTAAGAGACTCTGGAACTGAGTCCTGTAAACTAAATGTAAATAAACAAATCAATTTGAAAAATAAACTAAATATGTCAACAACAACAAAATACTAGCAAGCATAGGAATAAATGTAGTTTTCCTTAAAATTATAAGCAGTATATATCCAAAAGTGTTTGCAAGCATTATGTGTAAGAGAGATTAGCTAAAAGCTTTTCTTAATTAATTAATTAATTATAGTCTTTTTAAGATCAGGGATGAAACAAGGATATCTTTAGTCACCACTATTATTCAGCATTGCGCTAAAATGCTTGCTCTAGCCATAAGGAAAGGGGGAAAGCAGTTGAAGAAATTCAAACAGGCAATGAAGAAACAAAACTATCACTCTTTGAAGATGATATGATAGTATACTTAGAGAATCCTATATTAAATAAAATAATACCAGAAATAATTACCAATGTAAAGTTGCAGGATATGGAATAAACCCACAGAAGTCATTAGTATTTTTATATTACCATCATAGCTTAGCAGCTATATTGTAAACAATATAAAATATTAGGGAATCCACCTCCCAAGACAAACACAGGAACTATGTGAACATAATTCCAAAATACTGTTCACACAAATTAAGTCATATCTAAATAATAAGAGCAATGTCAATTGTTTATGGGTAGGCTAAACTAATATAGCAAGAATGGCATTCTACCTAAATTATTTTACTCATTCAGTGTCATACCAATCAATCTATTGAAAAAACATTTTATAGAGTTAGAAAGATAATAACAAAAGTCCTCTGGAACATCAAAAGATCAAGAATATCAAGGGCATTATTCTTTTTTTTTAATACAAAGGAAGGTGGCCTAGCTATATGAGAACTAAAACTATATTATAAAACAAATCATCAAAACTATTTGGCACTGGCTAAGAAATAGAGTGGTGTATCAGTGGAATAGGTCAGCTACACAGGACACAGTAGTCAATGACTAGAGTAATCTACAATTAGATAAGCCCAAAGACTGCAGCTTCTGGGATAAAAACTCACTATTTGACAAATCTGATGAAAAAACTGGAAAGTATTATCCATAGAAATGAGGCATAGACCAATATCTTACATCCCATATGAAAATAAAGTCAAAATGGGTTCATGATTTGGACATAAAGATTGATACCATAAGCAAATTAGGAAAGCAAGGAATAGTTTCCCTGTCAGATCTATAAAGAGTAGAATTTATAACCAGATATTGATAACATTATGAAATGTAAAATGGATAACTTTGATTATATTTAATTAAAATGTTTTTGAACAAACAAAACCAATGCAACAAAGATTAGAAGGAAAGGAGGAACCTGAGAAACAATTGTGCCAGTGTTTCTGATAAAAGACTCATTTGTAAAATATATAGAGAACTGAATGAAATGTATAAGAATACAAGTCATTACCCAATTGGTAAAAGGTCAAAGGATATGAACATTTCTCACATAAAAATAAAACTATAGTAATATGAAAAAATACTCTAAATCACTATTGATAAGAGAAATGCACATTAAAAATGCTGAAGTATCACCTCACAGCTATCATATTGATTGATATCATATAAAAGGAAAATAATAAATGTTGGAGAAGATATGAAGTACTAATGCATTGTTGGTATAATTGTGAACTGATCCAATCATCATACAGAGCAATTTGTAACTATGTCCAAAGGTCCATGAAACTGTGCATACCTTTGATCCAGCAATACCCCCATGAAGTGTATATCCCAAAATGCTGATAAAAAGGGAAGAGGACCCACATGTTCAAAAATATTTATAGCAGCTCTTTTTCTGGAGGAAAAGAATTGGAAATTGAGGGGATGTTCATAAATTGCAAAATGGATGCATAAATTGTGGTAGATAAATGTAATGGTACACTATTTTTCTATAAGAAATTATGAGCAGGCAGTTTTCAGAAAAATCTATAAAGGTTTATATTAATGGATGCTGAGTGAAGTGAGAAGAATCAGGAGAACACTGTATACAGTAATAGCAATATTGTGTGTGGATCAACTCTGACAGCTTTTCTCAGTAGTACAATTATGCTAGATGAATCTAAAAGACTCATAATGGAAAATGCTAACTGCATCTGGGGAGGAGGGGGACAGGAACTGTGGAGTCTGAATGCAGACTATACTATTACAAGTACTCAAATTAAATATAAATGACATATGAAGAAAGATGCTTTCTGCATCCAGAGACTGAATTAATAAACAGAAGTATATATAGCATAATTTTGCATTCACACATATGTGCATACACATAAAGAAAAACTACAAAAAGAAAAAAAAGAAAATATACTTTTGTGGAAGTTCTTTTTTTTTCCTGGAAAACTTTTTATTGTAGGTGGAATAGGACACAGCTGGATGATTCCAATTTTGTTGGCAACATCTAAAGCATCATAGTCTGGAGCAATATGAACATAGGCCTTCTTCTCTCCATCAGACTGGATCAGTGTGTTGACTTTGGCTTCTTCATGGCCCTGCTTGATCTGATACTTTTTGGCCTTGACATCCACAATGAAGACTAGGGTGTTGTTGTCCTCAATCTTCTTCATAGCAGACTCAGTGGTCAAAGGAAATTTAATGATGGCATAGTGATCAAGCCTGTTGATCCAAGGGGCACTTTTCTGAGGGCATTTGGACTGCCTTCGAAGTCTTAGTATTTTGGGTCGCCAGAAGGTGGGGGATGTTAGGACCTTCTCCTTTTTGTGGCTGTGTATACCCTTCAGTACCACCTTCTTGGCCTTGAAAGCCTTGAACTTGGCTTCTTTCTCAAAGGGGCAATGGCTTTCTTCTTCACCTTTGCACCATATTGGGGGAAAGGCTTTTGTGGAAGTTCTTATCCACATTATAGGTGCTATCCTTTTCAACAAGGAACTTGTTCCACTTTGAATAAGATTTTCCCAGGGAATATTATGTCATGCCTCCAATCAAGTGTGGTTTCATTTGTTCTTTTTGTTTTGTTTTACAAGAGGAAATTCTTAAACCAGACCCAGTTGGTATAATATCATATTAATTTTTTAAGTGCCATAACTAGAATTTGTTTGTTTTGTACAGAAGATGAGGGCTTCAAGAGCAAGCAGTACATAATGTGTCATTTTATGCTGCTTGCTCTGGATACAGAAATCCAGAAAACAGAAACCCCAGAATACCAGTACCATTTGGAAGAGATTATTTCTGGGGGGAAAAGTTTTAGGGGGAAGAAGGTAAGACAATGTCATATGAGGAAAAGGGAATAGTTCATTTTGTATTTTTTAATAACTTGGTGTTATTTCAAGTTTGGCATCCCCTTGCAAAGCCCTGATCATGCTCTCCCTAGTACTCAGATCTTTGATATCTTTAATCTAGGAGACACCAGAAACAAGCAGTATATAAACTAGAGAGATTAGAATAAGGGATGGGAATGGGAATTTTTTTTAAATCTTGTATTTCTGTCCAAAGTAAACTATACCTATATACCTATGCCAAAGATGTATTAGTGAATTGTATTTTTCTTTCCTACAGAAAAAAAGATATGTTAGATATTTAACACAAGGTGTAGATAGCTTTTGTTTTCAATTTGTCCATTATTTATTTCACATTAACATATTAAACCCCAGGCTTCTTCCCAAGCATCCACCATGCATGACAAACTAACTGATATACTTTACCCATTTATAGGCATGTCTTATAGGTAAATAAAATTCAACATGTCCAAAAGAATCTCTCTCTCTCCATCTACTTCCAAATTGATCCCTCTTCCTAGCATCCCCATTTCTGTCCCACAGTACATCTTTTCAGTTACTCAGGCTCACAAACCCAGAGTCATCTTTAACATATCCCTCTCCCTCACCCCAACATTTTAGCCAATCAGTTACCAAATTGCCATCTGTTTATTCTGCCTATACAAGGTCAATTATAGCCATCCCCCTTTTCCCACTCACTTTATTGTTATCTTTCAGGTCTTCATTGTCTTTTTCCTGAATTATTGTAAAAATATTCTAATAAACAACTCTGACTTATTTTCTCTTCAATTTATTGTCTACATGGTCATTGAAGTCCTTCTCTCCTTTCCACTGACTGAACAACTACTAAATCACATTTATAAACATTTATTTTGCTACTCAAAAAATTCAAGTTGCTCCCTCCCATACATTTGTCACTGAAAACCTATCAAATATGGCTCTAAGCCCTATTTCCAGACTTATTATGTAAAGTTTCCTTCTTCATGCAACCTATCCCCAACCTAATTAGCCTGTTTGCAAAACTTTTAACATGATATTCTATGATTCACCTTGTGATTTTGTAATGTATCTCTTTCCAAAAATTCATCCCTGCATAATTCTGTACTGTAGACCCTCAGCTTCCTTCAAAGTTGAGTTTGAATGCCACCTCTTACATGACACCTATATTATCACCCTAATTTCCACTAGTCTGGTAAATATTCAATATTTACTTCAAAAGAATGTTGTCTGTATTCATAATGTACAATTATTTCACCTTATTTATAATGAATGCTTCTTAAAGGTAGGAACTGTTTTGGCTCTATTTTTCCAGCACTAAAACATTCCTCAGCATATAGCAGGGGCTTAATAAAGGCTTGGTGGAAAAATGAATGAACATAGACTTTTTACAAGTCAATTTCTGGAGAGAGAATAAAGGCAAGAGTTTTGCTGATCAGACACTTACAAGCTGTTTGGACTGGAATATATGGAAAACACATTTTTGTTTTTAAGAGACTATTGCCCCATTTACATTGATTTACTCCTACCCAAAATATTTGTTATATAGACATGGAATGAATATAGCATAACTTGTGGGTTGATCTTTTTGTTTGGATTTTAAGTTTACATTTTAATATATTTAGCCAAAACCAAATTGCCTCTTTCATATGATTTTCTCCTCATTCTAACACATGCATTGCTTGGCTTCCTGTTTCTGCTGCTGCATCTATTCAGTGTTATGCTCCTAATCATCTTCTTCCTTTTCTTCTTCCATAAAAGGAATGGGTTTGTTACAGCCGAGTTCTGATGCATGCATAACATCATAAACATGAGGCACTCTTTGCCCTGGGAAAAGTTGAAGGGCTTGAACAGATGTGTCTGGGATAAAAACATATCTTCAAAATTCCAAATGTTCTTTAAAACAGATCTGGTAGAGCAATGCACTGCATTATAATGTACTTCCCCAGGAGTAGTGAAATTCATAAAAGTTGTTGTCAGCCAATTCTCCAGAGGATGACTTCTGTTTCCTCTGATGTTTAATTTGAATGTTTGGCTGTAAAACATACCTGTAAGATATTAAAATGTATTTTTGCCTGAAAACTAAACTGTGTAGGATCAATAGGAAGAAATACTTGGCATTGTATGTGTTTAAATTTAGAATCTGAGATAGCAATTTCACCATTTATGATTCATTTAACAAATAATCATTTATTGGCTATTTTTTGTATGGCCCCATGCTAAGAGCTGCCACTTAAAACAAAGGATTCAACACAATTCTATTTTCAATAAAACATTCTAATATAATAAATCTTGAGATACAAGGATTGTTATACACTAGGACAACTCCATCTTAGAGGTGGGTAAATTGAGACCCAGAAAGTTTAAGATCACATAAACAGTAAGTGACAAGCAGGTTTTTAAATAAGATCCTCTGATTTCAGAGGTTTTACTCTTTCCACTCAACTACACAATCCCTTTTGAATTATCTAGTTGAGAAAAAAGGGATCATCATCAGAGAGGTTATTGTAATGGAAAACATACAGAATCTTGAATCTATGTTAAAATTTTATTTTTATATTTATTACATGGATGATCTTGGGCATGGCTTAGCCTCCATGGGACCAACTTTTCTTATCTGTAAATGAAAGTTTCACTTCTAAATCTGTGGTCTAATTAACAAATATATACACAGAGTGGAGCCAAGATGGTGGACTAGAGGGAGAAACTTGGAGTGATCTTCTACTCCAAACACCTCTAATACCTGTAAAATTTTACTGTACACAAATTTGAGAGCTACAGAAACCATGAAATGACAAAGAGAAACAAATCTCCAGCTGAAGGCAGCCTGGCAGGCCAACAGGAAGGGTTTATTGCACCAAGAACATGGTGCTTTCTCATGGGAGCTGTGTGGGCCCAGACCCCAGGTGGCCCCAAGCAGTGGCACAGGCTGGCCAGAGAAACTTCAGGAGAATGCATCACTAGCACCTGTGGAAGAGTCCAGACTTCTCAAAACATAAAAAAACAAAGATAAGGTAAAAGGTCAGCAGGGAATTCTGTTGGAACTGGGTTACAGAAGAGCATGGTCTGGTCCCTGCTCCCAGGGCAAGAGGTGGTGGAGGTGCAGTGTATCCTTCAGAGCTCCTGGCCTGCAAATCATAGGGGGATCAAGCGACCATTCAGAAGGCAAATACTTTTTCTTAGAACTGCTTGAATCTGGATTGTGTTCTTGGGTGGTGGTATTGGTGTGTGTGGCCAGTGCACCAGAGCTTGGGGTGTCTATAGAGAGGGCACCACCTCAGACCCTTGACAATATTTGTGAAAAACCCATAAATTTGGGACACAGGTCTCTCCACCCTGGAAACAGAGTTCTACCATGGCAAAGACCTCAAAAGTCAAGTAATTGGCTGGCAAGATGAGCAAGCAAAGGAAGTTCAATCAGACCATAGAATCCTTTTGGGGGGGACAAAAAGGAACAAAAAAGAAGCAAAAATACCTGCATCAAAAGCTTCCAAAAATATGAACTGGTTATAGGCCACAAAGGAGCTCAAGAAGTATTTTGAAAATCAAATAAAAGAAGTGGAGGAAAAATTAGGAAGAGAAATAATAATGATGCAAGAAAATCATGAAAAAGCAAGTCAAAAGTCTATTAAAGGAGACCCAGAAAAGTACTGAAAAAATGACACCTTAAAAATAGACTAACTCAAATGGCAAAAGAGGTCCAAAACATCAATGAGTAAAAGAATTCCTTAAAAAGCTGAATTTGACAGATGGAAGAGAAATTTCAAAAACTCACTAAAGAGAATAATTTCTTCAGAATTAGAGTGGAGCAAATGGAAGCTAATGACTTTATGAAAAGTCAAGATACTATAAAACAGATCCAGACAAATAAAAAATAGAAGGCAATGTGAAATATCTCATTGAAAAACCACTGACGTGGGAAATAGAGAAAGGAGAAATAATTTGAAAATTATACATCTACCTCAAAACCATGATCAAAAAAGGGCCTAGAAATCATACTTCTAGAAATTCTCAAAGAAAATTGCCCTCATATTCTAAAACCAGAGGACAAAATAGAAATTGAAAGAATTCACCAATTGCCTCTTGAAAAAAGATCCCCAAAAGAGAACTTCTAGGGATATCATAAACAAATTCCGGAGTTCCCAAGTCAAGGAGAAAATATTACAAGCTGTCAGCAAGAAAAAGTTCGAGTATTGTGGAAACACAATCAGGATAACACAAGACCTAGCAGCTTCTACATTAAAGGATCAAAGGGCTTATAATAAAATATTCTGGAGGTCAAAAGAACTAGAATTAAAACCAAGAATCACCTACCCAGAAAAACTGAGTATAATGCTTCAGGGAAAAATATGGTCATTCAATGAAATAGAGGAATTTCAAATATTCTTGATGAAAAAAACAGAGCTGAACAGAAAATTTGACTTTCAAATACAGGAAGCAAGAGAAGCATGAAAAAAACATAAACAGGAAAAAGAAATAATAATAAACTTATTAAAGTTGAACTATTTATATTCTCACATGGAAAGATGATAATTGTAACTCATGAAACTATTCTCAGTATGAGGATAGTTGAAGGGATGGGCACAGCACAGTATCAGTTAAATAGGAAGGGATGATATCGAAAAAATAAAATTAAGATGTGAGGGAGGAATATAATGAGAGAAGGAGAAAGGAAGAGGTAAAAAAAGAGTAAATTATTTCGGATAAAAGAGGCAAGGGAAAACTGTTACAATGGAGGGAAAAAGTAGGAAGGTGAAATGGAATGGGTCAACCTTACTCTCACTGAATTTGGCTTAAGGAGGGAATAACATACACACTCATTTGGGTATCATATCCTACAGGAAAATAGGGGGGAAGAGGATAAGAGAGGGGATGACAGAAGAGAGGGCAGACTTGGGGAGAGGGTAGTTAGAAGCACACACCAGTTTTTTTTTTCAAGTTTACTTGCAGCACTTTTATTTTTTTTTACACAATGATATTTTGGGCATTACCATTCTCAATTCTTAGAATGACTTATAAATTTTGGTATTCTATTTTCAAGAACATTAAGGCAATGAATAAACATTTTGCATAAATGAATTAGATGCATAACTTTATAGGTTGTAAATGCAAACTTTTTTGCAGCTCAAGGTTTGAGGAACTTAACCCTGACAAGAGACCTTTTTGGGAGAAAACAGTGGGTTAA
>CM053600.1:129039074-129108057 GCA_028646575.1 Pseudocheirus occidentalis | reverse complement strand
ACCACTACCACCATTATCCCTCACAGGATACTGATTTATTTGTACTAAGCCACATCCCTCACTGACCTAGAAGTTAACTATTTTTTCCCCTCAGATCAATGAAGTAAATAAACTTCAGTTAGTACTAACAGATTCATATGGCTCATTTTGAAGGATCTCATTGATATATAACTTTTGCATGCTAAGTAGGCTCCAGAATGTTGAATGGACTCCCTGTGTCAATCTTTTGGGAGAACATGGATGAAAATTGATTTAACATGGGCAGTTGTAGATGAGTCATGATGTGTACCATTACAAGGAAACCCCAAATTGATGGTATCATAGATCTTTTTGAGTATCTAAGTATTCTTAGTGGTAGTTTGAAGGTTTTTATCTGATGGCCACCCACTCCCTACACAGTTCTAGAGGGAAGCCTTGAGTAGGGAGCATGAGGATGGAATTGCTCCTCCTTTCTCCCTACCAATCTTGGCTGGTGATAGGACTGCTGGGCTTGCCTAGAAGTCCAAGCCATTCCCTTCCTTTTTTCAACAATCAAGCAAAGATGGTCCCCATGGTAAGAGCAGAACCTATGTCACAGAGTAATTGTTTTGTGCTACCTGAAAGCACACTAAATAATGAATTCCCTTTTTAAAATAAGAAGTGGTATTATAAACAAGAAATTAGATATCTTAAGGAATAAAATAGAAAAGATATCAATAAAATAAAACTCATGGTTCTCATTGCTTAAGTGGAAAGATTCCAATTTGCCATTCTGGTGCCTTTCTGTGTAACTCAAAACCCTTGGTATATTCTATATTTTTTTGGTTAGTTCTTTTTTTAAAATTGTTTTTATTGATTTGTTATTTATATATATTTAGTTTAAAAGATTTGGTTTTACAGTCCCTTGAGTTTCAAATTTTCTCCTCTCCCCTCAACCCCCAGCAGCACACAATCAAGTACAAGATCTGCAAATACTTTCACATTGGACATTAGTCATGTTGTATAGAAGAGTTGTAACCATTGGAATGAACAATAGAAAAGAGGAAACAAAAACAAAACATGAAAAAGAAAGAGAGAATGTAGTTTGCTTCAGTTTGCATTTAAACTCTGTTCTTTCTAGATCTTTCTCTGAATGTAGACATCTTCCATCCTGACTCTTTCAGAGTTGTCTTATAACATTGAGTTACTGAGAAGAGTCTAGTTTATCAAAGTTGGTCATCACACATACGTTGTGTCTGTCATTGTGTACAAATTTCTCCTGGTTCTGGTCTTCTCACTTAGCAACAGTTCTTATAAGCCTCTCCAGGTAAATATGAAGTCCATTTCCTCCTCATTTCTTATAGCACAACAGTATTCCATTACATTCATATACCACAACTTGTTTAGTCAGTCCCCAATTGATGGGCATCCCCTTAATTTCCATTTTTTTGCCACCACAAAAAGAGCTACAATAAATATGTTTGTAGATATGGGTCTTCCTCCCATTTCTATGATCTCTTTGGGATACAACCCCAGAAGTGGTATTATTGGGTCAAAGAGTATGCAATTATTTATAGCCCTTTGGGCATAGTTCCAAATTGCTCTCTAGAATGGTTGAATCAGTTCACAACTCCACCAACAATGCATTAATGTTCCAGTTTTTCCACATCCTCTCCAGAACTTGTCATTTTCCTGTTTTGTCATCTTAGGCAATCTGACTGGTGAGATGTGCCACCTCAGAGTTGTTTTGATTTGCATTTCTAAAATCAGTAGTGATTTGAAGTATTGTTCCATATGCTTATAGATATCTTTAATTTCTGCCTCTGAAAATTGCCTGTTCATATCCTTTTACCATTTATCAATTGGATAATGACTTGTATTCTTATAGATTTTACTTAATTCTCTTTATATTTTAGAAATGAGGCCTTTATCAGAGAAACTGTTTATAAAAACTCTTTCCCACTTTTCCATTTCCCTCTTAATCTTGGTTACATTGACTTTGTACACAAACTTATCAATTTAATGTAATAAAGAATATCCATTTTGCATTTTATAATGCTCCCTAACTCTTTTTTGGTAATAAAGTCTTCCCTTATCCCTAAGTCTTACAGGTAAACTTTTCCTTGAGAAGCACACACTTTTGAAAAGGGACAGGGTCAAAGTAGAAAGTAGAATAAGTGGGGCACAGGATAGGTTGTAGGGAAATATAGCTAGTCTTTTGCAATACAGCTATTATGGAAATGTTTTGTGTAACTACCTATGTACAAACTATATTGAATTGCTTATCTTCCCAGTGTGGGGTGAGGGGCATGGATGAGAAGGGAAGAAGAAAAGAAATCTGGAAATCAAAGTTTTAAAAACAAATATTAAAAAATGTTTTTATATGCAACTGGGAATTAAGATATATAGGTGCTGGGATATAGAAATTCATCTTTCCATACTAGAAATTTATAGGGGGTAAGGGGCAGAATATAAGAAAAAGCAAATTGGGGTAAGGGGTATTTAATATGATTTCTATTTTGAGATGGGGGTAGGGGAAAGATGGGGAGAAAATTTGTAACTCAAAATCTTGGGGAAATGAATGTTGAAAGCTAAAAATAAATTTATTCTTTTAAATTAAAAAATACATACATAGCCATATGCCTATATACATACATACATACATTTCAAAGATTTTATACCAATTAAAAACAATGATGCAGGAGATAATTTAATATAACACAAGAAATGGTTTGATAATTATATATCCCTGTTTCTTCCTAATCCTGTGGCCTTTTTTTCCCCCAAATGATAACCTTATGTCCTGTGCTGCATACCCATAAAGAAATACGACTACTGAATGTCTGAAAGAAAGCTAAATACAATGCTTTCTTTGCATCATGCTAAGGTACTTACTTCAATTTGTTGGAGACACAACTCAATAGTCAATCATTTATAGCCCGTTATATTTTAGGCATGATGCTAAGTTCTGGGCAAAAATGTAAGAAAAAAAAGATTTCCTGTCCTCAAGGAGCTTACAATCTAATGAGGGAAGAAAATACATAAAAAGAAGCTGAAAATGTGGGGAGGGAAGAGGACTGAATGCTAGAGGGTGACCCATGGAGGACTAGTCAAGGACTGAAAACCAAGCTGAGCAGCTCATGAGAAATAAAATTAGCAAGAAAATTCTGAGCCCTCTACAAAGGAATGCTTTGTAAGGAGTCCACTCATCAAACCTCCAGTCCTTCAATCAGAGGAGAGAGGAAATTGAATGTGCTCTGGAGGTATTGAGTTTCTGGAGTTGAATCAGTCTCTATTATGGTGGAATTTCATCATGAGCATATCCTGAGGAGGTATGCTATTATTGGAGTCAAAACCAAGCAGAGAAGGTGATAGGATAGATAAGGTTCAGAGTGGGCAGGTACAAAGTCCAACAGAAGCTCCTAGAATCACCAACATTATAGGAGAGCTGTAACCTTTCATGGCCTTTGATTTCCAGCATTTGCAGAATTAGACCAAAAACACTTGCCTTGATAGTATCCCTGACTGAGTTGAAGAATTTTGTTTCACTCCCAGTTGAAGAGCTCTGTACTCTTATATGTTCTTTGATATATTCTAACCTCAATAATTTCTCTAATTTCTGTTGGGTGCCATTTTTATGAAGAGGCTTATAAGCTCTTTGTGGTATGTGTGTGGGTATGCATCCATATATGTGGGGGGGCAGGGGGATATGCATTCATGCATGTGTATGTGTATATGTGTGTGTGTGTGACTATGTGTGTAAAGCTGGAATTTGGTGGGAAGAGGCTACTAGCACTGCAAGCTAAGAACTACCCTCTGAAAAAGATGAGAGAAGCAGATTTCATTCTGATCCATTTAGCATTATATCACTATAAAGGATGTATTTGATATAGAGATCTTGACATATAATCACACGTATATAAAGACAGAACTTTATAACTCTCTTAAAGACTAGAGAAAAAAACCTTCCATGTTTGGTAGATACCAACCTGTAGGCATTGTCAGCATGGTCTTTCTACTTTCCTTAAAAATATGCAAGACTGGGGTGGCTAGGTGGTGCAGTGAATAGAGCACTGCCCCTGGAGTCAGGAGGATCTGACTCCAAATCCAGCCTGAGACACTTAATTCAAAACTAGAATGTGAGCTTGGGTAAGACACTTAAGCCAAATTGCCCTACCTTCCCCCAGACCTGCCCCACCCAAAAAAAAGAAAAAAAAAAAGGAAGATTTCACAGAGGACTTCCGGGAACAAAGATGGTGGAGTCAGCAGTAAATTGGCATAACTCTTTCATATTCATTTCCAAACAATCATAGACCAGCACTCCAGAATTAATCCTGAAAAAGTAGAACCAGCACAATTACTTGGTGAATCAATATTCTATCCCAAGAAACTTGGAACATTGACAAGAAAGGTGTGTCTCATAAAGGGTGATACCATAAACAAATTAGAACAGCTGAGAATGGTCTATTTGTCAGATCTGTGGGGAGGGGAAGAATTTATGACCAAACAAGAGATAGAGGACATTACAAAGTACAAAATAGATAATTGTGGTTATATTCAATTAAAAAAAAAACTTTTGCACAAACAAAACCACTGCAACTATGATTAGTAGGAAAGCAGAAAGCTGGGAAACAGTTTTTTATAGCAAGTTGTAAATCCAGGCATGAGCAGCTTTCTAGAGGACTGCTGCTGTGAACAGCTTTCAAGATTCCAATTACACAGTATAGTGAACTCTCTATCCAGTAACAAATCAGAGCAAAATATTCACAGAAAATCAAAATACAGTATTCACCTTGTCACAACTCAACAACTTATCACAGCAATGACCACATGGTTTTCACCAAAGTGGTCACATAGTTTTAGACAAAGTAGAGTCATGAAGTAACTCAATCATTCAATCATCCTTAAAGAGGCTTGCCTCCTTCAAGGATACAAAGTACAAAGGCTAATGTCCTCCACCCCTGGGTTGCAATCAAGTTACAATATCATCAGTCACTACTCAGTCTCTCTTAAGGGGTGGTGGAAAGTACAAAGGCCATCTTTTTGCCTTAACTCAAGGCAGGCTGTTAGCTCCCACAATTCCTCTTCCATGGTCTTAGCTACTGCCTGAACCTAACCAATTGCCACCTGAGTTCAAAGGCAGACACTTCCCAGTTCTTTGTCCAGCTCTTCATGCAGTTCATGCTCCATACTGAAACTCACAGTGTCTAGTCCACCTCAAGTTCTTCACAGTTTCTGTTCCTGGGAAGAGAAAACTTAACAGGGCCACAGCAATATCTACACCCATCAAGCTTAGCAAAATTGTAACAATATTAACACATGGCTGGCACTATCATCTCAATTCACTTTCTGCCTGTAAAATCAACATGGACCCAAAACAGACAGACAAAGTACTGACACCACAGTCATGTTTTCTCTGGCAGCTCCAGCTGGCCCTTTGACAGCTTCGGGTGGTTCTCAGAAGCTCTCAGCAGAAGTTCCCAGAAGAAAAGCCTCAGCAGAATATCTGTTCTCAGAATCAAAATTACTTACTCCAGCTCCATTCTCATTTTCCTTCTCAGTTCTCAATTCTCAGGTTAATTCTCAGTCCAGCAGTAGCAGTCCAGCCTCCAGATGCTTGCTGAGAGAAATTCTCTCTGTCTGTCTCCCTTCCTCCCTCCCTCCGTCCCCACCTCTCTCTCTCGCTGTCTCTCTCTGTCTCTCACTGTCTCTGTCTCTCTCTGTCTCTGTCTCTCTGTCTCTCTCTGTCTCTCTGTCTCTCTCTGTCTCTCTGTCTCTGTCTCTCTCTCTGTCTCTCTCTCTCTCCCTCTGTGTGTGTGTCTCTCTCTGTCTCTTTCTCTAGCAACAGCTTCTCTGCCTCCCTGATGCTTTTCCCAAGAAGTACAGTATTAGTTCCTCCCTGTTCAGACCTTCACTGTTATGTCACATCTATGACTGATATTGAAATATGTTTTACATGACAGCACAACTATTTCAAATTACCTACATTTTTTTGGAAGAGAGGAAGGGAGGGGAAAAAGGAGGGAGAGAGAATAATTTGCAATTCAAAACCTTGTAAAAAATGAATACTTCAAATTGTCTTGACATGTAATTGGGAAAAATAGTTTGAAAATTTATGCAAGATTCCAAGTCATATAGATCTATAACAACTGTAAAGTTCCTGTTTGTATCGACCCCCATGAACACATGCCATAATTACATATATACATACATTTAACACCATTTAATAAGATAAAATTTTCCCTTTTGTGGATTTTGCAAGACTTACTTTGAACTAAATTACTTGTTTGTTTTTTGTCCCTGTTCCCTTACTCTTTTTACATCTTTTCTAAATTCTTCTCCCCACCATATACACTAGTCTATAAAAATAATCATAATCATAATCACTGGGACTGGCTAGGTGCCCCAGTGAATAGAGCACCGGCCCCAGAGTCAGAAGGACCTGAGTTCAAATCCAGCCTCAGACACAATACACATAAAAGTAGCTGTGTGACCTTAGGCAACTCACTTAACCCCATTTGCCCTACCTTCCCTCCTCTAAAAAACAAAAAGTAATAAAAATCATAATTGTTAGAATCAAATATCATAGCATTTCAATGTATGGATTGTTCTCTCTCTCTCTCTATATATATATATATATGTATGTATGTATGTATAAAACTTATTTGATACATCATATAACATCTAACATAATGTATAATAAATAACATAATAAATTTCCATATAAGTACATACATGTCTGTATGTATATATATATATAGATATATCTATGCATATATATGTATATTTAAATTTTTATCCTTACAAGAGCCCTCTGAAGTAGGTATTGCAATGCTTATTATGTCTATTTTTCAAATGAGGAAACTAAAGCTCAGAGGTCAAGTGACTTGGAAAGATTCCTATAGTCAGCAAAATCCTATTAGCCTACGTACCTGCCTCTGACTCTTTTGCCATTAGTGCATGACCTAGCTGCTCAGACCTCATTCTCTAATTCCATTTAATAAAGTATTCTAGGATACAGTAACCACTTTCTGAGTTAATTATGTGGAGTAAGAATTCTCTAAGTATATGTTTCTAAAACCACCATGCTGGATCCAAATGGAACTTTGTTATATGAGCAGATTGTAAAATTTTCAACATGAGCAATATATACCATTGTTGTTTTCTATATCTAAGAAAGTGACAGAGAAAATGTCAACAATGTAGACTAAATTTAAAAGTGTATTATGAAGGCAGTTGTTTATTTAGAGAAATGATTTTTAAACATTTAGCAGAAAAATCCTGCATATAGCAGCATAAAACATCATATACACTACCTTTTAAAATTCATTCAGATTTAAAAATTAAAATTCAATATGATTTATTAACATTTTCTACATCACTTTCTTATATCTAGACAATCCAGAAAATTCTTTCATTTGTAGTATTTGTCTATTTATGAGGTACAAATATTCACACTTAATATTTAACACTTGATTGTCATAACCAAGCATGAGTCAACTCCATAAAACCCCTAGACTCTCTCACTGTTTCTTAACATCCTTAAGATAAAATGGGGCTCACAGCTTGCTCAGCAACTTATTTGCCCACCTCTTCCTCTCACAATGCAATTAGAGAATCCTATCTTTTTGTTTATATCTCTTTAATGAGATTTGTTAGCTTAGTTCTTCAAAATTTATTGTTTTTGTGTGGCATTTTGCTCTCACCTACCCTGTGCCCCATAATTCCCTCTTGTTGATAATGGTTTTCAAGGCTTTGGAAACCATAAATATTGTTTTGCAGAATGTTATATAATTTGATACATAGATTCATCAATACATCATAAACATGTGAATTAGTCTCATAACATTTGTCATATGTGAGGTTAAACCTATATTTAGAGAATTATTAAATGGAATATACATTAGGTGATAATGAAAATTATTCAATGTACACCTTCATTCAATAAGTGATATCAAATACAAAGTGACATATTTTGGATTTTCTAGGAAACAAAGAATCTGATTTGAAATTATTGCCAAGAAATTAGAACTGGAGAAAGCATTTTAGCCTAACTACCCCATGATTATTAAAAAAGACACATTTGATTACAAACAACCTGCCACTGTTTTTGCACAAATTCAATGCAACTAGGATTGGAAAGGAAATAGTTAACTGGGAGAAAATATTTGCAGCAAGTTTCTCTAAGTCTATAATTTCCAAAGTATATAGGAAACTAATTCAAATTTATAATGACAAAAGACTCTCTCCAAATGTGGTGATCAAATAATATGAACTGGCAATGCCAGAGAAGAAAGTGTGTGTGTGTGTGTGTGTGTGTGTGTGTGTGTATATATATATATATATATGTATATATATATATATATATATACAGAGAGAGAGAGAGACAGAGAATAAGAAACAATGCTCTAAAATTAATGATTAGAGAAATTTAAATTAAAGCAAGTCTGAGGTTTCACTTTACATCCATCAAAATGACAAATCTGGAGAAAAAAAAGCAACAAATGTCGGAGATGCTGTAGGAAAACAAACCTATAATTTCATGTTTGATAGAACTGTGAACTGGATTTGTCATTCTAAAAATCAATTTGGAATTATGCTCAAAAGACACTAAATTTTGCATTATGATGTTCCATGATCTTCCAATAATATTGCTATTAGGTCTGCATCTCCAAATAAATCAAATAAAGAGAAAATGAACCTATATATATAAATGGATTTACAATTTAAAAAAACTAAAAGTTGCTTTATAAAAATTCCCTCATTTTTTTTCAGTCAAAACAACTGCAAACTTGAAAAACTATTTTCAAGTTTAGGCAATTAATCCCAAAGCAATTCAGAAAAATCCTGGAGTAACAAGAAATCCAATTATCCTTTAGATCTTTCAAGGCACTAATTTATGTAGAGAGATCATGGTAACTAGCATTTCAAATGTATCTTTGATCCTATCAGCATAAATACTCCTTATCCCTGTACAATAAACAGGCCATCCAATTTTCCTCACACTGCAGAATTCTAGTCCATGGCCTTCTTTAAATTTGTCATAGTAGACTCAGTCAATACACTAGAGGCCTTCCTCTGGGTCTTTTAATATTCCATAGATACAACTATAACATTCAAGCTGTCTATCTATTATACCCTGTTCATGCTACATGACCTTTTTTAGTCATATATGTCATGGTTGATGTCTTTTATGCCACTTCTCATGTGTAAGTCATTGCCTCTAATATGCTACAACTCACCATTCATTTTTCCATTTCCCACCGTCTGAATTTCTTTCTTCTGAGAACATGATGTTCCATGATTCACAGTCATATAGCACCACTGGGAGAATATTAGTTTTTAAAAGATGGGCTTAGGCAGCAAAGAACAGTTATGGAACACTGAACACGCTGCTCAGTTTCCCAAATGTAATGCAGCCCACTTTTGCCTCCTTATTAATTTCTGGTACCAGTTTGTTACATTTAAAATATCTTTTAAAATTCTTCCTCCCTCTTTCCTTCCTTCCTCCCTTCCTTCCTTCCTTCCTTCCTTCCTCCCTCCCACCCTCCCTCCCTCTCTTTCTTTTTCTTTCTTTCTTCCTTCCTTTCTTTCTTTCCTTCTTTCTTTCTTTCTTTCTTTCTTTCTTTCTTTCTTTCTTTCTTTCTTTCTCTTTCTTTCCTTCCTCCCTTCCTCAACAATTTATTAAAGACACTGATTTAGGTGCTACACATGCAAATACAAAAGTGAAATTTTCCTTGTTTTCAAGGAGCTTAATTTCTACCGGAGAAGGGGTTGGGAAATATATAGAGATGCAGTAAATACTGTACATGTACATATACATACATGCATGCACACATACACATATATAAGTGCATGCATATAAGCATGCATATGTGCATACATATGTGTGTATATATGCATGTATATTTGTATAAGGATGACACAAATAGAGGAATCTGGATTATCCTCTTGTAGGAATGAACACAAGTTGAACTTCTAAGGAAGGCAGGGATTTGATCAGGGACAACTGAGGATCTTATGGACAAATTTGGTGAATTGCATATCTAAATTAATGTCATAATCTGAACAACATACATTATTAATTCACTAGTGTTTTCCATGCATAGATTGTTAGATCAAACTCTTACAAATGGACATGAATTTCTTTGAGGAAGAACTTTAATATTCAGAGGTTTAATTCAATGATGCCATCTAAAGTTCATGGAAAACTTCTTCTATAGTGGGAATTGTTTACCTGTTTTTGTTTATGTCTTCAACATCTTTGGGAGTCTGGTGAAGCCTATGGACACTTTATCAGAATACTGATTTTAAATATAGAAAAGATATTGTATAAAATAATAAAATAAACCAATTATATCCAGATGCAGTCATCAGTATATTAAAAGAAATTCACAGATCCCTGATTAAGAAGCCTTAATAGGGAATTTCTCTTCTACTTGAACATTGCACAGAATGCCCTTGAGAGTGGTGAATATTCAAGTGTACATATTTCTCATTATTTTATGCATGATTTAATATTGACAGTTAAAGAATCATTTAACAAAGTTTTCTCTGAGGTTTCACCTATCAAGGAATTTTGTAGGATCTTAAAATATCTATGGGATTCATATCGATGAAAAATAACCTTTAAGGCTTCATTTCACTCTAAGGGTGCGAATACTTTTTTTCAATCAACCAACGATGTAATGTTGCATTATCTATACCTCTTATTCAGTGTCATGGCTGTGAAGGTTCAAAAACCTGCTTATTAATAAATCTTTAGGTTATATTTCCAAAGTTTTGGTAGATGTTAGAGCATAGGTATATAAAACCATAATTAATGAAACATTATTTATAACTCTTAAAATTTTTTGTTATTTATTTTTAAAATAAAAAAATCCAAATTCTCTCCCTCCCCCTGCCTTCTGCATCACACTGAGAAAGCAGACAACATAACATCAGTTATATATGTACAATCATGTAAAACATATTTCTATCTTAACCATATCACAAAAAAGAACAAAAACAAAGTGAGAAAATTATACTTCTTGTACTCAGTATCCATTAGTTCTCTCTCTGGATATAGATAGCAGTTTTCTTCTTAATTCCTTTGTAATACTCTTGGATCCCTGAAACTGTAAGAGAAGTTGTCCTCAGTTGATCACAATTACAATACAGATATTACAGTGTAAAATGATTTCCTGGTACTGTTCACTTCACCCCACATCAGTTCACATATTTTCCCATTTTTTCCCCTGAAACCATGCCCCTTGTCCGTAGCACAATAACAGTTCATCACAATCATATGACACAACTTGTACAACTATCCCCAATTGATGGGCATCCTCTCAGTCCCCAATTCTTTGCCACCACAAAAAAGCTACTACAAATATTCCTATATGTACAGATTTTTTTCCTTTTTTCTTTATCTTCTTGGGGTACAGACCCAGCAGTGGTATTTATGGGTCAGAGTATGTACAGTTCTTCAATATCCCTTTGGACATAGTTACAAAACATTCAGCAGAATGGTTGGACTAGTTCATAACTCCACCAATAATTCATTAGGATACCTATTTTCCCTCATCTCTATCCAATCTAGCATTTGTCATTACTGAGGGGTGTGAGGTGGTATCTTAGAGTTGCTGTAACCAGCACTTCTCTATTCAATAGTTATTCAGAGGATTTTTATGTGACCATAGGTAGCCTTCATTTTTTTCTGAAAACTTCCTGTTCATACCCTTTGACCATTACCAATTCAAGAAAAAACTTTAATTTATAAATTTGACTCTGTTCACTATGTATTTGAGAAATGAGGCCTTTATAAGATAAACTTGCTGAAAAACTTTTTCATATTATTTTATTTTCTATGATACTTTTTAACAAAACATAGTTTCCCTGATTATCTCTTATAATTTGGGTCTATTTTCATTTTTCCTTTGTCTGAGATCATAATTGATACCCCTGACTTTTACCTCAGTTAAAGTGTAATGTAATCTTCTCCCAGACCCTCATTTTAACTACACATATGTAGCTTTCTATTTCAAGTATGTCTCTTATAAACAATATATTGTTGATTTCCAATTTCTTGTTCATTGTCCTGTCTTCTTAGTTTTGGGGGGTAAGTTCACTCCATTAACAGTCACAGTTATGATAGTACTAACTACATATTTTCCTCCATCCTATTTTCTTCTCCTCATCCATCTCCCTCTTTTATCATATGCCTGATCAAAAGACTTTTTTTGCTTCTGCCTCCATTACTCCATCCTCCATTTTATCATGCCTCTTCTTTTCTCTTATTTCTTTCCCTCCCATTTCCATGTTAGGCACATACCCAACTGAATACAACCTGCCCCCCAACAGACACATATTTCCCTCTTCAATTCAAGTCTGATTAGAGTAAGCTTCAATCATTATCTTCACTCCATTCTTTCATTTCTCCTACTGTCATCAAAGCCCTTTCTTGTATTTCCTTTCATGTGACATAATTCTCCCCATTTTCCCACTGCATCCCTCTTTCTAAATGCTTCAGTTTTTTTATGTCTTCCCAACATAATCAACTTGCACCCATGCTCTCTGTTTATATAGACTGCTTCCAATTGCCTTGATAAGCTAAAGGTCTTAGAAGTTGCATGCATTATCTTCCCATATAGAAATGTAAATAGGTTAACTTAATTGAATTTCTTTTTTAAAAAACATTGGCTTATATTTATTTTAAAAATAGGCATTTATATGCCTTTTTAAATTATTTATTTTTAGTTTTCAACATTCATTTCCATAAGATTTTGAGTTCTAAATTTTCTCACCATCTTCCCTCTAACCCCCAACCCAAGATAGCAATCCTACTGAATACCTCTTTCCCCAATCTGTTATCTCTTTGTATTCTCCCCTATTCCCCCTCTAACTTTCTAGTAGGGCAAGGTGGATTTCTATACCCCAGTGCCTATATATCTTATTTCCCAGTTGCATATACAAAACCATTTTTAACAGTTGTTTTTAAAACTTTGATTTCCAGATTGTTTCCTGTCTTCCCTCCTCCCCTACCCCCACTGGGAAGATAAGCAATTCAGTATAATTTATACATGTGTAGTTATGTGAAAGATTTCTGTAGAAGTTGTATTGTGAAAGACTAACTATATTTTCCTCCATCCTATCCCACCCACCATTTAATCTATTTTCTACTTTGTCCCTGCCTCTTTTCAAAAGTGGGTGCTTCTAAGTACCGTCTCCCCCAGTATGCCCTCCCTTCTATCATTCCTCCCCTCCTCATCCCCTTACCCCTATTTTCCTGTAGGGCAGGATACCTAAATGAGTGTGTATGTTATTCCCCCCCTTAAGCCAAACTCTGTAAGAGTAAGGTTGACCCATTGTCTTTCACTTTCCTGCTCTTCCCCTCCATTGTAACAGTTTTCTCTTGCCTCTCTTATATGAGATAATTTACCCTAATCTATTATTCCCTTTCTTCTTCTCTCATAATATATCTCTGTAGTCTCAATTTTATTTCTTAGATATCATCCCTTCCTATTCAACATATACTGTGCACTTTATCTATGTATACTTTTACACACATATACACACTCACATATGTATTTATATACCCATACACTCTCCTATGCATACACACACACACAGACACACATATTTCCTTCAAATATTCTCATACTGAGAAGTCTCATGAGTGACAATTATCATTTTTGCATGAAAGAATATAGTCTAACTTTAATAAGTTCCTTATGATCTCTTTTTCCTCTTTGCCTTCTCATATTTCTCTTATTCCTTGTATTTGAAAGTCAAATTTTCTGTTCAGCTCTGGTTTTTTCATCAAGAAAACTTGAAAGTCCTCTATTTCATTGAATGACCATATTTTCCCCTGAAGCATTATATCCAGTTTTGATTGGTAGGTGATTTTTGGTTTTAATTCTAGCTCCTTTGACCCCTGGAATATCGTATTCCAAGCCCTTTGATCCCTTAGTGTAGAAGCTGCTGGTTCTTGTATTATACTGATTGTGTTTCCACAATACTCAAATTGTTTCTTCCTGACAACTTGTAATATGTTCTCCTTGATTTAGGAACTCTGGAATTTGGCTATGACATTCCTAGGAGTTTTCTTTTTGGGATCTTTTTTCAAGAGGTGATCAGTGAATTCTTTCAATTTCTATTTTTCCCTCTGGTTCTAGAATATCAAGGCAATTTTTAATAATTTCTTTCAGGATGATTTCTAGGCTCTTTTTTTGACCATGGATTTCAGGTAGTCCAATAATTTTTAAATTATCTTTCCTGGATCTATTTACCAGGTCATTGTTTTTGTTTTTTTTTTGTTTGTTGGTTGGTTTTAATGAGGTATTTCACATTGCCTTCTATTTTTTCACTTGTTTGGATATGTTTGTACCTTGAGTTCTCATAAAGTCATTGGCTTCTCTTTCCTCCAATATAATTTTGAGGGACTTATTATCTTCAGGGACTATTTGAAATTTCTTTTCCATCTGGCCAATTGGGCTTTTAAAGGCATTTTTTCGCCAATTGGCTTTTTGGGCCTATTTTGTCATTTGAGTTAGCCTATTTTTTAAGGTGTTATTTTCTTCAGTATTTTTGTGTGTCTCCTTTAGCAGACTGTTGCCATGTTTTTCATTATTTTCTTCCATCATTCTCATTTTTCTTCCCAATTGTTTCCTCTACTTCTCTTACTTGATTTTCAAAATCCTTCTTGATCTACTCCCTGGCCTATAACAAATGCATATTTCTCTTGGAAGATATTGATCCAGGTGTTTTGACTTCTTCTGATCCCATGTTTTGCTCCTTTTTGTCCCCCAAAAAGGATTCTATGGTCTGATTGAGCTTCCTCTGCTTGCTCCTCTTGCCAGCCAATTACTCGACTTTTGAGCTCTTTGCTTCCAGAGCAGAGATCTGTAACCCAAATTTCTGGTGTTTTTCAAATGTTCTCAGAGATCTGAGGAGAGCATTCTCTCTACAGAGACCCCAAGCTCTGGCACACTGGGCACACACCCCAGCACCATCACTCAAGACTGTGATACAGATCTAAGCATGTCAATGCAAGAGTGATCACCTGCTGAATGGTCTCTTGGTTCCCCTACAATCTGCAGGCCTGGGCCTCTTGAGACAGCTACTTGGCAGCAACTGCAGCCACCCCACCTTCACCACTTTTCACCATGGGAGCAGGGGCTGGACTTCACCCTTCCATCACCCACTTCCAACAGAGTTCCCATTCACCTTTTACTTTCTCTTTGGTGTTTATGGGTTGACAAGTCTGGAAACAACTACAGCTCCTAGTGATTCACTCCATTGAACTCTACTCTGGCCAGTATGGGCCACTGGTTTAGGTTGCCACAGGTCTGGTCACAGGGGGTTCACACAGAACTGTGCTTGGCTCCCAGTCTGATGTGATAGACCCTTTCTATTGGCCTGCCAGACTGCCTTCAGTGGGAGATTTGTTTCTTTCTGTCTCTTTGTGGGTTCTTTAGCTCTAAAATTTGTTTTACTGGTATTAGAAGGTGTTTGGAAGAGGAGCAATGCAAAGTTCCAGCTTCTACTCCACCATCTTGGCTCTGCCCCCTCCATCCACTTTATTGAATTTCTTATTATATATATTTCATGTTTATATCTTTATGCTTCTCTTGATTCTTGGGTTGGAATATCAGATTTCCTATTCAGCTCAGCTCTTTTCATGGGGAATATTTGAAAGCCTTCTATTTCATTAAGTACCTATTTCCCCCCTGAACGATTATACTTTATTATACTTATATTATCATTTTTCTGAGTAGTTAATTCTTGATTGTGAAACTAGTTCATTTTCCTTCCAGAGTAAGATATCCAAAGCCCTCTGCTCCTTTAATGTGGAAGCTGCTAAATACTGTGTGATCCTGATTGTGACTTCATGATATTAGAAATTTTTTAATATTTTCAATATTTTCTCCTTGATCTGTCAGTTCAGGAATCTGGCTATAATATTCCAGGGAGTTTTCATTTTACTATTTATTTCAGGAGGTAATTGGTGGATTCTTTCAATTTCTAATTTACCTTTTGAATCTAAGATGTCATGGAAATTTGCCTTTAGAATTCCATGAAATATGATCTCTACGGTTTTTTTATCATGATTTTAATGTAATCTAATGAGATATTTTACATTTTCTATTTTTATTCATTCTTTTATCTGTTTTATTTTTTCTTGATGTCTTCTGGAATCATTAGCTCCCACTTGCCCAATATTAATTTTTAAGGAGTTATTTTCTTCAGTGGATTTTTGTGCTTCTTTCTCATTTGACCACTTCTGGTTTTTAAGAAGTTCTTACTTCAATGAAGTGCTTCTTTTACCATTAAGCTAATTCTGTCTTAATGATATTTTCTTCAGTACTTTTAAACCTCTTTTAGCAAGCTCTTAATTCTCTTTCCTTAATTTTCTTGCATTACTCCATTTCCCCTTGATTTTTTCCTATACCACTCATCCATTTCTTAAACTCTTCAAGGTATTCTTGATGGGCTTTGTCCATTACCATTTTTTGAGTTTTTGTTTCAGTTGTTTGCATATTATTGTCTTCTGAATTTATTCTTGGCCTCCTAGCCAGTGGTATTTTTTTCTCTTTTTTGGTCAACTTATTTATATATTTATCTATTTATCTATCTATTTATTCATTTGTTCATTCATTTGTTCATTCGTTCATCAGTCCATCCATCTATCTGTCTATCCATCCATCCATCCATCTATCTATCTATCTATCTATCTATCTATCTATCTATCTATCTATCTAGTTATTTTGTTATTTATTTATTTCGCTGTTTGCTCATTTTTCCAGCCTATTTATTGACTTTGACCTTCATGTTCAACTTGGGCTCTACTCACATAGTTGTGGAAAGACATTGTCCCATTCTTCAGACTTTTTTCATATCTCTGTTCCAGAGATAATTTTGGGAAACTGCAAAATTTTGGTGCTTCCAAGGGGGTGAAGTGAAAAATTAATGTTGGATGGTATTATATACTCTAATATTTCCTTTTTAATCCATCCTCAGACCCCAACTTTTGAAGAACAGGTTACAAAGTGCATAACTGAGTAATGTGATTATTCCCTATCCCCAGAGTATCTGCCTAAGCAGAGATCACTCCTTTTCTTTACCCCATAAATAGAAAGCAGCTTGACCTAAGCCCCCAATTCCAAGGGGATGACTCTTGTATCTTTGCCTCTTCTAATCAAATTTTAGGGTGATCTGGTCTAAAAGAAGGGAGACAAAGCCAGTAAACTCTTGATTGAGATTAATTATGTTTTCTCGTATCAAGAATGCAGGATGCAGCTATTTCTCATAAAGTGATTGGCATTTCTTGGATGTCAGAGAGAGGTGTGATAAGTCTTATCCAAAAACCAGTTCCCTTTTCCTAGCTGCAGATTGATTCTAAGGATTAGCTTTGCCTCTAAACAATGATGCAATAGATAGAAACTGAGAACTATTAACTTGTCTTCTCATTAAAATGTCCACAAATCAGAATCTTACATTTGTCAGGGGAGGTACAAATGATGTACTGTCAGACCAATCAGAAGATACATCTAGGTATAAAAGATGCTGTTACTCCTCACTCCAGATTTTTGCAACAAATGGAGGCTAAGTTCTATTTGTTATTCAGTTGCATGGCCCGGCTAATAAAAGGTATCTTGCTCAGAGAATTGCCTCAGTTTGCTCTTTGTTAAATTCTGGTCACAACAGTGTTTCTGATCACTGCTCTCCTGGATATTTATCTATAGAAAATGCTCCTATTCCTCCTCTCTAGCAAGAAGTGCTAATGGTACTCTTGGCCCTAGAACTATGACCTCCTTCACTTCTTTCTTTCAGGAGCAAGCACTAGCTTTATTTTCATTACCTACAAACTTTAACCAAGGCCCTTGCTCCCTTGTGACCAACTAATCACAAGTTCTCCTCCCCATTCAGAGAACCGTGACCCAGAACTGCACATGGGTAATAGAGTTGTCAATAAGTGCCAGCCAAACCAATGCCAACAAAGGATTCCCTTCAACCTTAATTTTTTTTTACCACTTGACTAATCCTTTTGCCATATCTGTGCTGATAGATTCCAAAATGGCTACTGCTTTGTCTCAGCTGGTGCTGCTACAGTGTATGCTGGAGTATCCCACCTTCTGGTATGACAGACCTTTCCTGTCAACCTCCTAAGTTGTGTCAGGCTAGAAAAATGACTTACTCAGTTGTTTTGTTGGCTCTGATGATTGAAAATTCAATTTCAGGTGTTATTATAAGGTTCTTTATAGGAGAATATTGGGGGAGTTTGGCTAGGTTGATGTGTCTATTCAACCGTTGTAGCTTTCCCCTCCTCGTACTTTCTTAGTATTGATGTTGAAGTGATTTTCCCACAGTTTAATAATCTACATTTCTTGGGGAGGGAAAGGAAAGGGCAGAATGGAGATTCTGAATTTGTAATTGTTTTGATATAACAAGTTCCCACTAGAACAGTGCTTTTTAGCAAGATAAAAAACATTTTCTTTTCTTTAATAGTGCCCTATTTTTTCCAAATACAGATAAAGACAATTTTCAACATTCATTTTTTTAATTTACTTGCTTATTTACTTTTAGTTTACATGATTCAGTTCCATAATCCCTTAAGTTTCAAATTTTTTTCCCTCCCTTCCCCCCCACCCCTCCATGGCAGCATGCAATCAAGTACAGGATCTGCAAATACTTTCATATTGTACAATAGTCTGGTTGTATAGAAGGGGTGTAACCAATGGAGTGAACAATGGGAAAAAGAAAGAAAACCAAACATTAAAAAGAACAATAGCATGTAGATTCCTTCAATCTCCATTTAAACTCTGTTCTTTCTAGATCTTTCCCTGAATGTAGACATCTCCTTCCATCCCAAGACTTGTAGAGTTGTCTTATACCTGTGCATTGCTGAAAAGAGTCCAGTTTATCAAAATTGTTTGTCACACATATGACGTGTCTGTGTATTTCCTGGTTCTGCTCTTCTCTCTTAGCATCAGTTTGTATAAGCTTCTCCAGGTGAATATGAAGACCATCTCCTCCCCATTTCTTATAGCACAATAGTATTCCATTACTTTCATATACCACTACTTGTTTAGTCAGTCCCCAATTGATGGGCATCCCCTTAATTTCCAGTTTTTTTGCCACCACAAAGAGAGCTGCAAAAAATATTTTTGTACATATGGGTCTTCTTCCCACTTCTATGATCCCTTTGGGATACAACCCCAGAAGTGGTATTACTGGGTCAAAGAGTATGCAATTATTTATAGCCCTTTGGGCATAGTTACAGATTGCTCTCCAGAATGATTGTATCAGTTCACAGCTCCACCAACCATGCATTAGTGTTCCGATTTTTCCACATCCTCCCCAGCATTTGTCATTTTCCTGTTTTGTCATATTAGCCAATCAGACTGGTGAGATGTGGTACCTCAAAGTTGTTTTGGTTTGCATTTCTTGAATCAATAGTGATTTAGAGCATTTTTCATAGATACAGATATCTTTGATTTCTACCTCTGAAAATTGCCTGTTCATATCCTTTGAACATTTTTCATTTGGGAAATGACTTACATTCTCATAGATTTTACTTAATTTTCTATATATTTTAGAAATGAGGCCTTTATCAGAGACATTAGTTGTTAATATTCTTTCACAGTTTCCCACTTCTCTCTTAATCTTGGTTACATTGGCTTCATTTGTACAGAAACTTTTCAATTTAATGTAATCAAGATTATCCATTTTGCATTTTATAATGGTCTCCAATTCTTTTTTAGTCATAAAGTTTTCCCTGCTCCAGAAATCAGACAGGTAAACTATTCCTTGCTTCCCCAGATTATTTACAGTATCAGCCTTTATACCTAGATCATACACCCATTTAGACTTGACTTTGGTGTACAGCATTTGATGATGGTCTATGCCCAGTTTCTGCCATACTGTATTCCTATTTTCCCAGCAGTTTTTGTCAAATAGTGAGTGCTCATCCCAAAAACTTGGGTTTTGGGGATTATCAAACAGTACATTACTATAATTGTTGACTACTGAGTCATTTGTACCCTATCTATTCCATTTATCCACTACTCTATTCCTCAGCCAGTACCAAGCAGTTTTGATGACTGCTGCTTTATAATAGAGATAAAAATCTAGAATGGCTACGACACCTTCCCTAGCATTTCTTTTCATTAATTGCCTTGATATTCTGGACCTTTTGTTATTCAAAATAAATTTTAGTGGAGCAATTTTTGGGTACATTGATTGGTATGGAACTAAATGTGTAATTTAATTTAGGTAAAATTGTCATTTTTATTATATTAGCTTGACCCAGACATGAGCAATTGATGTTTTTCCAATTAGTAAGATCTGATTTTGTTTGAGTGAAATGTGTTTTGTAGTTGTGTTCATAAAGGTACTGGGTTTGTTTTGGCAGGTAGATTCCCAAATATTTTATAATGCCTACAGTAACTTTAAATGGGGTTTCTCTTACTATCTCTTGCTGTTGCACTTCATTGGAAATATATGGGAATGCTGAGGATTTATGTATGTTTATTTTATATCCTGCAACTTTGCTAAATTTATTTGTTGTCTCAAGAAGTTTTTTTTCTTGATTCTCTAGGCTTCTCCAAGTATATCATCTGCAAAGAGTGATAGCTTAGTCTCTTCTTGCCTAATTTGATTCCTTTGATTTCTTTTTCTTCTCTAATTGCTACTGCTAATATTTCTAGCACAAGATTGAATAAGAGGACTTATAGTGGACATCCTTGTTTCACCCCTAATCTTATTGGAAATGCTTCTAGTTTATCCCCATTACATATACTTCTTGCTGATGGCTTTAAGTAAATGATACCTATTATTCTAAGAAAAAACTCTACTTATTCCTACACTTTCTATTGTTTTTAATGGGAATGGACTTTTTAATTTTGTCAAAAGCTTTTTCTGCATCTATTGAGATAATCATATGGTTTCTCTCAGTTTTATTGTTGATATGATCAATGATACTGATAGTTTTCTTAATATTGAGACATCTTTGCATTCCTGGAATAAATCCAATCTGATCAAAATGTATTATTCTTGTGATAAGTTGCTGTAATCTTTTTTGCTAATATTTTATTTAAAACATTTGCATCTATATTCATGAGGGAGCTTGGTCTATAATTTTCTTTCTCAGTTTTGTCTCTCCCTGATTTAGGCATCAGTAACATATTCATGTAATAAAAAGAATTTGGTAGCACTCCTTCCTCACCAATTTTCCCAGATAATTTGTATAGTATTGGGATTGATTGATCTTTAAATGTTTGATAGAATTAACTAGTAAATCCATATGGCCCTGGAGATTTTTTCCTAAGGAGTCTCTGATATCTTGTTCAATTTCTTTTTCTGAGATGGGGTTATTTAAGTAATTTACTTCCTCTTCATTTAGTCTGGGAAATTCATATTTTTGCAAATATTCATCCATTTCACTAAGACTCGCAAATTTATGTGCATACAATTGGACAAAATAATTCTTAGTTATTGTTTTTATTGTATTGTATTTATTGTATTGTATTTATTGGAGGTAGATTCACCCTTTTCATTTTTGAGACTTGAAATTTGATTTTCTTATTTCTTTTTTTTTCATATTGACTAAGGGTCTATCATTTTTTTTTGTTTTTTTCAACATTCATTTTTGAAAGATTTTGAGTTCCAAATTTTTCTCTCTCTCTTAAAATGCCAAGCAATTCGATATAAGTAATCCATGCGCAATCATTTAAAATACATTCCCACATTAGTCATGTGAAAGAAGAAATAGAACAAAATGGAAACAAAAAACATAAAGGCAAAAAAAGTGAGAACAGTATACCTCAGTCTGTATTGAGTCTCCATCAGTTCTTTGTGTGGAGGTAGATAGCATTTTTCCATCCCAAGCCTTTTGGAATTTTCTTGGATCATTGTATTGCTAAGAAGAACTAAGTCAATCATAGTTTATCATAGCACAGTGTTATTGTTACTATGCACAATGTTCTCCTGGTTCTGCACACTTCACTCAGAATCAGTTCATTTATGTCTTCACAGTTTTTTTTTTCCTGAAATCTGCTGGCTCATCATTTCTTATAGCACAATTGTATTCCATTACATTCATATATGATAACTTATTCAATCATTTCCTGAATGATGGGCATTCCCTCAGTTTCCAACATTTTGCCACCATGAAAAGGGCTGTTATAAATGTTTTGTAAATGTAGATTCTTTTCCCTTTTTGTGATCCCTTTGGGATACAGACTTAGTAGCAATATTGTTGGATCAAAGGGTATGCACAGTTTGATAGCCCTTTCAGCATAGTTCCTTATTGCTTTACAGAATGGTTGGATTAGTTCACAACTCCACCAACAATTCATTAGTCTCCTAATTTTCCCATATCTTCTCCAACAATTACTGTTTTCTTTTCTGAAATATTAGCCAATAGGTGTGAGGTGGTACCTCAACATTGTTTCAATTTTCATTTTTCTAATCAATAGTGATTTAGAGCATTTTTTCATATGACTAGATAACTTTAATTTCTTCATCTGAAAATTGACTGTTCATATACTTTGATCACTTATTAATAGAGGAAATAGATAGGAAGGGAATGAAATATAATTATTAAGAAGAGGTCTTAATTTTTTTGAAAAAATTCAATTAAATAAGATATCACAGATCACAGAATATTAAAAAATGGATCTTTGAGGTCAATGTCTTTGAATATTTTTTAAAATAATTAAAATGAGCAGTCACATAAAAAGTCTGTCTGAAAGATTTAACTGATGAATAAAGGGAATGACTCAAGATATAGTGCACTCCTCTGCTTTCTTCACAGGATGTAACAACATAGTTACTTAAATTCAAAGGGAATTATTCTCCTTTTGCATCATATGAAAAGTCAACTTCTCTGATTCTCATATCAACTCATATATAGCTTCACTATGTGGGCTTATGCCATCCCATCTATGTATCTGAGTATCAAGGTTTCTTTTATTTCTGTGAGATTATTAAAAGTTGTCTCACTAATGATACATGACTTATCCAGTTAACCTAAAATGCTTGATACAGAACATTCAGTGTTTAGAATTGATATAAAATTATGACATTAGCATGGCTTAAACTTGAACAAAACATATTTGAATGATATTCAGTTCCCTCCAACATCTCCAAACTTAACTTGTCTCTCTCCTCCAAGTTACCACACACCTTCCCCCTGAAAAAGAAAAGGCCATAGAATCTCTGAGTTGGAATTTTCTTGGGAAGCCAGGTAACACAATGTCTGCCAGGAAATAACAACCACCACAAAACCCTCTAAAATGCTCCTGATTTTCATCCAAACTCTTTGTGATGACTTCTTCTGGAAAGAAATTCTCCACCTACTGATGAAGCCCTTTTGAATCACTTGGAAGTTTTTCTTTACATCATACTTAAAAGTGCTCTCTGCAAATTGTTGCGGCAGACTAGAGAGCCTCCTAAGTTGGGTCATTTACACAGGAACCAAGGTAATGGCAAAGCTATCAAAATAAGCAATAAAGATCTCCTGATAAATCATGACATCATCACCACCACCACCACCATCACCATCATTATCTCACATTATCTCACATTCTAGAGTTTTTATGGATTAGAAAGTATTTTTTTCCCTAATAGCCTTTGGGTAAAGATATGACAGTCAGAGAATCTTTTCATGGTATTGAGGATTTTTAGAAGGAAAGACTTAGCAGGGACATGATAGCTACCTGTAAGTATCTGAAGATTTCTCACATGGAAAGGGACTTGCATTTAACTCTGACCAAAGTCAAAAGAAATAAAAAAAGAACAATGGGTAGAAATTGCTGAGAATCAGAGGTAATTTGGTCGGGGGGTCAGGAAAAAATAGGCTAATTTCTAGAATCCTTCTTAAGACTATCACAAAGTGGATTTAAGTGGGAAGATGGGGAATGCCCTCATTGAAAGTTTCCATATTGCTGGTCTGATGTATCAGAGTTGATTTCTGATTACTTATGGCTGCCTGCAACTAGACCGACCTTTAAGGTCTGTACCAAATCTCATATTACAAGATTCTCTGCATCAGTAGTGGGAAGAGCGTTAATCTCAGAAGCAAAAAAAAAAATGGTTTGGAATTCCAGTTCCAAAGATCACTTCTTTATAGGCATAATTTTTCAGATTTGTGAAATAGGAGTATTGGTCATTGTAATGGCTTACAAAGTAATCTATAAATCTCAAATTTTCATATTCATATTATTTGTCTCAAGTACTATAACCCCCATTTTGCAGATGAAAATACTGAGGTTAAAATAAATTAAGTGATTTATACATAATGTTAGGGAATTTAGTCCTAACTCTAAGTTGAACAGTCTTTCAACTTCCACATGCTGTTTTAGTTTTACCTTTTTCTTCATTATTCTCTGTCTAAAAATGGCTCTATTTTTAAAATCATACTCCATTTTTTTCTTGAAGATGCAATGTGGTCACCTGGTAGGGACCACACAGCTACCAGTTAGTCAGTGAACTAATCAATCAATAAATGCTTACTATGTGAAGGAATGGTGCTAGGTGTTGGGTATACGATTTAAAAAAAAAGCTTTTTATTGAATAGATAATATACACAGTTGCTATATGTACATGATAAGATAGAGTAGATGAAATGCAGACTTGGGGGGGGGAGGCACTAGCTCCCAGAAGGACCAGGTCAGGAAGGACTCTTAAAAGATGGCATACTTGAGTTGAGACTTAAAAGAAATACGGGATTCTGTGAGAGAAGTTTTGAGGGATAGACATGCAGGAGAGTCATTGGGAAAGTATAATGATTGGAGATACTTCTAGGACATATTGTCTGTTTTATGACATAATATCCACAGAGGTTTTTTTGAATGGGAAGTGTTCCATCTGTACCTTGGGATCAGCATAACTCTATTAGGAGGCATGGCTAGGGAATGCTTAAAATCAAGTTTGCATCTGCATAGCAACAATAATATTGCTGTTCTCCTAGTAGTCTCCAGCTTTGTTGTACATGAAAACACACTTTGACTAATTTGTAGAAATAGACAGATTTGCCAGTAGCAGAGTGCAAAGAGTAGACTATCGCTATATCAAGAGGAAGCGGACCAAGAGACTACAGTACACATTTCCCTCATTTGTGACCCACTGTTACATGGTGTATTTCAAAGATCTAGACAACAAAATTATCACATGTTTTATGCCAGACATTAGGTATTTCCACTCCAAGCTAAATATTAGTATGTCCCAATTGGCTCAGTAGACAAGGCTTCATTACTTCAGTCATGTGTGAAAGAAACAGTCTGAATTGACTTTCCACAGAATTGAACATAAAAAAGAGCTGTCCATATATTCCTACAGAGTGGGTATAAATATTATCTACAATGAAGAATCACAGTATATTTCTTAAAAATATCAAATATCTAGGGTGACAAAACCAAAAGGAAAAAATCTGGTAGCTCCAAAATCATGCTCTTTATGTCATTCTTCTTGTCTGCCTTGTATCATCCATTTTTTTCAGGAAATCAGGTTGTAGATTCTGAATATCAAGAACAATAGTAGACATGAACAGACGTTTTTTGTCTTTGATTTACCCAGGATCCTTACAGGATCCTTTTACTAGCATTAGAGAATTTAAGATATGAAGCTTCTTATAAGTTGGAATATTTTCTTAGCAACAATTGATAAATGGTGACAATAGCAGGAAGAGGCTAAGGCACTTTGGTTTTAACAAAAAAAATTGGAAATTTCAACAGATAAAAAAATATAGAGAAAGATACACATTACATTTGCACCTGTCTAATGGTAACTAGCTACTAAGGAATCCTCATATCTGCATGAGAAGAAAAACCATTCAGTTTTGAATTTTTCCTGAAATTTAAAAATGTATAGCCTAGGTATTATTACATAAAATTCATAACTCTGAAGAGGCTGCAGAAAAATAACAAGCAGCCTTTTTCAAAATTTATTATAAGCCTGTATTGTTTAAATGAGTGCAATAAGTTGGTGGAGGAAAGATTAATTAATGAATATTTATATGAGGTAATTACAATGATAATTTGTTTGTGACTTACAGATTTCAGTTTGATATTAAACTAATCATTGTGGTGAAGCAATTAATAGGAAACATGCGTAGTTTCATGATCTGAAGCTCTCATAAGGATATGAGAAATGTGGCAGATGATTGAGGATTGTCACTTTCTAAGTTAAAGCTAACACTTATGGTATATATTAGAAGGGAAAAGAGACCATCTAGTTCATCCTCCTAAATTTTAGGGAAAGAGAATAAGATTCAATACACCTCAAATTAAAGAAAAGCTCTCCTTTTTAAAAAAAAAAAGATAATCTCAGCTAAAGTATATAGAACAGGTTGTGCTATTAACCCAATATAATGTCTTAACAATCTTGTATAAAGAAAGGCTATATGGCAAAATCCTTTGATGAAGTATCTAGTTCTCTCCTCAGTAGGAATTAGGAGACCTTGTTTATCGTTTTCTGTGAAAGACATTTATTTACTTAAAGATCTTGATTAAATCATGTCATTTTTTTCGTGTCCTGCTTGGAAAATCTCATGTGCTTGAAGTTTTAATATGATAAATTTATTTTCAGATCCTTTAATCATATTTTCAAATGGTGTTCTATGACTTGAAACCATACATCATCACTGGAAGAATATTAGTATTGTTCAAAACAGGCTCTTTTTAGGGATAAAATGGGAGTCATTAGAGAACTCTATAATTTCTCTTATCAATTTAGAGCTTGAAAGAGCCATAAAGATCATGCCATTCAACTCCCTCATTTCATAATAAAGGAAACTGAAGTTCAGAAAGGAAAGGTGATTTGTTCCAAAGTCATATGGTTATAACTCACAGAGCTAAGATTTGAACTCAGTCCCCTGAATTCAAATTCCCTGCTCTTTCAGGGTTCAATATTGATTTTTGTAAAAGTCAGACACATCAAGTAAACTTGACATTCAAATCCTTAATGAAACTGGCACAGTTATATTACATTGTATCATTCCCCAATATATAAGTACAGTTTTGAAAACTGGCAGTTTTTAAAAGAAAAAAGTAGAATTGACAAATATCTGGCTACTGGTTAAAGCATTAATAATAAGAAAAATTCATCTACCAAAAGATTATTTTATAGAATTACAAAAATAAGAAGTTTATTTGGAGAAACTGGAGATTAAAAATATCAAGGGAATTTTGTGGAGGAGGGTAGTGGAAGATAAGAAGACCTAGAAGCAATAAATCTCAAAGTATACTACAAATCCATAATCAGATACATAGAAATAGAGCAAGGAAAGGATAGAGTCACACAAAGTCATGGAGAAAAGGTGACTAAGAGGAAGTTGGTGTTCAGGAGTATCAAATACCATCAAATCTGAAAGGATAAAAAATGAGAAAAGACAATTAAAATCCATTAGGGCTTTATAAAGGCTAGTTTTAGTCAAGTGGTAGAAATAAATCATGAAAGGGAGTTGATAAAGATGACAACGGAGTCAAAGATGACAAGATGTAGAGACAATGAGAGGAGACAAATTTTTCTAGGAATCAGTCTATGAAAGGTTAGGGGGAATAAGTGATGAAAATGTGAATGCATGTATTAGTAAAATTGAGATTTCTTAAATTTTGAAGCATTATGAGCATGATTATAGGCAGAAGAGAAAGAAAACAGATAAAGAGGGACAGAAAGCTTTGGAAAAATGGTATTTTATCAAAGGAATAAGTACCAAGAGAAGATAGGAGGCCATGAGACTCAACAGAAATGTTGGTAAAAATGATAAAATTGGAGATTATATTAAGATGATGTAATATGTGGAAGTGGAGGAAAGAAGGTGGTCATGATAGATGATTACCTCAACTTTTTATTGAAGTAGTATCCTGGATCTGGACTCAGGAAGACCTGAGTTCAAGTGTTATTTCAGACATTTAGTAGTGCTGTGGTCTTAGGCAAATCATTTAATCTTTTTGTCCCCCAGTTTCCTCAATCATAAAAGAGATGTGAAGGTAGAATTTACTCCCCAGGATAGTTATAAAAATTAAATGAGCTATTTTTAGAACATTTAGATGATAATAATAAAATATGTGGGCTCTCCATTGGTTATATTTCATGTTTCATCACTTTTTTGGTGTTTATATATTTTATATATATTTATATAATATTTATATATGATATTTATTTATATATAATAATATTTATTATACATTATATGTATTATAGTTATATATTTTATGGTGTACCACTTCTCTTGTACATGCAAAAGTACTTATTTTCAATGTCTTGCATCCTACTTCTTTCTATCATTCACATCTCCATTGCCCCTATAAAGGGTGAGGTGATCCAGTGTGCCTATTTGTGATGGTCATTGATATTGCGTATCATATCAAAAATATTTCAGAGACTCTTAAATGAAATTCAAAATTACTCTGAAGCATTTGATCTTAATGTACAAACAGAAAAAAATGGATGAAGAATGTTTGTTGTATCTACTATGTAATTAGCCAGAGAGATTGGCAGGTTTGTCAATCAGCACATAAATTCTTGACAAGCATTGCAAAAAGATAATGAAATAAGTCCAGAATTGAACAGAAGGACCACTATACAGTTCCTACAAGCTGATATGATAAGCAAAGGTCTCTAAAACGTTCTTCCCTGTGTTATGTGTGCAGAGGTGGAGAAAAAGTATAAAAGATCAGCAATTTTTAAGTGAACATTTTTTCTTTAGTACTTATAATTTCAAATTATTTACTGTGATGCTTTCATTTGTATATTTTTAAATAGGTAAGTGACAATTAATTTTATCATTTTGATTTTCTATACCAGGATTAGTTAAGAACTCTGCCTCTATTCATAGACTTGAAAGATCATATTCTTTTATACTTTTTGAAATGATTAAATTCTTTGTTGTGATGTTTTCAGTTCAGTTATACATTTGTAACTTGATGTGATATCTTGAGAACAATGCTAGTATAATGTGCAGTTTTTCTACCAGCATTTACTGAATAATTAATTTGTGTTCCTCAGTTCATCAATCATTACATGACTACCTGCATTTACTTATAAATCCTGCTTGTTATATCTAAGTCTTTAGTCTATATAGCATTTTAAATTTTATTAGTAATAGTTTTGATAATTTTTATCCAATGTGAAAAAGTAATGACAATGTCATAACAATTTTTATCTGTTGATATCATAATTCCTTTCTTCTTACTTTTTCATGCTTATGTTTAATATTTTTAAATTTTTATTTCATCTAATTTTTGTACTGTCTTCTCTAATTCTGAAAAGTATCATTTCGGGAATTTATATAGTATTAAATATTGGATAGTACTCTGTATAGCATTAAATATTGTGGGTATGATTGTTATCTTCTCCACAGTACTAACATGTAGCCATTAACACTGAAAGACCCCATAATTCATTGTATTGTATTGTATTTTACATATTTAATATACATTTTCATTTATAAAAGTTCTGCATTTTTGTTACGCATTTACAAATATTCCAAATATTTTGTTATTTGTAATTACATTTTACTTACATTACTGATAATTCATCCAATTTTGGATTAGTATCATGTAGGATTTTTATGGGTTTATTTTATCTTCTTTAACAAAATAATATTTCAGTGTCTTATGTTTTCATAGTCCCTGGATTAAAAAAAAACCTAGAGAAGTTAGGTAATATTTTGAGTAGGGTCCACAAATCTATCTATATAGGTTTTTCAAGGCACAGCACATCAAAGTATAGAGAAGTGTATCATCAGTCTGGCCCTACTGGAGACCTAACTGGAGATAAATTTATGGCAGTGCATAAAGTATACAAAAATATAATATTGTACTCAGTTCTTAGCATCCTCCTTATGCTTTTTCAGTTACAGTAAAAGAGTGGCAGAAAAGAAGATAGAGAGTACTCAAAATCCTGGAGGTTTTAGACAATCTATAATATGAATTTAGCTATTAGTGCTGGAAATGTAGGAACCTTGTCTAGTGGATATAATGGACATAATGTTAATTGTGTGGATATAATGTTAAAGGAGCTGAATCATATAGATTTTAACACTCATTCTACAAACAACTAGAATCAATGTTTCAGGCAAATGGAAGGTTGGCTCACAATTTCTCATTGGGTAAATGAATACAGGATCTATTGCATATTTATTTTGCCATGTGACCAGAGAGAACAAAAAAAATGCCCTTTCAGGGAATATTTTGCTATCATATAAGAACAAATTAAAATCACTTTAAAAAAGACAACCATGAAAATAGTATCAATTCATATGCCAATATATGTTTCAGAGAATGAATAAAATCATGTGCAAAAAAAAGATTAAAGGGCTATCAAATTAGCACATACTTTAATGCTTCTGACTTCAAGGCACTGGTCGTATTAGGCAAATAATATGTTAAATAAAGTGTAATAAAAGATGAATATTAAAAAATTGAGAAGGAACAAATGCTTATAGAATATAAAGAAGCTTAGTGAGTGGCTGAGGTAAAATGTGAACCCAGGTTTTCCTAATTTCAGGTTCAAAACTATACTAATTATAATGGTCTGACTTTTGATTTTGTAAACCAGAGAGATAAGGTAGGCAATGGTAACGCCAGTTGAGAAAAATATCGATTATAAAATGTCATGGAGAAGATTAGAATTATTGATGAATTGGTATAAAAAAACAGTGCTAGAGGAAAATTCAAACTTACTAAAGACTTGACAAGTGACTCATATAAGCAAAATCAGCACAAAGGAATTCAAGAATGAATATAAGGACTGGACTAAAGAAAGAAAAAATAAAAGTCAAGATTTCATCTATATACTGTCTTCCCTACAAATTATTGCAAAATCATAGATCACATATGGAATCACAAAATCATCATCCATTGTATTTAGGATTAAATGTCTTTGTCATAAATGTGCTATATGGAGAAGCATCATCATCAAAAACAACTAGAAGAGTAATTGAACTAAATGAAACATAAATGGAGAAAGGGCATAATTTTAAGAGGCACTCTGAATAGAAAGGATAACAAATTAAATTGTCCTTAATGAAATAACATCAAAATGTTGCAGAACCTTCTAACTCCAGTTTCAGCTACTATCCTACCCAGCCATTCCATCATCCATCCAGGTCACTTCACCATCTGCTTCCCTCCACTGACCTACTGTTCTCAACAGGAGGATAATATAACTAACAGTATTAAAAAATAATAATAACAGCAATAATATCAATTAACAATAATGGCATTTAAATAGTGCTTTAAGGTTTTTATATTACTTGACATATGTTCATAGGTGATCTTCACAAGAACTTTGTGAATTAAAGTCTAGAAAATCCCCATTTTGTACATGAGAAAACTCAGTTGAGAAAAGTAAAATAACTTGTCAGGGAACATACAGTTAGTAAGTGCCTGAGGAAATATTTAAATTCAAGTTTTCCTTACTCTAAATGTAGCACTCTGCTGAAAGACCTAGATACCTAATCCATTTATTTTGTAGCTCTTGCCCAAAGGGCCAAAACTAGTTTATTTATGACTAAGTGTGTAAAAATTATGCCACTTCATCTACTGTATCTACAGTCTGGGTCTAGGACTGGACCATGTGGGAGGAGTAAGATTAAATAAAGCTGAAATTATAAGTTAAGAGTAACTTGTGAAACATTTTTAAAGCTACACAAAGTTTATATATTATAAAATAAAAGACATTTGGAAACCATTATAGTATATTGAATAAGGGGGTAATATGTCAAGATAAGCACTTTTAAAAATCAGTTCAGTAGTTATGTGGAAGATTAATTAGAGTGGGGAAAGAATTGAGGGTGGGAGACTAATTAGGAGGCTGTTGCAATAATCTCAAATGACATATTAAGAGGTCATGGTCTAATGTTACGACATTATGATTTCTAATTCAGATAAGAGAGATGCTATAGAGGTGGTAACTGCAAGGTTTGTATTGATTGGACATTTGAGGAACGTGAGAATAAAGTGCTATGGAAAATGCCAAGTTTCAAACCTGAAAGTCTAGAAAAATTGTGGTGTTCTCAAAAGTAATAGGGTGCTTTAGATGTGGGATGTGTTTTACAGAAAGTGTCATGAGTTCTCTTTTGTACATGTTGAGTTTGAAATGTCTCTGTGATATCCAGTTTAAATTGACTAATAAGTAGTTGGTGATATGGAACTGAAATTCAGAGAAGTGACTAAGCGGTTTATATTACTTCTATTGACATAGAAATAATAAATAAACCAATGGTAGAAAGTTAGGTCACCAAGAGAGAAAACTTCAATGTAACTATCCAAAGTGGAAAAAAAAACTAATGATAATATCCACTGTTGAGACTATGATATACTATTGTGTAGAAACAAATATTTGTCTCATTGAGAGAAAAGGGTGAACTGAGTGAACCACAGTAATTCCATTTTGTGAACACAATTTAGGATCTCATTTGGTTCCCTTTCTATTCAACTATGGGTCTGGTCTAATTTGTGTTTGTGAGAACATTGTATTCAATTATGTGAACCCTGAGAAAAATTTTTTGCATTGTTTGAAACCAGCCCGACATGGCCAGGAAGCTAATTATTTCTATCTGTTACTTAGGGACCCTTACCTAGGGATATAGTTTATGCTGATGTAATGGTAATTAATCTAAATTTGAATACCCCTTTCTGTTATGTCAAGTAAGCAGGTACTTAGCCCTTAATAACTAATTAAACCTCTTTGAAAGAAATGGAAGGTGTGAACTCTGTCTCCTGTTGCTGACATGAGAGGAAGCAGTTAGCTGAAACAGGAAGCTGATGCTCTGTGTGATTTTCTGAGAATGTTTTGCTTTGATTTGTTGTGGAATAAATAGAGTGTTCACAATACTGTGTAAACGTAATCTTAAAAGCTGTTAACAGTGGCATTCTCCTGGAAAGGTGCTCACTCGTGCCATTACAGCTGACCAGAAATTCAGTCAGTTTTTGAAGATTGACACAAGGAGTTTTCTCACAAGTATATATCTAAGGCAACCCATATGTCTTATCTAAAAACTGGGCCCATATTGGAGTCATAACAATAAGTTATTGTTTTTATTTTCCTTTGATTGAACGCAGTTACTTGTGGGAAGAGCGACAACTCTTTTTTCTGATTTTAGGGAATTGCACCTGTTTACTCTTCACCTCCCAACTTGGAAATTCCCTAATTCTTTCTTTAATTAGAAGGATTACCTAGTTTTGTATTCTGTTTTGTACCCCATTGCTTTCTTCTAATTAATTGGTCTTATTTGATTAATTCTGCTTAATCCCCAAAAATCTGCCTCCCCCTCTATTTTGAGTCCAGGGCGAAGTTAAAGATGACCTGGTCCTGCCATTGGTATGTATTGCTTAATAAATTAATTTACTTAGAAACTAGAACCTTTGTTTCCTCCGTGATTTCATATTCTACCTGCCACATCATTCGTGCATATTTCTTCTTCTGACATTGCAATGGATACATTATTTATAGGAAGGGTGGACTGGATTGATTTGGGGACACCAACACCTCTCCTAGAGGCATACCTTCATAATATCAATGTTCTTCCAAAAATGCGCCCAAATGTCCAAAATTCATGAAATACAAAAGGCCAAAATAAAATTAAAGCTATGCATCACCCAAAAGACAGTGGAATCATGGGTAGCTGGAGTAAATAGGCTGAAATATGTGATCAATTATGATTTTTTTTAACAGAGAGTGATGCAAATGATGTAATACAGGAGCTATACGACCATAAGAGGTGGGCTAGTAATGTGATGAAAGCAAGTTAAAACTGGTGAAGAGTTGGTATGTTTCACAGACAATCATGTGATATCAAGACCCACAGAAGAAGACCCATGGGATGCTTGGCAGATTATCCTTTGGATAATTTACCAGAAAACTCACATAGAAGTCATGATTTAAAAAATAAGGATTTAAGGAGTATCAATAGTGATGATATCCACTAAAGAATTAAATACATTTGGTAGAGTGAGATTGCTACATGGCACAGTGTATGGAGCAATGGATTTGGAATCAGGAAGACATCTTCATCAGTTAAATTCAACCTCAGACATTTACTAATTATGTGACCCTGGGTAAATCACTTAAACCTGTTTCCTTCAACTTCCTCATCTGCAAAATGGGTTGGAGAAGGAAATGGCAAACCACTTTAGTGTCTCTGCCAAGTAAACCCCAAATGGGGTAAAAAAAAAAAAAAGATTCAGACATGATTGAAAATTTCACAACCACCAGACTGGAAGAAATATTTAGATGTGGGTTGTCCAATATACTTGCCCTTGAAAATTAGCACTTAGAATAGCAACAATATTTTATATTTATTTCCAGTTAAATGTAAAAATTCTCCTCCAAATGATGCTGATAGCTAAATCTTGTACCATTTCTCTGCCAAACTTGCTTTCCCCTTGAATTCTTTCCATACTTGTTGAGACAAAAGAATACTTATAGGCTTCTGTTATGACAACTCTTAACTTATTCTAAAAATGAGAGTTGCTCATCCCTTCCATGTCTTCTCTTAATCAAGATATTTGTGTGCTTACTTGATGAAATGATTGTTGTACTTTTTCATCATCCTCACTGTTACTTCTGTTCTTCTTTGGTTAGGCTTCTCTAGAAAATGATGATAGTTGAAATTACTGTTCTTATTTTTGTTCATATGCTATTTTTCAATCAAGTTTGTGTAAATAAATCAGGTATAGCCTGAAATGTTTCCTCTTTCAGTTTCATCCATTCTTCTAATTTGCTTTCACTAAAAATTAATACAACTTAGCTAATTTCTTTCCAAAGCAATACATCATCATTTACTTTCCTTGTTCCAGGAAGTGGTTACATTTTTTTCTTCTCTAGGAAGAAACATTTTTACTCTTTTTTTCTCTTTCAAAAATGGTATGCAGTAGTTAGAATCATCTTTGCCCTTACATGCAAAAAGGGTGAAAACTTTTAAGTTTTTTTTAAAGTCTATGATTAAAAAAATCTTAGGCTAGGAACACAATAAAATCCATTTTCTTAGAGTTTGCTATTTTCTCTTCATAAAATAGATGTTTGGAGAAGCTATATTATACCTCTTTCAGGGCACTTTTTATTTTATTCAGCACACTCACATACACACAGAAGCACACACACACACACACACACACATATACTGTATTTATTAAGACACTTGGAAGGTACTGGGAAAACAATGACAGGCAAGAAATTTTCCCAACCCTTAAAGAATCAAAAAAGTATATTACTATAGTGGCATCAAAGAGTTGGTACTGTTAATTTATCATAAAATGGTTAAGGGACATAAACTACTAGCATTAGCAAATGAATATTTCTCTTAGAAGAAGAAAAATATAGAGGTTTATCCTATTCCCACATGATAAAACCTAGATTTTTGAACGATTTATTGTGGGTAAGAAGTAAAAAGGGCAGCTGGGTGGTGTATTAGACAGAGCTCTTGACCTGACTCATCTTCCTGAGTTCAAATTTAGCCTCAGACATTTAGTAGCAATGTGACCCTATTAGTCTCAGTTTCATCATCTATAAAATGAGCTGAAGCAAGATATGGCAAATCTTTTTCAAGAAAACCCCAAATGGGATCATGAAGAGTCAGACATGACTGAAACTATATAACAACAGAAGACAAAAAATCAAAGTAGAGATTTTGAAATGCCTATTTACAGAATAGTTTATATATACTATTTTGAGAATATATTTTTTACATAAAATTCTCTCTCCTCTCTTTCTCTCTCTCTCTCTCTCTCTCTCTCTCTCTCTCTCTCTCTCTCTCTCTCTCTCTCCCCCTCTCTCTCTCCCTCTCTCTGTGTCTCTGTTTCTCTCTGTCTCTGTCTATCTCTGTCTCTCTGTCTCTCTTTGTCTCTCTCTGTCTCTGTCTCTCTCTGTCTCTCTGTCTCTGTCTCTGTCTCTGTCTCTCTGTCTGTCTGTCTGTCTGTCTCTCTCTCTCCCTCTAACTTTCTGTCTCTGTCTCTCTGATTATGTGTGTGTTTGTGATGTCATCATCATGAAATTTCAACAAGTATCATTACTATGTATTTTAAACTGAACACATTAATGTAAGCATATTTTTATAAAAGCATAAAGGAATAATTTATGAAAAACCTCACAAACTCTTAGATTCTATGTAATATCATCATATCTGGAGGAAACTCTCTCTAGGATGTTGTAATGGTCTAGTGAAATTTCGAGTATTAACAGAGTGACCATGGAATTCAATTAAAAGTTTTAAGGAGCTTTAATAGAAATTAATTTAGCCATGGCGACTGTCTCTCATGCCAATCAAGAGAGAGCAGTGGGGTAGTGCAGAAATGCAGGGTCTTTTATACCATATAGTCTCATTGTTTGGAGGTGCAAGTAAATTGCTGAGGTAAGGGAGTTTGTGATTACAGGGCATAATGACAGAACATGAAGAAGAATGAACAATAGGAACATCTTTAGATAGGGGATTGTAGGGTAAGCAGAGAGGGGTATGGGGCATGATGACCTGGGCACGTAGGAGAAGAAAAATGAAGACCTAGAGGGGTTCACACACCCCAGCCTGGCTCATAGGCAGGTTCATTGTCTTCTAACTTGCTGATTTCTAATTTCTCAAAGTATCACTTAACTATTTCCTGGCTACTTCATTCTTAAGTTCATGAAGTTTCTATTTAACTAGTTCCTGCCCATTTCAGATGTTAGGTGGATCCCCTGTGAAAGTTAAAGAGGTCATGGGCTAGAATTGCCCAAGATAAGCTGGCTGGATGAAATTTGATTGGCATTGTTGGATAGAATATTCATATTGGTAAGATCACATATATCAATATGCGACTTATCTTTCAGGGGCCTTTTTCCCCCTTATGATTTAGAAAGATAAAGAATCTTTACTAAATATTTTCAACAAGATGAATCAAAGTCAACTTTCTGTTATCTATCATTTGGTCAAATGTAAAACTAATAAATGGAATTTCCTGCACTATCACTGTAATGGTAATTATATTTCATTCATAATGATGAGAGTACCTTACACAGAGTAGGAATTTATGAATGGTTGTTGAATGAATGAATAATGATAAGGCTCTACAACCTAAAGGAGTGCTTTCTGAATTAAAGAAAAATTGTAATAAAATATACAGCTTTATTATTACTTATATCTTCAGTGATTGAAATTCAAATGATCAAAAGATGGTCAATGAATGCACTGTATACTCCATTTAATAATTTATCTCAGCCAGAATTTTATTAGCCATAGCATTCCAATCTTGGAGGATAACACAGATTTTATTTTTCATATTTTTATTTTAATTGATTCACATAATTATCCAGCATGTACATTCTCTGATTCAAAAAATGAAATCAAGCATATACAATATCATAAAATATAAAATGCATAGCTAAAAGATAATGAATTATCTTGCAAGTCTTAAACAGGAAGAATTGGGCCACATGCATATACTATAACTCTTCCCCACTCCTTAAACTCTGAAATTATGTGTTTTTATATTGGTTTTTTTTCTCTTAGATTCGCTAAAGTAGATGTGGAGAACAGTATGGAAATTAGCAACTAAGGCTGAGGTTCTGGACTGACAATGCATCCATTTCTGTCTTTCCAGGTTCCCCACATTTTGTTGCAGGTATGTGAACTATGTGTGGAGGGGGCTCTCTTTTCCACCGTCCCTCAGCCAGAATAGACATCAGGTATGGGACTTATTACAGCACAACACTAATTCTCAATTCTAGGGAGAACAACGAAAGCAGCAACAGCTTCAGGAGGGAGGAGATATATCCACACATAGTTTTGAATCTCTTACCAGATTTTTCCAATGTTGATCATATTATGGTTCAAAGCTCCCATGAACAATATATACATATAATTCATTCTATTTTCTGTCGTGTTCTTAATGCTCCCTACACAAACACACAAGCCCATATTTTCTGCATTTTCTCCTCTATCTTCATTGGGCAGGGAGATACTGTGGAAAGAAACAAACACCCAAAATCAAAAGAAAGCATATTAGTCTGATTAAACAACGACAATTGACAAAGACAATTAGCTTGTATCTGAGGTGTCTGGGAGCTTGGGCCACAATCACAAAAACTACATTATCTATTATGAAAAGGAAGTAGTTGACAAAGAGAGATGGAAAAATAGGTAGAGAAACTTACTTAGAAGGCAACGTAGCATCTAACCAAGCTGACTTGCCTACCAGACTATTTAAAGTTAAAAATAAATTACCATACTATCTTTAGCTCTTTTGTTGGTTTTTTGAGGAACTGAACTTACTCTTTAGGCCACTGAGGGCCCATTTAATGTGATACAAATGTCCTCAAGGTATAATCTAGTCCTTTGGATAGAAACTTATCTATGAAATTTAGAGTTCGTTTAGCAAATATGTTGGAATGCTTTGCCATTTCTTTCTTCCATTCATTTTACAGATTAGGAATTCAGGCAAACCAGGTTAAATGACTTGCCCAGGGTCACAGAGCTAGTAAATGCCTGAGTCAAGATTTGAAATCATGAAAAGTCTTCCTGACATCAGGCCAGACACTCTATCCACGGTCCCACCTACCTGCTCCTATGAAGTGCATTGCACTAAATAGACCTCTAAGAGAATGAAAGCATGAATTAAATTCCCAGAGCGCCTAATTAGCTATCAAAGACTGAATTTAAGAGTACACAGAGCTAGTCAGTACTTAAGGATTTTAGTAACCACTGAAAGCACCGGATTGGTATTTTAATACTCCCTCATTCTTTACAGATTCACAGTTCATAGTTTCAAATTTTGACTATGGCTGTGCTGTCCTTCCACACAGCATGGAGATGGTTCATTGCTGGATGTTTAGGATATATTTTCATTTAGCCTGTTGTAGGCAGTTTTTTAAAATATGAATGCATTCCTTTAATCATGGCACCTTCAAGGGAAGTGAATAAGGTTGTAGTAAATGACTAAAAGGCTAAAAGAAGGTAGAAAGAGAGTCTATTAGCAATACAGAAAAAAAATGACATTGTATTACTCTGTTTACAAAGATCTTTAAAATATATACTCCATGAATTGGTAAGAATTTCCCATACTTAGAAGCTATTAAAGAGAACAAACCATTAAGAGACTAAATTTAAGCCATACTGCATTAAAGATGACTCTTTTAATTGGCCCATCCTATAACTCCAACTGCTACCAGATAGGAAATTATATTAAAACCAATAAGTTCAGAGACAACAGTAACAATGGAGAAAATTAAAGTGTCTTTATATTTTATAATATTTATCTAATAATCTTTTCCCTCACTTCAGTCCTGTTAAAAATTCAATTAGGAAATTAATTATTCCAGTAAACAACCTTGTGTGATATAGAAAGATTAATAGTAATAAGACTATTTTTCTCCAAAGTTAAAAATAATTCACAAAAAACCCAAAACATGTATTTTGAAAATGGTAATAAATTTAGAAGAGACTATAATCTATTTTTTTCAAAAATAAATTTTTACCAATCTTCTCTTCTTACTCCAATGTTTTAAAAAATCAGTGATCAAAATTAGACATTCCACCACAAGGGTCAGTTATAGCCCCTCAATTATTTCATATAGGTTTCATAACTTGCTATGGCTTGGTAAATTTCATGGATTATAAACTAAACTGTTAAGAAACATCCTCAATGTTAGCTGTGCTAATACTTGAATAGCAGGCTTAATGTTAAGACATTTGATGCCTTTAATAGAACTTACAGGGGTCTCCTCTGTCCTTTATCACCTCTGAGAATACATAGTTTTGGCATGTTGTGATCAACCATCAAGAATGCTTAAAATTACATAATTTGGATAATTGTTTGCCATACAAATTTTGCAGAATTTTTAATATGATGCTCTTCTGGAAGTAATTAAACTATTCTTCTTGAGTTTTTCTTTGTATGTACATGGGAGCCAAAAGCAAAAGGTGAGAGGTATTGCTTCTGTTTCATAAATATATCTCTAAAAATAAATAACATTTTTAAAAGACCTTAAAAGTATAACTTCCATGTTAGCATACAAGAGACACTGATAGATACAATAAAAACCCTATTATGGAACATTTCTATAGTAAGAATTTGATTATATTGGAATCATTGCACATCCCCTGGGTATACAGTAATAGGCAGAGCATCTTTCTCATTATGACAGAGACATCTCTAACCCAGGTGCTGCCCTTATCCCCTGAGACCAGCATTATCACAGAGTGCTACTTCTTCCATTAATATCTGCAGACACTGAGGAAGAGGGGAGTAGAATTTTCTTTTGTATTATTTAAAACTGTATTAAACCCTAGTCAGAGCTCAGAAATTTCAGTATTAGTACTGAATTAGTACTGAAAATGGAACAGCGTTAAGGAATATTGGTGGTATCCTCTGTCATTAAGTGAAAATTATGATTCCTCAAACAATACAATTGTGGCTGAAACTAACATCTAGCAATTCCATGAAGTTTATGTTACTTATTTGTTTTTCCTATTTCCACTCCTTTCCCAGGACTGTTTCTGAATGCCACCATGCCTCTGTTGCCTTCTAACTATGGAAGATATCTCCAAAACTGAACCCCTATACTCCCACCGGTGAATCATTTCAAGAACTTCCATCTTGAGGAAAGGCCCAAGTTGGTAATGCATAATTCTATCTCCTCTTCCCCCCCCTCCACCTTACTTTACTTCTGGCTCTTTGAACTTTGCCACTATTCCACCACTGTCATTACCATCACCACCTTGACTCTGCCTGCTTTTCAGCCCCCTTTTCATGTGGTCTCTACTGCATTTGGGATGTGAGTTCTTTGAGGACAGGAGTCATCTTATTTTTATTTTGTTTTTGCATTCCTAGAGTTTATCACATGCCTAGAACATAATAACCATTTTATAGATACTTGCTGACATGACTACTTACTTACCCAAATACATTATCACTTGTTATTAAAAATACGTGTCAGGATACCAATCAGTAAAACACTTCTCATTTACTAATGTTGCTATGATTTGTATTTAACTACAGTACCCCAGATATTTAAAAAAGTTGAAAATTAGATAATAATTCCATAACATAATGATTTCCTCTGCCCTTATTTCTAAAATTTCCCATCATAAGTTTATGAAAGGAAAAATCTGTTCCCTGCAACATCACTTGAACAATTTTCCCTCCCCATGGACCAAGTTAACAATAAAGTCCAGTCTAGCTCAAAAAGTGTTTCAGTTCTGTGGCATGTTTTCCAGTAAGAAGAAATGTCAAGCACGTGTTAAGGGTAATAGTTCTTCTTAGCTTAGTGTCTACAATTTCAGTACCTGGGAAAGAATATAAAAATATTTCTTTCCTTAGTGCAAATGAAGGACAAGTAAATGGAACATTTTTCCATTGTCTTTTTTTGTGGTTTTGTTTATTATTTTTTATGAGCACATTCTGAAATTGGTCTCAAAACTATTAATCCCTACAGATTATTTTCTTTAGTGGTGAAAGGAATGCATTCTTTGACAAAAGGATATCAAAAACTTTCATTCTCCAGGTCAATTGGAATTGTTTAAAATTTATAATCTTTGATGTACAATGAGGGTTTATATAGTTATTATGAATCCTAGGAGATGACCCAAGACATTTTTAGAGCCTGGAAACTTGGAACTATATTCTAAACAAGAAGCTTTGTTCCACTTATGTTTACTCTTCTGCCCCCCTCCCCAAATATAGTAACAATTTACAAAAGTTTGAATATATATTTTATGTTCAATTGCCTGACATGAAATTCTGGGGACATAGCCCAGTCCTTACCATAAAAGCAACTTTCAATCACCAAAGGACATGGGTTTTTTTAGCATCTAAGGTCCATGGAGAGAGAGACAGAAAGAGAGAAATTCCAATCAAATTTGACAACTGATACTTCTGTTAAAATGTCTGTTTAATGAGGGAAAAAGTAAAGTTCACTTATTATATTTCCTTCTAAAGCTATCATGACATAGATTGGGTACATGGAATTAAACAGTCTAAGGGTATCCTAGCCACAGTTTATTACAGAATATGCAGTAAACATTCCAATGTAGCATATATAGAACACAGCTTCTCTTTCCTCACATGAATAAAATATATTCATTGTTACACATAAATTACACATATGTATTTAAAATATGTTTTATAAGACATGGCAAGTGTAGCATCATAAACACAAATGGTACTACAAATCATGAAAAACAATTTTTATTAGCTATTTGAAGATTATTTGAAGAGCAAAATCAGTACTGTTTTCTAGAATCTGTTTTTATGATGGCATGCTAAGATGGATCACCCCTTTCTTGAATCTCTTAAAGCCTGGTCATTTGTCTTCTTACTGGCCATCTGCCTCTATTAAAAAAATAAAAAGCACACAACTCTCAGTCCAAGCCCCAGTACTCCCATCCCACTATAAAAAGGTACAATTATACACAAGTCAAATATACTCTGAATCATATGAAGATGCTTCCTAATCACTTAGGCATTCAGTCTTATCAAAATTCTACAAGCCTTGAAATCTTCACTTAACTTTTCACAGTATAGATTGTATAAGTGCCAAGTTCTTGTCCCCCGTGTTCAGTCATTTAGTGGTCAGCCTTCATGTCAAGCAACAATTTCCTGAAGCTACAATGCAATTAGTAACCTACCTCCTACTTTCTCATCCTGTAGAAAATGATTGATAAGATGTCTTTTCTTTTTCCCCCTACTTCCTACTGAACAAAAAGACAATGAAATTCCAAGTAGGTTCTAGACTAGTTAAAAATGTCAATGACATTTGGACTCTATTTATCAAAGAGTTTATTGACTTTCAGTTGAATTTAGATTGGAGCTAAGAGCAAATGAACATTATCTAGGCACAGACTGTCCAGAGTGTTCGCAGTCTTTTAAGCCTCAAAACATATATGAGGTTCATGAAATACAATGTTACAATATGCATTTTCAGAGTGCACTTAGGGAAAAAAATCTTCAAATTCTTACAGTACCTCATTTTCTATATTTTCTTCAAACTGATATAATCAACCCTATTCTCCCATTTGAGCTTAACATGGAACAAAGATTAATTTGAGTTTTCTTAACTGTATAAACCTACATGCATGCAGGAGCATGCACCAACACATGCTTGCCTGCCCAGACATACACACACACACACACACACACACACACACACACACACATACTGTCCACTGATGTCATGGGGAATCCTATCACCCTACTTGAATAAACCCACAACCATCTCTCTGCAGATTTCTGTCATTTAGGCCTCTACCATTTAGCTCAGGAAATCAAGCACAGCAATATTCACCCAGTACTTCTCTCAGAAGAGTGTTAGAAAGGTTAATAAATTCCCATAAATAAAGCCTATTTTAAAAATCTCTAGAACAGAAAATATTATATATATATGAATGTGTATTATTTCCTTCCTTCCACTCTTAAGGGGTCATAAAATATAATACTCTGAGCCAAGGGACCCATCCCCATGTGTTGATCTCTGATCATTTCATCATCTTGCATTTTCTACAGAAAAAGATTCAAAAGTCACCAACTCTGCAAACATTGCCAGAGGGGGAAGTTCTGGTTTCAGCTTCCTACCATATCCTTTTTTATGGTTGGTCTGGCCTGCTTTATATAATCCAACTTCTGGAGTTTACATTTACCCTTGAGAGATTATTCTGTATCATGGTAGTTATCACTATAGGAACATTTATTATTTAGCATGCCACAGCAGTATTGCTAAGGGTAAAAGATGAAGAAGAAAGGCAAATAAATCTTAGCTACCATTAAATACCACTACTGTTACAGCATCTTGAAAGTGTATCCCATCTTTCTCATCACCACTTCAAACATAACTCTCCATCTTGTTTATTTACTAACTAGAGTGCTGAAGCCTCCATTGCATTTGATTAACCACTTTTCTGCCAGAATCATCTTCCTTTTGTAGATTCCTTTTCTAACTAATATCAAAAACCTTCATATTTGGCTAAATTTGTATTAGTGTTTTTGGTGGCTGGTTTTTTTTTCTGCCTTAATTTCCTATCACTGCAAATTATCTCTATCCTTCAAGGAGCTGTGATTTCATTAATGGAAATACTTCTCTATTCAGCAATGGAACTCCTCTAAAATAGTCTTTAAAATTGCTATGATGGAAATGTTCCCTTACTCTTTTACCAGTTTGGTTATGAGCCATTCCAAGTTTAGCAAGGATGGTACTCAGACAATAATCATACAGTTTACCTTATGGCCCATATTCAAAGACTTTCCACTTTGTTAAGACCTGTCAGAGTTTAGGTTTCAAGGAGCCCTGACTACTTCCTCACCACAATCAATCAAACAGGTATTAATAAACTGCTTACTTTTTTGTCAGGCACTGTGTTAGGTACTGCAGATGCAAGTACAAGAAACAATCCCTACCAGCAAGGAAGGACATCTAAGGGAAGAGACAGGTAAATATATAAATATAAATATCCAGAGTGATTACAGTGGGACTTTAGTCCCTTCCCTTAGTAAACTGACACTCATCTTTTGACTTCCCTTCTTCTACCTGAAAAAATTTCCATTTTCTATCAGTTAAATTATATTTTCTCCTCCCTCTACAAAGCTTTTTTGGGGTCCAAAAACACATTTGTTTAAAATCTTTTTGCTATTCCAGTATATAAAATATTGTACTGTATTACTCTCCAACCTGAAGTCTAAGAACAAACAAGGTCTTCCAAAAATTCTTGTTGCTAAATATGCAATCCTACTTTTCCTGGTTCCTGGGACAGTTATTGCACTGTATGCTTAATACCAAAGTATATGAACATATAGCAATGTGTGTGAAAATTATGTGTGTGTGTGTGGTTTAAAATGAGGAAAGAAATAGGAGACAATGAATAAATGAGCAATACATTTAAATTTGAGGAAAGTTTGGTTTGGCACTAAAATGTCTTTAAAACCCCTTAGAAGGAGACTTAATAGAGTGAATGACTGGAATTATAAAAGTGACTCCAAAAATGCAATTGTATTATTTTTGTGTGCATATAATAACAAGGCTAACATATATTACCTTAGTGGGAATCTGCTTCTGTTTTTTAGAAAACTTTATCCATAGCAAAATGATATTCTCATTCATAAATAGAACTTTGTTAAAATGAAAGTTGAAAGCGGTAATTGACTTCTCTTCTTGAGCAGGCAAAATGTTTCCCTTGTTCTTACTAATAATTTACTTTGTAACTCTTCCTCTTTCCAAAATCTATGCTAAAGATAAACATCCCCTCTTCATGTTGAACTATTATATGTAAAATATTTAACTTGTGTAATAAGTAACAGTCCTGAGAAGATCATAATCATCATCTTCATCATCATCACCATCATCATAATTATCATCATCATCATTATTCTTATCATTATCATTATTGTTATCCTTATTATACTTCAGAATGCAATACCATTTATCCATTATGATTCAGTAATAGCTTCCCCACATACTCCCTATGAACATGTCTACATGTCAGTAAAAATATATTTGAGAATAAAATTAACCTTTTCATATTGCCTTGGGTACTGGTGTTCAAAAAAAGACCTCAGTTCTGCCACATAAATGTTTTTTTAAAAAAAAAAGAAAGAAAAGAAAAGAAAACCTTTTTTTAACCTAATTGTGAAGGACATTTCCTTGGTGGGATGAAGAAGGCAGTTTTATGGTTAGCTGCCAGTAGACTTCATCAGGTCAACTTCAAACTCTGCCTCAAAATTAAATCCTGCTCAGCTCTGTATGGATTTTTAGGGTAAAGAAAGAAGAAAATGTTTTGATTCAGGTAACATCAAACAATATGGTTTAGAAATGTTCTAGATTGTTCATTTCATTAATCTTGCCATCTTGCTCCCAGAGCAAATATAATATACAACTCTGTGGTAAATTCATTGGGTGTTCCACAGATATTAAATAAAAAGATGGAAACAACAATAAAATGCACTGAAATTAATCAAGCAATGAGCATTTATTAAATGTTTATTATATGTCAAGCCCAGAAGGAAGGAAGGAAGGAAGGAAGGAAGGAAGGAAGGAAGGAAGGAAGGAAGGAAGGAAGGAAGGAAGAAAGGAAGGAAGAAAGGAAGAAAGGAAGGAGGAAAGGAAGGAAGGAAGGAAAGAAGGAAGGAAGGAAGGAAGGAAGGAAGGAAGGAAGGAAATGAATGAAAAAGGAAGAAAAATCCCATTATCAAAGTCTTTATGTTCTATAAAATCATTAAAAATAAAAACTATAATGTAGTTTGCATAATAAAAATGTCATCTACATTTCCTTACTTCATAACTTAGATAAACCAGCAGCAACTGTTTGATATAACAGATTAGTATCATCAATTATTATTATAAAAAAGTTGAAAGTGACCCTTGAGGTATTTCAGATTACTTAAAAAAAAACAGTTCTTTAGATGGCAAAAAAGCAATGATTTTAAGAAAGTTGTACTGTATATTGATCTAAAATTTGCTTCCCTTCGACTTAGATTGATAGAATTTTCTATCCATTAATTTTAAGTTCCACCCTCTTGAGTAATACAAATAATATGCTTCACCTTATATATGTTAGTCCTACTTATATATGAACACCAATGAACATTTCTATCATGCCCCTTTAAGTCTTTCCTTCTTCAAATGAAATTTTTCCAGTTCTCTCAAACATTTCTCATAAAATCTGCTTCTTTTTTTTGCCCCTGAATAAACCAAATTTTCCTCTCTCCACACCTTTATTGACAATGTTCCCAAGATTACTTACCTACAATTCTACCATTGAGTTTTAATGTCTTATCATGTATTTAACCTCAAATTTCCTTAGATATGAGTAGTTTCCTCTTTATCTAATTAAATGGCATTGTATCTTAAATATAGATCATATTTCCAATTTGAATTTTTATTTACCTCTTTTTATGAATTATCTTTTTATTGGACTATAAGTAAAATATATTTATTTCATCTATCCTACTCCCCCTTCCTCCATTAGCATGCCTATTAGGAGTATAGTAATTGTTTAATTTTGAATGATTGAACCCAGAGTTCAATTGACTAAATCTAGTCCTGGAATTTTTCCTCTAATCTTCTCAAGTTGTCCCCAGAGGACCCTGGTTGGGCCTCTATTCTTATTTATTTTTACCAGCACTTTGTTCACTTTAAGGTGCTATTTTATCTTTTATGGGGGGAAATGTTAAGAACTTGGAATTTTCTGAATTACTCCACCATGTTCCCAGAATCCTCTCAATACCAATCCTCTTTCAGTGATAGTAATATGGCTATGATTTGCAGAATGCAACAATCTTTGAAGAATTAAAATTGTAGGTGATGTAAGGAGCAATTGGAAGACACATGTTGGATTTTAATGTCATTTTAAAAGATGTCGCAGAAAGTATCATCTAAAACACACAATCAGAAAAGCAGCTGTTCTGATCTTGAATTAAGAAAAAAGTATATTAGATGACAAAACCCTAGATAGGTAGATAGATAGGTAGATAGATAGATAGATAGATAGATAGATAGATAGATAGATAGATAGATGATAGACGGATGGACAGATGTACAGATGGACGGATGAACAGATGAATGGATGGATGGATGGACAGATGGACAGATGGATGGGTGGATAGGTAAATAGACAGACAGACAGACAGACAGATAGTAGATAGATAGATAGATAGATAGATAGATAGATAGATAGATAGATAGATAGATACGAATAGGAGGCAACAAGTATTTATCAAGCACCTACTTTGTACCAGAAACTTTGCTAAGTACTTTACAAATGTAATTTCATTTGATCTTCACAACCACTCTGAGAGGGAGGTCCTATTATAATCTTCACTTTATAGTTGAGGAAACTGAGGCAGACAGAGGCTAAATAACTTGTTTAGGGCCAAAGAGTTAATAAATTACTGAGCTTAGATTTGAACTTAATTATTCCTGAATCCAGATATAGAACTCTATGTACTCTACTACTTCCCAGCTTTTATTTACTTGTCATTTGTAACTTCCTTCTTTGTTCTGATTTCATTTTAGTAAGAAAGTCAAGATTGTAACAATTCATTTCCTTCATTAGAAGGTCCTTCACTGGCCAGCCACTATATGGAATCTCATAGGTAGAATTTTAATAGTTAAATTAGTAGCAATTGCTTAAATTTCTGTGATCCCTTCTAGCCAGAGCCGTAGTTGCTATCACTCTACCACCATCACCACAGAAGCAGAGGAAACCAAATGAGTCTGGAGGTCATTTTGTATTTGTATTTTGCCACGACCAAAAATTAATCACCTAATGTCCATTCAAATACTGATGAGCCTGTGCCAATTTAGCTCCCTTATGAGATGCCTTTGTAAATTTGTCATGTGCTTATTTGTGAGTACTGCTAAGTTGTGCATTTTCCCAGTACTATGCTAGAATTTCCGGGATGTCATGATACTATTGCCACTACTTCTGATAATGACATAATTTTATGTTTTTAAAGGACCTCCATGTATTTTGAAATTATGCAAAATCTTCTGGTATTTCATAGGATGGAAGTGGGTTCATGATAGCAGAACATCAGCAAGTTCTACCCTTCTTGAGAAGTTTTCAGTATATCCTCAGCAACAGATTATGTCTGCTTTGAGTATAGTTTATTAGGGAGAGATTCATAACCATGAGGCTGGTCACTTGGTGGTTAGTTCTTTGATATAGAAAATGATAAAACATAAAAGTACAAGATGGCCCTTTATCCTATGTGTTCACTTTCACTTCTACAGGGACTCTGGGGGAAGGGTGGATGTTAGATGAATCTCAATTCTGAATCATTAATAAACTTTAACAAAGCTGGTCCCACTCTAAATGTGAGGTCCTTGCAGAAACCAACAAATGAATATACTGCTGGAGAAATTGAATCAATGACATTTTCACTATAAATGAAAGGTGAAAATAAAATAAAGTTGGAGCAAAATAATTATTTACAACATCTCCTCAGAGAGGCAAAGAGTTGGTTTTGTTTTGTGTCCAAAGGCCAAAAGAAAAAAAAATCATCACATTCTTGATCATCTAATATTTCAGAGATTATGATAAATATTTGTAAAGAGATTTCCATGAAAATAACTACAATTTACCTGTGAGCCTCTGTAGCAGAGAATTGAGAGGTATATATCCTATAAAGAAGTATATTCTTTAATCTAAATTTACAAAAGAATAATACAAATAATAAGATAGAGATTGCACTTTATGAAACACTAATTCAATCTAGCTAAGTAGGCCATTGAAGCCAAACAGGAACGGGGACTAATATTATATTGTCAAAAAATATGACTGGAAAAGGAGATGAACGAGGTTAGAACAGGCATTTTGGTGGTCAGACCGAATATCCTATTTGTACACAATGTGAATTCAGAGTAAGCCTTTCAGTAGTATACTGAGTGCTCATGTATCTTGAGGAGACAGTTGAGTGAGTTGAAGGAATTAGAATGAGTACCTTTGTAAAGGCAAGTTGGAAATGGTTGTCCAGAAGATCCAAGCAGGGAATCCAGTTTCCTTCAAATCTCTGACATCACAACATTCTTTGATAATGATATCAGAATGAATGGCTGTAACCAATCAATATGAGCACATACCTATAACACTCAGAGGTAAGTTCCTACTCTTGCCATTCATTAGAACATTAGCCTATTCAATAGGTAATATGAGTTGTTAAAACTAAAAATATCAAGTTACAGCTCTCAACGTGACCAGATCATCCTGTCTTTAGCTGGGCAGAAGACAGCTGATAAAATAAATAGGGATGGAGGATACAAAAGAAAAAAAAATTCCTTCATTTCTCTTAGTGAACAGGGAATGAATTTTCCCAAAACAGATGGGGAAATTTAGCTAATGTAACTTAATTACCTATAGAAAAACCTGCTATTTTATTTGACAAATCATGGAAAGTGCAATTAATTTATTAATACATCTCCCTGAAACATTTCTCCTTTTCAATGGCATCATAGGAAAATTGTCACTCATTAGCTTTCTCTTTACAAAGACATGACTTAAATCTGGTAAATATTACATGTTTCTGGCCAAAATGAAGGAAAATGAAAATAAAAGAAGAAATAAAGAAAAGCTTTCGGCATTCTTCTTGTGTGGCTTGAGAATAAAGATTGTATTATTAGTTGTGGATCTGTTGTGCTTGATGCAATATAAACATTAAAAATTAATGGGATTAAGCATTTATAAAAAGAGGCCTTTTTAAAAATTTCCTTTTTTCCTTCTTTTTAACTTTTTTTGTTTCTCATCATATGGAGCCATATTTATCATTGAAAGATTAACCAGATCCAGAGCTCCCTATATTTTATTGAATGTATGTTCCCTAGAATCATGTGCTTATAAGTAGGCATTTAATTACAAATATTGATGTAAAATAAGCATAAACATAATTATATGGAAAGGAAAATTAAGACTGTTCATTGAAGTGGATAAATTATGAGCACAGAGAGGGTTAAGCATCTTCTTTATAATTACAGCAGAATGCATTGTAAAATGTGTCACCCACAGTTGGAGACACTGGAAATGATTACAAAGTTGCTTATTTAAACTTTCTGCTATCTGTGACTAGAGACTAGCACATTGAAGATGCATTAAACTACTCTGTCTAAATAGAGAATGACACCTGGATTTGGGAAGTATCTTTACTGAAAAAAAAAACAAGCAAAAAAAGATATAGCTTCCATTTGCTAATTGGACTGTTATATCTTTTAAATTTCAAATGTGCAGATATTTCTATAAAATAAAGTGATTTTCTCTAAGAATTTATATGTCATTCTCACTGTTCTGTGGTAAAGAATGTATACACACAATCAAATGATCAAATCCTACTGACAAGAGAAAAGGTTTTGAGTGTAATAAGACATTCAAAGGATATACAACATCACAACTGACATTTATCTATATTCATTAAGGTTTACAAAACTGCAATACATATCCTAACTCATTTGTTCCGTACAACACAGTTGTGAAGGTATTGCCTTCTTATCTATTTTACAGATAAGGAAACAAGCTCACAGTAGATCCAGATTTACCCAGGCCATAGAGCCAGTAAGCGTTTTTGCCAAGATTCAAACCTGTATCTTCCTGATCTAATCTAATACTCTATGTATTATATTATGCTATGGTAGGGTAAGTTTGGAATCAGGAAGATCTGAGTACAAACTGTACTTCTGACATTAACTATATGACTCTGTAAATCACTTAATTTCTACATACCCTAGACAATTCCCCAGAATTGACCTATTAAATTACAAATGACTTGTAGTCTGTATTTTGGCAGAATGAGTCTACAGACATTACTCCAGCCCAGAAATCACAGCTCTTTTGAATATTTGTCTATGATAAAGCTGTTGTCTTTAGTTATTAACATGATGACATCTTAATACAAGTGTCCAGGGACTCAGATATAACACGGTGTATTTTGTTCATAACAGACTACCCTGTTTGTCTTAAGCCTTCACCATATAACATCAATATTATAATCCCAAGATAATTGCTTTTAGAGACCCAATTTCAATTATTTTAGGAGATAGTAATATTACAAAAATCTCTTGAAATAATCACAAAGAGTCTGGTCTAATTGCTACATTCAGATTATTCGAGTAAGTGATTTTATTCTGTGGCAAATTTTCCTTTCCAGGTTACCTGCAGCTCATGTAGCGCCTTTTAAAAGCCAAAGATGTTTCTATATAAAGCCACATAATGTAGAAATCATATCTTTTTGCATAAAAGCAAATACTGTGCTAATAGGACAAATGACCTGTCTGCTCCCAGTTATGTCTGCCCCTGTAAACTTCTCAATGGTAAGAAGACTAGGTGAGAACCTTAGATATGTTATTAATGACACTAGCCTTTGTCAAGTTCGGTCTTGGCAGGTAGGTCACAAGAGAGACAGATGAGGCCAACGATGCCATGAACTCATCAACCTGTCTGGGCTCTGCATGGTCACTTTCTAGACAAACAAAACAGTAGAGGGATGCACTAAGGAATGAGTCTTTAACAAGGAGACAGAAACAATGATTTAGGACATGTTAAAAAAAAACAGCTTCTGATTTTACCTCACCTTATTTTCCAGTGATTGTGTACATGACTCAGGTACATAAAATGACAGATTTAAATGGCAATACACATTACAACAGAATAATGCTATAATTTCTCATGGTTTTTCATGACTTCCTTTCATGTTACAAGGAGAAAATTGATATTAGCACAGTAAAGGAACAGTCAATATAGTCCTAAACAAAGAAAGGAAAAACAGCTCAGGGGAGATATTACAATATCATATAATCTATTTGTCTATTATCATGAGTTTTTATGCTTTATAGAACTTTCAAAGAGAAGTAATTTTTGTAAGACTTCACCCAACAATGCGTAATGACAGAGATGCTCTTTTTGTGATTTCTCTTCAAAGTCATTCATTTGATTAGGTATAGGTAATAATCCTTTCCTCTAGTCTTGTTTCAAACACTGAATCCCTAAGATTTGAATACAATGCATGTTATGTGGCACAAAAAGAAATAGACCAGTGGTCATAAACCTCCACTCAAGAAATATACAATTCAGATTGCTTAATTTGGGTGTTAATCATTATTACACTGTTTAAATACAGCTTAAAATCAACTTGGCCACATGGTATTAAAGCAAAAACAAATACTGCATCATTTTGCTTTCAAATCTATTTTTTAAATCATATAATTTCAATGTAGCTTCGACATTCCACTTGTGATAAAAGCACAATGTACACTGCTTACAATTTTCCATACAGATTACACTTAGAAAATTATGTACATTAAGTAATAACAACAAACTATATAAACTCCAAGTGCCAGAGCAGCTTCTTCTGCCCCAAACTGTCTCTTGTCATGGACTATTTTTTTCTTCTTTTAACATATAAGGCACACACTGTACTCCATTAGAGGACACACATGGCAATTGCTGTGGTGGTAAATCTTAACCTGAAAAGAACAGAAATTATTACTAATGATACTAGCTCATTTTAAAATAATGAATTAAGACTTTTAAAGTGTTTTTTCTCACTTACTGGCAGTATTATTCTTTCCATTTTACAGAATTTTAAAGAGGTTAAGTGACTGAGGGTCACATTGCAATTATATGGCACATTGAAACCCAGAGTTTCTCTCTCCAAGTCCAGTACCTATTTCACTACCCTATATATCATGCCCTCCTTAAAATCCCCAGTTAGTTACTTCCTGTCACTTTGTGGTCAATGAAAGAAAGCAGAGGTAGCTACCCTGGGTGGTTATTCTATGACACCATCTAGTGTTCCCTTACCATTAAATATGTCCCCTTTATCAAACTGGGAGATATTTCTCCTGTAGATATATATCCTCACTCTGTGGTTTAGAGTATATTTTTCCCAGTGGATAAATAGAATTATATTAAACTAATAAAATAAATTATTACAATTTACTTCAATTGTATCTGACTTATTTCTACAGTTTTCTAGTATCTTTTTTTAATGAATTAACCCAAGAAATGACAGAAAGTTTCATTCACCCACATAAAATGGGGATCTCCATATCTACAGCTAAAATAGAGCTTAGAAATCATTTGCTACATTACCTCCAATATTTAACTAGAGAAACTGCTACCCAGAGAACTGTGATTTACCCAAGGACAAGCAGGCAGTAGAAGCAGAGAAACGAGAATTCAAAATTAGATCTTCTGACTTTAGAGTCAAACCAACCCAACAAGAAATGATAAAGCATAGTGCAATGCTCATTTTAGCTCAACCGTGTCTCCACCAGCTGTCCCTTGAACAACAGTATTGGTTGATTAGTTTTTCATTTGGGTTTTTTAAATGAGACATTCTTACAAATACCAATTCTATTTTCTGAGTTGAGGCGTCTTCCTCTATAATTATCTGAAAGGGTATTTTCAATCCTACATTCTAAATGATCTTTACACAAATAACTTGCAGGTCTGTAGTTAATTTTTTTTATATCTGTTCTACCTTTGTTTTAAATAGATATCTTTTATCCCTTTTGGGGCTGGGCAGTGCCAAGCTGTAGAGGGGAAATATCTAAACAAGTTATTTTGTTGTTATAAGAACTTCCTGATGAATCCCATCTTCAATGGAGCTTTGAAATGATTATCCCACTTAGGCGATTAAGGGAGCTGATCCTTGTATATGGCCAATAAGTGGCAGAAATTAGTTTTTGCCAGGATCTCCTGACTCTGGGCCGAACTCTCTCACCACTACACCATATTGTTTCACTTTAAAAGAATATCTGTATTTTAATCTGGTCAATGCACACCAATAAACAAACACTTTTTCTAGAAGTGTTAAGAAAAGAAATTTTGCTTCATATACCATTCTGAATTAATGTTCTATTGAAATGGAACAAGCTTGCTTTAAAAAAAAAATCTTCCTCTGCATACATCTTGCAAGAGATTATTTTTTATCTCACTAGATTCCTTTTAAAATGACTAAGGAAGGAATCAGAACTAATTGGGAGTATTGATACAGCAGCTTATATTTATTTGAATAATTCTGTATCATACTAAAATGATACACAGACAGCTAGGTGGTTCAGCAGATAGAGTACTAGATTGAACTCAGGAAGACCTGATTTCAAATCCAGCCTCAGAAACTTATGAGCTACATGACCCTGTGCAAGTCACTTAATCTCTTTTTTCCTTAATCCACAGATGAAATAAAAGGCAAAACACTCCAGTATCTTTTATAAGAAAACCCCATGGACAGCACTGACATATTATTGTTCATGGGGTCACAAAGTGTAAGAGGTGATTGAATAACAATAATCATGCCAAAAAAGGGACTGAAAGAGCTTCAGAAAAAGGCTTGATCATGAAATGATGCAAAGTGAAGTAAGAAGAACCAGAAGACCATTGTATACAGTAACAGCAATATTGTAGGATGAATTGTGAATGACTTAGGTATTCCCAACAATAAAATGATCCCTGACAATTCCAAAAGACTCATGATAAAGCATACTATCTGCCTCCAGAGAAAGAGCTAGTATTGCCCCCAAAAAAGACTGAAGCATACAATTTTCTCTTCCTTTCTTTTTTCTTTTTTTCTTTTTTGCTCTTTTTTCAAGTCTTTTAAAAAATGACTAATATAGAAATGTTTTGCATAACTTCACGTGTGTCACCTATATAAGATTTTTTACCATCTCAGTGGGCAGAGAGGGAAAAGAAGGAATGGAGGATAGAATTTGGACCTCAAAACTTAAAAAAAATGCTTCAAATTGATTTTAACATGGAATTGGGGGAAAATAAAATGTTATTTTAAAAAATGCTTGACATGTCTTCCAAGGCATTTCCTGTGGTGATTAATACTACTATGTATGTCATCAGTATACTCATATATGTATACTCATATGAACCTAATAAGGAATATGTATGTGATCAATATTGAAGATGCCTCTGGTCAGATTAAAATTCATTCACCCATTTTAAAAAAAGAAAAATTACAGCTCATTTTTCATTATAGGTGCTGGAGTTAACAAATATATCCTAAATTATAATGGTGATCCCTAACATATATATGATTCTGTAAGATTTTGCAAAGTGCTTGGCATGTATTTTCTCATTAGATTCTCATGCTAAACCTGAAAATAGATGCTATTCTTATCCCAGTTTTAGAGATGAAGAAGCCAAAACCAGATGAGACCAAATGATACACCCACAATCCAGAACTACTAAGTATCTCAGGGAAGTTTTGATCTCAGAACTTCCTGACTCCAGAGGAAGGGAGGTGGGACAGGGAAGATAGTTGTAGACTTGGAATCAGCAAGACTTGTGTTCAAATCTTGCCTCAGACTCTCAGTAGTCATGTAATTGTAAGAAAGTCACTTAGTTTCTCTTTACAATAGTTTCCCCATATGTAAAACTGTGATAATAATAGTATCTACCTCATAGGATTATTACAAGGATCAAATGAGAAAACATACGTAAGGTATTTTGCAACACATAAAACACTGCATAAATACTAGCTGCTGTTATTACCTGTTAGTAATATCAAATTCAATTGGAAACAGATCCCTTCAGTCTACATATTTACTTAGATAACCATAAATTAACACATATTTTATTGAATTTTTATTTATTTTTGTTAAACATGTTCTAATTAAATTTTAATCTGTTTTGGGCTATACTCAAGAATCTTGTGTTCTGTCTGCCAGTTTGATAGTTCTGGACCTAGTTGTTTCTAAACTAGAGGTAATTCTACAAAAGAAAAGAAAGTTATAGGATCATAGATTTAGAATTGGAAGGGACCTTGGGTGATGTTGTCCTAATCCACATTTTACAAATGGAGAAATGGAAGCACAGAGAAATTGAGTGGTTTTATCCATGATCACATACTAAATATCTGAGGTGGAATTTGAACTCGGTTATATGTGTAGTGGGAATGCCTTTGAATATAGGTATATGTGCATTGGGACAGCTAAATGGAAGAGTAGATAAAAGTGCTGGACTTGGAGTCAGAAAGACTTTTACACGAGTTCAAATCCAGCTTCAGACACATACTTAGCTGTGTGACCCTGGGGAAGTCACTTAACCCTGTTTTTCTTAAGTTCTCTTCTGTGAAATGAACTTAGAAGTAAATGGCAAACTATTCTACCATTCTTGCCAAGAATACTCCAAAAAGAGTCACAAATAGTTAGACATGACTGAAAAATGACTCAACAGTAGCAATGTTGGACATTATGGAAGTTGACAGTATATAAACCAAAATAATAAAGGGACACAGAATGGATGGTGGGAGCTAGTCAGTATTCCCTTCAGTTCCTAACCTTGCAGAGTATTGTTCTTATTCCTAATCCACATTAGGGATACTCAAAAATAACTTTTATTTTGTACTATTTGCTAAACTTAGAGGCATTTTTTTAGGCAAGCTTCTTAACTAACTCAAATTTAGGAATGGAAAGCAGGGAAGAAGAAGCAACCATGTATTTGCTTGTTTGTTTCAAAATTTTCTCCTGGTATCAAAGACATTGTGAGAGCTATATAGGCTGTAACATCCTCCAGCACTTGTATATGAACTCCTCCTGGAAGTAATGACCTGATTCAGAGTTCATATGACTTCTGTTTTAAATTAACAAAACGGTTTGAAATGAAGTAGAAATTTCATACACCTGATCTCTTGCCTCCCCCACCTCCCCACAAGGTGGTAAGTATTTAAGGGTGGTAAAGCATAGCGAGTTAGACTCAAAGCCAGAAAGACTTGAATTCAGCTTCCATCTCTGACACTTTCACAATCGACCTTTCTAGACCTTCAGCCAATATTTTTTAAGGCAGTGAACAACTCATAATCTGCATTCCTAGGGTAAGTTTCCTCACAGTTTTTTTTACCAATGAAATAATCACAAGTCAAGCCAAAATGTGTATGTCTAAAATTGTGTTCGATCATAAAATATACTGTAATATATACATATATATATATATACACACACATACATGTGTGTGTATATATATATATATATGTATAAATCACTATGAATGATTTCTTTACACAAAACTGCAAAGGAATTATATCATTAGGTGTAATATATTAAACATAGATATTAAGAAAAAAAGCTGAATACATTTGTGGATTAGTTTTATGCCCCCCTGTAATAGAAATAGCATTAGACTTAGAGTCAGAATTCTGGGCTGAATTCCTGGCCTGGCTTTGACACTTAATAGCTGCATGACCTTGACTCATTGGGCCTTTGTTCTATCTGTTTTCATATGATTTTGAGAGTCCTGCTAAGGAAGGTGCTGTATTTTATTAATCCCATACTACACAGAAACATCCTGTCCATATGTACAATCAAACAGTGGAAAGACTACTGGTTGGAGATTCAGACAATTGTCTCAACTTCCATACTTCTTAGCTGAGTGACTGTGAGAAAGTTGTGAGCTCTCTGAATCCTAGTATTTACATATGTAAAATAGGGATTATGGTACTTTAGTACCTCCCTAATTGGACTATCATGAGGGGAAAAAATGAGATAACATATGCTAATCACTTTGTAACTCCAGATGATAGTAATAGTAGTAGTGGTAGTAGTAGTAACATGCCTTAACATTTTCAGGTTATTGACAAAATATTAAAAATGACAAATTATTACCATTACAAATAATAGTAGGACACTATATTAAGATAGGTTAAAACAGGAAAAATATACTTTTAAAATTCATTTTCACAAACTCAAAATAGGCATGACAAAACTACAAAATGACAAACTCCATATTATAAACCTATACTTTGAAGAGGCTAGAGTTTCACTTAGTGACAAGAAACAGAAAGAACAAAGAATAAGTCTTTCCCTTTAGACAAAAGATTGATAAATTTTCCATTCCTTGTACATCGTTAGTTTATTTCTCTCCTATCTTATATGTTCTTGAAATTTAATAAGTCTATATAACATATGAAATGGTGACTCCAGTCTGACTATATTTTCCAAGGTGTTTAAATTTAGGTGTACCTGTGGAATTAATGTTTCATCAACAAATAAATGGGTGATTTATTCCTATTTAACACCTATGTCCTTAAAACTTTTCAGAGGTAAATTTGCATTTCCTTTGAAAAAAAAGAGGATCTGGCTCTAAATTTTCAATTATGATAGATATAAACTGAAAACACTTTAAATGCAAAAGCTATCCATATTTTAACATATAAAACTATTTAACATTTTAGTTAATTATAACATAAACAAAACCACATACCAAGCATCTTTAATATTTTCATCTTATGTTTATGTTACATTTAAATTTCCCCATCTGTGTAGTTTGGAGACCACCATCATCGGATTTCCATAACACCATTGGCCTGATATTATACAAGCCTTCTATACATTGTCATATCCTTCATGTCCTTAAAGTTCATCTTACTTATCACTTAAGTTCAGCATGAAAAGTTCAATTATGGATACTGAGATCCTTTCATAAACACTGAATAGTCAGGTACTTCTATGGATGTCACTTTAATGAATAACTAAATAAAATTAGAACTAGCTTTTTGACATAACTTGGAGACTTTTCTCCCATAAAAGTAACCAAAATAGCATATATAATTATAGCAATCCTTTAGGAACAAAAAAAGCATTCACAAGTTCAGAAAATGGGTTTCAGACACATGGGGTCCCATCTGCTAGCTGCTCCAATTTTAAAGTGCAAAGCCCAATGCTTAGTAGAATCGGTGAGCTGAAGCTTTTTTAGAGGTAATATGCCCAGTCAAAGATTAGGATAAAAATATTATACACTAGATAATGGAGACTGAATTGTATGACTAGATGGCTAGACTTCAAGCCTATGTTTCCAGAATCACAGATTTTCAGATTTAGATGAGACCTAAGAAGGTTACTCTTTCAGCTCATACCCAAAGAATCATCCACTATAATATACTTTGCAAGGAGTCATCCAGCATTACTTGAAACCCTCCAAGGAGGTCCCCTCTCAAGGCATCTCATTGCACTTTTGGACAGTGGTAATTGTTGGGAAGCTTTTCCCAACACTAAACATTAATTTGCCTCTTTTCAATGTCCATGCCTTTCAATGTCCATAGTTCTTCCCTTTTGGGCCAAACAAAACAAATGTAATCCCTGATGGTTTTCTGGTTACTAGAAGAGAGTTATCATGTTCCTCTGAGTCTCCTCCAGGCTAAATATCTCCAGTTTCTTCAACAGATGCTCAAAGGACCTTCACTAAGCTTATGGGCTTGCTCTGTATGCTCCTCAGGTTATTAGTAGTCTTGATTTCTACATCCAGAACTGAACACAACATACACACACAAAAAGATTTGCTTAGGGCAGAGTACAGAAGGTCTAATGCTCTCTTATTGTTTGAAGTCATACTTCTCAATTCATCTGAAGATTCTTTTGACTTCTGAGATGATATATCATACTGTTAACTCATTTTAAGCCAGAAGTCCACTAGAACCCCTAGACATTTTATCACTCTTGCTTCATCATGCCTGCTGTAAATGAAAGACTATATTATTCTTATTCAGGCTAGTACTTTAGGACTCAAGGCCTTGCTTCTGGCATATGCCAACTTCATGACAGTGAACAAGTCATTGAAGCCTCTCAATGTTCCAAGCATTTCTCTAAAATTATATGTTCAAATGATTTGCTTGCCTGTATTGGTAAAAGATTCATTCAGACCTTTGGAATTCTTCAATCAACAAAATACACATGTCTAGAATTGGCAATCAGTAACTTAATAAAGATTCATTATATACCTATGTGGCAGACAATGAAATAAGTACTGGGATTCCAAAGAATGGCAAAGTATAGTCCTTCCTCTCAAAGACTTGAGAGTTAAGTGAGGGAGACAATATATAAATAACTGTATATAAAGTATATGCAAAATAAATTTCTAATAATCAATAGATCAGTGGGCATGAGAATTAAGGGTGAATAGGAAAGTCTTCTTGCTTGTGACATTTTAGCCAGGACTTGAAAGAAGCCAGGGAGGTCAGGAGGTGAGGTGAGGTGAGGAGGGAGAGCATTCCAGTCATGGGAATAACTAGTGAAAATTCCCAGAGGTCAAGAGACTTGTCTTGTTCAATGAATAAAAAGGAGACCAGTGTCACTGATCCACAGATTACTGGGTGGTCAGGGAGTAGAAGAAAAGGTGAAAGGCAAACTAGAATTTGGTGGGGGGTTGCTTATGAAGATCTCTAAACACCAAGCAGTGTTTTTAGAGTTATTCATGGAGGTGATATGGGGTCACTTAAGTTTATTGAGTACAGAAAGGAGCAGTGGTGACATGGTTAGACCTGCAAAAAACTTTTAATAGCTAGTTAGAGAATGAACTGGAGTGAGGAGAGATACTTAATCAGGAATACCAACCTGTAGACAGACAGACAGACAGACAGATAGATAGATTAGATAGATTAGATAGATTAGATAATCTTTTGAACCTTTCTTGAATCATCATATACAATTGCATTTCAGGGAGACAGGGAGGTGAATTGAATATTCAAAATATAAATGAATAGATGTAAGCCAGATCTTCCTTTCTGGCCTGGCATAGTATTCAGAGTTCCCACTTTTAGATTTATCAATTTGGCTTAAATAATTATGTCTCCAGAAGGCCCTATTAAAATGCAAATATATTATCTAGGAAGGCTAACACATTAACTCATTAACATCTATTAGCACTTAGCTACAGATCAGTTTATCATATCACAGAACAAGCAGCAGAGCCCTAGGGAATTAGGACAGAAAAATGCAGAAGCCAAGTGAGATCTGAAGGGTGGGCATTGTTGAAAGAGGGCAGACTAAAGCAGGGCATCCCAGTGAAGAGCCTTGGGCATCTGGGAGCAAGAGTGTGATGAAGTCAGCTCAAAACAGCTTGTGAGAGTAAATTGTTAAATTTTCAGTGTGAGCATTTACACCTAAGAAATGAGCAAAACTACAAAATAGTTCATTTTTTCCTTGATTGCCTAGACTCAATAAAGTAATACAGAAAATTGTAATAACACAGATTAAATTTAAGTGTGTTGGTACCCCACCCCCCAAGAGTCAGTTGTTAAACATTTATTAGCACATTACATACTGAGTGCATTAAGAGGATGTTTGTAGGGACTTGAAGAGAGTTGATTTCTCCACAAAAGGGGAAATTCAAAAAAAAAAGGGGATGTAAGAATGTATTATTGAAAACTTGACCAAAGCACAAACTTAACCATTTCATACCCTGCTCAATAAAATTATTTGGCTTCCTATCATTTCTAGGATTAGAGCAAGACCAGGACAAATGAATAGAAGTTACAAAGAGGCAAATTTAAGTTTGATTTCATGATCATTTTCCCCAAAGCTAGAGCTAACCAAAGTGAAATGGATGCTTTCTAGATGTGGTAGATTATCCACTCTTTTGAGATTTTCAAACTGAGGCTTTCTGATTGCTTGTCAGATACAGGACAGATGGGGCTTCCTTTTGGGTTGAAACAATTCAATTTAATAAACATTTTTAAGCACCTGCTCTGTGCCAAGCAAGGTGCTAAATAACAGGGATACAAATAAGAAAAGGAACAGGTCCCTGCCCTCAAGAAGCTGATACTCTAATGGAGGAAGGTATAAAAGAAGCTGTAAAGAAGTGGGGGGAGGAAGGGAGATCAAACAGCAGGTTATCTGGAGAGAAACTATGCAACTAAACTGAGTGGCTGATAGGAAATGAAGAGTTGCCTAGAAAGTTTACATCCCAATCCTCTATAGAGAAAGGATTTCTCAGGATTTTTGTGTACTACCCTCCTGCCCTCTAATCAGAGGTGAGAGGAGGCTGAGAAGTTGACAGGTTGAATAGCAAAAACTGAGATGACTTCCATCTTTCAATTTTTTTTTTACTTTTGTGATTTAGATTCTGTTCTGTGGATTCAGAAATGAAAAAAAGAATACAATCCATATCAGTAAGTGGATAAGATATTCACATAAATAAATGTAATACAGGATATTTAAAAATAAGCATATAATTAAGGTCAAATAGAGAAAGATGAGCAATTTTTAAAAGGGAGATACAAATTTTACACCCAGCACCTGCTCAAAATGACTTGAGGAAAATACTAGAACAATGCTTCTGGCTCTCTTCAGTACAAATTTATGTTCACAACATCAAAGGATAGTGATAATTATCCATTCTTAAGTAAGGCTTTAAGGTTTGCAAAGTAGTTTATACATATTATTTTATTTGATCATACAATCATAGATTTATAGGTAGAAAGGACCTCAAAGGCCATCTTATCCAAGACAATGCAGAGACTACAATACTGGCAATTGGAGGGGGAAAAGGTAATTTTTTGGCTGATTAAACTCACTTTTTTCCTTCAATGCTATATTAAAATTGTAATCAGAAGAACTTCATATGAGCTTGTAAAATCTGTGTATATTCATTATGCAACAAAACTTCTGCCATAAACTTTTTTTTGGAATTTTTGCTGCTTTTGTTTTGTTTTGTTTTAATTTCCATTGGTCCTGGAAGTTTGGCCCCAATTGAGGAAATAATGAACTCTGAAAAATATTTCAGTGTACTGATAAGAATTTTTCTTGCATTACAGAAATTCTCAATTAGAGTGGAATGATATAACATGACCTTGCACTATACTATATGTCATGAGAGTTAAGACATTTATACTTATTTAATTTAATGGGGTTTTTTTGCTTTTTGTAGGGCAGTTGGGGTTAAGTGACTTGCCCAAGGTCACACGGCTAGTTTGCATGTCAAGTGTCTGAGGCCAGATTTGAACTCAGGTCCTCCTGTATCCAGGGCCAGTGCTCTATTCACTGTACCACCTAGCCGCCCCTAAGACATTTATACAATAGATAAAGATAACTATGATTCCATGGCCTGGAAACTTGCCTGACTCCAACCTGATTTTATTCTATGCAAGGCTTTGGAAAACTGATTTGTTCATTGGGATGAATTTAATATCATAACTTGTTTATAGATAAAAAGGGGTTTTGTGAATTAAAGAAGCTAAAAATCTTGTGAACTCAATGTCAACTGTAGACAAGTGATTTCACTTAAAAAGGACATATTGCATATTAAACAATTTAAGAGGTAAACATTGTAAGGTTTACACTACATCAATAAATGTAACTTTTATTTTGTTCCAAGTAATTTACACATGAAAATAAGGTGTCTTCCTCTTCTTCCTCCACTTCCTCTTCTTGTTCTACCTCCTCCTCCTCCTTCTTACCATTCAATTTGTTCTTTTTGAGTTTACACCTAGTCATTTCTAAATATACCACCTTTCTCTATTCACTCTGGAATTAAACTCTTCTTTGTAACAAAAGAAATCAATTAAGCAAAAATAATCCATATCCACATGAAAGCATTTAACAATGTATATATACATTCTCCCCTAATAATCCCTTGACTGTCTCCCAAGAGAGGAATGAATATATGACCTGTTCCTAATTGAAACTGTGCTGACTAATTGTGGTTACTGAATTGTTATGTTATATTTATCATCTTCTTCAGGTTCTAGACAGGTTCTAGACTATGTAAACATAAACATTTTATGCATGTTAATGATTGTTTAGGGACTTCATTATAAAAATGGTTATTAACTTTTACTCTTTATGTTATAAATTATTTTTGATCTGTATCTGAGATTTTGCCATTATAGGAAATTCCTGGTGACAGATTTTCTCTACCAAGACAGATCAGTATATTATCTGTAATTTGTAGGATTCTAGAGTGTAATAGCAATCAGTTTAGCAGATACTTAGTACTTAGTAAACTTACAAGGCTACATATGAGCTCTGTTCCCTGTTGAGAGGGTGTGAACTCCCCTGTTGATGTGGAAGAAGGGGATTGGCTGAGACAGGAGGCCAGTGTGTGTACATAAAGAAGAATTCCAGAGACAGAGAGACAGAATTGGAATTTTCCTATTGGAGGAAATAGGATTGTCTTAGCATCTGGGAGCTGGGCAGCTGGACTGAAGAAGTGAGTTGGAGTTTTCTTGAGAGACAGAGAGAGAGAGACAGAGACAGAGACAGAGGGAGAGAGAGAGAGAATTTCTTTCCCAGCATCTGGGAGCTGACTGAGAAATGAGATGGACTTTTCCTGAGACCAGAATATGGTGAAGGCCACCCAGAAGGCTGATAATCCTTCTGGGTCCTATGGTCAGCTGAACTGTTAGAGGACTAAACAAGCATGACCAGGATAAGACTTTGTTCATGGCCTGGCTGACCCTTGAGTTCCAGGCAAGAGAAGTGGTGAAGGGTTTGAGATGGGCTAGACCCTGTGAACTTCACTGTGTGCCAGGGACTGCCCTGAGGACTGGACAAGTACCTGGGAGCTGTCTACCTCTGAGGACTGGACGAGGACCTGGGAGCTCTGCTTCTGAATCCAGGTGACTGTTTGGTGGATTCAGGAGGGATCTGTGACCATGGAAGGAGATCCAGGGAATCAGAGAGACCACCCAGAGTCAAGATGAAGAAAAGGCCTCCCCTTGGATGAAACTGAGATTTTCTGGACACCAAAGGGTGGAGGGTTTATGTGGTTTTCTAATGACAACACTTAGTGATTAATGATATTTAGTAATTAGGAATCTAGATTAGTGACTGATTAAGTTAATGGTTGCCCCGTGAGTGGAAGTTTGATTATTTTGTTATGAATTGATTGAATGACTAAGTTAATGGTTGCCCCATGAGTGGAAGTTTGATTATTGTATTGTGAATTGACTGAATGATTAAGTAAAGAGGGTTTCCCCCTTAGGGAAACCAGATTATTATTCTTTTGTTCTTTGTTCTAAAATATTGTGGCCATTGTATTGAAAACTCTGTGGCCATTCTAATGTTAAGCTGTTATGAACACTATATTGTGACTTTCTGCAATAAGATATAATGTTGTGAATATCATATTGTGATATATTGTGAATGTTTGCCTTGATTTGTAATGGAATAAACAGTGTTCACCATACTGTGTAATTTGAACCTTAAAAGCTGTTCACAGTAACATTCTTTTGGGAATCTGCTGGTGCATGGCATTACATAAAGTTTCCTGAGAAAGGAACAAGTTATGTAATTTACCCTAAGTCACAGAATCAGTATTTATTGAAGGAAGATTTCAACCTAGATTTTCCTTCCTAAAAGGCCAGTTCTCCATTCACTATTCAGCACTGTATCCTTTATGAATTATAAACTTAATATTAAACAGCAGCACAAATCATTGAAAATATTTTGGTCTTCAAGTTTGAGGAAGTAATCATGGTTATATAAAAATATTTGGGCACATATGTTTAATATATGCTTATTAAAGTGAATTAAATCTGTAAAATAGTAATAATAAATATGTTAACATAGGCAATTCATAAATCAGTGTACAGAGGAAAGAATTCAAAATACACAACCTGTAGAAATTTCTAAATTTTGGACATGGTAGGAGTAAGAAGAATACACTAAAGAGATAGAGGAGTTCTTGTTAAAGAAATGAGATACAAACCAGGGAAATTCAGAATGAAAAAACTCATGGTATGGTAGATTTTCATGAATAGGTAGGTTGTCAACATCATTAATATAGCAAGGGGAAAAAGATGTGTAGACAAAGAGGATAAATATTATCAAAAATAAGATCATTTCATTTGGCAATAGGTAGACCAATGACCAACTTTAAGAGAGCATGTTCAATCAAGCGCCCTCCTTCTAGGCCTTGTTTTCACATCTGAGTCTTCCAAAGTTGCTCAGGGACAGACTGAATTCATTTCTCCATCATCACCAGCAGAATACCATAATGACTCCCTAAGCCTCTTCTTGATCCTCATTGTGACCTCCTGTTCCTTGACTTTAGGTGTTTTCCCCTATGCCATCACACCTATACAATCTACACTCTCTTCCTTTTCCTATCTTGAAATTTTGCTGAACCAAAGCAACTCTGTACTATTCTCTATACTCAAGTCACTTGTCCTTTTTATCCCATTGTCAAGCATGCCTCATCAAGCACCAACTTGAATGCTTCTGCCATCTACCACTTTTTCTTTTATTCATCTGCTGGTAAGCTATGCTAACTAGGTTCACTGTAGATTTATGTTACAAAATTTCAACTATGCACACCATGCAGCAAGGCAATCATTTTATCCCTCCCTAATCAATTCACTATTCCACTCAGTACAATGGCTATTCTGAAAACTTTTATCCCTATGAGTAAGCTTCTTTTAGTCATCAAAAATCCATATCTAAAACAGGCTGAAACTTAAGCCTACCAGGGTCACTTCAGAAAATCTGAAAGTAAAACATCAAACCAAAAGGGCCACTTTTTGGAAGAAAGCTGGGGTCACTTATTAAAATCTTGAAATCATATATTTAAAATCTGTACATCATAAGGAATTAGCTAGAAGGTTCTGTTTGCTTCCTGTCCCTTTAAAAGCTGGGACTAATCAACACACCATTGAGATTTGGTGGTTTCTACGTATATAATAGAACAAAGCTTAATATGATACTCTGACCCACCTGGGCCTAGAACTTCAGAAGGAACAACTGAAGTGCCATGATTATTTTAAGGCATATGGCTATTTTTTGCCCATCCATGCTTGCAAGGGATCTGATAATGTGTAGTCCACATCACATATTGGTCAGTGTCATGTTTGTTTTCCTAAGGGGAAACTCAGCCTTTAATTCTTCCTTGAACACAGTGGTTCTCAACCTTCCTATGCCATGATCCTTTAATAGTCATATGTGGGTGTATCTGCATGTGGGCAGACCCACCTGGAGACAGAAGGAGGAGCGATGTCTCAGTTCCTAAGACCATCAGGAATATGTGTTTTCCCATGGTCTTAGGCAACTCCTGTGAAAGGGTCATTTCACCCCCAAAGGGGTGGCAACCTACAGGTTGAGAACTGCTGCTCTAACACTTCATATATGGTGCTTGATATTTTTTGTAGTGGTAATGAAGCTCTTGTTTCCTTTTACAGACATTCATGAATAAAACTTATAGCCTCTCTAATGGCTCCTGATTTTAGCAAAAGGATGGATCCTATCAGCACATATGAGGAATACTCCCACAATTGTTATCAAATAGCTTAAACAATGAGAAGCTAGATAATGATATGCCCATCAGCTCTGCTGCCTATCCAACTGATAATCAGTTGATAACCACTTTGATGAATTAGTAATGCTGGTTCTTGACCTCTACTATAACCACATGTTTTATATAACTTGTTGAGCTTCTTTGAAGATCAGGGCAGGTGAAGAGTTAATGAAATGTGCAGTAAACATTACACAGAACTACAGCAATTAAATATATGGATGAAACATGATAGAAGCCATACTGCCCATTCAAGGTAAATTGTTTCTGATTGCCAAATATGCCTTTTCTTTTTCTTTCTTTTTTATTCTATTTTATTTAGTTATTCATTCATTCATTTATATTTATTATATTTATTTATATTTATTCTATTATTCTTTTCTATTCTACTTTATTTTAAAAAATTTTTTAAAATATGTATTAAATTGTAGCTTTTACATCACTTTGATTTCCAAATATATTCTTCCTACCTCCTATATTCAAAACTAAAAATAGAAAAATAAGGCCAGGGGTAAGGAGGAGAAAATAGATGAGCAAAGTTAATCAACGCATAACTCAATCTTTTTATACATACAATATTACAAATGTGTAATTCGGGGTGGAGCCAAGATGGCAGTGTAGAAGCAGCAAAGCACTGCAGCTCCCACACAAACATGCTAAAAACTCATAAAATGGGACTCTAAAACAGATTTTCAAGCTCCAAAACTCTCCAAAAGGCAGAAAACACATCTGTTGCTACAGGCAGCTCAACAGGTAGGGCTCTTTGCAGCAGTCTAGGAGCCGCAGCCAAAACTCTGGCCAGGTCAGCCCCTGGGGCAGTCAGGCAGAGCCCAGTCTATAGGAGAGCAGATTGCCTGCACTGGAGGCATAGTTACCACATTTTTCAGGCAACAAGAAGAAAAGGCTAAGAGAAAGATCAGTGGATTTTGCTAAATTTGGGGAAGAGCAGGTCTGCCCAAACTGCTCCCAGGGCAAGGAATCAGTGGGAGGTGGCTGTCCAGCAGGAATGGCTGAGAGCAGCAGCGGCCTCCACTGGGCTGCTTCAGAGCCTTTGGCCTGCAGATAGCAGGGGGGCTGAGGCTATTGATCAGGGCCAAGGGCTCTTGCGTTGAGCGGCCTGGATCTGGATCATGGTCTTGAGTGGTGGTCATGGGGTGTGCTTTCAGTGAGCCAAAACTGGGGGGGGGGCTGCAGCACCCCACTAATAGCTCCAGCAGCTGTGAAGGCCCCAGTGATTTGGGAGAGAGCTTTCCCCCTCCAGGAAGCAGAGTTCCACAGAGCTAAAAAACCAAGCAATTAATAAACTGGCCAACATGAGAAAAAGGAAGCAAGATAGGAACAGCAGTAAAACTCTAGAATCCTTTTTTGTGGACAAAAAATATCAAAGCATGGAGTGTGAGGGAGACAACTCAGTCAGAACTCCCTCACCAAATGCTTCCAAGACACTGGAAGAATGCTTACTAGCTATGGATCGACTTAGAAAGGACTTGGAAAACCGAATAAGAGAAGTGGAGGAAAAATTGGAAAGAGAAATGAGAATGATGCGAGAAAGTCATGAAAAGAGAGTCAACAACCTGACTGAAGAAA
>CM053600.1:129013600-129038574 GCA_028646575.1 Pseudocheirus occidentalis | reverse complement strand
GGAGGGACATACAATCAGCCTCTCACAATATGCCCACCATGGAGATGTCCCGCGTAATTAAACATGTACAGCCTGTATTGAATTGCTACTCCTTCCAGTGGGAGTGGGTGACAAGGGAGGAATTGCAAGAATCTAGAAATTGAAGCTATACAATCAAATACAACTGGGAAATAAGACATAGAGGGATGGGGGTAGGGAGACCCTCCCTGCCCTACTAGAAAGTTAGAGGGGCATTGAAGGACATAAAAGGGAACAGATTGTGGGAGGGGCTTCACAGTTGGATCACTGTTTTGGGTTTGGGGGTAGGGGAAAGAAGGGGAGAAAATTTGTAACTCAAAACTGGAAATGAATGATATAATCAAGAAAATAAATTAAAATTAAACAATTAAAAAATAACAAAAATAAATAAAGAATATATAAAAAAACCAAATGTGTGATTCACCTTTTCAGTTAAGAGAAGGGATTGAATTTTCTCATCTCTTTGGCATTAGCCAGGTTACTATAATTATACATTTTTTCAATGTTTTCTTTTTTTGTTCTTGGAAATAATATTGTTAATGAAAGAACACTTACTGTTCTTCCCATTTAAGCTGATTTAGTCAATGTTAGTTTATTTTCCTGATTGTCCTCAAATCACTTTACATCAGAAGGCTTCCCATACTTTTCTGATTTCTTTATATTTATTATTTATTATTAGAAATTATGCTGCAGAGTAGATAGAGTGCATTACATGGATGCTGGAAAACCTGAGGTTAAATCAGACATCCAGGGGCTTGTTACCTTAAGCCACAACTTCTCTATGCCTCAGTTTCCTCATGTATAAAACAGAGATAATAGTGGTACTTCTCTCACCCAGTGTTTCAAGATTCTTGTAAATTATCAGATTTAAAGCATTTTAGTAAACCTTAAAGTACTAAATAAATGTTAGCTATTATTAATATTAAAATAGTAATAACATTATCATTACTATTATTACACAGAAATATTCCATGCACCACAGTTTTGTCAATCATCAATTTATGAGCACAGGATTTGTTTGTAGTCCCTTGCTGCCAAAAAAAAAAAGTACCGTTGTGAACATTTTGTTGTATATTAGACCTTTGTATCGTTAAACTTTTCATAATATATATGCAAATGGATGAGTCTTAGGGTCAAAGGATATAGACATTCTAATCTCTTTCTTACCATAATACCCAATTGCTTCATGAAGTGGTTGGTTGGACTAATCTTCTTTTTTGGCCAATTTGCTAAAAATGAGGTAAAATTTCAAAGTTGTTTTGATTTTCATTTCTCCCATTGGTTATTAAGGAGCAATTTTTTAAATGTTAGTTACAATTTTTCTTAAGACTTTTTTCATATCATTTGACCAGTTATACACTGTGGAATGACTCTAGATATCACATATTTGCATTGATCCCCTATATGTCTTTGGTGTAGGATATTTATTAGAGCTATTTTATGCCAAGGGTTTTTTTTTTATCTTTTTCCCAATTGAGAATTTTCCTTATTCTTCTAGTTGAGTTGATTTTGTTCATGCTAAATTTTTTCAGTTTCACATGAGTAAAATTCCCTCTTTTATCTTTCAGAATCAACTTTATCTCTTCTTTCATCAAGTACTTTCTTCCAGGGGTGGCTAAGTGGTTCAGTGAATAGAGTACCAGCCCTAGAGTCAAGAGGACCTGAGTTCAAATCCAACCTCAGACACTTCACACTGATTAGGTGTGACCTAGGTCAAGTCACTTAACTGCAATTGTCCTGCCTTCCCTCCTTCCCCCCCAAAAGAAAGCAAAAAAAAAGAGCTTTCTTCTATCTATAGTTATAAAGAAAGTACTTGTTTCTTTTTACTATATTTATTTTATGGTGTGAAATATAAAAATCAGATTGAATATCCATTTTTGAGCTCATTGTAGCATGTGATTAAATATGTTAAATAAATAAATATAACAATTGGCTTTCCAGTTTTTCTGGTAGTCTTATCAAGCAGAGAGTTCCCTGGTGATTTGTGTTCTTAGGTCTAAATTCAATTGTTTCTGATTCTTCTTCATATGGTTGAAATATACAAGCCATCTATTATTTTTAAACCATGACTAACAGTTTTGAAGTTTATTGCTTTATGACATAATACAAAAGTTGAAGATAGTGAGTCCATAAACACTTCAAAGCAACTACTATGTGCCAGGCATAGGTATTGATTTGGGGGATATAAAGAAAAACAAAAGGCAGTCCCTGTCCTCAAGAGCCTCACAGTCTAAAATGCTATCCCTCTTCATTCCTACGTTTTTAGCACTTTCCCTTGACATTCTATTTTTTCCCTTTATATGAGGAAGGATTCTTTTATTTTACCTTGACCTATAAAATATATATTTGTCTATATAACTACAAGTCTGAAATTAATTTAATTACTATCATCCTGTGACCATTATTATTATATGTGCAATGCTCTTGCAATTGTGTTGCTCTATATGCATTTGTAAATTGAATTCTAGATATTTTATGATTTTAGTTATTTTGAATGGTATTTCTTCCCTTTCTATTTTTCATCTTATTATTCTTTTTATTGCTTGAGAAATCTTATTATTTTTTGGGTTTATTTTTTATTCCACTTTATTTTTCAAGCTGTCTGGGTTTTGTTTTTGGTTTTGTTGTTATTGTTGTTGTTGCCAGACTTACTTCGATTTTCTAAGTAAGACATTTTGTAAACTATACCCTTTTTTTTTGCAGTTGTCATACCAAAACATATCTAAGAACTCTTTGGATAACAGTCTATTACCTTGGTGAGCTAATCAGTTTTCATAGTTGGAATGTAACCTCCCAAATCTTGGATGTTTCCCTTTAAAGTGGAAACTTCCTCCTTTTACAGATGAGGAAACTAAGACTCCCAAGGAGGTACCTAAGGTAATACAGGTAGTAAGAGGCAAAATCAAATATTCTGACTTTGAGCCAGGAGTCTATGCTTCATATGTGTAAACTGCATCTTCAACAAGCAAAGAGAACCAGTTCATTGACATAATTCATAGTCTTAATGCTTCAACCCCACATTTCTGAGAAATGTGTTTTCTGTGGCTTGATAATTTATTTTCAGTTAAGTAGGGATTGTATCTCATTCTTCTCTTTAAAGTCCTAGCAACATAGCCTAATGTTATATCTCCAGCAATAGGTCATTGATACTTTGAATTATAACTCAAATTTACATAATACCCTAAGAGTTTGCAAAGCAATTTGCCTAGCAATAATCATGGGTAATATAGCCCCCAAATGGGGGCTTTCAAGGAAACTGAGGGTTTATGTGTGACTTTTATGTTTATGTGACTTCATGCAGCTAGTAAGATTCAAGTGAGGCAGACAAGATTGAAATCTAAGTTTTCTCATTTTGAGACAACCTTATCTACCTTTCCTGAAGAATAGGAGATTTTAGAACTGAGAGAGATTTGAGAGGATGTATATTCTGTCCTCCTCAATTTACATATAGAAAACTGAGATCCAGAAAGATTAAGTGATGGCCTAAGGCCACACAGCTAGTCAGTAGCAATTCTGGGCCTGGAATCCATATCTTCTGATGTTGGCCATCATTTTTCCTACTACTTTTTTGCTGATTGATTGGATTTGGACACCATCTCAGTTCCCAGTGGACAAATGGTTTCTTGCACAGGAGTAGTAATTTATAAAAAGCTTAACTCTTATTCACTGGAGAAAACCTTAATTAATGTATTGTATGTATTTTGAAGAACTTTTTCACACAGATTCACATTACAGGTAAATTATTTTTTCTTCCCTTTGGAAGATGTTTTTATCCTTGTGTCTTTCAACATACCATTCCAGATCTATCCTTAAACAGAGATGAGGATATGTTTCTACATTAAAATGCCAAATATAGTTTCTGTTGTGATTAATAACATATAGCAATTTCAGTAAATCAATGAGTCAGAATTTGAGTTTCTGAGAGCATGAGTTGATTGTGTATGATCAAGTAAAATCAACAAACATTAATTAAATAATTTGTTTATGCCATGCACTATATTAAGCACTGGAAATACAAAGAAAGGCAGAATATAGTACCTGATGTTGAGGAACTCATAATGTAATGGGAGTGCCAACATGCAAAAAACTATGTGTAAGCAATACACACACACACACACACACACAGTATAAAATGTACATAATCAACAGGAGGAAGACAGTAGTTTTAAGAGGAATCAGGAAAGGCTTCATGGAAAAGAGAGTTCATACTACACTTGACCAAAAATAGGAAGCCAAAAAGAAGGGAGAGAACTCTAGAGATTGGAGACAGACAGTAAAAAGGTACATGTCAGAAGAAGGAATGATTTGTAGAAGGAATGTCATGGATACCAGTATAAGTGGATCTTAGGATATGTGGAAGTGAGTAATACATAAGAATACTACAAAGGTAGCAAGAGGCTAGGTTATGAAGGACTTTAAAAGTCAAGCAGGGGATTTTTTTTATTTGAATATAGAGTAAATAGGGAAACAATGTAGTTTGCTTAACACTAGGGTGAAATGGTCAGCCCTATGTTTTAGGAAGATTGTATTGATAGCAAAAGGGAAAACAGCCTGAAATATTGGGAGACTTGAGGGAGACCAATTAGAATACATGGAGTAAAGAGTTGTACCAAAGTAGTCACAGTGTCATAATAGGGAAGGGGGAATGAATTAGAGATATTTATTTTAAAGTTAGCATTGATGTGACTTGAGAAGAGATTACATATACAGGGTGTGAGCAAGGATTCAAGGATAACACTGAAGTTACAAACCTAGATAACTGGGAAAAATGGTGTTTTCCTTAACAATACATACATACATACATACAAACATGTATGCATGCATATATATGTGACAGGATACAATATGATATACATACATTCCAATGTCTACCTAAGAAAAAATACCCAAGTTATTTTGGCTTTTTTATCACCAGTACTTAGTATGGTACATGGTACATGGCACATTGTAAGCACTTAATAAATATTTATCAATTGATTGTTTTGTATTTTAAAACTATCTAAATTGTGCGTTCAACTTACTCTTCCATCCTTATTTCAAATTTTTATTCTGAATAATGAACTGTAAATTACAATTAAAATAAGGGGGTTTACCCATCATCTGGAAAGTGGGTGAATAAATTCTGCTATGAGAATATAATGGAATATTATTGCACCATAAGAAGCGACAATGATCATTTCAGAAAAAGCAGGGGAAGAAAAAAACAAAAACAAAAATGTGACCAGATGGAGAATGAAATAAGAAAAAAAAATTTATATAATAATCAAGACATTGTCAGGAAAAACAGCTTCAAAGTACTTAAAAAGTCTAATCAATGCAATGACCAATCAAGATTTCAGAGTATTAATTGTAAAGCACAATGCTTATTTCCTAACAGAAAGATGGATTCAAAATGAAGAATAAGATATATTTTCAAATACAATTAATCTGGGAAAAAGTGTTTCTTGACTATGCATATTGCTAATAAAGGTTTTTCTTTTCTTTTTTTTAAGTGTCATTTTGAAGGATTGAGGGCAAGAATAGGGTAACCAAGAAGGGGTATGTGAAAAGGGGAGGGGGGTGTTAATGAAACATTTAAAGAAATGTCAATAAGAACCACAAACAAGCAGAACAGCTCTGAAAGTTTAGATGTTGAATTTAACACATTTTAAAAGAAATCTAACCTATATATTCAGAGATTTTCATTTTTATTTATAATACTCTTTTACTCTGTTCCATTATGTATATGGAAATGGTGACTTTATTTGGTTTATTAAATTAGAAATTTAAAAAATACTTTTACAAAGGAAATAAATTATTCTCCTGCCATTTGTGTCTCGAGGGTGAGAGTGGTTAAGTATTTTTTATCATTTTTTTCAGTGAAGCCAACTTTACAAGTAAGAAAAGAAAAATCCACTTTTTATTTTTTGACATTCCTTTACCAGTAGCATAGATAGATATGTGGGGTCTCTTGCAAAAATTTCTCAAAAGTTCTATTTCTTTCCCATGGAACATATTAGTCCTTCCCTTACCCAATAACTTTCCAATTATTAGCCAGTGGAATCACTTTTAATTCAGAGCTTTTGCCATATTGGAAGATATTTCCATTGAGGGGTGATGATATATATTTAGCTCCCTGAAATAGAATTTTTTTTAAAATGTTAAAGCTTGTTTTAAGTAACAGAGGCTAGTTTCCTGAGGAATTTGCATTTGGGAGAAGTCTAGAGATCCAAATCCCAAACAGGGGCTGGTCTTTTAGGGAAGCCTTCCATGCCTACTTAAGTACTTACCAAGTTTGAAACTCAGTATCTTGATCTTGGACAGCAATTATGGCATCCACTTCTATGTTATATTTTAGTGCAAATAATCTGTATTGCCAGGTTAGTCTACTGTGGCTGCTTTAGAGCAGCTTGGTTAGTTTCTGCAAGTATTTTGTGGTGCCCTAAAATCATTCATCACTACTTAGATTTCTCTTTTGAGGTTTGGTGATACCCATTCATTTGATCTGTTCTCATGAGAGCATTTGACTACCCATTCAACCAAAATATATTCCTCTTAATTTCAGGTGTTTTCTTCTACAAGAGTGATATATGTATATAAATATATGCATGCATATACTATGCGTGTACTGTGTGTGTACTGTGCTACTATGTAGAAAGACAAGATTGTTACACTCACCAGTTTATAGAATTTTTGTACTCTAAAAAACAATTATTTTTTTATACTTTGATAATTTGATTCAGAGTCTGTACAGAATAATGAAAAGATGATTACAATTAGAATTAATAAGACTTGGTTTAAGTCCTTTCTCTGCCACATTATGTCTGTAACAATGGACAAATCACTGAAGTTCTAGGTGACTCCAAGTAATTATCTAATATTATAAATGAAAAAAAAAAGTTCTCAATCTGCAGTGATGTACTTGGCACACAGTCGGTTGCCATTTAACAAATGCTTGTTGAATGATTATTTCCACAGTGAGATTTCCGAAAACTGAACAATCACAAGTCTAAATTCTCTCTTTCCTCACTAATTTTATCAAGTTAATTGTTATTATTTCTCAATTTAATGAACCAGTACTTTTAAATGAAGCAAATACCCCCCACAGCTTGTTTCCTCAATTTTCAAATAAAGGAGTTAGGTTAAAAGGTCACATGGATGTTTTAATTATAACTCTAGGATTCCTCTCTAAAACATCACACACTGACTCCTGTTGTTATATCAATGATAGAAAATAGTCATTGACAAGTATTTTCTTGTTTGATGCTATACTTTAGTCCAGTAAAAGAAGCAGAAATTTATTGATCACAAAAGTCATACCCAATATTTCATGCTACTGACTCTTTCAGCAGAGAAAAAGCACTCATAAGTTTTCTAATGTGGTCCTGAAAACAGATTACAAGCACTCTCTGAGGAACAGCCTAGTAAGTAGGATGCACTAAATCAAACACAATACACATTATGCAATTCCATCCATAAACTATGCAAAACATTCTTATTGATGTTCCAGTAGCAAATATTACCCTTCCTTGTGTCACTATGGTGCTTTTGTCATATCTAATTAGATTATTATTTTTTAACTAATAATGTAGCTGATAAACAGGTTATACTAGGAATAGAAGATTCACCACTGATGTTTTCCTTTTGTTCATTTGTGCTCACATTAATTAAGATCATCTTCACAATGTAGAGTTGTTCTTTTCTTTGTTTTTTCTTTTTTTTTGCTAAAATTAGTATAAGTCACTTGTCCATTCCTTGAAGATTACTGATTGTCAAAATTCAAATGACACAAACTATAAATCCATTTAACAGGGAAGATCTAACTATATTATCTTATAGTATGTTAAAAGTGAAAAAAAATGAGGGCACAACTGTCAATCTAGCTAATTTCTAGATCTCATTTCCCATGTAACACATGCTTTTCTGATATTGATTGAATAAGGATATCAGTTCCAACCCATATAATAAATATTAATAGAGCTTTTTAAAAAAATTGGTGAAAAGTAAATATAAACAAAAGTTCTAATATTTTCTTTCCCCATCCCAATATATAATTCTATACATTTCCTGGGATGTATACCCCTCATTTTTTCAGATACCTGGTCTCTAGAATTAGTTATTATTCTTTCTTCATATCAATCTATTATCTGTCATGTATCTTCATGAAAAAAAATTGATCTAATTGACAAAGATCCAAATCATGTATAAGTCAAACACTTTCAGACAATTACTAGTCTCATACAGAAGTCAAAACATGCTTTATCCTTGCTAAAGAGTAAACAATGATTCCCATTGCCATTAGAATAAAATATTAACTCCTTACCCTGACATTTTAAGTCTTTCAACCTACCTCCAGTATACGTTCTCATTCTTATTTCATCCAACTCCCCTTAATGCATCCCTTTCCAGTTAAACTATCATATTTCCTCTTCTCTGAAATCAGTATTCATCTCCTTACCCCCATACCTTTGTGCAGACTATACCTCATGCTTGGAACGCACTCTTGCCTCATCTCCATGTTTATAAAATGTTAGTTTTCTCCAGGTTTTAGCTTGTGTAACTTCCTATAAAAATAAATTTTAAAAATTCCTAACCCTCCAATTTAGTAACCAGATTAACTCTAATTGTAAAATGTTTAACACAATAATAATGGCAATGTTATTTTGTGATGTTTTTCAGTAAAATGTGACCAACCAAAATTTATTTTTATTTGACATTGACACCACTACTATAATCTATTACCATTGATTTGCATAAAAGATGTTTTGTAAAATAAGTTATTAAGAATATGTGTATTTGGAAAAGAAGTTGAGTTGGTAACAAACAAAAAGAGAGTGACAATGCAAATTTATCAGAATACAAGTTATTCCCCAAACTAATAAATGATCAAAGAATATAAACAGGCAGTTTTCAGAGTAAGGAATTAAAGATATTTATAATCATATGAAAAATACTCTAAATCACTATTGATTAGAGAAATGCAAATCAAAGCACCTCTTAGTTACCACATCTCACTGGTCAAATTGGCTAACATGACAAAACAGGATAATCATAAATGCTAGAGAAGATGTGGAAAATTGGAACACTAATGCATTCTTGCTGAAGCTATGAATTGATCCAACAGTTGTGGAGAGCAATTTGGAACTATAGCCAAAGGGCTTTAAAAATGTGAGTACTCTTTGATCTAGCAATACCACTGTATCCCAAAGAGATGTGGGAAAAAGTGGGAACAAGTGGGAAAAGGATGTACAAATATGTGTGTGCGTATCAGTTCTTTTTGAAGGTGACAAAGAATTGGAAATCAAGGGGATGCCCATCAATTGGTGAATGCCTCAACAAGTTATAGTATATTAATGTAGTGAAATGTTATTGTGCTATAAGAAATGAGGAGCAAATGAACTTCATAATAACCTGAAAAGACTTATATAAACTGATATTGCATGAGGAGAGCAGAACCAGGGGAACATTGTACGTAGTTACAGATATATTGAACCTGTGATGACTAACTTTGATAGACTTGGTTTTTCTCAGCAATGTAAGGTTCTAAGAAAACTCCAAAAGACACATGGTGAAAAAGGTTATCTATATCCAAAGAAAGAATTGTGGAGTGTGAATGCATATTGAAGCAAACTCTCTCATTTTGTTTTGTTACTTCTTTCTCATGGTTCATTCCATTGATTATAATTCTTCTTTACAATTTGGTTATTGTGAAAAATTTGTTTAATGTGAAGATATATGTAGAGCCTCTATTGTTTTGCATGCCATCATGCGGGAGTGAAGGGTGAGTTGAAGGAGAGGGGAAAAATTTGGAACTCAAAAACTTGTGAAACTGAATGTTGTAAACTAAAAAATAAATAAATAAAAATAAAAGAAAAAAGAGTGATGTTAGATGGCTACTATACTAGTGATGTACTCATACCTGAAAAATATAAATGCTAAATGGTGCAGTGGGGGTTAAGAGTGAGCTCAGGGTCTGTCAAGTAACGATGGAGATTTTTTTATAAGATCACCCAAAGGTTAATGTAGAGATGAATGGTGGGAATGACTAGATAACTAGTTTTTATCAATAAATTTGTGCAGGAAAAAAATATCTCATTACAGAAGTTATGTTGCCAAAAGGACATAGGTTGATAATATTACAACAATGGCTGATAACCAAGAGACAGCACAAATACTCTACTCACATTCATGTTACACCAAAAAAAAATATTTTTTGAGAGAAAGATTTTTTGAGAATGTTGGATAGATGGGAAAATGGCATGATATCCTCCTCTTTCTCCTCATGTCAAATTTACAGAAGGACATGGACAAGAATCAATAAGGTAAAAAAGTAAAGATGAATTGTGATCTATGCTGTTTGAAGAAGTATTCACATTTAAAAGAATACAAATTCAATGGAGGCTTGAAGGAAATAAGGTTTTGATAAGCTTATAATATAGTGAAAAGGATGCTGGCTTTGGAGTCATTCATTTTTGCATCCCAACTCTGACATTTGTTACCAGTGTATTATCAAACAAGTCCCTTAACCTCAATGAAACTCACTTTTCTCTACTAGAAAATGTGTAAGTTAGAACAGATGACTTGTGATATGTCTTCCAACTTTAAGCTATGATCTTATGAAGCAGAGATCACCAGTGAGAATGTTCCAACTGAAATTAACTCACATTTCTACAAATTAGGTCAAAATTAAAGTTACTTTTTAAAATTTTCCAGAAAACTAGAACTTATCCATTTCTACATTGCAATACTACCAAAACGCCCCACAAAAACTTTCATTTGAATGATGACAAAAAAGAAAAAATATTAGTGCTCTTCCTTTTTCACCTTTAGTAACAAATAAGACTACAGTGAAGTTATTAAAAGACCTAATTAACAAATTACATCAAAAGGGTCAAGATCTTCATACACATTTTCATCAGTAGTTTCTTATTTTGAAAAGCTGTCAAATACAGTGAGTTATACTGTGTGATTTTTGCTATGTGTGCCCTGAGTTAGTAGTTACTGTCCTTTAGTGATGGGAAATTCTAAGCATGTGCCCCCAGTACAATTTATATAGTCAGCTGTAGGTTGGATATATCCATAGATTTCATCTTAGTTTCATCTTCTATTTCTGGTATAACATATGTGGGGGCTTTGGAGCTTCATAAACCATGATCCCACATCAACACAGATGATTATGAACACTCTCATTCCTCATAATGATGTTGCAAAGGAAGAAAGCCCAGAGGCCAGCATTGTAGGTATCAAAGCTTCTTCTTGAAGATTTCACATATTTCTCCCTTACATTCACTCATTTTTTTTTCTGAACACAAACTTACCAGAAGTGGGATTATCAACCAGCAAAGTAGAATGAGAAAAATCAGTCCAACAAGAGGAGAAGAACCAGGAGACAAGGATACAAAGAAGTCCAAGAGAAAGAGGGTCTGGGACAGAGGTAGTTATCAGACTATAAAATTGCAAAGAAGTCAATGGAGATCCAGGTCTAGAAACCACAGTTCCTTCAGCTAACTGTACTTTCCAGACTCAATTATTCTCTTCTCAAAATTCATTTCTCTCACTTATTATCAAAATTTTCTTTCCACTGCATTTAGGCTAATTTGATATAAGACACACCAACAGCCAACCTATTTTATAATTTATTTCTAAATACCCAGAGAGCAAGTGCTAGAACAATAAGCCCCACTCCTATATTCTCAGCAAACCACTGTCTCTACCTTCTCTTTCTCTTCTCTGTTCTACTCTGACACTTTTCAATACCATTTTTTTTTTATTTTTAGCGAGTGGAAGTAAAGTGACTCATGTATGATTAACTAATGCTATCCTAATTGAGGGCAAGTTCATTCCCTTTTAAAGGATAAGGGAAAAAGAATTATGAAATAAATGAGGAAGCTACTGAAAAAAAAAACTTTCTTCTTCCAAAACGCTTCAAACTTGTAATGTTGATGTTTGAATTTTCATTGGAAAACAAAGTATATCAGTAGAAAGAATACTAACAGCAATTATTTCAATAGATTTGTTCTGATTTACATTCTTCTGCCAAATAAACAATATTCACAAAATGTATGTTTACTACTTAGATTTACCTTAAAAAGTAAATATCCAAGGCTGTTTCTAAAATGGAAAAGAAAGAGAAGGAACTTTTGTTCAAGTATTTAGAGGTATAAAAAAATTGTCTCAGTGTAGCAGTGCTAGAGGTTGATGACCACCAAAATGGTATCCTAGCAACATGCAGACAGCCAATTACACACAGGATTAAAACAAAAATAAACTTTCAGGAACTGCTTCCAGGGACTCATGATGAACATGGAGCAAACAGTAAAAATTATGGAGCATAAGACTCAATTTAAATACTGATTACTCTAAGGCCAAAGAAAATAAATGACAGTGACTTTTTTTTAAACAGCCACAATTGCACCTACCTATTCAGGATTGACTTTTTTGGTATTAGCAATCTTTTCTCCCTAAAGATTATACCAGTTCCCTTATCTCTTTTGGGTTTTTTCTTTTTAGTCACGTGGCAATTTATTTCTAAAAGTAAAATGCCAATACATGAGAATAATTTTTCAAAGAGGAGAATATATACTAGCTACTTGAAATTTCAAAATCTATATGAATGAATGAAAAAAAAGCAATAAAGTACTTATTCTGGTAGATGTTATACAGAGTACTGGAGAAAGAAATACAAAAATTTAAACAGCCCCTGTCTTTGAGAAACTTACATTCCAATAGAAGGTAGTACAGAGAGGGAAATAGTAGTTAAGAAGGAGTATTTTTTGTCAGGAAATTCAGAGATATGTGAGTGAAATGAATTGACTGTTATAACCTTATTAAGGATTATATTAATTTGATCATTAGAGTAAATGATGGAAAGAACAAGAGTGAGATATATACATGGTACATATGTACATGAACATGGTACATGGTATAGCATGAAGATGACTATGGAATAGCAACATGGTAGGCATGAAAAGGAATAATTACAGCAAACTTTTTTTGAAGCCCGGATAGATAGATAGACAGACAGACAGACAGACAGACCAACCGACCGACTAACTGACCGACAGACAGGCAGATACTATTGAAAGATTAATATTTAAGCACATACAAATTCCAGTTATCAAACAAAATTACCTGAATTGTTTCTCATTAAAATAATAATTATATAATTATATAATTATATATAATTATATTCATAAGATGTTAAAACTGAGTATTTTCAAAACTGTAGATGATACATTTCTTTCACTAATAAAATAATAAATTTTAAAAATAATACAATACCTGTATTATTTCTAGGACCATAGAACTTTCCACATCCCCATCAATTACCAAAGCACACAAGCCCTGCAATCATAAATAGCCTTGCCCCATAGATTACAAGAAAGCTCGTGCACAGATTAATTGCTAAGAAGGATTAAGTAGTTACTTTTTAATCAAAACAAGTCAGTGGCAGCAATAAAATTGAACTCTCAACTATATAATGGAATTTCAATTGGATAAGGAATAGATGGATGTTTAATTTTTCTTATGGGAAGATTTGAGTAGCTTTTAAGTAAAGGGAATCAAAGAAAATATAGGGAAAAATATCTTTATAGAAATCAATACATTTAGTTGTATTCTGAAAAAATAAATGTGGTTCAGGAAGTAAACAGCTCAGAGAAATAGTTATTTTGCTACCTATAATCAAATCAGTTTTTGAAAATGAAAAAATTAAGAAGAAAATCTTATACTAAATGCCCTCTACTATCTGTCACCAAATCACCTTCTGCTTAAAACTAAAATGAAGGAGAAAAATAGCAGTACTTATTCTAATCTTTTGTGTACATGAGATTGGCACAAAGCCCCTACACATTGGCAAAATAATTAAATATGTCATTTAGACCTGCTTTACTTTATGAAAGTGACATGGAGAATAGAAGTAATTATTTGGAAATGTAGGCCTCAAACCAATTTTTCTTTCACAAACTCAAAAATTTTAATTAAAATAACTAAATTCTTCATATCATTTTGCTCACAATTTTAATGGCTAAATCCATGATGTAATTTTGAAGATGAAATGATTTATTGGAAATGAATGTACAACATTTTGAAATATATATAGTATTGTTGTCACAAATGGTTTCTGCAAAGCCATTTGATATTGACTTTTCCACAGATATTAAAACAATGTATGCCATTAGTTATTCAACTAATCTGATTTCAATTGATTTCAATTCAACAAATTCTTATTGAGTGTATAATATGTTGAGGACAAGAGATAGAATATTATAGCAGATATTGAGGCAGCCTCATCATCAGGGGACTTAGGTTCAAGTTCTCCTCTCATGCATACTAACTGTATGGATGTAGACAAGTCACTAAATTTTTCATGAGCTTTCTAAGGTTGTAAGTATAAAAGCTGGTAATCTGAATTGGTATAGAAAGTTCCATACATTTAATGAAATCACAAAGACAAGCCATAATAAATAAATATTGTAAAACATACTGTGCTAAGTGCTAAAGGTAAACAAGATTTAAAAAAAAGAAATAGTACCTGCCCTCAAGAAAACTCTGTTCTACTTGTAAGAATATAACTTACATTTCAGGAAATACAGAGCATTAACAATTAGAAAAAACAGGGACATGCTTCATGGAGAGGGTCGCACCTGAGCTGAGCTTTGAAGAACAAACTTCAAGAAGTCATAAGGAATGAGAAGGTCTGAAACAGTTATTAAAGAAAGTAACTGGTTTTCCACCTCTCCCATGAAATAAAAGTTCTCCAATCAGAAATATGATCATCTCCCTCTCCAATGAAATAAAAGCAATCTATTTTCTCATTTTCTCCTCCAGATGTAGGATTTGTTACTATAATTAAAGCGTTCATCTCTCTTTTAATGTTTTTTTATTTAAACTTTTGTAGCCATTGGTTAAAATGTTTTCCTGGATCTACATACCTCATCCTGCAAATGTGCATATATGTATACCCATACATATCTGAATTATTTTACTCATCATTTCTTATATTGTAATAACATTTCATTATATTCACACAGTACAATTTGTTCAGCTTTGCCAAGTTTTGGTTCACCGAATTTGTTTCTAGTTCTTTGCCAACTTAAAGTGATTCTCTGAATATTTTGGCTCATTTGAGATCTTGTTGCTGTTGTTATCACCATCATCAACATCATCATCATCATCATCATCATCATCATCATCATCATCATCATCATCATCATCCTTTTTTTTTTTTACCTCCCTGGAGTATATGCCTAATTATAGCATCTCAGGGTCAAATAACAATAAGATTTTAGTACTTGTCCAGATAATTCCAAATTGTTTCCCAGAATAGTTGGATCAGTTCACAGGCCCACAACAACATATTAGTCTTGGTTTTTCCACATTCAACAACAATTGTTTCTGATTTTTGTCATCATCGCTAGCTTTCTGGATGTGAAATAAAATCTCTATTTTTTTTAATTAACAATCTGTATAACTCTTACTAGTTATATAGAGACAGTTTTTATATGGTTTTCAATAGTTCATGATTCTACTTTTGAAAACTTTATACATTTTTTAAACACTGATGAGGAATGTCTTGAATCTCATTCTTTCTATATAATCAAAATATCTACTATTCTAGTCATATATTTCCTCAATTATGTCTTTTATGCAATTTCTTGTATAAATTGTCCTTAGTTACATATAACCTGGGAATTTTTATCATTGAACTTTGTATCATTGAGAAAATATTGGTGTAAATGACATAAACTTTTATTTGTGATTATTAAAAGCACCTAAATTTTCCCCACATGTTATCCCTTCCATGACACTATTGTACTATTCAATTCTGAGGAGAGCTCTTAAAATCTGCTTAAAATATACATATTGAGGAATAAATTTAATAGACTGTCTATCTAAATAATGTCAGTGTGAATAATATGTTTTTCAAACACTTCATTTTGTAGCATCAATGGCAAATTCATTTCTTTCATTTTGCTAAGAATTTCTTTGAAAAGACTGACAATGTACTATCATCAGCAAAAAAAGAAACTTTTGGAGAACCTCACTATTGATATGTTTGAAGATAGCTTTACTTAGCTATGGCCTTTATGGAAGACTTTGTTGGAGAATAAGGGAGTTATTATCATAGGATAACATCATAGGATGGGATTGGGATCTGTAGTGTTCTATGCAATACCTGTATTGAGTAATGGCCCCAAATTCTAAAGCAATACAATTTCTAAGCCTAATAACAACTAAATTTACTAACTTTGAAGAAATTCAAGGATCTTTCTAGATACTTCCTTGACTTCATACAAGAATTGTAGTCTTTTATGAGACAGAAAATTTCTATTATTTTTCAATACAGAGGTATTGTATTTTAATTGTTGTGAGATTAATTTCAACTAAATAATGACAGGTTTATTTTTTTCTGTTTCCTTATTTGCAAATAAATTCTCTATAGGTCACTGTTAGCACCACTGTTTTTGGTCAGAATGGGTTTCTAATAGCTACCTATATGTTATCAACAAAAATATTTTAAAAGACTCTGTGTGTGTGTGTGTGTGTGTCTGTCTGTCTGTCTGTGTGTATGTAAAAGTGAAGCCAATTCCCCTCCTCATCCACATATTTGAATGCCCATAGAGTCTATTGATGTTCAGAAAGTTGAGACTTTGGTTAGTGGCTCAGTAGATGACCTTATAATATTAAGGACAACCTATCAAAAGTTACACTTAATATTTCTTCTATAAAGAAACTATGGCAACTGACAAATGTATAATTTAAAGAAGCTTGTACTACCCAGAAGTTGGCTAATGGGAAAAGGATAGATACCCAGAATAAACGGTCTTAGAATATCTGAGCTCAATTGAACATCTAAAGTAGGAAATTCTGTGGTTTGGTGGCAGGATACACTGGGCCACCATAAATTTGGTTTCCTGAATTTGATAGAAATTATAATACTATATAATTTACCTAGATTTTAGCAATGAATTTAAGGAAATCATTGATGTTATTTTGTGGAAGAGATGGCAGATGGACATATGTGGACAATAGCAAAATGAGGTAGATTGAAAAATCTTTGAACAGGCTTGATGTCAAACTAGATGAAGTCTGAAGTCTGAAGTTTGAAGTCTATCAGCCCAATAATCTGTGCCGTTTAGCATTGTTATCAGGGATTTGTATAAAGGAATGGTTATCAGATTTGTGTTTGTCACAAAGCTGAGAGAGATAGCTAATACATCAGTGAATAGAGTCAGAATTCAAAAAGAACTTAGGTTAGAGTATTAGAACAAATCTAATAAAATGGAATTTGATAGTGACAAATGTAAGTCTTTACATATTCTTTTTAAAAAAATCAATATTGTGGCATAAGATTAGAGGAGGTGTAGATAATTAGCATTTTTATCTAGAAAAAAAGATGTATGGGTGGCTAGGTGGCACAGTGAATAGAGTACTGATTGGCTCTGGAGTCAGGAGGACCTCATTTCAAATCCAACACAAAACTAGCTGTGTCACCTTGGGCAAGTCATTAATCCCAATTATCCTACCTTCCCCCCTCCAAATGAAGCAAAAATTTAAATTTTAAAAAAGAAAAAATATTCACAATTTCAGTGGACTGCAAGCTCAATGTGAGTCAAGAGTATGGTTTAACAATCAAAAAGGTTCTTGCAACAGTTAATGTAGGAGTCAGCTAGGTGGTTCAGTGGATAGAGCTTTTGGCCTAGAGTCAGGAAGACCTGAGTTCAAATCAGGTCTCAGACACTTTCTAGCTATGTGACCTTGGGCAAGTCATTTAATCTCTTTTTGCCTTAATCCACTAGATAAAGAAAATGGAAATCCTCTCATTTATCTTTGCCAAGAAATTCCATTGAGCAAGGTCACAAAGAGTCAGAAACAATTAAACAACAAGACAGGTAGTGTCCAGGACTACAGGCATGATAATTCTTTTTCTAGACATATTTAAAGTTCTGAATTGTATTCTTGAAGTGATATTTTAGGAGGTTATTGAGTAAAGAGTTGTGGAAGATCTCTATTCTTAGTACATAAAAATTAGTTAAAGGGCATGGTGACATTTAGCCTCAAGAAGAAATGAATTAAGGCATCACGAAAGCTATCTTCCAAATATTTGGGGGGAGGGGAGGGGTATACTATTGTGTAAAAGATTAGACTACTCTTGCTGAGTTCTACAGGGCAAAATAGAATCAGTGGGAAAACTGAAAAAAAAAACAACCAAATTTAGATTTCATTTAAAAATAAGAATAGGAATAGTATTCATAGTAGTAGTAGTAGTAGTAGTAAAAGAAGCAGTAGCAGCAATAGTAGCAGCAGCATTTATACATCACCAACTATGTGCCAAACACTGTTAAGTAAACACTTTACAATTCTTATCTCAGTTGAACCTCACAATAAGCCTGGGAGGTAGGTGTTATTTTTATTCCTATTTTACAGTTGAAGAAAATAGGGAAAAGAGAAGTTAATTGATTTTCCCAGGGTCACACAGCTAATAATCAGCTGAGACTGTATTTACATTCAAGCCTTCCTGATTCCAGGCCCATCATTCTACCACCACTGTTCCATCTAGATGCCCAAATAAAAAGAATAAGCATTCATAAGCATCAGAATTTAAGTGGGCTTCTGCCCTGGGGCACCTGTCTTTAAATGTAATGGATTGCCTTGATGGATTTGGTTGGGACTAGGTTAGGAGGAGAGGTGTTCTTTTCCAGGAGGGCCTCAAGAAAAAACTGGATGATCACTTATTAAGAATGTTGAGAAGATACTGGATATTGACTAGATGACCTCTGTGGTCCCTTCCAATTCTGAAATTCTATAATCTATTCTGTCCTTTCTTCCCTGGGAACCAATTGCTATTTTTAAAACCTGATATCTCTTCTTTCTTTACAATCCTTTTAAATGATAAAATGTTGCTGTTGTTTCCTTATGCTAAATCCTTTTATTCATCATTTTTTACCCTTTCCTCTTCCTGACCTTGTCTATGTAGATTAATTAAATTCACTTTTTGAATTTAATGAAATTTGAAATTCCTCTTGAAAACAACTCCTTGGATACCCATAAAGTGCAGTAACTTCATTTTAAACCTTGATTTTGCCTTCAGTGTACATAATTCTATCACCTCCCACAAAAAAATATAGACATCCCATAATAAATAATTCCTTCTTTTTCACTTAGTGTACCTATATTCTGTGCTTTTGTGTCTTTTTCTGTTTCATTTCTGAAGAAACTAAGACAGCTAACTGAGATTAAGTGACTTGCCTAAAGTCACACAGCAAATTAGTGACAGAAGACAGATTAAAACTCCCAAACTCATACTTTGCAATCTATAGTTCATCAAGTCTGAGTTACATTTTCACTTAAAGGAGAGGGAGGAAATAATAAAAGAGCACTGAAATAAAAGTATATGTCAAATATTTTCTTGGATCACAACTGTTGCAATGTAGACAGGAGGTTTAAGTCACTCTTCTCCATCAATCAAAATGAGAGTAGCTAATCCTTACAGAGAGGATTTTTTTTTTCTATTTGGAGCCTCCTGAGAAAACCTCTTCCTCATCTTATCAAATAAGATCTTCTATAGATACAGGGAAAACATATTGTCCCAAGGCATATCCTAACCCAGCAGGACCATTTATCCTTTCCTCTTTTAGTTCAAAGGCTACCTTTGAATTTTCCCTTGGGTGGGCTTCTGCCCTGGGGCACCTGAATCAGAGAAAATATATAACAAGGAAAATTTAGTTTCTCAGTGATCTCTGGCCACCTCCAGACAGACTGCAAGTTTCTAATTAGCAAACCCTGAGCAATAAACAAAGAGAAAGACCAAAGAAGGAATAAACTAGAGTTAAGGATAAGCTGAGAAATGGAAATCCTGCTTTTGTGTGTCCATCAGCTGGAAGCCACATTTTAAACATTAAACCAGTAAAAAGTAAAAATGTCAAGAATGACTACCCTGTCATGACAAGAAAAGAGATGACCCTCAGATTTTCTGTAAGAAATGATGTATTTATCTGTAAAGTGTGGATTTTAAAATCTGAGAAAAAAAATCATGTGATAGAATAACAATGGGGGAAAAAGAACATTTTTCAGCACAATTGTTTCTTTGATGATGGCAAGACAGTATGATAATAAAAAAAATAAAGGATGTGGAATCCTAAGGCAAGGGTTCACATTATTCTTCAGATGATTACTATAAAACTGTGTGATTAGGAACAAGTAATTACCCCTGTTTCTGAGCTACAATTTCTGGAATTTGTAAAAAGAGGATAGTATTTGTTCTATCTTCTTCATAGAAAAGCACTTTGTAAAACTTAAAGCACTATGGAAATAAGTTTTTTTTTACTACTACCCCCACCACTACCATCACTACCACTAACACAATCATTACTACTACTATTACCAATTAGGTAGCTAGCTAACATATATAATTCTTTAAGGCTTGTAAAAACTTTAACATTATCTCAATTCATTCTCACAATAACCCTGCAAGGTAGGTGCAATTATTTTCCCATTTTACAGTGGAAAAAAAGATGTAGCAGACAGAGGGTAATTGACTTGCTCTAGGTCACGCAGCTAGGAAGTACCTGAAGCCAAATTTGAAATCATTTTTTTTCTAATTCCAAGTCCAGTGTCTTTTCTACTCCTATTACTACTCTTGTGATTGCTATAACCTAGTGTTCTTTGCAGCCAGTAATAAGGGATTGGTTTAATATAAAGGAAATCAAAAGCTATATTAATAAGCAAATTATAAAAAAATCATATGATCAATTTTTAGATGCAGAAAGAGCTTTTAACAAAATATAACATCAATCTCTATTTTAAAAACCCAGATAATATAGGAATAGTATAATCTTTCCTCTAAAATGTTCAGTAGTGTATATCTTTAAAAAAAGCTTCTGTTATACACAATAAACATAAACCAGAAGTTTTTACAATAAAATTGGGTGAAAGAGTATGTCCATTGTTACTACTTCTATATAATAATAGTGGTAGAAATTCAAGTTATAGCAATAAGAGAAGAAAAAGAAATTGGGAGAATAAGTAAAGAAAAAGAAAAATTATACATTTTCCCAAAGGATATTATGATGTACTCAAAACTCCCTAAAGACACATGTAAAATTAATTGAAACAATAAGTTCAGCCAAGGTATAGAATGTAAAGCAAATTCACACAAGTCATCAGCATTTTCTCTAAAATACCAATAAAACCCAGCAGTAAAAAAAGACAAAACAAAATTCCATTTAAAATAACTAAAAATGTATTAAATAGTTGGGAGGCTACATAGTGAGACACATACAAGAACTTCATAAATACAACTATAAGTGACTCATTACAAAAGTAAAGATTGACCTAAATAACTAGAAAAAAAATGTTCATGGGTAGGACAAGTCAATATAATTTGAAAAATAATTGTACTATTTAATTTACCAAATCAATGTCATATCAATCAAAATACTAAAGAATTACTTTATAGAAGTAGAAAAATCAGAAAAGGTCAAGAATCTAATAGGAAATAAGGATTCAAATTCATAAGAGCTATTACCCTATTGGTAAGTGGCCTAAGAATATGAATAGGTAATTGTAAAGAAAATTAACCAAGGCAATTTGTAGTCATAGAGCAGTGGTTCTCAACCTGTAGGTGATGTAATGCCAAGCAAAGGCAACTTCCAAGGTTCAGATTACCAGTATAGCAACCCCATTTATTCAACAAACATTCACAGAACAGAAAAAGTCAAAATACAGTAACTCATACATTTCACAAGTAAGTTCTCAATTCAATCCAGGTTAGTCAAAGTCTCTTCTCAAACGGAGATCAGACTACTCCACCCCTAGACAGTACAGTCTTTTAGTCAGTCAAAGTCTCTTCTCAAAAGGAGAGAGTTCTTCTCAAATGGAGATCAATTTCCAATCATAAACAAAGTACACTCACAAAAAGGCCAAAGGTTTCCCACCCCTGGACTCAAAGTAATTACAATACCATCCATTAACACCAAGCACTTTCTCAAAATGGAGCAGAAGAGCACAAAAGCACAAACTGTAAGAAAACATCCACCCTTTAGCCATAACAAGATCAAGATAACATCTCAGCATAGAAAGGCAAAGGAGAGGCCTTTCTTTCATCTTCACTGGAGGCAAACCCTTAGCAACTCAGGCTCCTAGACACTGGATACTGCTATTCCAAAAGTCCTCTTTCTGGCCTTCTCTGGGCTTGAGCCTCCCTTTCCATTCATGGCTCCTCCCAGGTCAGCCCTCTCTCTTCACATCAACAAGTCCATCCTACAAGAGGGATTCACAAGCTCTGGGTTTCAACACTCAACCCAAAAGCCAAGTCAATTCAGGGGCATCTCCAAATTACATTAACATTACAGATGTTCGATTTGTAACGATGAAAATACATCCTGCGTGCCAGATAGCTACATTACAATTCATAACAGTACCGAAATTACGGTTAGAAAGTAGCAATGAAAATAATTTTATGGTTTGAGGTCATCACAACCTGAGGAAATGTATTAAAGGGTCGCAGCATTAGGAAGGCTGAGAACCACTGTCATAGGAGGTAAAATGTTCCAAGTCAATACTAATTAGAGAAATGCAAAGTAAAGCAATTTCGATGTTCTATTTCATAACCACAAGGTTGGTAAAAATGATTTTTAAAAAAGGAAAATGATAAATATTAGAAGAATTGTAAGAAAACAGATGCATTGATGCACTGCTGCTAAATCTGTGAATGGAAACAATCGTCTGCAAAGCAAGATAAAAGTTACTGAATTACTGGGTGTGTATCTGTGTGTATATGCATATGTATATGTGTAAGTGTTTATGTATATATATGCATGCATACATATGTATAGATGTGTGTATATATACAGACATATATATGTCTATATGTATACATTCATATCATCTCTTTTGATGATTGCAAAACCTGAAAACTAAAGAAATGAGTGGACATCAGTGAATGAGTATATAAATTATACATATATTATAAAAAACTGAAGAAATGCATTATTTCAAAGGACATGGAAATATTTAATTGAACTGATGTGGAACAAAGTAAGAAAAGACTGAAAAAATTATATTATCACCTCAAAAACATAGGAACAAATAATTTTGAAGAGTTTTATTAGTTTATGAAGAATGAAATGAAAAGAAACAAGCAACAATTTATATAATCATCAAGAATATTGTAATAACTTTGATAGATGTAAGATCAATGTTCAAACATTGACCAAATATGATTCCAGAGGACAAACAATGAAACATACCATTGTTGTGCAGAGAATAATAGCTAGCCAAGACCTGGGTTCAAGATAAACTTAGGTGTGGATTTATTGATCAACTGTACAACAACCTGGAGTGTACATTCAAATCAGGCAGTGATCTTTGGGGTTACAGACTTGATTTTATAGTCCAAAACCACAAAACCACAAAACCACAATCAGGAAAGGGAGCTAGCAGAAGCCATTACATACAGAAGCTAAGAACAGCCATTGGTTAGATCTATATAGTTCAGGGCTAATTTTGGAATATGGTGTGAGGGCACAGGGGTGCAGTCTTCCTGTGACCCAAGTGTCCCTCAGAAAAGCAGGAGTAGTCAGCTCTCTCCAGAACAGGGTGGCAGATTATGGGGTAAGGGGGAACTGGGAAGTCCCATGACAAGCCAGGGTCATGTTCCAGGCAGAGGACATGGAGACCCTGTTTGGTTAACAGAACGGGACAGGGTGGTCTCTCTATTATACCATAATATGTATAAAACGCTAATAGGAAACTTTACCCTGAGCAATGCCCAGTCATGCCTTACAGCTATTCCAAGCTAAGATATGATGTAGCATACGGACAAAAACAGAAATATAAAAAGGGGCTTAATGGTGGGCCATGAATCAGGTGGTGTGCAATGACCTGGGATTTATATTAAAATATAAAATATGCTGTTTTATATATAATGATGAATATGAATATATATTTATACATATATATATATAATGCATTTCTGAGTTTCTAAAAGTTTTCTATGTCATCTGTAGGCCTTTATGCCTTATCCATGATTTCCAAAGAACTCCAAAATTACCATTTAATTTCTTATGATAATTCAATCAAAAGCATGATGAGGAAAGTCATGATGTGGAAAATATAACTAATACATTCTTGGTGTACCATATAATAAAACATATATTGCATATTTGGGAGAATGTATTTTGCTTAGCTATAAATATTTATTACAAGGTATTTGCTTTTCTTTTCCTTTTTTGAATGGGTAAGGAGGTAGGATGGAGAGAAAATAGATTCCCATTTTTTTTAAAGAAAGAGAGATGGGGGTGCTAGAGATGTGAAAAACTTGTTCATATGTGGTCCCTCTATTGTTGCATTTGTTTCATTTTGTAATAAGAGACCACTGACTGAGGAGGGAAGTGTCTGTAAATGTTTATGAGGCAAAAACAAAATATCAATATCTATCTATCTATCATCTGTCTGTCTATCTATCTATCTATCTATTTTTTTTTTAAAGAAAGAAATAGTGCATTTCATTGGAAACAGGGCTGTAATTGGAATCAGTGAATTTGAGTTTCAGGTATCTTCTCTGACAGTTACTACTTTCATGAACTTGACAAATTAGCTTCTTTATGCCTCGGTCTCCTTATTATGAAACTAGCTTTTGGGACTACAAGATCAACTTTTGACGTTCCTTCTAAATGTATTACCCTAAATCTCTTGCACTCCAACATGAAAATAGTAGAGACTTCTACACAGGACCTATCATGTGTATATATTGGTATGTGTGTGTGTGTGTGCACACTCACACATGTCCACACACTTATATATGTTTCCATTCTGCTTGGTGATGAGTGAGGGAAGAAGAGAGGGATGAAAAAAGTGAAAAGGATGGAAGGAAGAAAGGAATGAAGAAAGGAAGGAATGAAGAAAGGAAGGAGGGAGGGAAGGAAGGAAGGAAGGAAGGAAGGAAGGAAGGAAGGAAGGAAGGAAGGAAGGAA
>CM053600.1:128993823-129013100 GCA_028646575.1 Pseudocheirus occidentalis | reverse complement strand
ATTAGAGTGGAGCAAGTGGAAGCTAATGACTTTATGAGAAACCAAGACACTATTGAACAGTTACAAAGCAATGAAAAAATAGAAAGCAATGTGAAATATTTCCTTGAAAAATCCACTGACCTGGAAAATAGATCCAGGAGAGACAATCTGAAAATTATTGGTCTACCTGAAACCCATGACCAGAAAAAGAACTTGGAAAGCATGTTGCCTCCATCACTAGACTGTGAGATCCTTGAAAGCAGGGACTACTTTTTGCCTTTCTTTGATCTCCAGTGCTTATCACAGTCCATTCCATATAGTAGATAATGAATTCTTGCTGACTTGACTCTCTACCATTTTGTGTATAATATATATTGAAAATTAAGCCCTTTCTCCTTAAAGATAAACCCTTCTGCAATATCTTGTGACAATGACCTGTTTCCCACAAATAAATCCATACAACTGATTCATTAACTTAATGGTTCTTTGTCAGGATACTCTTTGGCGAGTTCCTGCATATGTTGTTTGTGGAACATCTATCAAGTTCATTCTTTGTTTGTATCCTTTTCATAGAATCTAGCCAAAGGTAAACCACATTAATGCTATATTCAACAAATCTAAGGCATTATCTAACTTTATCATTGTTCTATGAAGTTATGTGAAATTATTTCAAAGGGATTTTTTGAGGATGAATGTGGACTTTGTGCCTATTTAAAATTTGTTTCTTCCTTGTCATTATTCTTTTTATTCAGTTTTGTCCTTCTAGTGCCCTTAAAATCACAACTACTCCATCTACTGGTGAGGCTGCAAATATAAAGCAATTTACATATAAATTGTGAAGAAAAAAAGTGTCAGACAAAATAATAGCCAAATTTATCTTCATATAGTGAAAGGAAACACATGCATACCTTCCTATTAATTAGGGAAAATGTAGTTTATAACATTTCTTGTCACCTTGTGCAAACCTTTTTGCATTAATTATTAAGAAAGGATGAGATTTGGAAAAAGCTTTGAAAATTGTTCTAGCTTTCTTTACTATTCATGTGTGGAAATAGAAGAAATGATCTGAAGAATATTTGAAAAAAAATTTTAAAATAGCCTCTTATAAAAGAGGATAAAAGTACTGTGGTATAAACAAATTATGTGTCGCTATTTTAAATATTCTTTTCTTTTTTACAATGAATTAATTAAATTTTAATTTGAACATTCACTTGCATAAAGCTTCGAGTTTTGAATTTTCACCTCCCCTTTTTCTTCCTCCCTCTCAAAGGTGGTGTGTAATCTGATATAGGCTCTACTTATACATTCATATTAAATATATTTTTCACATTAGTCCTGATGTAAAGAAGAATTAGAACTCATGAGAGGAAATACAAGAAAGAAGAATCAATGCAAAACAACAGATGGTGGTGTAGAAACAGGAAAACTCCATAAGCTCCCCCCAATACTACCTCAAATACCTATAAAATATGCCTCTAAACAAATTTTAGAGCTCCTGACTCCACAAAAATAACTGAATAACAAAGCTCCTGCTGAAGGCAACCCAACAGGTGGTCATCACAGCATGATGCACAGCCCAGCCCCATGCAGTTTCAGCCCCAGGGCATCCAGGAGAAGCTGTGGCTGTAGCATTCAGGAGAATGGATCATTAGCAGCTGTCGTGATTTCCAGAATCACCAACCCACAAGAGCCAAGGACAAAGGGAAAAGGTCAGTGGAACTTGGCTAAATATAGGGGAGATGGTCAGGCTGAATTGCCTCCAGAGCTAGAAGCAGTCTGAAGTGGTGGCCCTGCAAGTGCCTCCATGGGGCTGCTTCAGAGCCCTCAGCCTACAGATTTCAGGGGCACCAAGCAATCATTCAAAGGCTAAGTGCTCTTTCCTTGAGCTGCCTGCATCAGATTGCGGTCTTGGGTGGTGGCCCTGAGCTGCATTATCAGTGAGCTAAAGCTGGTGGGGGCTGCAAAAAAAAAAAACCCAAAACAGTGGCCTCCTAATAGCTCTGGCAGCTGCAAAAAGCCCAGCAATTTGGGACAGAGCTTTCCCCTCTGAAAGCAGAGGTTTACTACTGAGTTCAAAAGCCAAGTAATTGACTGGCAACATGAGCAGGCAAAGGAAGCAAAGCAAGACCAGCAATCTAACTTTAGATTCCTTTTTGGGGGACAAAAAGGACCAAAGCATGGAATGGGAAGAAGATAACACAGTCAGAAGTCCCACACCAAAAGCTTCCAAGAAAAATATGAAGTGGATAAAGTCCATAGAGGAGCTTAAAAAGGATTTCAAAAACCAAATTAGAGAAGGGGAGGAAAAACTAGGGAGAGAAATGAGAATGATGCTAGAAAATTGTAATGAGTGTTAACAACCTGACTGAAGAAGAAAATGCCTTAAAAATAGGCTAACTCAAATGGCAAAGGAGGCCCAAAAAGTCAATGAGGAAAAGAATTCCTTAAAGAGTCAAATTTGCCAGATGGAAAAAGAATCTCAAAATCTTTCTGAAGAGAATAATTCCTTCAGAATTAGAGTGGAGCAAATGGAAGCAAATGACTTTATGAGAAATCAAGATTCTATGAAACAGATAAAAACAAATGAAAAAATAGAAGGCAATATGAAATATCTCATTGAAGAAACCACTGACCTAGAAAATAGATCCAGGAGAGACAATTTAAAAATTACTAGACTACCTGAAAGCCATGATCAAAAAAAGAACTTGAAAAGAATCCTTCAAGAAATTCTCAAGGAAAATTGCCAAGATATTTTAGGAAAAGAGGGTAAAATAAAACTTGAAAGAATTCACCAATCACCATTTGAAGAAGACCCCCAAAAGAACACTCCTAGGAATGTTATAGCCAGGTTCAAAAGTTCAAAGGTCAAGGAGCAAATATTACAAGCTGCCAAAAAGAAACAATTCAAATGCTGTGGAAAAAAATCAGGATAACCCAGGATCTAGCAATTTCTACATTAAGGGACTGAAGGTCCTGGAATATGATATTCTGGAGATCAAGGGAGCTAAGATTAAATCCAAGAATCACCTACCCAACAAAACTGAGTATAATGTTTCAAGGGAAAATATGGTCATTCACTGAGGTGGAGGACTTCCAAGTTTTCTTGAGGAAAAAACCAGAACTGAACAGAAAATTTGACATTCAAACACAAGAATCATGAGGAGGTAAACATAGAAAAGAAATCATAAGGAACTTATGAAAGTTGAACTATTTACATGCCAACATGGAAAATTGAGAATTGTAACTTGTGAAACTGTTCTCAGTATGAGGATATATGAAGGGAATATATATGTATGTGTGTGTGGTGTGTGTGTGTGTGTATACATATGTCTATATGGAAGGGTATATATGCATATGAATACATATGTGAGTATGGGTATTTATGTGTATGTAGACAGAAGGCACAGGATCAATTGAATAGGAAGGGATGACATTTTAAAAGGTGTAATTAAGAGGTGGGAGAGGAATAGAATGAGAGGAGACAGGGATAGACAGAATGGGGTTAATCATCTCATATAGAAGAGGCAAGAGATAACTGTTACAACAGAGCAGAAGAACAGGAAAGCAAAAGGGAATGGGTAACCCTTACTCTCATTGAATTTGGCTTAGGGAAGGAATGACATACACTCTAAAGTGGTTATCTTGCCACACAGGAGAGTAGAGGAGATAGGGATGAGAGGGGGGAGGATGTTAGAGTCACACTCCAGTAAAGGGACAGGGACAAAGTAGAGAACAGAACAAGGTGGGGGGGTGGGATAGGAAGCAGGGAAACAGTCATGTGTTTTCATGATGTTCATTGTGGATATGTTCTGCGTAACTACACATGTATGGCTTGTATTGAATTACCTGACTTTCCAGTGGGGGTGGGTGACAAAGGAGGAATGGAAAGAATCCAGAATTTAAAGTTCTAAAATAAAATGCTTGATAAATAAACAAACAAACAAATGAATGAATGAATGAACTGATAAATAAATAAATGAACTAACAAATGAACAAATGAATGAATAAGTAAATAAATGAAGGAATGAATGAATGAATGAGCATGTAATTATTATTATTTACATGCAGCTGGGAAATAAGATATACAGGCACTGTGATAGGGAGATCCATCTTACCCTACCAGAAAGTCAGAGGGAGGATATAGGAGAGAGCAGATTGGGGGAGGGGGTATACAGTGGGATCACTATTTTGGGGTGGTGGGTAGAAGAAAGATGGGGAGAAAGTTTGTAACTCAAAATCTTGTGGAAATTATTGATGTAAACCAAAAAAATAAAAAAAAATTAAAAAAGTTAAAAAACAACAGAGTAAATATGCCTCCATCTGCATTCAACTTCCAAAGTTCTTTCTTTGGATGTCAATAACATTTTCCATCATGACTCTTTTGGAGTTGTCTTAGAACTTTGTGTTGCTGAGAACAACTAAGTCTATCAAGGTCAGTCATCACACAATGTGGCTGTTACTGTCTACAATGTTCTCCTGATTCACTTCACTTCATATAAGTCTTTCAAGGTTTTTCTGAAATCCACCTACCTGCTCATAATTTTCCATAATATGATAGCATTCTATGACATTCATATACCACAACTCGATCAACCATTTCTAAATTAATGGATATACCCTAAGTTTCCAATTCTTTGCCACCACAGAAAGATCTTATATAAATATATATTTTTTTATACATGTGAATCATTTTCCCATTTTTATGATCTCTTTGGAATACATACCTAGATCTTAGATTACTGGATCAAAGGATATGCACAATTTTTTCTATGATATCTTTTAGCAGTATGTGGTTTCCTTCCTTATCTCTTTTAATTGGGTCTATTTTTTGCTTTTGCTTTGTCTGAGATCAGGATTGGTACCCCTGCTTTTTTTTTTCTACAACTGAAGCATAATATATTCTGCTCCAGCCTTTTACCTTTATTCCACATGTATTCCTCTGCTTCAAATGTGTTTCTTTAAACAACATATTGTAGGATTATGGTTCTTAATCCACTTGTTATCCCTTTCCATTTTATGGGAGAGTTCATCCCATTCACATTCAGTTATGATTACTATCTGTGTCTTTCTCATCCTATTTCCCCCATGTTTATACTTTTCTCTTTTCTTTCTCTCTCCTTTCTCACTACAGTTTTGCTTTCAACTTCCCTTAGTCTGCTCCTCTTCTATCAGTCCCCTCCCTTTTCTTCCCTTTTGCCATCACTACTTCTTCCCTCCCTTCTATTGACCCCATCCCTTTTCTTTCCCCTTTCCCCTCCTACTTAGGGTAAGTTAGATTTCTACACATACCTGATTATGTTATTCCCTCTTTGAGCCAAATCTGATGTGAGTAAGATTCAAATAATGCTCATTTCCCTCTCTTCTTTTTGTGCCTTTTAATGTGATCTTACCTTTGTCTGCCTCCTCTTTTTCCATGTGAACATCACAGTAGTACATCATGAAATGAAATTAGCAAATGGCTTCAATAAGTAGGCCAATTTATTTAAGGCAAAATTATTATGTAGCTTTTAGTACTAGAGTTTGTCCTTTTCAAGATCAGAGTTGTAACAGGAGTTTTATGTGTACGCACAGTAGAAATATTCATTGAACACATAAAATTTTCTGATATATTGAAGTTTGCTGGAGGTAGAAGTAACTACCCCGTCTTCCTTTTTCCTATTTTTTTCTTTCTAAATAATATTTGAGAGATCTGTTTATCAACATTGGGTCAATCTCTTACAGCCTTAGTTGTTATTCTATGGCTGACTGAATTTATGTTTGGTGGTAGTTCAGCTAAAGAGCCAAAAACTGAAGAAACACCACCTTATTTTCCCCTCTGATAAGTCAACAAAAGAACAATGACTTGATCAGTAATCTCAGGCTACAGGCTACTAATTGTGCATTGATCTTACAGTAAAATAAAATGTGGCAGTGGTCATCCTGAAATAGTTAATGCTATAGAATTCTTCAAATGCTCCTTAGTGATTCTCTCACTTTATAAGAAGTAAGGCAAAATGAGGGACTTCCAGCTGTTCCCAAATGTGACGATTGCCAACAATACTTATGGACATCTTCAAAATGCATCTAAATGTGAATGTGAATAATAATAATAATAATGATAATAATAAAACTTTGCTACATAATATCTCCAGTTTTCAAGTAAACAAATTTGTATTAAACACCTATTATGTGACAGTTGTTAACACTAGGAATACACAGAAAGGCAAAAGATAGTTCCTGCTCTCAAAAAGGGCATAGGGTAATGAGAGAGACAATGTTCCAACATCTATGAACAAATAAGATATAGATGTGCAATTTTGAGGTGATCTCAAAAAAAGGCACTAAGAAAAATGAGAAGAAAAGCACTCAAAAATTGGCACTAAGACTGGTAGGCAAAGGTTTCTTGCCAAAGGCAAGAAAATACTTTAAGATAAAAACACTTTAAGAAAGTATTTTTTAAAGTATTAAAGTATATATATACATACATATATATATACACACACACACACTATACATACATATATACATATATGTAAAGTATAAAAATACTATATATATATATGTATATATAAGTATAAAAAATGCATTAGGATAAAAATACTTTAAGAATACCACTGAAGTCAGAAGGCTGAGACAAGGAGAAAGAATGTTCAATTAAGGTGAACAACCAGTTTCTTAAAGTTGGGACCACCTAGCCTCCTGATGTTAGCCTTCTCTCTATAACTGACTAATTCTAGGGAAATGGATGAGCCACTATACATAAGAGTCTATTGCATAAAAACTGGAAGATCCAAATAAGAAAAAAGTCAGAAGGTCCATCCAGAGCCAAATAGGAGGGACCATCCTATTTCATGTTAGCATTTTTTTCCAACTGCCTATCACCTTCCTTTGTGAAGATAGGTTTTTAAAAAGAATACTGAAGGTCTAATAAAGAAACCCAGACCATAAAAAAATCTAACACTATATCAACAATAGACTTTCAATATGAACCCTTTTTCTAGGATCACATTATTCAGAACTCTCCATGAGAGTTATCAAGTCATGTATTAGGTATTGTCAAATCTCAGCCCCTAATCCATTTACTTTTTTTGTTGTGGAAATTGTTGTACTTAGTATAATCAAAGTACATCATCCTCAACATAAGTCCTCCCTCAAATACCTCATCCTGGCAAAAAAAGTTAACTTTACTTTCTCAGAGACTCTTCTGCAAGCTATTTTAGGATATATTGAGTGGGAAAGATTTCAAGTGCATTCCTAATAACAAACTATTTCTGCTGTACAAGAATGAGCCTAGTTAAATCTGGTCAAGCAAATCACCACCATGATGACAACTTGATACTTGTCTATGGATATATATACACACATACATACATATGCATTTTATGTGTATGTGCATATGTATACGTACATATATACACACATATACATATAATCATAACTTGTGTGCATATATATGTGTATGTGTAGATATATATGTATATATATAGAGAGAGATATTTTATAGCTCTTTATATAACTATATATACAATATTTTTATATCTACATAAAGATATTTTTATGGTTCTAGATTCTTAATGTGCATAGTACTTCTAAAGATACAAATTGTCTACACTACTCCATTTTTGTAGCAATATGGCATCACCAGAAGAATATTGGTATTAAAAATATGTACCTTTTTTCCCAGAGAGATGTTTTCTGTTATTCACAGCATTGTACAATTTGTCAAAGACAGTCTATGCTGCTCTCTTTCTCAGTTCTTAACTCAGTTCATGGCTGATCTACAGTCTCTCCAATATTTGAACTTTTGTGAATGATTTATCTATCTCATTTGGAAGATTTGGCAGAGTTCTGAAGCTTGAGTCAGTACAATCTCACATATAAAAAATGTCATCTGAAGTGTATCAACATTTATAGGGAATTCCTCTGCCATTTCTACATTGTATTGGACATATTCTATACTAGTAGGAAGTTTCTTTGACCATCATACATCTCCAAATTTTGTCTCCCTTGATATTTATAATCAGAGGATCTTTTATGATATTAACATATGCAATGAGCAATTATAAAGTACTTACTATGTGGCAAATAATATGCTGTAATTATTGTTATTATTTTTTATTATTATTATCATTAATGGAATTTACATAACACTTTAAATTTTACATGGTACTTACCAGAATTATCTCACTTGATCCTAACAACAACCACAAGAGCTAAGTACAACTACTATTCTATTGTATAGATGAGGAAAATGAGACATAGAGAAGAATGTCAATTCATTAAAAAGAAAAAAAAGTTCTTGAACTGTGCTTTGCTTTTGCATCTTATTTCTTGGATTGAATAGGGTTTGGAAAGCAAGATAATTAATACTTTGGTCTGTGAATAATTTTGTCTGCTTAGGTGATATGTTTTGTAAAGTATTTTAAATTTAAACTTAATGTTATAATAGGGAGAGGATAACTCATAGGATGTCAAACTCTGATAAACAGAGGAAGATACTTATTTCATTTGTAGCTAAAAGAGCAGTGTTGATGTCCCAGCTCCCTTTTGGCCCTAACATTCTGTGACCACATGAAGCTCACAGGACAGGAATAAGGAATAAGTGTGTCTTTTCTCACTGAATTAAACAGGGTCAAACAAAAGGAAGCTGAAGTATCCTTCTGTGATTGAGATGTGTTACACTGCTATTCCACAACCCCAGCTGTATTAAGAGATTTGAGAACATGAACAGTAATGTTCTTTAGCCCTATCCGTAACTTTGCTTCTATTTCTAAAGCATTTTACTTACAGCATGAATTTTGAACCTTCCAGCCACCACATAACTCAAATAATGCAAGTATTATTATCCCTACTTTACAGATTACACAAACTGACACCCAGGGATGTTGCATGGTTTAAGAGCAAATATATGTTTCTCATGTCAAATCTAGTATTCTTTCCATTCCCACTAGACTGTGAGCTCTGAGAGCAGTAACTATCTTTGCCATTCTTTGATTACCCACCACTTAGCACAGCATCAGACACATAGTTGACACTTAACAAATATTATTGATTGACTGAATTATGCTAAGGGAGTTATATCATAATATTCATTATACCAGTGAATCACAATGTTCATAAATAGAAAGGGACAAGGGTATTAAGAGAAATCCCATGAATGATGCAAAAGGCACTGAGAAATGGTACAGAATAACAACTTTGAGTATAGTGGTTAGTTTTGAAATTCCCCTTATGTGGTTAATGGTTTTATGTTTGTGGACCTTTCACTGAGTGATCCTGAGGAATTTCAGTATACAGTACAGAAGAAGTAGAGATTTCATTGTCTGTGCCCCTCTACTAGCAGACATTTATGCCTTCAGTCTTTAATTCCTGAGATAAGTCTGGGGAAATCTGGTGCTCTCCATGTGAACCAAATTTTTTTTAAAGAGAAATAGAAATGCTACTTAGCTATTGAAATATTGTTTGATTTTTTTCCCTTAGGAAAAATCTATTTTCAACTTGCTTGTTGAAGAATAATTGAGTATAAGAGAATGCATTCCATCTTTATCATGAAAAGAATTGAGATGTTTGTTTAAATGTCTCTATAATGATATGAATTAAAAGAAAGCATATACTTTATATGGCTCAAATCTGTATAAAGGGAAGGAAAAAGGGAAAAATGATAACTTTATAATAGATTTAAAAGGTATAGCAAGTTGTAAATGACTTATTTGCACTTTCATGTGAAATCACCTTTTAAAAATATTGTTATGTAAATAATTGTTTTATTCCATAAATTAAAAATAAGTATTTTTTAAAGTCACATATTGATATCAGCTATGTTTTATTTTTTCTTTTCTTATTTTGTTAAATATTTCCAAATTACATTTGAACCTAGTTCAGAACCTGCTTAAAATATTGTGGATCTCATGTTTGATACCTGTTCTCTAATCTGCTACAATAAGCACAATGGTTCAGCATTATTAGAATTGACTTTAAAGAGACAGGGAAGACCCTGTGTGCTATAATTTGAAGAATTCTGAGGAAGTCCAGTCATCAAAATAATCTCTTTAACCAAAATTATATGTGCCTGAAGCCCAGCTATTAGAGATTTAATCCTTCCCTCATTTCAATTCTCATTTTATTTTGTTTGTAGTTCTTTTCATGCATTTTCATGTTATGTTTTTAATATGTTGTCTTTTTTATTCAGCTGGTGCATGCCAAAGAAACATGAAAAAGAAAAGGATATATAAATGCTGGAGAAGATGTGGGAAAATTGGAGCCCTAATTCATTGTTGGTGGAACTGTAAACTGATCCAGCCATTCAGGAGAGCAATTTGGAACTGTGCCCAAAGGTTTGTAAAAGTGTGCATATTTTTTGACCAACAATACCACTTTTCGGGCTGTATCTCAAAAGATCTCAAAGAGATCGTAAAAATGGGAAAATGGTCCCCATATGCAAAAATATTTATAGCTGCTCTTTTTGTAGTGACTAAGAACTAGAAATTGAGAGAATGTCCATACATTGAGAAATGGCTGAACAAGTTGTGATATATGAATGTAAGGAAATGCTGTTGTGTCATGGAAATGACAAGCATACAGACTACAGAAAAACCTGGAAAGACTTATATGAACTGATGTTCAGTGAAGTGAGCAAAACCAAGAGGACATTATACACAGTAATAGCCACATTGTGCGATGACTCACTTTGATAGACTTAACACTTCTCAGCAATACAAGGACTTAAAACAACTCCAAAAGATTCATGATGGAAAAATGTCATCCAAATACAGAGAAAGAAATATGGAGCCTGAAGGCAAATTGAAGCATACCATTTGCTCTCTCTCTCTCTCTCTCTTTTAATTTCTTTTTCATGGTTCCTCCCATTTGTTCTAATTCTTCTATATGATATTACTAATGTGAAAATATATTTAATAAGAATGTATATGTAGAGCCTTTATCAGATTGCATGCAGTCTTGGGGAGGGGGAAGGAAACAGAGATGGAGAAAATTGAAAACTTATGGAAGTGAATATCAAATGCAAAATAATTAATTAATTAATTTAAAAAAGTTGTATACCTATCAGTACATCCTACATTTTGAACTAAAGGCTGAAAGTGATTGGGAAGAAAGGAAGGACTCATATGAACCAATCTAGACTTGGATTTTCCTTTCCTTAATCTTGTTACAAAATGTCTCCTACATATGGTTCCATCACTAATTCCTTTCATTAAGGAGCAGTCATAAAACAGACTATCAAAGTTCCATACTCTTGATATGTTTTGTGTAATATTGTTGAGAAGGTTGAGTTGGATGTTAAGTTTCTGTAGTATTGCATAGCAAAGCATTTTGTGTATAATATCACATTTTTTCTTTACTTTCTCATCTCCTAGGTCAATTTAAATTATGTCAAAAATTCAAAGAAAAAAATATCCATAAACCTTTATGACAGCTTTAAATTGGATTAATTCTCATTCATCTCAAATATTTAGCACTCTGCATTTGGTTCTGAGGAAATAAAAGGTAGAAGCAGATCTTTTGCAATCTGCCTTCCTTAACTAAATTGTTTAATTATGTTGATTTTTAAAGTATGTGTTGAGTCTTGTGGATGCATTCAACAGTAATGTAAAAAGTCATTTATTTTTACTACGTTTGGACAATATATACTTTTAAAACTTTTTTTCCTCATGAAAATGAGATAGTATCTCTCTTATCTTTTATATAACTTTTTGTGCTTTTTTCTTCTTATTCTATTTTCACCGAACCTAAGACTCTCTGCATTTTTCCTTTGTAGAACTATTTGGATGAACTATCATTCAAAAACTGATTTTTCCAACTTCATTATTCTTTTCCATTCCTTGTCTCCAGTGTCAGCTTCTTGTTGCTTGCTTCTATATATCCCTGCCCCTTCGTTTCAGAGAACCATTTCATATAGCAAATAATGTCTAAAAAAAAAAAAAGGAAAAAGTAATAAAGCAAAATCAATTCAATAAAATGATTATATGCAGCTTTCTACACTGATAGATCCAACCTTTGCAAAGAGAGTAAATAGAGGTATCAACAATTGAAAGTAAGAATATAATTTGGAAATGATTAATTTTTAATTTTACATAGTTTCGATTGTTATATATCTATGAACTATTTCATATCTCACAGGATTAATTATTTGAAGGTGCATAAAATAAGCATATTTGATCAAGGTTAAACTTACAACCTTTTCTCCTTATCTTAAGTATCTTTAGTGAATGCAACATTTTCTGGATAGATTGGTATCATGATGAATTTTATTGATTTTCTTGGAGCAAAATTTTGGATTCAATTATTTCAAAAGCAAAAGGTATTATTTTGGAAAACAATAAGTTATAATGGTAATAATACAATGTGATATAACCTGGGCAGTTGACTTCTAATATAAAGTAAACAATCTTGCTTGTGTTATAGTCATGACATACCTGGAGGAAATACACGGAATGAAAATCCACCTGAAAACATTGTATATTATCTTCTCTAAAATCTGATTCTATAATTTATATGCAGACCTAATCTACACTTAAGAATCCATCACTTATGCAGAGCCCTACAGATTATCTTTTAGGATCCATGTAGATTGAATTGAGAAAATGGGGTGATGCGAGGGATCATCCTGCTGTGTAATCATTTGTAATAAATAAAATTATATGCAATTTGCCTTAATCACATAATTTGCTTCCAGTTTACATGCACACTATGTAACCTTGTCTCCAAGACAGATATGCAACCTTTTGACTTAAAACTTTCTCTTTACCTCCTGGAGCAAGTAGCTTATTATAATGTATCTATTTTAAGTGGATTTATTTAAATATTTATAAAACATCCACTCAGCATGCCATCTAGACGCCATACAAAGCGAAAAATCATGTATAATTCAGAGCAGCAAATTGCCTACAAAATAGATAGACTTTAATAGAGGAAACCCTTATTCAAACTTCCTTTACTATTCTTTCATCTGGCAAGAAGAGAATACCTAGCAATCTCTTTCTGTTTTCCATATACTTCTCAATGCCTTCCAGATAACAATCTTTTAATTTTATGCTTACAGTAGCCAAATAATTTCCTGCATTCCAAATAGTCAAGGACAAAAGACTTGTTGTTCAACTCATATTTTAGTACATCATCTGATAAGTTAGTAACTCTCTATTATGAATACTATTAGTATTTTGGTATGTAGTTGCAGATTTGAATGAGAATAACCATATGAAAACTTAGATATCTGTAATTTTTCTAAACAGGAAATAAGAATGATCATTTTGGTCACATAAAATATTTGGGTGAGTTTTATACTAGCAAAGTAAAGGTGGCAATTGAAGCTGTCATCCAGATAATTCAAGCAAAAAGGCATTTGGGCCAATTGCCTGAATGTTTCTTGGTGAAATCACTTTAGGGTCTAATTTATCTTGATAATTATATCATTTTCTAATTTCCCACATCTTTTGTCGACCTGGCTTTGATATCTTCCTACTTTTTAAGGACTGGATTTTTGTTTGCAAGGTTTTATTCTCCCTCTCCCCAATAAATTTGGCAAAAATTCATGTTGCTTAAAATGAGAAATTAATAGCATTGGCAGGAGCCAAGTGGAAAGGCCAAATATGCTTGCTGTTTAGCAACCCTGCTATTCTAGTCATAGGCTTCCTCTGAGCATGGGCTGCCAATTCTGTTTTATTGCCAAAATGTTTGTAGTCTAGTGATATGGACAAATGGGCTAATTTGAAACCATTAAATTCATTTCACTTATGATCTGAGTCAGATTAATACCCAAACCACTAAAGATGAAAGCTGTGTGTATTAATTCATTGTATTATGAAGACCCAGGGCAAGATGGTTCCAATAACATTAAAAAAATCAGTTAAAATTGAAATATGAATAATTTACCAAACAAGAAACCTCAACTAATAGTTTATAACATGTTCAATTTCAATAGCTCTGTGATCTGTAGCCTCCATCATTGTAATGTGTTTCATTTGTGACTACCCTTGCAACCATTTGTGGATTGCAAGACTTTCAGATGATAATGGTGTGCTTAAGCTTTGCCCAGGCAAGCTAGAATGGCTGATTGCTATTCAGTGCACATACTTTAATATCTAAGAACACGTGTATTTGAAATTTGAAGCTGGTACACTTGGAGAGGGTTACTTTCTCTTCAATTGATGTACCCAGTGGCCAGCTACTAAGTGCTTAATTTGGTGGAGAAGAAGAAATCTGAGACCCATCTTTCCTTAATCTCTTCTCCATGACATTATCTTTACAATAGTTAAAGTTAGGGAAACATATAAGATATTGCATAAACTGAGAGGTATTATTTAGGTAATAATATCTCATCAGATGTCAGGGTTTAAAGGCTAGCAGAGGACTCAATGGATTGGCGTGAAGAGCACTAATTTGCACAAGAAATATAATAATTAGTTAGATGAACTTGGCTATACCATATTTTAAGCAATCCCCTTTTGGATTCAGGGATTCCTACTTAAAAAAAAATAAATGGCAGTTAAAATGACAGTATGGGTTCATGGCTCCTCTCATCCTTTCTATCTTCTATAAACAAAATTCAACCTAATCATGGGGAATAGTAACAATATAGATTTTAATGTGTGGGTGAATGCTGTATCCAAAGTATAATGGTGTGATTTTCAATGTTTTTTTCTGTATTTCTTAGAACTGAACCAATGAATTAGATAAGCTTTTAAAAAAATATGTCATTGTTACACCACATTTTTTTTTAATTTTGGAACTATACCATCAAATCAGTATTACAGAACTTAAAAAGTAATATGGTGAAGCACAATATCTTAAGATAAATCCTTACCTAAAGTATCCTGGAGAAATTGATCTCTATCCTATTTTATAAGATCTGCAGGACAAGATACTTTAGCAATATTTATTTAGTTTGGGGTAGTGTTGACTACCAAAAATGCTATCCCTAAGCCAATTTAAGGAGCTTCTAGGAGACAGATTCTTGACTTGCCTTGGCAAACAAATGTACAGTGATTTTCAAATATGAGCTGGCATCTAATTTTAGAAGATTTAAACAGAAGAAAATGTTTAAAGAAAGAATGGCAACAAATAAGATCTGTATTTTTTTTCCATAGAAAAGTAAAATGTTTTGTGGTTGAATGATATCTAACCTGTTGAAGGACTTTGTTAGTTATAGACAGCAACAAAAAAGTATGTTATCTGACACCATTCTCAAAGAATCACAACATTTAACTTATGTAGAATTTATTTTGTTCTGTAAGGTGAACATGAATGCATGAATAAATTTGGATTTCATTGTGAAATTAGTAAAAATTAAAAGTTTGTGTATTTTACTAATTGTATTAATTTAAATTTAGTCTAAAATTTGGGTTCCAATTTCTATTTAATGTTGTAGTATGAACTAATTATTTTTTGCATGATTAAAAAGTCCTATAAGAAAAAAATAATTTATGTAACATCAATGTTTTTAAAAATTCTATAGTAACTCAGTTAATTTGTTGTTAAGGAGTTAAAATGTAAATTTAAGATGGGAATCATTTAAATATTAAGATAATATTTACTATATCTAGGATGAGATATTCTTTCAAAGAAAGCATTCTTATTTCTAGAACAAATGTATTCGATATTTTTATTTATAAAACATGAAAAACATACTAATAAAAAAACTTAGTCTTTTAGACTTTCAAAACATTACTTTCTGAAATGCTCAAAATGATGTAACAATTACAGAAAGAGTCAACATGACCCCAAATTTTCCAGAGTTAATTGAAGTTTTGACATATTATTAAGGATGACAATTTCAATTTCCTTTTTTTCTTTCTTTGGAATATTAAAAAATGACCACAGCAAAGTGGTCTTATTACATGGATGTTGCTGTAAATTTTCTTTTATTTTTTCTGAAAATACTAAGAAATAATCATCAGAAGGAAATCTAATGACCATACAAAGAGCCAGCTTCAGTTACGATGTGCTTTTAGACTTAATTTTTGTGCTCACTTATGTTGGATTACATTCATTAAAAGAAATCTTCTTTTAATTGATAGGTCAGTTTCATTATTACAACAAAAGAAAAAATTTTACTGTGATCTCATAAGAACATGAAAGTTCATACTATATAAATAGTCAAAGAAAATGCATTTTACTATGATTAGACTTATAATGAGTACTAACAAAAGAGAATGCAATGCTAATTAAAAATTGAAAGTTATTTTACTCATAAGGGTCAGCTTTTTTCAGATGTCTAAACAGATGGATAATAACAGCAGTTAAAAATGTCAAATTTGAAAGCATTTCAAACCCCCTTATTTCTTATATTTCCATAGAAATACAGACATATGAAATACCAAAGACTGACTGGTCAATAAGTCCAAACCACTTCCCTGGCCTTGAAGTAACACAAGTCTCCTTTTGATGTGAGATAGATTGATTGGGGATATCTGGGAACACATAAGAAAAATAAACCCACATCTATTTGTATAAGTAGTATACACAGGAAGAGAAAAGAGAATGGGAATAAGAATTCTATACAGGGAATTATTTGGACTTTGTTCAGTATTTAGAAAGATATTTATTTCTGTCCCACCCTAGGATTTTCTCCATTCATTTGTTATTTCCCTCTTCCAAAAATATTGTTATTCTCATTTTTATGGGACCATGGAAGAGATCCAATAAAATTCATTTCAATTAAGTTCTTTGATTTGGTGATAATGTGTCAGACCTTCCATGAGTTGAGAATGAGTGATAACAACAAAAAAAAATGGCCAGAGTACTACTTACACTTGAATGCACAAAATATGAAAATGCCTGAAGTGGTTCTCAACCTGTGGGTTATGTCCAATTTAAATATATCCTGCATATCAGATATATACATTATGATTCATAACAGTAGCAAAATTACACTTATGAAGTAGCAATGAAAATATTTTTGTGGTTTGGGGTCACCACAGCATGAGGAACTGTATTAAACGGTCATAGCATTAGGAAGGTTGAGAACCACTGCCCTAGAGGAAGATCTCCAGCATCTTCAGTAGATTCTCCTTATAGGGAACCTGGACAAGTATAATATAGGATAAGATCCTATGGATTTATCATTATCTGCACCAAATAGAATATCCATATTGATGAGATCATGAATCCAGTGAAGTAAAAAGTATATATTGGGGGTGGAGTCAGTGTGAAATAAGGGATGAAATAATTATTTAGGTGAAAGAGAAAAGATAGCAACATGTGAGTTTTATTTTGCACTTTTAAATCCAAGTAGAGGAATCTTTGGATGAGAATGAACAGAACAAAAATTGACAATACAAAGATTAGTCAAATATAAATAAGGCTATATGAAGCAAGTGCTTGCCTGACCTGCTGTTTCCAGAAGATATTAATTTTAGGGTAATCCAAGAAATGGCAGAAATGATTATTGAACCTCCATCAATAATCTCTGAAAAATTTTGAGAATTGTTGAGATGACAAGATTGAGGAAAGGAATCATGAATGGACCTATGAATTCAATGGTATAAGGAACTCCCAAGATTAGAAAACTGACTCTAACAAGGCAAATCAGCATCTTCTCTGTGATTTATAATCTTGAACTCTCTGAAGTTATGTACCTTGCCTAGGACCACACAGTCAATATGTGTCAAAGGCAGGATTCAAATCCAGGTCCACTATTCCATGTTGTCCCTTGACATACAATTAACAAATGACAAATGTCTTAATTTTTAAAACAGGGCAGAGAGTGGAGATTATAATTTATAGGTCAATTATTCTTTGATTCTTGGTAAAATTCTATGATGTTTATTATTATAGCCAAGGTTAGATAGAATAAAGTAAAGAAAGCAGTGGTTAGAAAGAGGCAATATGATTTCAATGAGGACAGACTTCCATATTAACCATAGCTATGTATTTGACAAGGATTATAGATTTCTGACTCAGAAGGATAACATTGATATAATTTCATAAAATTCAGAAATTCATTTTGTATATTCCTTCATGTATATTTTCAAATCTTTACTTATAGAGAAAATGGATATACGTGGTCAGCATGATAATGTGGTTAGATAGCTTTAAACACTTTAAATAGGGGTGGCTAAGTAGTGAAATGAATAGAGCACCAGCCCTGGAGTCAGGAGGGCCTGAGTTCAAATTCAGCCTCAGACACTTAACACTTACTAGCTATGTGAACTTGGGCAAGTTACTTAGCCCTAATTGCCCTGCTCTCCTCCCTCTAAAAAGCAAAAAAAATTATTAACTAAACAGATTCCAAACTTAGTCATTAATGGAATCATAGAGACCTTAAAGAAAGTCTATATGGTGCATTTCTATACTTCACCCTGCACTATTAAAAAATCTTTTTAATCAATGACTTTGATGAGGCTTAACTAGCAAGTTTATCAAATTTGTACATGACACACACAACACTGGGAGAGATAACGAATGCATTGGATAACAGAGTCAAGATGAAATGTTGAACTTATTTTTCTAAGGTAAAACTTTGTAATTTTAAAATGGTTTGAAAGAAATTAGATTTGAAAATTCCAATTCAAAAGTACAAAAAAGGAGAGGGGGTGGGTAGATAGCAATTCATCTAATAAAGATTTAAGGATTTAAGTGAGTAAGTCAACAGTGTGACATGACAACTGAAAAATCCAATATGACTACTTTGAATTAAGAGAGGAAGAATATTCTAAACATGAGAGTTGAAGGTACTTCTGTACTCTGTTCTGGGCATTTCTATAGCAACATTTTATTCAATTCTAGTTTTGACATTTTAGGAATGACATTCATTATTAAGAAAGCATTCAAGGAGGGTTTTCAGAATGGCAAAGGATGTTAAGACCATGATATATGAAGTTTCACATGGAACTTCCACTTAAGATTACTGAATGAAAGCTATCAGAGGAGCCTAACTGTCTCATGAATGTTCTAGTAGAAAGCTAAAAAACCAGAACTAAACCACCACCACCAACAACAAAAACCCTATCAAGACTTCCAAATAGAAATATCTAGAAAACGTTGTGGCCAATTTTCTAGAGAAGCCTATACAAGCATGGGTAAACAAGCCAGAATCCCATTGGTACTAGGATCATGAAAGGTCCAGGGACATCTAAAATCTACATAATTGTATCAAAAGAGGAAACAGGAAAACCTGTGTGAGTGGATAGAGAAACTCCAGGGATCATAGAATCCTGAAGTCCTTTGCTTACTCTGGGTGCTCTGATTGTTTCTTTTGAGGATGTGGGGCTGGGAACTGTTAGTGGTTTTTTATTCAGGTGAGGGTTATCTTTTTGGGTCAGGATGTATAGGGCTTACCTATACCCACCTCAACAGGCCTCGGG
>CM053600.1:128965434-128993323 GCA_028646575.1 Pseudocheirus occidentalis | reverse complement strand
ACCACTGTAGTGAAAACTGTGTGGCCATTCTAATGTTAAGCTGTTATGAACACTATATTGTGACTTTCTGTAATAAGATATAATATTGAGAATACTATATTGTGAATATTGTACTGAACCTTGATCTGTAATGGAATAAACAGAGTGTTCACTATTACTGTGTAACCCAAATCTTAAAAGCTGTTCACAGTAGCATTCTTTTGGTAATCTACTGGTGCTTGGCTTTACACCAAGGCAAATTAATTCAGATCCAGACAGGACCTGACCCTCCCATCCAAAAGTCAAGGAGGACATAAAACCTGACCCTGGAAGTCCCAAATTGGGAACTGAGGTCAAAGATATGAGTAAAGAGAAGATGACACTGATAACCATGAAGACATATTACATTTCAAGGGACTACCCATATCTAGAAGAGTCAAGTAGCTTCACAACAACCAAAATCAGAACCTTAAAGAAAAGAGTGAATCACTTGGCCACAAGGACTAAGACCAATATGGAAGAAGTAAAGCAAGAGATTTTAAGAGAGAGTGATTTGGCCACAAGGACTAAATGCTATCTGAATAAATTAAGTAAAAGTTTACACAACAAAATTATAAGTGAAATAAGAATTTTGGAAGGAGAATAAATAACTTTTCTAAAATGTAGAAAACCAACCTCAAGTAACAAACTCCCTGAGTAAGAAAATGGAAGATTTGATTGAAATAACTGGTGGGGGTTAGAAAAGAGAAGATTTAGCTAAAACAGAATAACTATCGTGCAAAACTTCGATGTGAAAGACAGGTTGGATTAGTTTCCTTGTCCCCAGAGAATAGAATTTTTCTAATATCAGAAGTTGTGGAAAGAACATGTTTGGGGTTCACTTTAAGGGAAAACTTACTAATACTTAGAAGAGCTAACTAATTATGGAAAGGCCTGCTTTGGAAAGCAGTGAATTCTTCCTTACTTGAGTTCCTTAAGCACAAACTGGATAACCATTTACAAAAAAAATGATCTGAGGGTGATTCATGGACATGTACACTTTTGGCTAGAGTCCCTCTGTGTTTGATTCTAGTTCAAGATTTTATGAACTTATTTCTGCATTTGGATTATCAGTGTTTTAATCTTCAGGGATCATTCATTTACTCAAAAGTTGACTTTATCCATATCTTTGCTGTGAATGAATAGAAGAGAACATCTATCATGCATTATGGAAAGTTTGAATCTAGAGTGAAGCCATTTAATCTGGCCAGCATTCATATGAATTTCCCATAATTTACAGATGAGCTGCCAGCATTCTCCCAGATACATACTCAGTGCTATTTAAATATTTTATCAGCAAATACAGAACTATGTTTAACAATAGCTGGTTGGTAACATATTAAGTCTGCTTCTTAAAAATACACTATGTTGTAAATGCCATCCTCTCATACCCCCAAAATAAAGAATATTCCATTAAACCTTTCCAGTGTTCTTAACTTGTAGCTATATTTGGCTTTAATGTGATACATTTATAAATGCTTATATGAACATCATCAAGATTGTTGACATTACAATGAGTCAAGATCTTTCAATAATTCTTGAATCACACAAGTCTTAAATCATCTAATTATAGTACAGCCCCAGCTCACCTTCCTTCTCATACAACTATTAAAGGAAATACATTCATATTTCTGGAGGCCAATGTATAAGAATCTCTTCTTAATATATATGGAAGCCTTTCTATCAGTCCCATTGATATCAAAATAGGACTTGAATCGAGACCTTATTTGGAGATTGATTGCTTATGAATTCTGGTAGGAATGGTGTTAACCAAACTGAAGACAGGAATAATGAAAGCCTTAGAAGCAGAGAAGGCCAATAGCATGATATTCATAATAACTAACCCTGACAAACTGCATTCTTTTTCCAATTAAGCTTGTACTAAAGCAGCAGCTCCCAACCTGTGGGTCAGGATTCCTTTGGGGGTTGAATGGAGTCACCTAAGACATTCAGAAAACACATGTTTCTGACGGTCTTAAGAACAAAGACACAGCTCCTCTATCCATCTCCAGGTGGGTCTGTCCACATGCAGATACGCCTACGTATGAGTATGAAAGGGTCGGGCATTAAGAAGGTTGAGAACCATTGTACTAAGGGATGTGGTAGCACAATGGTTAAGACTGACCTCAGAATTCTTATATTTAAAAGAAGTCTGAATTTTTCTGATTGACATATATAGTAGCCCTTATTATTCCCCCATGGTCATTCTACAGGTGATACATCAACTAGAAATCAAAAACACATTTATGGTTACTCTTCCAATAGGATTGAATTATTAGAGCCATTGAAGCAAATGGAAACAAAACCTTTGTTTGCTTGATTAATTTGTATGGCTTGTTCAGGGAGACTGAATGACTTTTTTTTATTTGTTTGTTTTTTATCACCAAGACCAAGTGGGAAGTTTACTATCCTACTGACAAGCTGGCATATAGAGACACTCTATTAGTAGGATAGGACACCCAGAACTAGTATGAACCTAAGTTCTCAAAGGTTAATTTATTGATAGTCAGCTATAATCTGAAAAGTGTGATGCTGAATGGACACCAGAGAAATACCAGAGGTACCAGAGTAGGGTTGGATCAAACTGCAGGTCCAGCTTCACCTGTTAGATATTTTGCTGTGACCTTGGTATCAGTTGGTGATGGAATTTATCATAGACTCTTCAGCATCCTGAAGGTACTTCAGAAAAATTGTGACAGTCTATCATTTCTCCATGCTTACCATATAATTCTTTTATACAAATATTTTTATTAATTTAAAAACTTAAACATACAATAAGAAAAAAAACCCAACATTGCTAGGTGCACAAAAGAACATGAGAGGATTTGAAATATAGAGCAATAAATTTCCATTTCAAGAAAGCCTATATAGTAAATACTACACATTATGTTCAGAGCTATCCATCTGTGATTCCTTGTAAGTTTTCCTTTGTTCTCTGCTGTGCCCTTTTAATGTGTTCTTCATCCTCCCTTCTCCCCCCCCCCTTGGAAGGCTATAATTAAGGGCAGATTTTATATATTTTATACACACACACGTATACACATATATGTATACACACATATATATGTATATGTATGTATTAATATACATATGCATGTACATATATATCCGCATATACACACAAACTATATGGATATGTACATACATACAGACATGCATTTATATACACAGTATTACCTTTTAGAATCACATCATATGCAGCTATACCCAGTCTTTCTTTCAAACTACCCAATTACTGATAATCTTAGATATACATACAGTTTACATTTCCTTATATAAAAAGCAAACAGTCAAGGGAGCTCGGTGGTGCAGTGCATAGAGCACCAGCCCTGGAGTCAGGAGGACCTAAATTCAAATCCAGCCTCAGATACTTAACACATAGAAGCTGTGTGACTTTGGACAAGTCACTTAACCCCAATTGCCCTGCCTCCCTCCCTCCAAAAAGAAAAAAAAAACAAACAGTCTCTCCTTATTGAGTCCCTTGTAATTAGTTTTTTAAAATATATTTATCTTATATTTCTCTTGGATCTTGTATGTAAAATTTTCTATTAAGTTTAGGTCTTTTTACAATAAAATCCTGAATGTCTGGCATTTCATTGGCTGTCCACTTTTTTCATTCATGATGATGTTTAACCTTGCTGAGTATGATATTTTTGGCTGCAACTCCAGATATTTTGTTCTGTGATATGTGGTGTTCCAAGACCTGTAGTCTTTGCTGTAACTGTTGCCAGGTCTTATGTGTTTCTAATTGTGACAAACATTTGAATTTTTTTTTCTTCTTGATCATATTTTCATTTTGAGCAGGGCATTTTGGAATTCAGCTATGATGTTCCAGTAGGTTTTACTCATATGATTTCTTTCAGGTGGTGATTGGGGTATTTTTCTATTTCTACTTTCCTTTCTTGTTCTAACACTTCTGAACAATTTTCTTTAATCATTTCTTTTATTGTTGTATTAATAGTATTTGTTTGATTGTAGCTTTCAGATAGTATAATTATTCTTATTTATTTTCTTCTTGATCTCTTCTCCAGATCAGTTGTTTTTCTTATGAGATGTTTCATATTTTCTTCTATTTTTCATTCTTTTTATTTTGTTTTATTTTTTCTTGGTCTCTTACAACTTTGCTGACTTCCCCTTGCCCAATTCTAATTTTTCAAGGAGTTGTTTTCTCATTTAAAATTCTGGATCTCCTTTTTCCAGTTGGTTAATTTTCTTTCAATAATCTTCTTGTTTTTCTTGGATTGTTGTTTTAAAAAAAATTTACCCAATCTCTCATTTGATTTTTAAAGTCTTTTAAAAAAGTTTTTCTATGAATTCTTTATGGGCAGATAATAATTTGATGTTACTCTTTTGGGGAGAAGAAGCTTTTTTGTTTTGCTTCAGCATCCTCCTCTGAATATGAACCCAGTCTTCTCTATTCCCATTTTTATAGTTGTGTTCTTTGTCCTTTATCTGCTCATTTCTTTTTTTTACATTGATAACAACTTGTAATCACCTGTAGTCTGGTGGAATAGGTGATGGTGCCTCTGGCCTCAGGTCCTCCTGAAGTTCTCCACTCTGGCCTGGAACTGAAATCAAGAGCTCTGCCCCACTGTGTCTATACTCCCAGTGACCCTACCCCTCTGATTCTGCACTCACCTGGCTTTGCTGATTGGTTCTCATCAAGGGCTACATCTCTGCAGCACGGTTTGGCCTGGCATGCCTTATCATAAGAGTTTCCTTCAATCTTCCCCACTCAGACACTGGACTCACCACACTGTCTGAGAGCTGAAAATTCCTGTGGCTGGGACTGAGGCAATCTCCCAACCTAGCTAGCCCTAGGGCAAGCTGCTTTCTGTTTCACAGAAGCTCATGTGGAGGTGCTTATCCTTCACAGGGGCAAAATATCAGTTCTGGGATTTTTCTTCCATTCTTCTCTCATTGTCCCTGTAGGACTACTGTTCTGCTCCAACTCTTGTTTATTTTTACCAGCTCTACATTTGCCTTGAGATGCTATTTTGTCTGGTTTGTAGGGAAAATCTGGAGAATTTGGAATTTTATGAACTACTCTGCCATCTTCCTAGGATCCTCTCCTGAGTCATCTAATTCTTTACTGAAAGCTGTTGTTAAAACTCTTTTTTTGGGTGAAACATCTTGTACTAGATGTCATTTGTAACTGTAATGAGAAGATAAAAAGATAAATTGGTACAAGATCCTCTTTATTTTTTTTTTTGTCTTGGTAATCTCCTCATGACAGTTGTATGCATCATTGTACCTGAGGTCAAAGTAAGATAAAAAGGGAGATAGTGACGTTCAAAGTAGTTTGAAAGAGCCATCTTAAGTATTGAGACCATACTAGAAATGAAGAGTGGATTACTATATAGTCAATGACTGTCTCTATTTGGTTAGAGGTATAAATATAATTGCCATTATACTTTCCCCATGAGCTGACATGCAACATTGTTAAATCATATTGATAAATGAGTTTGATCAGGGATTTCCCTCTTCTAGTTAAGTATCTATTTCAGGAGAAAAGACCCATAAGGAAACATTGATATTAACAGCCTGAGAAATTATCTCCTAAATTTATCTCAGTTAATAGTTATTCAGAAAATAAAACATACAGAAGGCTGGTCAAGTGTCTGCAGATGTCTAAAAAAGCTGTGTATATTGATGGGCAGGATATTAAGCCATACTTTTTTGTCAGTAAGTTGGATTTGGTTTATGAGAAATTAGTGTATATTGTGTATGAAGAAGTTTATATGCTGAGACTCTTCTATCAACTAGAGTCAGTGTGATCAGACCAGACTTGTCTCTCCTGAAATTATTTTTCTAGAAGACTGAATGAGAAAGTCACCAAGGATATAGTGGGCTTCTTTAACAACAGATGAAGACAAAGCCTCCAACAAAACGTGAAAAAGTCAAAGACTTTACATTTGCTTCCCTTTACTTCCACATTCCAGGACAGGACCTTTGACCATCAGAAAATGTGTTTCCAGATACCCTTAACAGACAGCTGTATACACTTTCTTCTGGGGTTTAATATTACATGATGCTACAGCCACTGCATTGCAAACATTACCAGATTTGGAAGGTCTTAACTCATTTGGATAGAAGATAGTGTGATAGTATACTGTGTGATGAAGAAATTGATTTGCTTTCTAGTCTAGTCCATTATAAGAGAGGCATAGTTCTTTAACAGTAGGTATCCTTCACGGTTCTGTCATAGGACCTCTTTTCTTCTCCTTCTATACTCCTTCACTTGGAATTCTCTAATTTGTTGCCTAGGCCTGCAGATTTTACTTCTGCAGCATCTATCAAACATGCCCCCTTCTCTCCTCTGATACTGCCACTGCTCTAATGCACGCTCTCATGGCTGAACTATTGTTATAGTCTGATTGCTTATCTCAGATATCTCTCCACTCTAATTCTTCCTCCATTCAATCACCAAAGTAATTTTCCTAAAGTGCAGGTCTGATCATGTTCCTACTCTACTCAGTACACTTTAATGTCTCCCTATCACCTCCATAATCAAATACAAAATGCTCTGTTTGGCATTCAAAGCCCTTAATAACATGTCTTTGCTTCTTTTTCAGTATTCTTATATCTTACTTCCCCACGTGGACTTTTTGATCCAGTGACACTGGCCTCCTAATTATTCCATGAACAATACTCCCCATTTCTCAGTTCAAGCCATTTTTTCTGGCTATCCCCCATGCCTGAAAAGTTCTCCCTCCTCAACTCCACCCATTTACTTCTCTGGCTTCTTTGTTTTTCCCGACAAATATTAGTGTTCTATTCGCTCTCACCTTTGGCCAAAACATCTCTGCCCCAGAACTTGGTAATTTATCTGAAGTGCCTGCTGCTAATGACTCCCTTTTCTCCCAGTCCACTTAACAGGCCCAATTCTAAGAAGGATCTATGAGGTCTGAGGAAATACAGAAGGGCAGTGGTGACATTTGGATGTGTCTGAGAGCTTCCCCACCTGCTTTATCACCCAACTCTAGGAGGCTCCTCTGGAACCAATGTCTCCATGGCTTTGTGACTCAACCAGAAGAAATTTTAATTTTAATTTTAATTTTAATGCCTGTAGGTTCATGATTCAACCCTGTGGGGAAAGGAGATGGAGAGTCTTGCCTGGCTTTGCCTCTTTCTTTCTAACAGCATCAGTGAGGGATGGAAAAGGGTTTAGTCCTCTCTTTGCATCTCATCATCTCTGGTAATGGTGTGAGGGACAATTTTGCATGTGACCACAACCCAAGGCCATGGTATTCTGGGAAAGTGGACAGCCCAGAGGCATCAAGCCCTTTTCCAGAAGGAGATTAGATAAACAAGATTTCCATACATGCCAGATTTCCTTCAGGCAAAGCTCTCCACTGAAATGTGGATGAGGGTTTCCAGAATATGGAAGTATCAACAAGAGAGACATGTATCCCTGCAAGCCACCTCTGGGGGGATTCTATACTTTGGCCCTCGAAGAAGGTGTACTGGGTTTGAGGTGGTTGCTAATTTAGGAAGACCATGGATAGGGGAGTCTGGCTTCTTTTAAACCCCAACTGAAATCCCATCTTTTACAGGAAGTCTTTCCCAACACCTTCTAATTCTCAAGCGTTTTTCTCTTATTGTCCTTTTCTCTTATATGTAGCTTGCTTTGTATATGTTTATTCTCTTGTTACATCACTCATTAAACTGTGAATGTCTGGAGGGTAGGGACTGCGTTTTGCTCCCTTTTTAATCCACAGCACAATGCCTGGCACATATTAGACACCTAAGTGTTTATTGATTAATTGACTAATGGCTCATAAAATCATAATACTACAGATTTTTAGGGTTAAACAAGATCTTAAAATTGATCTACTGTGATGACACACATCACAAAGCCTGGACATTTTCCAAAACATATTCCCCAAATTATTCATGTTTTAAGAGTTTGCCTCCAGTGACAGGAAACTCACTACCTCATGCGGCAATCTGTTTTATTTTCAGATGTGTCTTTGTCTATCTCAAGTTCTTTGTATTGAATCCGAATCTGTCTTCCTACAATTTCCACACATTGATACTATTTTTGCTTTCTAGGTCATACAGAATAAACCCTTCAACTATTTCAAGACAGATATTATGCCCCTTCTAATTTTTCTCTTCAGGCTAAATATTTCCACTTCCTTCAATCCTTCCTCATATGGCATGCTTTTAAATCCTTTCACCATCCCAGTTACCTTTCTTTAGACCTATCCCTTCAATGACACTGACTAGCTTAAAATTTTAAATCCAAAACTTAGCATAATGAACCAGATACACACAGATCAGGGCTTATGATGGGACAATCATTTCCTTTTTTCTGAGTATGATATTTCAATTAATTTAGTTCAAAAAGAGTTGTGGCCTTTTGGGCAGCCATATCACATAGTTTAATCATATTGATATCTTTAATCTGCTATAAGACCTATTATTCTTTCAGGTGAATGCCCTCTATCCACTTCTACCTCTATCCAATTCTAGTACAGTTGAGCTTGCCAAACAAATGCAAGACTTTGCAATAGCCCTTTTAGGTGTCTTACCTGGAACATTGTTTCAGATTTTGAAACCTTTGGGGATCTTGTATTTGTCATCCAATAATTAGCTATCCATCCAAACTTCTGTCAACTGCAAAAATAAGCTTAATTATGCATTATATGCAAAAAAATTTAAAAATTAATTTAAATTAATGAGTGCTTCTTTTCCCCTCAAAATCCCCCTCCTTCCATTAAAAATGAAAGGGAAAAAAGAAAGCTGATAATAAATATGTACGCTCAAAAAATAAACAAATAAAATGTGTCAAAGTCTGCCTCTTGTATCCATCATGTCTGACATGAGTTGAGGAAGCATGATGTTTCGTTATGGGTTCTCTTTAAGCATGAATGGCCATTGCACTGCTCAGAATTTTGTGTCTCTTTTTTTTAAGTTTGCCATTACAATATTCTCATCATTGTATAAGTTATTCTCCAAATTTGTTCACTTTGCATTAGTTGAGACAGGTCTTCTTGGGTGTCTCTGAAGCCATCCCTTTTACTATTTGTTACAGTATAGTAACACTCAATTTCATTCATATGAGGTAATTTGTTTATCTATTCCTCAGTTGATAGGTGCCTCCTTTATTTTCCAATTCTTACCTTTACAAAAAAAAGAGCTGTTATAAATATCTTCACATACATGGATCCTTTGTTTCTTTTGTCTATAGGCATATGTAAATACTAGCTTACTGAAATCTGAATATAATATGTCAAAAGTATTTTTCGAGATGTCCCAATTTAATAGTCCTATAAAAAGAGATGAGGTAAGTCTAGTATGATGTTAAGAGGTTAGTGAGCATAGTTCATAGAGTGCTGGATTTAGTGTCAGCAACACTTGAGTTCAAATCATGCCTCAGAAAATAATGTTGTAACACTGGGTATGTCACTTACCTTCTCTTTGACTCACTTTCTTCACTTGTGAAATGGGGATAATAACAGCACCTCCCTCACAGGTGCTGAAAGAAAAAAAAATTATAAGACAAATAAAGAGATTTTAATAAAGCACTATATAAATGCTAGTTATGAGTATCATAATTATTTTGGTGTTGTTATTATCACTACTAATTACTAAATCCATGCTAGTTCTTTGAGGTTACCATTAAATATTATCTAATATTTTAATGATGCATTCTAGAATTTTGCTAAGAAGCAATCTCCAGCTTATAAATTCATAATTTCCAGGTTTTACCTCCTTCCAGTTTTTGGAATTCTGAGTAACATTTACAACTCAACAATAATAATTGTACAGTTTTAATACACTATGATATAATTTATCTATATCGGAATAATTGAGCTAATTCAAAACATCTACGGACTCCCTCCTCACCATTTACCTATCTATCTTTAGCTAAATTCTCTCTTTACTATATTTGTTCAGACTTTTTCTGAGTAAAGATAATTTCCTGTAAAGATCATAAAAGCAAAATATATGTCAAAGAGTTCCACTTTTAAAGGGAGTCATTCTCTAAAAATAAGTATCTGTCCTCAAGCAGTAGACTTATCCCTTCCCTCTTTCTCTTTTTGCCCTGAACAAAATTTCAAAAGCTCTGTTATACTTCTAGCACTTAGCCTAGTTTATGGCATATAGTAGGTACTTAATAGATATTTATTGGATTATTGAATGGATTCTGTATATGGACAATTAAAGTTAGTCAAGTAGCCAAATCAATTAAATAATAAAATGCCTACTAAGTATCAGACATTGTTCCAAGTGTTAGGAAGGATAAAGGAAGGGAGCAAGCCTTTATTAAGTGTCCAATATGTGTCAGGTACTGGGCTAAGAGCCTTACAAAAATATCTCACATGACCCTCACTACAGCCCTGAGAGGTAGGTGCTATTATTGTCCTCATTTAATAGTTGAAGAAACTGAGGCAAGTAAAGGTTCAGTGACTTGCCCCATGTCACACAGCTAGTAAGTGTCTGAGACCAGATTTGGACTTAGGTTTTCTTGACTTTAGGCCCATCACTCTTTCCTTTAACCATCTTGGTACCTCTGGGGGTCCAAAAACAAAAAAAAAGTATCAGTCTTTGCCCTCAAAGAAATTACATTCTATCAAAAAATAAAATAAAATGAAGATATAACATAAAGATTATATCAGAAGAAATCATATAAAGATAACAAAGAAATAACATAAAGAAGAAATAATATGGAGGGGGGGCAGCTAGGTGGTGCAGTGAATAGAGCACTGGCTCTGAAGTCAGGAGGACCTGAGTTCAAATATGACCTCAGACACTTAACCCAAAAGTAGCCATGTGACCTAGGGCAAGTCACTTAAATTGCCCAGCCTTCTCCCCTTCAAAAAAAGCAACAACAACAACAACAACAAAACCCAACAACCCCACAAACAAAAAAGAAGAAATAATATGAAGAGATCCCATAAAGGAGATACACAAAGTAAATATAATATAACTTGAGGGGAGCACTAGTGCATGGAGAATGCTTAAAGTAGGAGTTGGCATTCAACCTGAGCTTTGAAGGAAGCCAGAGATTCTAAGAGAATAGGTTTGAGGTGGGAGTGCAATACATGCTGATGAATGTATTTTGAGGTGTTTCAAGCCTGCCCACAAGACCATTTATTCATATTTAAGAGGAAAGAGATTTTTAAAGCAAAAAAAATAATTACAGAAACAATATGATATTTTCTTCTTCCTGCTCCCAGTACACCAGAAACTCCCTCATGAGTCTGAAGCCATGAATTGTCAAGATGTGTAGAGTGCAGTACCTATTCTCGAAGGACTCTACCTTTTCAGGTATATTACATAGCATTCTTCTTTATGCACCTTTTGGTCCAGCCAGACTTGCCTTCTTGCTACCTTTCGTTTGTGTCATTCTATTTCCCAGTTGTTGTTGTTGTTTTTTCACATAGGCTTTCACATAGGAATGCCTTCTTTTTTAGCCTTAGTATTTTTAATTTTCTTGATTAGGCCCTCTGATACACACAGTTGACAATACCTTGTACCTAGAAATTATCTTGTATTTACTTTAAATAAATATATGTATATATGTGTATGTATGTATACATATATGTATATATGTATATATATATATACACATATATAATTTATCTCTTTATATGTGTGTTCTTTCCTGTGATAGCATGTAAGCTCCTCCAAGACAGGGATTTCTTTTTAATCTTTGTATCCTGAGAACTGATTAGAGAGAGTTGCACATGGTAGATGCTTAATGAATATTGGTTCATTGATGAATTCAAGTAAGACATTATTTGTCAATAGAAGTTCTATTTTTTTTAAAGTAGAGAAAATTAAGAGTATGACCATTTACATTCTAAAACTCAGTTGGGAATGATATTAACACTAGGCAGAATCCCCTTAGCTTTCATAATGAGTGAATAAAAAGGATTTTAGAAATGAACATAAGGAAAATCCTTTGAAATCTGTCTTGATGAAAAAAAAATGGTTCTATATATTCAGGTCTACCCTAGAGGTAGTCAAGTAAATAGGGATTCTAACCCTGTATTGCAGTATCTTCTATTTTGCCACACTGCAGAAACCCATTCAGGAAACCTCAGAACCATCTGAATATTTATTTAACTTAAATTAAATTAATTAAACATATAGAAGTATTGCACTAGGTTAGGGATGGGTGAGAAGATGGAGTTGAGGGATGATTTCCTTCCCATAACTTTTTTTTTGTACAGAGTATGATCTGATTGAAAGACTTGGGACAATGCCAGAGAAAGATTTAGGTTTAAGGCCATGCTTTTGTTCTCTGATATCCTTGTACAGGGACTGAATGGTCCTAGATTTAAGAAAACAGCTAGGTTGTAGTAGCTTTCCTGAGCTATCTTTGGGACTGAAGTTATTGCTCTCAGAGGGGGAAATTATAGACTGCAACTACTGAGTTTTGAGAGCAGTGATTTTTAGAGATGGAACTGTCAAATTTCCCCAGAAGGCAGTCCTTTATTTAGGTCAGGGTGTCCAGCTGGGACTGGAGAAAGAGGTCTGTTTTAGGGTGCTAAATAAGCTTCTGTAATGCTAACTGGGGAAAATAATCACCTGCCCTTCCTTGTATAGGAAAGTGAGTATCCACTACACTGTCCCTTTTCTAGTTGCACTTCTTGCTTCCCACATAAAATAATGAAAAATTAATCAAATTAATGGTGTGAGAAAATAGATAAAGGTTTAAAACAACATTTAAAAAGCAGAAAAAAATCAAGTTAAAGACAAAAGGCAAAAATAAGGTATAATGGCCAAGCAAGTCCCTTGGTTCCAACTAAAAAGACTAATAATTGCTGGTAGGTGCCCTGGGGCAAAAGAAGAGGACAAAGCTAAGGATATTTCTTCATTTACTTCCTAAGAGACTTGGTCAAAGGTTAAGCTTCCCAGTCTTAGTGCCAGGGGCAGAGAGCCTTAGGGGGTAGCAAGATGCTCCTGACTTAGGTCAGAGATGTGACCTGGGACAGGAGAAATAGACTATAATCAGGGAAGACCTGTCTTAAATGTGTTCAAGGTCAGCCCCATGAAGGACCAGGTGAGACACCAAACAACAGTCTCCTCACTCTTGGTATCTCTATTTTGCTGTTTGACAAAAAAAGAAAAAAATAGATTTCTTTTAAGAAAAGAACAGTTCTCTTAAAGAGTGGATCAGTTATCTTGGAAAAGAAATATTTCTTGATTTAAGGTGTATCTAAAACTTATATAAGTTGCCTAAGAATAAGTGAATCAAACCAGTGATTGGGCAAGACAGTTTAATGCACTGAGATTCCTGGTGTTGACCTTGACTTAATGGTTTGGAGCCAGTTTTTTGCATCAGTCACCACATTTGTAAAATAATAACACTGATTTTGTTAGAAATAGTAACTTGTATAATGCATTTTTGAGGAGAGAAGGCAGGACAATTGGGGTTTACTTGCCCAAGGTCACACAGCTTGTGAGTGTTGAGTGTCTGAGGCCACATTTGAAGTCAGGTCCTCCTGACTCCAGAGCCTGTGCTCTATTCACTGTGCCACCTAGCCACCACAATGAATAATGCATTTTAAAGGACTTTGGGATTCTTGATTATATGCATATATGTCTATGTATGTATATATGTAGATGTACACACACAAACATACACATATATATTGGACATGAACTTCCTGAGGTCATCTAGTCTAACTGCATTGTATAAATAAGGAACCTGAAGTCCATAACATAAAATAACTTGTCCGAGGTCACAGAGGAGTGTAAGAAAACTCCATATTGAACTCAGATCCTATTGACTGACCTAACATTCCTTTTGCTGCTCTGGACCAATTATGGGAATTTAAGTTTTCATTTGTATGTGTTCTGGTGATTCAATTCTACTCACTTTTATTAAGCAATAAAGGAGATGCTATGCTAGATGGTTAAGATACAAAACCAAAATGCCAACACTCCTACACTTCAACAACTCATATTACACAGGGTTACTCTTTGCTACATATACACCGATAAGTAAATGAAAGAAAATTTGTGGAGAGTACTAACAGGAGGATCAAGAAAAAGAGGTAGAGGTGAAGGGAAAGGTCATTGGAAGAATGCAGGTAAGTCTAAGAAAGGCAAAGAAACCAGAATGGGCTGCAGAGACAGTAATTAGACCAAGTGGATTCATTGGATGTGTGAAAGGGATTGCATTCCCTTTCTTCAGAATGTACTACTAAGAATCCAAATCACCCCAATATGAAGTCATTATTCTAATCATCTATACTACTATTCTTAATACCAATCTAAATAATTCTTTCTATTCTGTTATTTAAACCCCAATTTACAATATTTTCATGGGTTTTTTCATTAGTTGTCATTTAGCCAAACTATTCATCTTTTCCTGCTTTAATCTTTTCTTATAAGTCAGTTAATCTATTCCTTTAGTCATTTTTTGTCTCTTTGCTCTGAACTTCTTCCAATCTGTCTCTATTCCTCAGCTTCAGAAGCAACCAAAATGATATGTGGCTTTGATGTTGTTCATCAGAATTGCATGGAGAACGTTATCACCCACATGTTCCATGATGTTGTGGTTCTTTGCCTAGGGCTTCAAGTAGCAGTGGACTTTTATATGTGTTCTTGAAATATTGGCCAGATCCTTATATTGCATAAGTAACTTACTGCTAGGGAATAACAGTCATGATTAATGAAAATCAGGCAGCTAGTCTAAAAGAAATTACACATACTAAAGATTTCCTTTATAGTCTCTTTCTGTTAGGGTTTCATAGGACACTGTGTTTGAAGTTAATTTGTAGCAGGTAGGTACATGTGTTTCTAAAACTTATTGATAGGAGAGGAAGGAAGTGGAGATGAGAAAAGTATTTTTAAACACGGACAGGAAAATACAGTTTTTCAGGCCTAATGGACTTCAAGAAACCCAATCTTGTAAATTTAGTAGTGAGCAGAAAACACTCAGTTTTATCTCTTTTCACTCTACCATTGGAAGGGAATGGAGTCAGAGGACTTAGATTCAAATTCTGTCTCTAATTCATACTACTTGTGTATCTGACAGGAAGTCACTTAATATCCCTGCATTTTTTTGTTATTGTTGTTTTGATTTTTATCTGTAAAATGAGGGGTTGGTCATAGGAAAGCAGTATGATATGGTGATGCCTGTATCAAAATGGGCACAGGCCGACCCGAGAAGAATGGAATGATTGGACATGAGCCAGGCAGGATCTCTCATAGCGGTTCCCATTTATTGATCAGAGAGTAGGGTTTATATATTCAATGTAAAGCAATTATATCTTAGGTTCCCAGGAGAAAATGTTTAATGTTGTTGTTCATTGATACACATGTGAATGTTTTAATATTCTTGTTCCCTTGCATTCATCTATGTCTGGATCACTGCTTAGTTATCATATCCTAAACTCCTGCAAGTCAGGAAGAGATGGTGAGCCAATTAAGACATAATATAACCTTCTTGGGGAGATGGCTTGGGAGAAATCCTGGTCCAGACTCTTCCCATTTATGGACTGGATCAGAGACAGACCCTCAACAATATGATAGAAAGACTGTTAGGCTGTGATAATAAAACAAGGTGGGATTTCTTCTTCTTCTTCTTGGAGTTCAGTTTTCCAGGGTCAGGTTAAATTATAAACATCTGAAGGATTAATCTTCAAACCCTGATAATTCATAGCTGTGCTGAGTCAAGTAGGTTTTTTGAGTTCTGGCTCTGAGACAACCAGGGGCTGAATCTTTGTTATATATTCTAAGAGGTTGACGTTTTGCTTTGGGGTTTCACTCATGAGAAGGATCTTTTGATTTTCTGGTTGAGACTCTGATTCAACCATTCTAGAGAGCAATCTGGAACTATGGCCAAAGGTCTGTCAATAAGTGCATACCCTTTGACCCAGCAATACCACTTCTTCGGCTATATCCCAAAAAGATCATATAAGTGGGAAAAGGGCCCATTTGTACAAAAATATTTATAGCAGCTCTTTTTTGTGGTTACAAAGAATTGGAAATCAAGGGGATGCCCATCAATTGGGGAATAGCTGAACAAGTTGTGGTATATGAATGTAATGGAATACTATTGTGCTCTAAGAAATGAGGAGCAGGCGGACTTCATAATAACCTGGAGAGACTTGTATAACCTGATCCTGAGTGAAGAGAGCCAGAATAATTTTGTACACAATTATAGACACATCATATGTGTGATGAATAACTTGGATACACTGGGCTTTTCTCAGCAATGCAAGGTTATAAGATAATTCCAACAGATTCCTGATGGAAAGGGATATCTTCATCCAGACAAAGAACTACACAGTCTGAATACAGATTGTAGCAAAGTACTTGCTCTTTTTTCTGTTTTATTTTGTTTTGTTTCTTCGTTCTCATTGTTCACTCCACTGATTATAATCCTTCTTTACAACTTGACTAATGTTTAATGTGAAGATATTTGTAGATCCTATATTTGATGGCATGCTGCCATGGCGGAGAGAAAGGAGGAGAAGAAGGGAGAAAAAAAAATGAAACTCAAGGGATTGTGGAACTGAATGTTGTAAACCAAAAGAGAATAAATATATATATATTTTTTAAATTGAGAGATATGGATGAAAATCCTGCCTCTTCCTCTTACTACACAATCCATGGCAAGTCATTTAGCGTTGTGTGTCTTAGGCAGTTCCTTACTAATTTATACATGGGCTGAAGTCTATGTTAGTTAAGAGAACTTTTTATATTGACAAAGCAATAGATCCTTCATGTATTGGAATGAACAGAATAAATGGTAAGAGATAAAACGGATGAAAGAGAAATAATCTTGTTTTCAAGGATCCAAGAATGTAAAATGGTTAAATATTTCAAAGATCTATGATTCATCTGTCTCTTTCACTATGGTTGATCATAGCTCCTCCATGCCATTGTAGAGAGTCATCATGAACTGTGAAGACCAAAATGTCATAATAAAGGCAAAAATCCAAATTTTGCTGCTTACAATGCATGACCAGACTTATACTCAAATTCTTTCCCAGCTGTTAGACTTCAGTTTTGTTAAGTCAGAGGAGGAGTATGTGAGGGGGGAGGGAAGGGAGAAATTGAGGTCATAGTGAGGAATAAGAGGAAGGTTTTAGAGAAAGTGTAATAGAATAGAATAAGGAAAATAAGAAAACTTGGAACCCATGATCAATCACTTACAATCAATCAAACAAAATATGGCAAAGTGCCTTGAAAGGAGAGGGTGATGCATCCAGTGGTCTAAAGATGAATTATATTGACACCCTAGTTGCAACCCTCACTAGAGAGGTGATAAAGTTAAAATCCAGAATGAGACATTTTTGGTTTTGTTTTGGGGCATGTGCATTTTGTTTTGAAGACTTTGGTTTTAAAATTGTTTTCCTATCATACAGTGGAGCAGAGTGTCAATGACAGAAATAAACAGAACTTTAACTCTTTACTCTTTCTTATTCACCCACATCCAATCAGAGGTCAAATACTTTTTGTCACTTTTGCAAACTCTCTTTTATTTGCTCCCTTCCATCCTCTACATTGTAAAGGCCCCCAGTCACCTCATCCTTCTATTAATGCAATAGCCTACTGGCTGATCTCCTTGTCCCAAATCCTTCCTCACTCTATTTCATCTTACATTAGTCTTTCAAATTAATCCTCCTAAGGCACAGATCTGACTATAGTATCACCCTATTCAAAGAGTGAATTCCTATCCTCTTTAGGGTCAATTATCTATCTATCTATCTATCTATCTATCTATCTATCTCATAAAAATCACTTGCTTGGCATTCAAATCCCTTTCAGAAGTTGCTTCCTTCCTAAGGTACCCTGCCTCTGTATTGTGTGATCCCATGAAAAATAGCCTCATTTTTATTCCTAATATCAGACAGTTCATCTCTGGACTCTAGTAATTTTCTTTGGCTTTTCCTGTGCTTGGAATATTCTTCTTTATCTTCTGGTCCCCCTGCTTCCTTCAAGGTGCTGTTAAAATCATACCTTCTACAAGAAGCCTTTTCAGACCTTTTTAATCCTGATTTCTTCCATCTATTGATTATCTTTGCTTTATTTTGTATCTGGCTTGCTTAGAGACAGTTGTTTTCATGTCTCCCCCATTGGACTTAGAGATTGTTGAGAACAGAGATAATCTTTTCCTTTTCTTTGTATTCCCAGTGCTTGGCACAGTATTTGGTACACAGCAGGCACTTAATAATCGTTTCACCAATTGGATGAATGAACAGAATCAAAGAGTCTTCTTCAAAAGCTTGGTATCAACTTGGAAGGAGGTCCTTAGTGGGGTACCTCAGGGTACTCATTGTAGCAAACCTTTGACAAAGTGACTCCACTATTCTGAGTATATGAGAGATATGTATTTTACAACAATGCAATTAAATAAATTCAGAACTGATTAAATAACTTGTCTGAAAGAATAGTTCTTAACTATTCAGTGACCATTTTTTTTCATGTGTAAGACCAGGTGCATGATGAATCTGCACTGATTCCAATTTAAAATTTTAACTTACAATTTCACATTATAATCTAAATTAAAATGTATTTTTAATGTGATATGGGAAAATGGCTGCTTGCTCTTTGTTCTTATGGGAAATGAAATAAGTAATTCATGACTATTAAAATAATATTCTTATAATATGGAAGAAAATAAGATTCTCATTTCTCTTATATACTGCCTATAAACATAAAGGAAATAATAGTTTTTAGCTTTTAGTACTTTTGGGAAACAATTTATATTAACCTATATTAAATGTCTTATGTCTTCTAACCTTTTTTTTCTTTCAGTCTAAAGCCACTATGTGCAATTATATAATGGGTTTGTGTTTTCTTCCCATTTTCAAGGACATAGGTTTTTTAAATGAACAGTACCAAGAGTAATTGTTGCTTGCCTATCTCCAAATCTCTAATACAAAACTGAACAATTTCATCCTCAATAGTTTAAAGAGACCTTGCATGTAACTGGAGTGGATGTGGTGTGGCTGTCAAGAAGGCAACAAGTTTCATATTTCCTTTCATTTGTTTTCATTATTGAAGCTACAAAATATGTTGTATCACAAATATATTGTAGCAAAGGAGGAAACTCATGCATGTGTTTGGTCTAAATAATTATCCTCCACTAAGAGAAACAAACAAAAGGAAAAGAAAAAAATATTTCAGTCATTTATACTATAGTATCAACGAAAAGTTTTACAGGAAAAACGAAACAAAACAAAACCAAAAACTTGCTGTCGCTTAAATAGCCCAAACATAATTCACATAGCATTTGATTATCAAGGTAGCAGCAATTCCATAACAACATTTTTGAGCCTTTTTCTACCCAGAAAAAAATGTAAGCACTCTTAGAATTCCCTACAGGTAATGAGCTACAGGATTGTTTCTGACACCTATAGTCTTCTGTCACCTATTATCCACATCTAATTCAAACTCTAAAGGGGGCTAAAAACACAGAAGTACTCTAAAAATAAGAATATATGTAAAAATTCATCTTATATGAGAACTCTCAATAATCTTTTTTTTTAAGAGGCTAAAAAAAATTGGGCAGCTAGGTGGCACAGAAGATAAAGCACAGACTCTGGAGTCAGGAGGACCTGAGCTCAGATTCAGATTCAGACATTTAGAAGCTGTATGACCCTGCATAAGTCACTTAAACCTGATTTCCTCTGCCACAAAACAAAACCAAAAAAAAAAATGAAAGAAAAGAAGGTACCCTGAATTTGCTTCTTTTGTAATTAATCAAAATTGCTTAGATATCTTCAACTTGCCTGGAGAATTGCCACTAATAGCTTTTCAGAAATCAATCCCAGAATGTTTTAAAGATAACTAGGAATTTTGTAGCCCTCGGTATGTTGCCAGTTGTTTTGCTGCTTGTTTTGTACTGTTAAGGAAAAAAAAAACCAGTCTGGAGAGAAAAAAAATGTTTTTGTCCAAAAGATAAACAAGGGGCAGATAAGCCTAGGTTATGCACACACATCTTAAATGTTTTTTTTTAATCTCTTGATACTTTATACATATCTGATCATGTCACAACTGTGGTCGCAAATTTTAAACTGTCAGTAACTTACAAAGTAAAGTTCAATTTTCTAGGCCTGGCATTTAAAACTCACATATACTTTTTGATGGTTATTTCATATTACTCCCTATCATCTGTTCTACTTATCCAGACAAACCAGACAATTTTTGTCCAATTTGGTCATTTGGTTCCATGCAGTTTCATACTCTCACTATAATTTCCTACCTTTTCCACTTTTTTTCACTTAATGGTATTTTTTTCCCCAATTACATGTAAAGATAGTTTTCAACATCCATTTTCATAAGATTTTAAGTTTCAAATTTTTCTCCCTCCCTCGTCTCCCAAACAGCAAAGGATCTGACCTAGGTTATACAAGCACAATCGTATTAAATATATTTTCACATAAGTCATGTTGTGAAAGATGAATCAGAACCATATGGAGAAACCAGGAGAAAGAAAACAAACAAACAAACAAAGAGGAGGTTAGAAGCAAGACAGCAGAGTAAAAGTGTGGATTTGCTTGGGATCTCCCACAAACCCCTCCAAATATTAGTATAAATGACTGTAAACCAATTATAAAGCTAGAGAACCCACCAAAGGAGAGAGTGAAAGACTTCTCCAGCCCGACAGCCTGGAAGGCTGACAGGAAGGGTTTATTGCATCAGACTGGGAGCAGAGTTTGGCAGTCCAGTGTGCGCCATGCTGGCACAGACAGGGCTGGGGAAGGCATCACAGGACTGAATTACAGGGAGCTGTGGTAGTTTTCAGACTTATTAAACCACAAACACTGAGGATATCCTGGAAGGTCAGTGGAAGAGCTCTGCTGGAACTGAGTGAAAGAGGAGCATGGTCTGGCCCCAGCCCTGGAGTGGCAGAGGTGTGGCAGCAGCAGCTGTTGCTTCTGGAACTCTGGACCCACAGATGGTGGGGGATCGAGTGGCTGATACAAAACCCCTTCAGCCTGAGACAGAACACTCACCCCAACCCCAGCCCCAATCCCAATCCCACTGGAAGCAGAGTCCTATCTTGACAAAGAGTTAGAAAGACCAGTATTTGGCTGGGAAGATGAGCAGATAGCATAAAAAAAACCCTCGGACTATAGAATCTTACTTTGGTGACAAATAAGATCAAAACATACAACCAGAAGAAGACAAGAAAATCAAAGCTCCTACATCAAAGAAAAATATGAATTGGAACAGGTCATGGAAGGACTCAGAAAGGATTTTGAAAATAAGTAAGAGAAGCAGGCAAAAAATTAAGAAGAGAAATGAGTATTATAAGAAAATCCTGAAAAAAATGAATCAATCGCTTGCTAAAGGAGACCCCAAAATATTGAAGGAAATCATACCTTAAAATAGACTAATTCAAGTGGCAAAAGAGGTCCAAAAATTCAATGAGGAGAATAATACCTAAAAAGCAGAATTGGATAAATAGAAAAGGAGAGTCAAAGAAAGTAATTGCTTCAAAATTAGAGTGGAGCAAATGGAAGCTAATGACTTTATGAGAAATCAATAAATTATAAAACAAAATCAAAAGACCAAAAAAATAGAAGACTATGTGAAATATCTCATTGGAAAAAAACACTGACTTGGAAAATAGATCCAGCAGAGATAATGTAAAAAATATTGGACAGCCTAAAAACTGTGGTTTAAAAAAAAAAGATCCGGGTGTGCAGAGTCAAGATGGGGGCATAGAAGCAGCAAAGTTTTGTAGCTCCCACATAGCCACCTTAAATACTCATAAAATATGATTCTAAACAAATTTTAGGGCTCCCAAACTCACAAAATTACAGAAAACACATCTCTTGCTGAAGGCAGCTCAGCACAAAGGGCTCATTGCAGTAGGCTGGGAGTCAAAACTAGCCCAGCCTGAAACTGCAGCCTGGCCCCAGGGTGGTCAGGAGGAGCCGCAGCTGAAATCTTCAGAAGAGGGGATCAGTGTCACCTGTGGCAGTTTCCACATCTATCAAGACAGAAGAAATAAGGCTAAGAGAAAGGTCAATGGAATTCAGCTTAATTTGGGGGAGAAAAGCAGTCTGGCCAAACTGCCCCCAAGTCAAGGAAGCAGCAGAAGTGGCAGTAGCTGCAGAAACGGAGGCAACCACCTCCACAGGGCTGGTTCAGGCCTGCAGATCGCAGGGGGGCCAAGGCGATTGATCAGAGGCCAAGTGCTCTTGCATTGAGCAGCCTGGATCCAGATTGTAGTCTTGGGTGGTGGTCCTGGAGTGTGCTTTCAGGGAGCCAAAGTTGTTGGGGGATGCAGCACCACCCCAATAGCTCCAGGAGCTATGAAAACCCCAGGAATTTGGGACAGAGCTTTCTCTCCTGGAAGGAGAGTTCCACAGAGCTAAAATATCAAGCAATTAATTGACTGGCCAAAATGAGCAGGAAAAGGAAGCAAAGTAAGAACAGCAATAAAAGTCTAGAATCCTTTTTAGGGGACAAAAAAGATCAAAGCATGGAACAGGAGGAAGACAACACAGTCAGAACTCCCACACCAAATGCTTCCAAGAAACATGAACATTGTCTACAAGCCATAGATAGACTTAAAAAGGACTTTGAAAAACTAATTAAAGAAGTGGAGAAAAAATTGGGAAGAGAAATGAGAATGATGCAAGAAAATTATGAAAAGAGAGTCAACAATCTGACTGAAGAAAATAACACCTTAAAGAACAAATTAACTCAAAAGGCAAAAGAGGCCCAAAAAGCCAATGAGGAAAAGAATGCCTTAAAAAGTCGAACTTGCCAGATGGAAAAAGAATCTCAAAAGCTTTCTGAAGAGAATAATTCCTTCAGAATTAGAGTGGAGCAAATGGAAGCAAATAACTTTATGAGAAACCAAGATACTATTAAACAGTTACAAACAAATGAAAAAATAGAAAGCAATGTAAAATATCTCCTTGAAAAAAACTCTGACCAGGAAAATAGATCCAGGAGATACCATTAGAAATTCTTGGCCTACCTGAAAGCCATGATGAAAAAAATAACTTGGAAAGCATCCTTCAAGAAATTCTCAAGGAGAATTGCCCTAATATTTTAGAATCATAGGGCAAAATAGAACTTGAAAGAATTCCCCAATCACCTCTTGAAAACGATCCACAAAAGAAAACTAGAAATGTTATAGTCAGGTTCTGGAACCCCCTCATCAAGGAGAAAATATTACAGACTTCCAAGAGGAAACAATTGGAATACTCTGGAATGACAATTAGGATTATGCAGGATCTGGAAGCTTCTACATTGAGGGACTGAAGGACCTGGAATATGATGTTCTGCAGATCAAGGGAGCTAGGATTAAAACCAAGAATCACCTACTCAGCAAAATTGAGTATAATATTCCACGGTAAAATATGGTTGTTCAATGAGGTGGAGGACTTTCAAGAATTCTTGCTCAAAAAACCAGAACTGAACAGAAAATTTGACATTCAAACACAAGAAGCGTGTGAAGGTAAACATGGGAAAGACATCATAAGGAATTTATGAAAGTTGAACTATTTACATGCCAATATAGAAAAACAATAATAGTAACTTATGAAACATTTCTTAGTATGAGGATAGGTGAAGGGAATACAAATGTGTGTGTATACACACACACACAAACGCATATATACATACACATATATACATATATGTGTGTGTGTGTATACCTACACATATGTCTAGATAGGATGGTATATATATATGAATACATATCTGAGAATGTGTGTATATGTGCACATAGAGGGTACAGGATCAATTGAATACAAAGGGATGATACTTTAAAAGGTGAAATTCTGAGGCGGGAGAGGACTAGAATGAGAAGAGACAGGGAGAGACAAAATGGGGTTAATCATCCCGTATAGAAGAGGCAAGGGATAACTGTTACAACTTTGCTTTCATTTATTCTAATTGAATTTGGCTTAGGGAACGAATGGCATAAACTCTAACCTGGGTATCTTGCCACACAGGAGAAGAGGGGGACTGGGATGGGAGGTGGGATGACAGAGGGGAGGGCAGGTCAATCGGAGGGTTGCTGGAAGCACACACTTCAGTAAAGAGACAGGGACAGGGTAAAGAATATAACAAGTTGGGGGAGGAGATAGGAAGGAGCTATAATCAGACTCTCACAATATGTACACTGTGGAGATGTCCTGCATAATTACACATGTACAGCCTGTATTGAATTGCTTGTCCTTCCAGTGGGGGTGGGTGATGAGGGAGGAACCAAAAGAATCTAGAATTTAAAGTTCTATAATCAAATGGTAAAAATATGATAATAATAATAATAAAAATAATAGTAATAATGATTATTATTATTACATACAACTGGAAATTAAGATATATGTGAGACCCACCTTGACCTACCAGAAAGATAGAGGGTCATTGGAGGAGGACATAAAAGAGAGCAGATTGGGGGAGGGGCTTTACAGTGGGATAGCTGTTTTGGGGTTGGGGGCAGAAGAAAGACCAGGAGAAAAATTTGTAAGTCAGGAAATGATTGATGTAAACAAGTAATTAAATAAAATAATTAATTAAAATAAAAAGATCCTATACATCATTTTTCAAAAATGTATCAAGGAAAACTTGCCCTGATATTCTAAAACCAGAGGATAAAATAGAAATTAAAAGAATCCACCCATGAAAGATCCTAAAAGAAAAATTTCTAGGAATGTTGTACCCAAATTCCAGAGTTCCAAGATCAAGGAGAAAATATCGCAAGCAGCCAGAAAGAAACAATTTGAGTATTTTGATGTACAATCAGGATAATGCAAGATATAACAGCTTCTATGTTAAGGGATCAAAAAGCTTGTGATATGATATTCTGGAGGTCAGAGAAGGGGGAATTAAACCCAAGAATCACCTACCCAGCAAAAGTGAGTATATTTCAGGGGGAAAAATGGACATTCCATTCCACGAAATAGAGGACTTTCAAGCATTCTTTTTTTTTGTTTTGTTTTTTGTTTTTTGGAGGGCAGTTGATGTTAAGTGACTTGCCCAAGGTCACACAGCTAGTTTTTGTGTTAAGTGTCTGAGGCCGGATTTGAACTCAGGTACTCCTTACTCCAGGGCCGGTGCTCTACTCACTGTGCCACCTAGCCACCCCGACTTTCAAGCATTCTTGATGAAAAAACCCAGAGGTGAACAGAAAAAAAGAATTGACTTTCAAATACAAAAATCAAGAGAAACATGAAAAGGTAAACAGAAAAGAGAAATCATAAAGGACTTATTAAAGTTGAACTGTTTACATTCCTACATGGAAAAATGATATTTGTTAATCATGAGACCTTTCTCAGTGTTAGGATAGTTGTAGGAAAGACAGAAAGAGAGACAGACAGACAGACAGACAGATAGATAGATACATACATAGATACATACATACATAGATACATACATAGATACATACATAGATACATAGATATGTAGATACATAGATACATAGATAGATGACATAGGGTGAAGTGAATATGAAGGGATGGTATCCAAAACTAAAATAAAGGGACAAGAAGGGAATATATTGGGAGGAGAAAGGGAGAGATAGAATGGGGAAAATTATCTCACATAAAAGAGGCAAGAAAAAGCTATTATAATGGAGGGGAAGAGGGGGAAGGTGAAAGGAAATGAGTTAACCTCACTCTCATTGGATTTGGCTTAAGGAGGGAATAACACACTAAATTGGGTGTCTCAAACTACAGGAAAGTAAGGGGGAATAGAAGGGAGGGCAGACTGAGGGAGGAGGCAGTCAGAAGCAAACATTTTGGAATAGGGACACAGTCAAAGGAGAAAATAGAATAAATGGGGAGTGATGGAGGGAAATATAGTTAGTCTTTCACAAGATGACCATTATGGAAGTATTTTGAATAACTACAAATGTATAGTCTATATCAAATTGCTTGTTTTCCCAGTGGGGATAGGTAAGAAGGGGAGGTGAAACAGAATCTGGAACTCAAAATTTTAAAAACAGATGTTTTGAAAAAGGGGTTTTTATGTGCCAAAAAAATTAGAAAAAAACAAACAAAAAAATGAAAATACTGTGCTTTGAATTGCATGCAAACTCCATAGATCCTACTCTGAATATAGATAGCATTTCTCATCACAAGTCTTTTGGAATTGTATTGTACCATTGTATTGCTGAGAAGAGGTAAGTCTATCATAGTCAATCATTCCACAATGACTGATAACTGTGTATGATGTTCTGATTTGCTCACTTTACTCACAATCAGTTCCTGTAATTCTTTCCAGGTTTTTCTGAATTGTACTTGCTCATCATTTCTCAAGGCACAATAGTATTCCATTACATTGATATAACAAAATTTATTCAGTCATTCCCTACCTGATGGGCATCCCCACAATTTTCAATTATTTGCCACCACAAAAAGAGAATCTATAAATATGTTTGTACATGTGAGTTCCTTTTCCTTTTTTTTTTTTTTTTAAATAATCTCTTTGGTTAACATTCCTAGCAGTGATATCAAATGATATATGCTATTTTAAAGACCTTTGGGCATGGTTACAAATTACTCTCCAGAATGGTTGGATCAATTTAAAACTTTACCAACAAGGTATTAGTGTCCCATTTTCCCCAATCTTCAACATTTATTATGTTTCTTTTCTCTCATATTATTCAGTCTGAGAGATATGAGGTAGAACTTTGGAGTTGTTTTAATTTGCATTTCTCTAATCAATAGTAATGTAGAGCATTTTTATATGGCTCTAGAAAATTTTAATTTCTTTATCTGAAAACTGCCTGTTCATACCCTTTGATCATCTATCAGTTGAGGAATGGCTTGTATTCTTAAAAATTTTATTCCATTCTCTACATAATTGAAAAATGAGACTTTTATCAGAAACACTAGATATAAAACTTGTTTTCTAACTTTCTGCTTTCCTTCTAAACTTGGTTTCATTTGTTTTGTTGTGCAAAAACTTTTTTTAAATTAATGCAATCAAAATTATGTATTTTGCATTTCTTAATGTTCTCTATCTCTGTACTGTCATAAGTTCTTCCCTTCTCCATAGATCAAACAGGTAAACTTTTCCTTGCTTTCTTAATTGGCTTATGGTATCACCCTTTGTATCTAAATCGAATACTCATTTTAACTTTATCTTCATATAGGGTGTGAGATGTTGGTCTATTCCTGGTTTCTGCCAATAATATTTTCCAGTTTTTCCAGCAGATTTGTCAAATACTGAGTGCTTATCCCAGAAGCTGGACTCTTTGGGTTTATCAAAAAGTAGATTACTGTAGTCAATAACTACTGCATTTTGTCTAACTAACCTGTTCTTCTGATCTACCACATTATTTCTTTAGCCAGTACCAAGTAGTTTTAATGACTGCTGCTTTATAATATATTTTGGCTAGTTCACTGTCCTTTGCTTTTTTTCAGCAATTACCTTAATTTTTTTGACCTTTTCTTATTCCAGATGACTTTTAGTTATTTTTAAATTCTATAAAATAAGTTTTGGTAGTTTGATTGTATGACACTGAATAAATAAATTCATGTAGGCAGAATTGCCATTTTTATTATATTAGGTTGGCCTATCCATGAGCAATTGGTATTTTCCCAGTTGTTTAAATCCTCATTTATGTGAAAAGTGTTTTGTAATCATGTTCATATAGTTCCTGCATTTATTTTAGCAGGTAAATCCCCAAATATTTTATATGGACTACAGTTATTTTCAGTGGAATTTCTTTTTCTGCTTTTTGCTGCTGGGCTTTGTTAGGCATTGTAAAGCCAATCAGCAGTAGATTCCTGAGAGAATGCTACTGTGAATAGTCTTTAAGATTCAGATTACACAGTATTAGTGAACACTCTGTCTATTCCATTACAAAATCAGATTCAGTACAATGTTCACAGTTTCAACAGTTCACAATATTGTATACAATCTTCAGAACAAGGAAAGTCTCGATATTATATCTTATTACAGAAAGGAACAA
>CM053600.1:128948902-128964934 GCA_028646575.1 Pseudocheirus occidentalis | reverse complement strand
ATTCTCTAGGCATACCATCATATCATCTGCCAAGTTGATCATTTTGTTTCCTCATTGCCTATTGTAATTCCTTCAATTTCGTTTTCTTCACTTGGTGGTAAAGCTATCAGTTCTAGTCCAATATTGAACCATAGTGGTGATAATAGGCATCACCTCTGATCTTATTGAAGATATTTTTAGCTTCCCCCATGATATAAAATGATTATTGATGGTTTTAGATAGATACTGCTTGCCATTTTAGGGAAAACCCTACTCATTCTGCTGCTCTCTAGTATTTTAAGAATGGATGCTCTATTTTCTCAAAAGGTTTTTCTGCATCTATTGACATAATTATATGACTTCTCTTACTGATATTTTCAATTATAGTGATAGTATTCCCAATATTGAAGTAGCCCTACATTCCTAGCATAAATCCTACCTGATCTTAGTGTATTTTCATCATGATAAATTATTGCAATCTCTTTGATAATATTTTATTTTTTTAAAATTAACATTCATTAGAGTAATTGGTCTGTAATTTTGTGTCTCTGTTTTGACTAGTCCTAGTTTAGGTTTTAGCACCATATTTGTGTCATAACAGGAATTTGGTAGGAGTTTTTCTTTACCTATTTTTCCCCCAAATAGTTTATATAGTTTTGGAATTGTTCTTTAAGTATTTGGTAGAATTCATTCATAAATTCATCTTTCCGTAGAGATTTTTTCTAAGGGAGTTCATTGATGGTTTGTTTAATTTCTCTTTCTACAATGAGATTACTTAAGCATTTTGTTGCCTCTTCTGTTAACCTGAGAAATTTACTTTTTGTAAATATTTATTAATTTCATTTAGATTGTAAGATTTATTGGCATATATCTAGAGAAAATAGCTCCTAATGATTACTTTTATGTCTTCTTCATTGCTGATGAATCCACTTAAAAATTTTTTTGATATTGGTAATGTTTTTTATTTTAAAAAGAAAATTAATATAAATTTTATCTATTTTATTATATTTTTGTAAAAGAAGTTCTTAGTTTTATTTATTAGTTGAATAGTTCTCTTACTTTCCATTTTATTAATCTCCCCTTTGAATTTCAGAATTTCTAATTTAGCGTTTAATTGGGATTTTATTCCATTCTTTTTCTAGCATGTTAGTTGCATTCCCAATTCATTGATTTGTACTTTCTCTATTTTATTCATGTAAGCATTTAGATATATAAATTTACACTAACAACTGGTTTGACTATATCCCACAAGTTTTAGTAGATTATCTCATTATTGCCATTCTTTTTTATGAAAGTATTGATTGATTCTACAATTTTTTATTTGACTCAGTCTTTAGGATTAGATTATTTAATTTCCAATTAATTTTTAGTCTATATCTCCATGGCCATTTATTAAATGTATTTTATTTCATCATGATCTAAAGAAGGATGAATTTCATATTTATGCCTTTCTGAATTTGATTGCAAGGTTTTATACCTTAATACATGATCAGTTTTTGTGTAGGTGCCATGCATGACTGAGAAAAAAAAGTTTATTCTCTTCTATCCTCATTTATTTTTCTCCAGAAATCTGTCATATATAGCTTTAAAAAAATTCTATTCACCTACTTACCTTTTTTCTTGCTTGTTTTGTAGTTATATTCATATAGTTCTGAAAGAGGGAAGTTGAGGTCCCCCATTGTATATTTTTGCTGTCTATTTCTTCCTGAAACTCACTTTAACTTCTTCTCCAAGAATCTGGATACTATAATACTTGGTGCATATATGTTTAGTATTGATATTACTTTATTCTCTATGGTGCCTTTTAGAAAAATGTAATTTCTATCCTTCATCAGATGGCATAAAGGCCAACTGCTACATTGATGGCAAATTCTTCAATTTGAAAAGGCTTCAAGCCAAGACCAAAGTGGATGGAGTGTTAGTGCATAATTTTCAGTTTACAGATAACTGTGCACTCAATGAAGCCTTCAAAGAACAGATGCAACAAAGTATGAATCAATTTTCTTCTGCTTGTGCTAATTTTGGTCTAACAATTAATACCAAGAAAACACAGGTGCTCCATCAGCCACCACCACACTATCTATATATGGAACCATCAGTTACAGCAAGTGGAGAAGTCTTGAATGCTGTGGATAAGTTCACTTACCTTATTAGTGTACTTTCCAGTGATGCATACATTGATAATGAAGTAAACACAGGAATTGATAGAGGTAGCTCAGTCTTTGGGAGGCTCCAAAGGAAAATATGGGAGAAAAGAGTTGTTAGACTGACTACCAACTGAAGATCTACAGAGGTGTAGTCCGGACCACATTGTTGTATGCTTGTGCAACCTGGGCAGAATACCAGCTTCATGTCAAGAAACTGGATCACTTTCATTTTAATTGTCTTAGGAAGATCACCTGGCACGATAAGATACAAGACACTGAGGTCTTTCCTCAAACTAAACAGCTAAACATTCAAACTCTGCTTCAGAGATCAATATAGAACTCTCTGCTTCAAAGAGCACAACTCCAATGGGCTGGTCACATTGTTCAAAAGCAAAATGTAAGCTTGCAAAAAAGACTATTTTATGGGGAACTTACACAGGGCAAGTGTTCACATGGTGGTCAGAAGAAGCAATACTAGGATATTCTCAAGGTCTCTCTCAAGAACTTTGGAATTGATTTGCGACACAGGAGACACAGGAACAAGACTACTCAGCATGTTGTATCCATATCAAAGAAGCTGTTCTCTATGGGCAAAGCAGAATTGAAACAGCTCAAAGAAAGACAGGATGCACAAATTTGGAGTATCCACCTCAAACGTTCACATGGACTATTTGTGCTTGACCTGCTGCAAAGCATTCTGAGCTCATATTGGTCCTATCAACCACTATTGGACACATTGAAACTTGACTCTAACATAGTGATATCATTTTGGTCCTCTTCAGACATAAAGGACAGCAACCAACCAATCAACCAACCAACTGATCAGTTTCCTTCTGTATTTCTTTTAAGTAGATCTACTTTTGCTTTTGCTTTGTCTGAGATCAGGATTACTACCCTACCCTCCCCCCCCCAATTTTTAAACTTCAGCTGAAGCACAATATTCTCCAACCTCCTACCTGTACTCTGTGTGAATCTCTCTGCTTCAAATGTGTTTCTTGTAAAAAAAAAAACCAACATATTATAGGATTTTGGTTTTTAATCCACTCTGCTATCTACTTCCATTTTATGTGAGAATTCATCCCATTCACATTCACTGGTATAATTAGTTGTATATTTCCCTTCATCATATTTTCCGACTTTATGCTTTTTTCTTTCTACATTCACCATTTTTCTTCTCACCAGTGTTTTGTTTCTGACAACCAGCTCCCTCAATCTACACTTCTTTCTATCAGTCCCCTCTCCCCCTTTTCTTTTCTCTCCCCCTTTTCTTCCCACTTCCCTATAGGGTAAGATAAATTTCTCTACCCAAGGAAGTGTGTATGCTATTCCTTGTTTGAGCCAAATCCAAGGTTCAAGCAGCACTTAACCTCTTCCTTCTTTCCCTCTATTATGATAGGTCTTGAGCCTATTCATGTGATATAATTCATCCGATTTTGCCTCTCCCTTTTCTCTTCTCCCAGCACAACTTTTATTTTCATCTCTTAATTTTTTTTAGATCTTCACATCAAAGTCAGCTTATACCTACACCCTTTCTTTCTGCATACTCCTAACTGCTCTAATAGAGTTACAATTCTCAAGAGTTCCAAGTATGTGTTGACCTTATGTTCTACTGTACAGTTGCTATAACTATACTCATTTTCATAACTGGAAATGAGCTTAACAAATTGAATGCAATACCAGCACAAGCATCAAAAGTAGAAGAGTGAGTGTTGCTGTTAAAATAACAGGATACATCTTGGTCCTCTTTATAATCCAAGACACCCTTTACAAGGATCACTATTATGTTTGCTTCACTACTTTCTTGGTATCATCATATTTGGCATGTTTCTCCAGGTAGTAGGTGTAAAGGTAAGGGAATTTGAAGATCTTCCATCACCCTTAATAGGCCTAGGGAATCTGAAGAACTTCCCTTTCCTTTAATGAGCCTCACTTGGAGCCCAACAAGAGAGGTTTGCTTAGGAAAGACTTGTTTTCTTTTTTTTTTCAGGAAGGCCCACGCTTTTATTAGTTTGTAATTAGGCAGTGGGTCATAAAGGTTATATATACACAGAGGAGAGGTTTTACTTTGGGGCTCACTTATGGGAAGAGTTGTGTGATTTGGTCAGAGGCAATTCTGGGTAGCCTTTGAGCTTCTTAGCTTTGAAAACCCATATATTGGAGCTCTTCTCACTGGTAACTAACTATGTATGTATGTAATGATCAAACAGCTAGAAGCCCTAGAATTGGTCTGTTGAATTGTGTTATTTTCTCTGTCTGTATTTTTTGTCTCCTTGTAATTTCTGTTTGTATTTTCTCAAGTTCAGGGCGCTGATTTTTTCCCATGAACTAAGTGATATATATATATATATATATATATATATATATATATGAAATACACACATATATGTATATTTATATATATACACACATATATGTATGTATATATGTTTGTGTATGTGTACATGTACATGTATATGTATATGTCTGATTCAAGTAAAATTGTCAACCCTTTTTGAGTTTCTTTCCTTTAGAAAAGCATATCAAAGAACCTGTGCTAGCAGCCATCCTGGATATTCTAGGGTGCTTGCTGTTACAGCAGGTCAGATCAACAACATATACACTGGGAGTAGAAACGTGGAAGTCCATGTCGGAGCTTCTCACTGAATTCAGGTATGACATTACCTACAGCTTTAGAATCAGCAGTGGAAGCAAGGATGATGTTTTGGGTAGCACCATGCCTATCATGCCACAGCTTCCCAGAGGGACCATCTACTGTCTTCTAGCTAGCAATCATGGACTACAGTTATGAGTCCTTCTAAAATGTCAAAGTTGACAAGAATGACCTTGGCCATGGTGCCAAAAAGTTGGTAGTACAGGAGGCATTAGTGTCATTCTTAAGGCAGTTATCATATTTCTCATGGTTCATTCCAATAAAAAAAATCAGGGCATCAGTAGGAGGGACAAAGATAATGACTCACTTGATTCCACCCTTTAAGTGAGCCCTAGATATTTCCATGGTGAAAAAGACCCCAATAAACTGTACAACATACTTGATTCTAGTATCTCTCCATTTAATATTGGTAGAATCTCACTCCTGGAAATGGTAAAGGCTTTTCCAATGATCACCAGCTTTACATTCTCAACCTTGATAGTGACCTTAACTTTCCATGTGTGGAATCATATTGAAACATATAAACCAAGTAGTTGAGGTCAATCCAAGGGTCATTCATGGTTAATGTCCACTCTGCCTGAAGTGAATGCAGCCCTGCTTACCAGGTGCCCAATATGGCCAAATCTGTTGACTCTAACCTACACCACCAGCTTGTTTCATGGATGCAACTGAAGCAGGGGATCCTGGGCCTGAACTTTAGAGAAGAGTAGAAAGTCCCTTTCTTCCTTTTTTACTAACTGAATGCTTACTGATTTTTAGATGTCCCAATGCAAATGCCAGCTACTTTAGAAGGCCTTATCTTTTAATAATTTGGGGAATTTTGAGTAACATGGCCTTGGTAATGTACAGATTTTTCCCCAGTCCACTATCTATGGGGAAAGAGAATATAGAAAGGAGAGGGAGAGAGATATAGGGAGAGGGAAAGACACTGAAATGGAGGAGAGAGAGAAAGAGAGAGAGAGAAAAAGAGAGAGAGAGAGAGAAAGAGAGAGAGAGAAAGAGAGAGAGAGAGAGAGAGAGAAAATAGTCTCTCTTATACAAGAATATGAAAGCAAGACTAAAGTCTTACATTAATGGAAGGCAGAATCCAGGACTGTGCTTAAAAAAAATTGATTTAGAAAATTTAATGTAGATGCTGTATTTATATTTAACTTCAATGTAGCTCTTGGCCTCATTTTCCACACCTCACTTTCACTCTAGTGTTTTTGAGAAGAGAGCTACTCTTTAAACCCGTAAGTACTTTAGAGGTAACCAACTCTGAAGGGTTATACCTTCCAGTATTATTACTCACATGTCCCTATTGGATATATTCCCTCATATCACTTAATGAGTTGACATCTCTTGACATCTCCCCATAGCAATTAACCAGTTAATTCCAGCTAACTTTTACAAAGGTGTATTACTGAGAAGGTATGTCAAGGACAAAACTAAGATACCTTCTTCCCAACTCCCAATTGGGGTTGTACAGTCTCACTTTCTTATACTATTTTGTCTCTTGATAGAGTAGACTCAGAATGATTGCTATAAAACCTTTCCTCCACCAAAGGGATGAAGGGTTGTACTCCTTGGCTTTCAATGTCCCTTTATTTCTTTCCTAAATCCCCATTTCTGAGGGTGTCATAACTGAGTGAATGAATCCTTCTCTTGCTCAGCTGGGTTGATAACTCTCTAGGATGGGTCAAGTAGGTTACTTGTCTGCTTTACAATCTCCCAGCCTCTTCATCAAGAGTCCTTCTGGACTATCTTCTCACTACCACCAGACTGTTACTGACTTCAATTTCTGGACCTTTTGAAATTCACAAGTGTGTGACCTGGTTTGATCTGTCTCTGGATATACATTCAACTGAATTTAAGAAAGTAAACATAAGAGACGAAAGAGAGGGACTACACCTCATAACAGGGAGTAAGATGGAACCAAATGTCCATCTCCCCACATAGAAAATCTTGGCTTTGCCTTTCTCTTCACTTGAATGCTGCCAGGGAAGACAGCAAGAGGGTATCTGATCAAATTTATTTCTGTGCTCACTACATTTTATTTCGATAGACAATTAATAAACCTTTTGTTTTTTATGAAGTAGGCTAACAGTCTTCACTATGAACATCTAGAACCAGGCTTACCAAGGTTAAATACATGTTCATAGCAAGGAGGGCATATTGGACATGCTTAGATTGGCACCTCATTGGTTAGTTCTCCCCTTACCACTTACATAAAGTATCTGTAGTTTTGTTCTTAAATTGTGATGATAAAATCATTGCTAATAAAATATAATTGCTTTAAAAAAGAAAAAGAACAAGAAAGAAAGAAAGAAAGCAAGCCTGTCCTGACATACTGGAATGATATTAACTTCCTCTCTCAAGCTTCACTGAGCACTTTGTTTCCTAATTATCTAATACTATATGGAATAGTGCTATACTGTAAACTCATTTTGCTTCTAATGAGCTTAATTTCTTATCAAGTGTATTATTTTAACTTAGTATCTCTACCAACTATTTTTCATAGTGCTCTGAATGCAATACGTAATTAATAAATGTTCTTACTGTTGTGGTTTTCCTAAAGGAAGAGACTGGTGGATTAAGAAGTAGGGAAGTTTAGAGGAGCAAACAGAGGGTTTAGTGTCAGGGGATGTTGGTTCCAATTATGGCTGGGCTATTTAATGATTCATATGAACTTGAGTAAGTAACTAAGCTATGCTGAGTCTTAATTTCCTAATTTATCAACTGCTGGGGGCAGACTAAATGATCTTAAAAGTACCTTTCAGGAAAAAAAAATGTTCCTTTACAATATCTCACATAAAAGCACAATTAGATCTGGTTACAAATGAATTTTTATCCAAATGATACATTAAAAATGCATTTCATTGATACCCCATTTTTAACAGCACTATCATTTCTATTTTAAAAAGCAACAACAAAAAAAACAAAAAAAAAGAAAAAAAAGCAACAACAATAACACCAACAATAACTGGAGACTTCCAAATAATTGGAGACTAGCAAAAAGTGAAGGAAAAATGTCTTGTATAGTTGCATCCAACAATTTATATAGAATATTCTATCTAAGTAATACCTTACTTCTCTGCATAAAGGTATATTTCATTTTCTATTTTCTAAGATTATCATAGGCTTTTTCAATGACTAATTTCTTATTTTTTTTTTTTGCTTTTTTTTTTGGAGGGTAGTTGGGGTTAAGTAACTTGCCCAAGGTCACATGGCTAGTTTTTTTTGTGTTAAGTGTCTGAGGCCGGATTTGAACTCAGGTCCTCCTGAGTCCAGGGCCGGTGCTCTATTCACTGCGCCACCTAGCCGCCCCTAATTTCTTTTTTTCTAAGCAATTTTCTATATAGGTTGCAAAGACAATGACAAATTGCTTTGGTATGGGTAGCTTCCTAACCATGGAGTTTCCTATACTAATGAAAACAAACATCAAGACACTATCTCTATCTTTCTTTTAGTATCAGTAATTTGAAACATGTTTTCATTTGTCCATTTATAATTTGTATTTTTAATGACTTTGTTCACACCTTTTGATCATTATCTACTGGGCAATAGTTCTTTGTATTGTATATATTTGAAAGTTTCCTGTGTATCTTGGTTATCAAACTTTTATAAAAGATACTTGATGAAAATATTTTCTTACTTCAAAAGTTGTCTTATACTTAATTGATTGTGTTTGTATGGAACTCCCTTTCTCCTTTTTTTCAAGGTGCTTTTGTCAAATGGGGAAATCCTGAATAAGTAATTTAAATCCTTGAGTTTTATCATAGTTTCTTAGTATTTGGTAAGTTGGAGTGGAAGTCAATAGCCATCTTGTCCAACCCATAAACAAAAGGTATCTCCACCATGACATATCTGATAAGTTGTCATTCAGCCATTCCTTGAAGGATCCTTGGTCTTCTGAGGAGCAATAATCCACTACCTCATCCAGGCAGCTCACTATATTAAAACACAACAACAACAACAAATGAGGTTATTCACTTTACTTCTTCGACCCAATAATTCTGTTTAATTTTAAAAGTTCAAATTCTTAATGAACATAAACTTTATTACTTCAAGTAATAAATATATTCAAAGATGTAAGCAGATGAAGTCATTTATCCTGATTTAGCAAATAGAAAAGCTAGAATTTTTAGACATTTGTCTGAAACTCCTCCTAGTGTCTTCCTTTATAGAGGGCAGAAACTGGAGTCTGCAGCTTACTGCATGCTTCATGTGCTGCTTTGCCTGGTTTCAACTCCACAGAAGATACCATGCCTCTGCTATGGACCTCCCAGTTTCCAGTTCCCCTTTTCTTCCCATCTTGCTTTCCTGCTTCCTTCTGTGCATTGTCTCTACCATTAGAATTAAAACTCCTTGAGGGTGGAGATTGCTTTCTTTTGTCAACTGGGACATACAAAACTACAAAGTAAAATATGCAATATATGTCTACTTATGAAAAATGAAATACTTAGAGTTGTTATAAATTTTGTAATTTGAAGGATCTGGGATTTATTTAGTTGAGGGGGAAAAGTCAACACCCTGAACTTCAGAGAATACAAACAGAATACAAATAGAAGTTACAAGCAGACAAAGAAACAGATCAGAAGACAGGCTTCCAGCCATCTGATCATTACATCCATACCTAGTTACTTACCAGAGAGGAAAACATGTACATCCGGGTTTTCAAAGTTGGAGGGGGTGGGGGGAGGGCTAAATGGCTTCTCAGAGTCTAGTCTGGTGAAATCACACAACTCTTTCCAAAGTAAGCCCCAAAGCAAAGACTCACATCAAGGTATACATAGTCTTCTCCTGGACCAGAGAATGTTATAACCCTCTTGACTCACTGCCCAATCACAAAGTAATAAGATGTGGGCATTCCTGGCAAACAAGCTTCCCACCACAGGTTCCACTTACTCTACTCTGCATCTGATGTTTTGCCTGGTTTCAAAACCATAGAAGAAGATACCATTCCACTTGCTTTGTATACCCCACTGTTCAGTTCCCTTTTTCTTACCCCATCTTGCTTTTGATTAAAATATCATATTCCAGTCATTTTGTTGGTGTGTGTGTGTGTGCGTGTGTGTATGCATGCGCGAAAGGAGTAATCTTGCCTGCTATATTAGATATATTTGATTGCTCTGTAAGGCAGGTTATGCTATATACTTGTTCTCCACAAGTTGTTGTTTTTTTCTTAAAATTATAATTGTGATTTAGTGGTTTGTGAGTTTATGATTTTTCTTCATTAGTTAAACATCTTGTTTCTTCTGTTGCTATTCTGTAGATTCTTTCATTCTCACCGTTGCTGTCCATTTTCAATATTGGGGGATTCTTCGCTTTTTTTTTCTGGAACGCCTATAATCCTTATACTGTCTTCTCACATTCTGCCTTCAAGTGCCATATTTTCTTTTTGTAGGGTTCTCATATGTATTTCTAATCTTATCATCTTTTGATTCATTCAATTTATTTTCCTTATGAATCAGCATTTTGTGCTACATTTTTTTTTCATTCTCTTTTTCTGGAAATCTACAGAGGAGAAGCAACAGAGGGGAGCTCACTCATTGGGCAAAAATGATGTCATTTAAAGAGAGTGACAAGATCACCGAACTAGGAGTCACAGGACCTAAGTTCAAATTCAAGTTCTGCTCTTTGCTACCTTTATTGCCCCTGGGCTTCAGATTCATCATAATTTAATGAAAAAGTTGTACTAGAAGACCAATAAGGCACTTCCACAGGTCTTGATCTATGAACTAAGGGTATTTCAGTTCAGGCAACAAGTTGTCCAGTGTCCAGGAAACCCTGAAATTAGGAAGTGAAGTGTGGGTGATCATAGGGTATTGACCAGGACATTTTCACATCATCTCTGAAGATTCTGCCAAATGCTAGAGTTATTCTAGACATACCTCTAGTAAAGATGTCCTATTACAAATCGTGATTAATTTATATCCTTTCCTTTCAGAGAACACTCAGAATTACCAATGCGTATACAGCTTATACAAGTTCTGAGGAATATGTCTCACTAACTTGGTAGAAGTTTATTCTTTAAAAGCCAGAAATCATTTTTTGTGGGGAAGGAAGGAGGTTTGGCTCACTAAGACAATTTAGAAGTACAAAAATGTAATTGGGAAAAGGCTAACCAAAATGATACATAATACTTAAATGGATCTTTGATCACTTTGATTGAGTGCTCTCCAGTTATGCACATTACTCAAAGCTGCCCATTCTGTGGGAAGCTTGGCCATGTCCTCCCACAAATTCACCAACATTTTTGGTGTCATCCTTTTTTTTTTTGTCTTAGGAATATGAAGGAACCAGTGGAATATTCTATCTATCCATCAGTTACTTACCCTTGTCACATGACTAACTCATTTTCTCTTCTGAACATATAATTTCTTAATGAAATATTTAACTTGTGCTCCTCTTTGGAGATCATTATTTGTGCATTTTTCCTAGCCTGTTCATACTGACTTATTTTTTTCTTTTTCCCTCCTCATGATATTAATTTTAATTCTTTTGGGATTCTTGTAGTCCATCTTTTATTTCCATAATGTAATACTAATTGGATGTAGTACTAATACTAATATATATAACACTATAGACATCTTTAAATTTCACAAAACATTTTACATGTCATGCCACTTGTTCATTCCAGTTACACTGTGAGATGGTTATCATTATTACTCTCATTTTAGAGATGAGAGAGGTTAAGTGACTTGCCAAGTGTAAATGTATGAGACAGGTTTCAAACACAGGTTTTCCTGACTTCCAGGCTAGAACTCTTAGCCATTATACCTAGTTGCCTCATAAAGACAGGTCCTTGCTTTCATGGAAAGCTTAGGATCAACAAAAGTGCTGTGAAATTTCCTGATGGCAATCCAGCCTGCTCACCTCCCATTTAATTTAAGAACTTAGCAGGCAAAATAATGACATGAAAATGTGGAAAAGTACACCAAACATAAATTTATAGAAACTTTAATTTTAATGTAGAAGCATGCTATTGTGATTCTATTCTTTGAATGACTAAGTGACTGACTTTTGAATTTCATGGTTACCTACATTTTATGCTTGCTTTTTAAAAGTCTGTTCTAGTCAGGTAGGTACTTTGACAACATTGGCAAGGAAAGTTGTCACTCTGACAATGTTTGTAGGTAGAATTTTTCACACACAGTCAATTCCATATGAGGATACAACTGTGCCATTTAAGGGATTAACTGACATATTGGTTCATTCACCTGCAAACTTAGATATAAAATCATTTTTACACAACATCATGGACAAGCATAATACTAAAGAACACAGTTCACAGTGCTTCTACACAGAGTCTTTGGGCAGTCACAATATTGCTCAGTCAGTATGTTTATTATGCAAGTAATCTTTGACTCCTTTGGAACAGTACCACACAGGAAAGGTATCACGGAGAACATTTACAAATGTCTGCTATTACTCTAAAGAAAGTTTTACGTTCAAGAATATTTTGAAATTCAGTGCTTTGCTGTTGCTTGTTCCTTCCCCTAAATCCACATTGCTAGTAAAAACCTGAGTAAGCATTTCCTATAAATTGGGGGTTTCTAAATGTTTTGGATTGGCTGTTTCCTTGGGGAATTTCAGCATTACAAGTTCATTGTATGCAAGTATAAACAAGGTTGCTGACTTCTGAATATGAAGAAGAAATGGTGACACATTGTTGAAAAGAATCATTATGGGGAGAAATATTTAAAATGCAAATTTAGGATAGCCTTCCCACATACCATATTGTGGATTTTTGTGCTGCTAGATGACAGAATTGACCTGAAACTGCTGGTGACTTCATCTACAAATCAAAGCACCTGCCTCACCTGTTTTCTTATGAACACTGTAGGCTTCACTTTCTACGTAACACACATATTAGTAGTGGTGTGCATTTCATCAACTCTTCCTAAAGTGTCAATAGTTTTCAAATAATTTGTTTGTTGCTAGCACAAAGTTTATTAGAGGCAACTAGGTGGTACAGTGGCTAGACCACCAGGCCTGGAGTCAGGAAGACCTGAATTCAAAACTGAACTCAGACACTTAACTAGTGCTGTGACTTTGGGCAAATCACTTCATCCTCTTTGCCTCAGTTTCCCCATCTATAAAATGAACTTGAGAAGGATATGGCAAATCTTTCCAGTATTTTTTCCAAGAAAACCCCGAGAGGTCACAAAGAATCCTACAAGTCTAAAAATAATAAAACAATAAGAAAATCTATTAATTGAAGCCAAAAGCATTTTCATTTTTGTCTATCTCTAATACATAGCACATTGTCTGCTAAACAATACTTAATAAATGCTCATGGAGTGAATGAATTGAATGAATCAATTTATCTTGAAAAACCTAGAGAAAAATCTTATTCATTTTAGTATTAAATATAGGATGGCACTTAATCATTCTTTTTTCCTGTAAGAATTGTGTTGTGGAATGTTTTTTCAATGTAGTCAAAAGTATAGGAGTGTAAATGCTGGCATCAGGCAGATTCACACAGGCTTCCTTCTTGTTCAGTGCCCATACTATTCTCAATTCTTCACTCCCAATATCTTTTGTGTCTCTTCTGTAGTGGTGGCATTTGGTTCATGCAGTATTATGAATTACATGGCATAGCTGTGAACTGCTAGGAACAACAATAGCAGATAGACTTGTCTGATGTGTAGCTGTAAAAATAGGTATCTTGGGGAGAATTAGACTCCCTGAAGTAGCAAAGCCAAGATTCCTGAGCCCTAGGCTTCTACCCATACCAATAGATCACAGCACCTCACGAGCACATGTATATTACATTTTCTCATGTTTGACCTATTAAGAGATGTAGAGTATGTATAAAATCTTAACCACTCATCTCTAAGAAGTCTGATTTTCAAGGAAGGCTTCTTTGAAGCCCTCTGCAAAAACACTTATAATCTTATCCTAATTGGTTGATATCAGCTTAAGAAGAATACCACTGAGGAATTTGAAGTTTAAGGTTATGCTTTTTAGTTGGAATGAATAGATTTTTAAAAATCCCCTCATGTTTCTTGTTTTTTCCACAAGGTGAGCTATCTCTTCAAACAATTAAACAAAATAGCGACTTGGCATTTCCACTGTGTGAGGAAATTATTTTTTAAATGATAACATTACTTACATCTTTTATCATGTCGGCCATCATACAATCATCCTGTTAATCTAAATGTTGTCTTCCTAGTGGGATAATTAATGGATTTCATTTCAGTATGATAATACCATTGTCATTGACCTACTCTTGTAGATTGCATTCTTTAAATATATGTGCTTCTAGCATTTTCCTGCCTGCAAAATGGACATGCAATATTTTCCCATTCTTTATCTCAGACTTCTTATTCTTCTTTATAATAAGAATGAGAATAATAATTTAGTTCTTAATTAAGATTTCACAACAAATGAGAATAAGAGTAACATTTTATTCAAAAGGGAATAATTGACCTTTCTTATATGTAGTCAGTGAGAAAAGGAGAGTGGTTAAGAAAACCTATGTATTACATTGAGTTGTTGGAAATATCAACTATGATAATTGAATTATTCTAATATTGAAATTTCTAGTCAAATGAAATGTATTCTTGTTTTTTTCTCATATAAAAAGACAAGGTTATATCTCCTTTCTTTAATATTTTAAAGAATTTTGTGTAATTTTGACCATGGCATGCTCGATATGTTGTAGGAAGAAAGCCTTCAAGGGATCCTTTTTTCTCTATGCATAAATAGAAGAGACACTGTATGTATGATAGTTATGGTTTTTCTCTCATTGACCTCTGAGCATAGGCCAAATAGAATGAAACTTTTCATAGTAGCATTGCAATTTTGAGTCAAGCAAAAGTATTTTTCCAATGTCCAGGATGTTTTAATGACAATCCATCCCATTGTTCTAGGGTGGAGATGGAGGTAAGGGAGGGTTCCAACTAAACTTTTTTATTTTGCTAGGTACTTTCATTATGGACCTGTGATTTTATTGTTCTAGGGAACCTCCAGTGACTAAACTATTTCAGCTAATTGCAGTTCATGTCCACAATCTTTCTTGCGTACACCCCTTCTCTCTCTTCTCATAGTTACCATTCTGCTTTAAACTCTCATAATCTCTCACCTAAGGTGTTGTAATAGTTTCCTGTTTGCAAAATTCTTCTATCTTCCCTCTCTAAATCATGCTCTATACAGCTACCATAGTGATTTTCCCAAAGTCTAGGTCTTATCTTGTCAATTTTACCCAATTAACATTTGTGGCACCCTATAAGCTCTAGAAACAAATATAAACTCCTCTGCTTGAAATACAAAGTTTTTCACATCCTATCACCAACTTACTTTTACTGACTTTTTTTTTCTTTTCTCACATTCTTTGGTACTTTTGATCTTGAAGGTAAAGCAGAATTTATCAGTTCCCTTTGCAACACACATATACACTAAACAAAAAAAAATCAGACAGAAAAGCACATAATAAATATTTCAGTTCAGTTATTATATAATCCCTAAATCTTTTCTCCTACTTCCTACATATCAGCAATTATTCCAATGTAAATGTATGTGTCATGATATCAAAATTCTATGCCATCCTGGTCACTCTTTTCTATACAGTCTCCATTTCATCAGTGTCCTTCCTGAAATACTGAACCCAATATACCAGAAGTAGAAAGAATACTGTGAGTCTATTATTTCCTGAGCTCTGAACACTATGATTCATTGGTAAAGCATCACATCAATGGAAAAGCATTCTATTCTTCTTTTTTTCTAGAAGAATTGCATCATGGAAGTTTTTTTTTCAATGCAGTCTAAAATTTAAGACTGTAAATACTTGCATCAGTTAGATTTACCCAGGCTTCCTTCCTGTTCAGTTCAAATCCCATTCTCAACTCTTCAACCCCAATCTTTTTTGCGTTTCTTCCATATAGTGGCATTTGGTTCATTCAGTATTATGAATTGCTAGGCTAAGCTTGTGACATAGGCAGTTAGTTGAAATCTCACCTATCTTTATCATTGTCTAGGCTATTTTTCATACAGAAAAATAACAAAGTTTTTTTTACTGAATAATTTGATGAAATCTGTATAAATCACTACATCTATTCCCCTTGTCTCCTGAAAATCTATTGAAACCAATAAAAAAAATCAAGATAGTTTATTCTTACACAGTGTTTTCTAGTTTTGAGGTTAACCTGGGACCCATGAACTTGTATGTATATGTATGTGTGTGTTTTTATTTTGCTTGTTGTATTTAAATATAATTTATTTCCTTTTTAATCTAAGAAAGGACCCATAGACTTTTCCAGATTGCCAAAG
>CM053600.1:128929019-128948402 GCA_028646575.1 Pseudocheirus occidentalis | reverse complement strand
AAAACATTCTCCATATAGCTTTATCTCAAGAGTCTCCATCAAATTAATTGCCTTTTTCTGGACATTTTCCAATTTATCTTAAAATATTGCCCCCAGAATTTAATACAATATCAGAAATATGAAATTGAGACTCTACTTACTAAAATTCTGACTACTTTTCACATTGTAAACAGTATAATTTAAATCAATCAGCCTAAGGAAACATAAACTTTCCCCCCAAATATCTAGTGAGATGAAAGAACAAGTACATGAGATAAGGAGTTAGAAAACCTGAGTTTGAATCTGACTCTACTTATTGCGCCTGTGACCTTAAGGAGGTCACTCAGCTTCTTAGGTACTTCTGTTCTCTTATTATAAAATGAGGGGTGAAGACAAAATGACGTATAATATTCCTTTCCATGATAAATCTATAATCATAAATTATACTGCTAACTAGTATTGAGCTCATGGTCTCCCTGCATCCCCTCCACCCCACTGACCCCCAGATATTTGTCAAATGACTACCTAGCCACTCCTCCCACATTTATTTTGGAAGTTGATTTTTTAACTCAAGAATAACACTTTATATTTGTATCTGTTTAATATTATGCTATTAAATGAAGCCCATAGATAAGAGGTGGAGTGACTTTCGCAACTTTGTCCTATCTGCAAATTTAATGTGCATTCTGTGTATTCCTTTTTATGAAAGATTATTTTTTTAAAAAATCTCATCTTTACCTGTTTGAACATAATTTTCCTTGACAAATTAGAAAAGAAGCAGATTATTGTTCTTCAACAACGAATGCCACTGTCCCACCTGCCAGGAACAGTAATTTTATTCCTCCTTTCATGGTTCTCTTTCCCCCTCCCCACCAAATATAGATAAGTAAACAATTACCTCTTTTTGTTGTCCTATTTTTTAAAATCCCACTATGCTTCTTTCTTTTTCTTCCTTTACGTACTCTTGCTTACCTCTTCTATATGCCTTGCAAAAATCTATATGGTTTGTTGATTTCCCTAGCAATTGTATTGGTTTCTTTTGACAAGAAATGCTTTTCATCAGAATTGTTTCAGTTTATGTTTTCAGAATCTGATTCTCATTCCCTTTTACTTAATATCTCCTGTAGAGTTTTGGGACATAAAATTCTACATACCTTTTCTTAAATGTGTTGAAACCAATTTTGCAGAAATCTAGGTTGCATGTCATCATACCTAGCCTGTCTCACCTTCTTTATCATGTATTCTAAGGTTTAGTAGTCCCTTCCTTCAGTGGGAAGTTGGCTAAATAAAAAACAATAACTAAACAAAACAATTTATAACAACTAGTTCCTCCCTTTTGCTAAGAATCAGGTACAGAATTGCAGTTCTTCACATTACTACTTCCACCAGGTAAAATTATATTTTGTGATTCAGAAACATATTCATAGGAGCTGGAGGTTCTGTGAATATCATGCTGGGCACTACAGTTATCTAATTGGGAGAACAGATAACTCAGGAGGAAGAAAAAAATGGATTCAAATATTTGAAAGCTTATCCTATGGAAGAAGAGTTGGACTCTTTCTGATCAACTGTGGAAATTATTACAAAGATCAATGATTTGAAGGTACAGGGAAACAATTTTCTCTTCAATGTAAACACACACACATACAAACACACACACACATACACCACATGCTCACATGCACAAAACAACAATTTCCTAACAATAATAGTCAATTCAAGAATTAATCCCTTGTGATATCTTTGGCACAGAGAAAGTTCTAGCACAAGATCCAGATATTTGAAGTTACCTATTACTATTGTTCCATGCATCTAGGCCAGACTTGTGATCTGTTTCTTGAACTCCTCTTTGATTTACTTCTTTAATTAAGGTAGTCTGTAGTACACTGTTATGAAAATATAGTTCTTTCTTCCTCTTCTAGTATTTACCCATACGATCATCATCATTGGTTCTTGAATCTCACCATATGAAAAAAAAACACTCTTAATATATACTACCTAATCACCCACCCCCTTGTCAGTGTTTCTCAGTTATTCTCTTCATTGTAAATGAGGTATGCCACAGAAGAAACACATTGTGGTTCCATCCCACCAATTTCAATAATACCTATTAAGTAAAATTTTATTAAAATCACTTCAAGTGCATTAAAGTGTAGAATGACACTCACACCTTGGCAATATAGATAAAAGAAAAAAAAAGCAAATCAATGAAGCTATGATTGATTTGGAAAAGGAAGTAACTTGAAATGTGAAATTGTAAATTTTTATTCTTCTCCTGGATGCTTAAATAAGACAATGGAAGAAGTTGAAGTTGATATTAGTCTTGATTTGAAGTGATGTATAAAAGTATGGTTTCCATGTAGGTAGAGAAATGGTTATAACAAAGACATGGGGAAAAAAGGATATAGTTTGTAGTGGGTAGCTATTATTGTTAGGAAATTGTTTTTTGTGCATGTGAGCATGTGGTGTATGTGTGTGTGTGTTTGTATGTGTGTGTGTTTACATTGAAGAGAAAATTGTTTCCCTGTACCTTCAAATCATTGATCTTTGTAATAATTTCCACAGTTGATCAGAAAGAGTCCAACTCTTCTTCCATAGGATAAGCTTTCAAATATTTGAATCCATTTTTTTCTTCCTCCTGAGTTATCTGTTCTCCCAATTAGATAACTGTAGTGCCCAGCATGATATTCACAGAACCTCCTGCCCCTATGAATATGTTTCTGAATCACAAAATATAACAGGTTCTCCGTATGGAAGACAGAACCAAAACTGTATTTGAACACCAGAAATCTGAGTCCTAGCACCAGAAAGCAAAATCTATCACAGCAACAAAGAAATCTGTACACAATAACAATGCAGGGGGGTACTGCCCTCCCCAAGCCTTTCCCCTGTGAGGGACTTCCTACAAATAAACATTCACAGCTCGCTGCCTGCTTCCTCTCTCTCCTTCAGCTCTAACTACTCTGAACAGCTTTCTCTGGGCTCTGTTCAACTCTTCCTGCTCCACCTTTCCTCTTCCACCTGTTCAGCTAGCTCTTCCTATCACAGGTTTCATGTGACTCAAACTCATGTGGCTTAGGCTTCCATGTGACTTAAGCAGGTCACATAGGCCTATTAATGGATGGGAAAAATCTTCCCATTAAGCAAAAGTACATTACCATTACAATAACCCCTTCATATATTCTTCAACCAGTTTTTTCAAAAATTTTATTTTAGACTCAAATACCAGAACAAAAATAGAGTACAGAGAAAAGAATCAAAAACATATCATAAACTTAAATACTGGGACTTAAATACAAAGTGAGAAAAAAAGCATGCAGTGTGCATAGCAGAATGAGATGATTTAAAATATGTAACAATAAATTTTAATTTCAAGAAAGCCTCTATGATAAATACTCATTGTGTTGAGAATTGTCCGTCTTTTTTTTGCCTTATAAATTTTCTTTTGTTCTCTGCTCTGCATATTTTTGTTTTTCTTTTTTGATTTCTTACCAACCCAGCCCCCAAAAGGCCACAATAAAGTTTAGATATATTTCTCTATAGCTATAAATATATATAAATATATATAGCCTCCTCACCCCCATACTCACCGGAAGGCTACAATAAAGTTTACATGTTTTCTCCATAGCTATAGATACACACACACACACACACACACACACACACACACACACACACATACATTTCCAAACCTATTCAACTCTTGATCTTTGTTTTTATGTATATGCATATCTCTTGTTTTCTATTCCTCCTACCTACTCTACTTTACTTTTACCCACTACCTTGCCCTCCTATGACTTGCTGCCCCTCTCCAAGTTATCTGTCCTCTATCTTCCCATTCTTATAAATCTAAACACCCTTCTATACCCCTATTTATCTATTCCCTCACTCTGCTCTTTAAAGATCCCTCTCTTGTCCTCTCCCCCCATCCCTATGCTCCTACTCTTTTATTTCTTCTGAATTTAGACAACTTCTATACTTTTTAAAATATATGTGTATTGTTCCCTCTTACACCCATTTCCAATGAAAGTAGCTTACTAGAACTATCAGCCCTTCTCCTCCCTCTAATTCTTGTATATCAATTCTTCCTCTTGCACCTCATTTATATAAAATAATTGCTATTTTTAACTGTTCCTAAGTGGTTTGCTTTTTAAATTCATATGGTGCTCAGGTTTTCCCCAATCTTTCTTACAAACTACCCAATTATTAATAGGAATCTTAGACATAAATTTTACCTCTTACATATATAAAAAGTAAACAGTCTGTCCTTATGAATGCCTTATAACCAGTCTTTGTTTTGTGCCTTATAATTATATTGGTTCTTTTTAAAAGTCTTTTTAAGGTCTTCTATAAATTATTTTTGTGAAGGTGACCATTTAACATTTCTCTTTGGGTCTTTCTTTACTTCAATATCCTCCTCTGAAGATGAACCCCAGTTATTTTTGTGCAGAGACTAAAAGCGAGCCAAGACCTGAGTTCAAGATAAACTTAGGTGTGGATTTATTGATCAAGCTTGAGGCTACCCAGAGGTAAACTCAAATTGGGTAGCAATTTTTTGGAATTACAGGCTTGATTATAAAGGCTAAAACCACAAAAACCACAATCAGGGAGGGGAGCTAGCTGAAGCCATGATGTAACAGAAGCAGAGAACAGCCATTGGTTAGATCTATAGATCAGGGATAATTTGTGAATATAGTGCAAGGGTACAAGGGTGCAACCTTCCTGTAACATGGGGATCCCTCCTAGAACAGGGTGGAGGGCACATGGTGGAGGGTCATAGACAGTGCTTTCCAGAGCAGGGTGGAGGGTCATGGGGTAAGAAGGCTGGAATTCCCCAGAACAGAGCAGGGGTCATGTTTTGGGCAAAGGGTGTGGGGACCCTGCTTGGTCAGCAGAACAGGACAGGGTGGTCCCTAGATAAGATCCTTTCACCTTAATGAACCTTATACAGTATAGTGATTCAAGGAGAATATAAAATGCTGATTAGGGAAGGACGGATCAGGGAACTACACCGTGAGCAATTTGCCCAGACATGCCTTAAGCAGTTTCAAACTAAAATATAAAACAGGCCAAAGGCAGAAATACAAGAGGGGCTTAATGGTGGGCCACAAGTCAGGTGGTGTATAGTGACATGGGATTTAGGTTTGGGTTCATTATCTCGATTCCCATAATAGGTTTCTTTGGTTGGATTCTTTCTCCTTTGCCTGTGAATTTTTTTGGGGTGGTGATAGCTTGATTATTTATAGTTATCTCCAGCCCCGGGATATGGGAAATGGTCCCTCTTGCCCCAGATCCTCAGTTCTCCCCCCTATGCTGAAACCAAAGCCATACCTTCAACCTCCTGTAGATGCCAGCAGGCAAGGGCTTTCTGCCCCACTGCTTCTGTACTCACTGCGCTTGTGCTGGTTCCTTCTCACCCCTGCTGCTCTTCAGAGCAAAGCTGGATCTGGTGTTCCTGGTATTCAGAGGTTCACTTGATCACCCCAGGCTCAAACACCCAACTCCCCTAACCTATCCTGGTGTAAAAATTCTGGTGGTTGGGGTGGAGGCAGCCTGTCAAACCAACTAACCCCAGGGCTTGCCCCTTGTTTAAGAGGCTTGCTCCTTGCTGTTAAACTGGGAACCTAGCCTGCAGGTATTTACTCTTCATAGAGTAAACCTTGTCCTGGGATTTTTCTTCCAATCTTCTCAAATTGTCCTAGGAGGACCCAGATTATGCCCCTGTTCTTATTTATCTCCACCCACACTTTGTTTGCCCTAAGGTGCTATTTTAACTCTTTCATGGGGGAAGATTTTGAGAACTTGGAATTTTCTGACCTACTCCACCATCTTCCCAGAATCCTTTCCTCAACCATTTTTTTATAGCATGTGACAGCTAGACTGATATGTCTGAGTGATGGATTATCTTATCCCTTGTTTTGCACATCATACTTCAAGTTATACCAATGAGATAACATTCCTTTTTTATTTTTTAGCTGCCATATCATACACTAGATTCACATTGAAGTTTTATCCCACTAAAGTCCCTGGTTCTCTTTCACATGACCTACTATCTAGGAATCTCTTCTGTTCTATATTTACGAAGTTGACTTTATAAATCTTTCCATAAGACTATATTTTAATCCATTTAATATTTCATCTTATTCATTTCAAATCTGAAATCTTTGCTTCTCTAGGGACTAAAAAAGTGAAGGTTATAACTGAGTCTTGACCTAGGTATTGAAAGAGAGTAAATCAGCAAGGGGAGGACAGAGAAGTCTCAAGAGTAAGTTTCAGGAGAAGGCAGGATATCTCAAAGTATAATATTCAAAATTTTGGAAGACGTGGTCAATATTCCCTGCCCAGCATAATGTAAGATTTTTTTTTTGCTTTTTAGAGGGGCAATTGGGGTTAAGTGACTTGCCCAAGGTCACACAGCTAGTGTGTCAAGTGTCTGAGGTCAAATTCGAACTCAGGTCCTCCTGACTCCAGAGCCCATGCTCTACTCACTGCACCACCTAGCTGCTCCAGAATGTAAGATCTTTATGGGAAATAAGTGTTTCATTTTTATAGATATATACTTAGCACCTTGCAAAATGCCTCATACATAATGGGTATTCTTAGTAAGAACTTAATAAATGATTAATGATTGACCAACCCTTCAATAAATGTCTCTTAAATTGTTGACTGCTTTAGGTTGAACCCTATTAGTAGAATATTGAGTGATGACTCATACAAATTTATCTGAGCTGTAGATTTATTCACACTGTATTAAAGAATCTGTGTGGTTTAAAACAGTGAAATGTTCTGTTGTTTTGTAGTATATGCTATTCATGAAAGAAATTGATGAAGAGACAAGATAAAAAATAATGAATTCCAGAGGCTGTGTCTGTGAAGATGAAAATGTCCCTTGAAACCATCTGTGGAGATATAGAAAAGTTAGTGTGCCTAGCAGAGCTCAAAATGGAAGGCATGGCTTAAAACACACTTGTAGATTTTTCTGACTTAGTGGTGCAAAAACAAAACAGCATATTCCCCCGACCTGCAAACACATGGACACAGACATAAGTAAAAGACAAAAAGAACCTTTGGAGACATGTTTTGTCACAATTTCAGAGAACAGAAGTTTGCATAAAGGTTAGATTAATGATAAAAATTGCATTTTGAAGCTACATCCAATTATTAATATAATTATATTATTAGAATAAATCTGGCCTCAAAATGAATAGAATTAATTATTTCTTCAATCAATCAGTTAACAAAATATATTAGGGTATTTCTACTGGCTAGGTTCTGAACTAACCTGAAGGTCTTAGATCAGGTGTGTTTAAGTCTAGTTGTGACCTGAGGAAGGGATATGTGAAATGTTGTGAAGATAAAGGGAGAAATGAAAAGACTCAACAGCAAAATGGGAATGTTGTGATTGTAATGTTCAGTGCCTGGAAGGGTGACAATGCCCTTTACAAGAATCAGAAAATTAAGATAAGGAGGATTTGGGGGAACACATAATGAGATATGTGACTGAATACCCACTATGAAATAGGCATAATGTTAGATTCCATGGAAGATACAAAGAAAGATAAATACTCACTGCTCTCAAATGGCTTATTATGTAATAGGATTGATAAACCACATATGCAAATCTAACAGGGTATGGAGTTGAAGGTATTGAGGTTAGAGAAAAGCTAGCTATTCTTCTTAGATGTCTTCTCACCTTCATGGGCCCAGGTCCACCCTTTTCAATTCCTCCTTTAACCTGGTCTCAGAAATATTGTGCTCCCTTAGCCTATACTTTCACTCTGTCCCTCATTGAGGAGCAGGCCCTGTCAGAAAATAATGAGGAAGCTAAACTTGCATAAGCCATCCTCCTCCTTAACAAACTTCTTTATTTTTAGGCCACTGTTTTGACTTATTTCTTCAAGGAAAGGGTATATAGAATTATGAGGTTCAATTCACATGATGCATTACCAATTTGGGGAATTTGTAAAGACATTAAAAACTAATACAGTTATTTCCCTTATTGTTCCTAAGCTTCCATTTGAGATAGAATACCAAGGAATAAAGAGAGTCCCAAACTCTATCCCTTTCACTTTTATCAGTATACCATACCATCACAACCCCAATTTTTGTTTGATTTTCTTTTCACAACAATGAAACACACAGATACAAAATAGTTATAATCAGTCAAATCTTTATCTAAAGCAGAATTTCCTAATGTGTGTGTGTGTATGTGTATGTGTGATAACACGTTTGGACTTCTTAGAATATTATTTTCAAGCTAATGAAATAAAATATAGAATTATAAAGGAAAACAATTATATTGAAATATCATTATCAAAAGATATTTTTATAAAATAAGTTCATGGAAACAAGCTTAAGAACACCCATTCTAGAGTAACTTGGTATTATTAGTAATTAAAATGGAAAGTACAAGTAGACTTGAAAGAATAGTTAAAATGAGTATTTAACATCTGCCTTCTCAGAAAAAGGCTTGATGAATCACTGACTGCCTGAGTCCTGCCCTGATGGGATGCCTTTCATATCTGCCTCAGGCTATCTCAGTTGCCCCCAGTGGGTAAAGTCAGTTCAGTAACGGAGGAGCCTGGTAGCTATCAAGTACCTGACTCTAAGAACATTCTTGCTCCCTTTCCCGTAATATGCTTCTTTCCCTGGCTCCCAACTGATTTAAGTGCATAGCTCTCAGCCCCTGTGTTTCTATGTAAATTTCTTTTTCTTCCTCCTAAATTTTCTAACCTCTTCTGCTTTCAGCAAAAGGAAAGACTAGACTGTCATTTTTTGGGATCATCAATATGCTGCCACAAAACATTGGTCTCCATTTGCCTGCTACACAGATTATTAGATTACATTATGCATTATACATGACAGTTCAAGGAAAGTGCTCTTGAGTAGAGAAAGGGTTCATTTCTAACCATGATGATCAAGGCAGACTTCATGAAGCAGTATGCATTTGTGATTGGAGGGATTTAGAAAGGCACAAATAGATTTCAGAAGAAGTGAGAATTGCTATTCCAGATCAAATGAAGATGTGTATGTTAGTGGAATGAGGGGAACATGATGAAGGAAGGTGTGGAAGAGCACAAGCAAGAAAAAGTGAATCACACCATTGTAGTATGTGCAGGGATAGCTACCCTCACATTTAGCCCCTTGAGATGTGCATAGCTATCCATCTCTTAATTCCTAGTCTGGTCTCATTCTATACCTTTTAACCCTCCCCCAGGCCCCAGTTAAAACATTGTTGTTTCGATTTTCTAGAAAAGCCCTAACACCAACTAGCTACAACACATACTCTCTTCTGGTTCTAAGAGTAACCCTGTTGTGGCAGGAATGCATTTTTACTATTTGGAGGTAGTTGTTGACACAGGGGATAGAGTGCTGGGCCTGGAACCAGGAAGGCCTATTATTAGACATTTACTGGTTGTGTAACCCTGGGCAAGTAATTTTTTTTTCCTTTTAAAAAAAGCTTTTATTTAGTATTTTATTTCCTCCCAGTTACATTTAAAAATATTTGCTTTTAAAGCTTCATGTTTGAATTCTCTCCCTTTCCCTGTTTTGTTCCCCCACCATTGAGAAGGCATAGAATTCTATATGGGTTATGCATGTGTAGTCATGCCAAACATATTCATATTAGTCATGTTGTAAAAGAAAACATAGACAAGAAAAGAACTCAGTAAAAATAAAGTAAAAAAAAATGCTTCAATCTGTATTCAGACCCCAATAGTTCTTTCTCTGAGGATGGATAGAATTTTTCATCATAAGTCCTTCAAAGTTGTCTTGGACCAATTGATGGGCATTTCCTCAACTTCTAATTCTTTATCCCCCAGAAAAGAGCTGTTATAAATATTTTTTTGTGTATGTAGGTCCTTTTCCTTTTTGTTTTGAATCTCTTTTGGAATACAGACACAGTAGGGGTGTTGCTAGGTCAAAAGGCATGTATGGTTTTATAGCCATTTGGGTACATTATTAAATTGCTCTACAGAATGGTTGAATCAATTCACAACTCCTCCAGCAATGCATTAAAGTCTCATTTTCCCCATGTTCCCTCCAGCATATGCTGGACAAATAATTTGATTTCTGTTTTTCTCAGTTTTCTTAACTGTAAAATGGGGATAATAATACCACCTTCTTCACATACTTACTGTGAGAATCAATGAGACAATATTTGTTAAAAAAAATCACAGTTCCTGGCACATAATACACTATATAAATGCTTATCTCCTTACCTTCACATTACTTGACATTGTAGCTCATGACCCCTATACCTATATGCTTCTCCCCTACATAGAATCAGTTATTTACAATGAAAACAACATTAAATCTTAATATTAAACATCTGCTGAATGATAAGGTAAAAGTAAAATATAATCACATAAAGTTACTCAATATAAATCAAATGTAGGATTAATTCATATCAGAGTTTACATATAACCCTGGGTTTTATACTTTTATCAAGTAATATGGAGATGGAGGTGAAATGGGGGAGTGTTCATATACTTATAAAAGCCTAGGAGAAAGACAAATAGATTTGGAGAACTCACATATTCAGGGAAATTCAGCTTTGGATTGGAGACTTTGATGTCTCCATCATGTATTCATGTATTCGCAAGCAATATCTACCATACAAAACTTCTTCTTTATTAAATGTGCTCCTTTGGGTTTTCCCTACTCAATGATGGGACAGTTCTGCTCCTTTTCTTAACAAATTGATGAAGCAGTGACAAGCTCTTTTAACTGACAATCACCCGTAAAAAGGTGCTGAGAAAGTGTTACTCTATTATAGTAATTAGTGATTCCCTTAAGCCAGAGAACTGTAAAACTTCTCAGGTAGTCTCTGGGTAATACAGAAATCCCCAGCTAGACTTCCACTCAATAAGACACTGGTTTATTCAATAAGTGTTCAGCCTCTTTCTACAATAAAGCAGAGATTACAGTATAACCCCTTACTTTGGCTCATAGGTACTGCAAACAATCCAGCCAGCTCTTCATCCAGCAGCCTGTTGTTGTGTTATCTAATCAGTTTTCAGCAAAGGTTTATAGCAAAGCAGCTGCAAAGCTGTAATGGTAATTAATTTAAATTTGAAGACCCCTTTTTTGTTGTATCAAGTAAGCAGGTACTTAGCCCTTAGTAACTAACCAAACCTTTGCGGCTAAGAGGCAGAGGATGTGAACTCTGTCTCCTGTTGCTGACATAACAGGAAGGGTTTGGCTGAAACAGGAAGCCAATGCTTTGTGTGTATATAAGAAGAAGCCCAGAGAGAGAGTCAGAATCAATATTTTTTTTTCTTCTGGAGATCTCCTGGTGAAGGGAGCAGAATTTTCACAGCATCTGGAAGCTGGGCTGCTACTTGCTGGACTGAGAACTGAGTTGGAGTTTTCTATAAGACCGGAATCAAGTGAAGGCTGAAGTTGCTGCTGAGGAGGCTTCCTGGAAGGCTGAGATTTCTTGTGGGTCCTAGGGCCAGCCAAACTGCTAGAGGACTGAAGAATTATGACCAGGATAAGACTTTGTTTGTGGCTTGGTTGATCCTTGAGTTCCTAGGAACAGAATTTGTGAAGGTTTTGAGATGTGCTGGACCCTGTGAACTTCAGTGTGTAGCAAGAACTTCCCAGAGGACTGGACAAGGATGTAGGAGCTGTCTGCCTGAGTCAAGGTGACTGGTGGATTCAGGTAGGAGCTGGGGCCATGGAAGGGGATCCATGGAATCTGAGAGACCACCCTGAATCAAGATTAAGAAAAGGACTCTCCTTAGATATTGAATGCTGTGATGAAATTGAAGTTTACTACACACCGAGGGGGGTTTGTGTAATTTTCTAATGATCATATTTAGTGATTAATGATAATTAGTGACTGACTACTGGTTAAGTGACTGAATAAGTTAACCTATGATTGCCCCATGAGTGGAAGACTGACTTATATTGTGAAATGATTGAATGGTTGAGTGAGGAGGCAAAGTTCCTTAGGGATACCAGATGAATATTCTTTTGTTCTTTGTTCTAAATATTGTGACCACTTTGGTGAAAACTATGTAGCCATTTTAATGTTAAGCTGTTGTAAACACTATAATGTGATTTTCTGTGATAAGATATAAAGTTGTGAATATTATATTGTGATTTGTTGTGAATGTTTGCTTTGATTTGTTATGGAATAAGTGGAGTGTCCACTATACTTTGTAATCAGAACCTTAAAAGCTGTTCACAGTAGCATTCTTTTGGGAAGCTGCTCAGCATTACAAAAGCCTATATTTTCCCTTTTGCCTTTCCCTCTTAAACTAGAGGAGCAGGGGAGAACAAGGAGGTGCCTTTGAGAGATTTCATCTCTGTTAAATGGTAAATGGAGCTAAAGGGTAATAATTGAACTCATCTCTCTTCCAATGAGTTTCAGCCTTTCCCCCAGCTAATCAGCAATTCCCAACACAGTAGCAGGAGCCTCCTGAGCTACCTTTCTATCATCCTGCTTCTTTTGTCTTCTCAGCTTGACTCCCTTTAGCAGGTTTCTGCAACACTCTTATGCTGTCAAATCACAGCATCCTGGTGCTCAATGACTCACCTTTCTGTAATGAAGTAAAACTCACGCGAAGTATCTTTATGTTAGTTATAAAATCAACAGCTCTTATTTAATTATCCTACAGTTTCCAAAATGTTCATCACTTTTTGAATTGTAGTCTTCTGATGTAAAAACAGTTCTGTAGTCTCATGTATTTCTATTTCCTCAGACTCACCTTAAAAGACTTTTTTTGGAGCTCCTAATAGTCTATCTTTGTCATATTTTATCTGAAAACTCTTTACATTTGAATTTTATCAGTTTTCCTTAAACAAATATTATTTTTCTACCCTTTTCATAACCAAACTACTAAAGTGTTGAACCTTGACATTTTTCCCTTGGTGATTTAATAGATCATTTTATTCTCCCTTTCAATAATTAAAATGCTCACATATGAATAAGAACTGTACCTTCCATTATGAAGGAAAATCAAAGTGTAAGGTACTGAGAGATGGATTCTTCTCCCAATTGTTATTCTTGAACAGATTATTAGATATCATGGACTATAGGTGAGCAATATTCTCTATAATAAATCTAACTTTTAAAGAATAGATTGTAACACATATTCCTTACTCTTGAGACTGGCAGTATGAATAGCCTTTATCCTACTCTGAAACTGCAGAGATTATGAAATGAAGAAATACTTATTTTGAAAAATGAAACTTTATAAAAAACTTTTGGGAATTCATACCTGAACCCTGTCAGTGGGTACCTAACATCATTTATAAACACTCCAGCATTCAATTTGAAGAAAAACTCTAGCAAAATAGAAAACAGAGAGATGAATGATAAACTGTGATTTCTTCACTTGAGCAAACCAATTGGAGACATGCCTAAGAACAAAGTCCAACTGTTATTTTCCATTATTATACCTCTTGGAAAATGAAAAATAAATAACTTAGGAGTAGAATTATTTTTCTCATTCTTTTTCAAGCTGCTGGATTTGTTGTTGTTGCAATTACTGTAGTTGTGTCAGCTTCCCCCCTCCCCACCTTACTTTAAGGAAACAAAATACCAATGGAAAGAGTCATCAAAGTCAACATACATTAGAATAAAAGAAAATTCTGATTAACATTTGGAAAGGACTGCATAAGCCCTGAATTTCTTTTTGCTGCCTCCCATTTTCACCTCTATTCTCCTAAATGTCTGTGCTCCAAACACACAGAGAGACACAGAAAATAATTCCTAAAGTGCTTGCACCTGACAGAAAATATTCTATGACCCTGGAATATATGAAAAGGGTTATACTCACCAACATGACCTGAAAAATCTTTGATTTTGACTCTTGACCTAAACTTTTTGATATGGAAAAAGAATACATTATACACATTGATGAATATGAAAATAATGATGAAAGTGTTATAGGTTAGCACTGATGTTAAATAACAGACTGGCTAGTGCTAATTAGTTCTGTGGTGGCATTTAAAATTCTGGAACTCCAAGTCCTATGAAACAAAATGTCTGTAGTTTCTCTTAGATGTGGAAGGTGAACAGTGAATGAATGTAATCCTTGTGTGTGTGTGTGTGTGTGTGTGTGTGTGTGTATCTGCTAAATGAACCTGCCTAATAATGGAAATAAAACTTGTTCTGAAAATTATTTCTTTTGTTATATTCTTAAATGTCTTTTTTTCCCAACTCCCTATTCCAATTTTGTTCAAGAATATTTTCTTCCTGCTGGAGGATCCCTTTGTCCATTTCCCTATTCTAATCTGTAACACCCTCTTCCAAAAATAACAATACTAAAACATAGAGATGACTTTATGGTTACAAAGCACTTTCAAAACATCATAACTTTTAGTTTTTACAATGGATCTGAGAATTAGGAATCAAAAGTGTTATCATCCTCTTTAATCAGAGGAGGAAACTGGGGAAAAGAGAGCTTAAGTGACTTCAAAGGTCACAAATTTAGAAAGTGGCAAAGGCATGGCTAAACTCTAGTTCTACTGACTATAAGTATTTTATTTTTTCTTTAAGAAATGTTTGAATGCTTTTTCCTGTGTTGGTATATGATAAGAACCTCATTGGTAGAACTGATAAGTAATTGTCAAATGCATTTTAGGCAATAATTTATTTTATGAAGACTTTTGCCTATTATCTTTAAATCTTTTATCTCCCTATGTCTTCAAAATTCCCTATGTTCTTTTTTATTGAATTTCTATTGTAAATTTCTATGTAAAATTATCAGGAAAGGTTTTGTCATTTTAGTTGTCACCTGAGAATGTCACTCATTAAATGTCAGTCAAAAAGCATTCATTAAATATTTTCTATGTGCTGGGCATTGTGTTTATTTCTGGGAGTAGAAAGACCAAAAAACATGCTTTCCTTCAATGAGACTGAGGTTTATAGTTATTAAGTGACTTACCTGAAGTCACACAATTAGTATATATTAGAAGCAGAATCTGAACTCAAGTTTGACTGACTCTAATAGGGTCATCATTCTATCCCACTGTGCAACACCGACCCCAACTGTTGATTCTTCTTTTCTACCCAGTAGTATTTAATTAAAGTATTTTAAAATATTCATTTAATATACTCTATTAGAATTTTCTAGCTTTTCTTTTATCAAATAAATATCTTCAAGGACATATTGCAATTATTTTGGTTGTGTTAAAATATGATTATGATTGAGGGAAATCAGACATTAAATTCATTACTGTAAAATGCTATTGGTAAGACAGGAAGGAACTCTAACAGTAAGGGTAGAAGGACAGTGGCAACTGTGGAAAGGATTACAGTTTCCTCTCCAGTCCTGAAAAGAAAGTTAGATTGGGAAACAAATACAAAGGGGCTCTGATATCTATTGTGAGATATTCATTTAACAAACCCAACAAATACCAATTCTTATTCACATTGTGAGCCAGTATCCTGAAAGTTCTCTGAGAAGGCAGCCTTAGGGAGGCATGTTTTGATCAAGTCTGCTTCTTTTTCTTTCAAAGTGAATGAGATAATGCAGCTGTGGAACAGCACTTTTTAATCAGATCAGCAGGATCCCATTGAAACAGAGTACAATGCAGCTGTAAGTTGGTGTTTCCTTAAAACAGGTGCCCTGCTCTCCTTTCCTTTACAAAAGATGAAAATGGATAGCTCTCATGGTATGTCCAAATTAAGGATTCAAGGACTAGGCAAGACATATTTCCCTCATGGCTTTGTCAAAGTTGGACTAGTAAAAGAGCAAGTGGGGTATTCCTTCAAAAGGATGTACACATAAGTTTGTACATGCATATGTGTATATACACAAAAATGCAGATATACACATTTGAATGTCTGTTAACATGGGCTTTTCTCTATATTTTGAAGAAAACAAACCATCTACAAATCATAAGTCAGAGATTTGATTGAGGCTTAGTTAATTAAAATGATTTGTCCAAGGTTACCAAGGCTAGTAAAGAGTCCATCACATGCCCCTTCCCCTAAAATCCACATCCATACACACATACATAATTAATATGTATATGTTTGCATACAAAAACAGTATATAAACATGCATTTATACAATATGAGTACAAGTACACATATATGCATATGTATATGCAATTATGCTTATGTATATATGTATATATGTGTGTATATTATATATATATGTATGTATGTATGCATCGTGTATATCTTCAGGCATAGAATGAAAGCAATAAGGACATAATTGTATGAGATTCTGGGAAACGGGGTTGGAAAGGACAATACTGTGTTTTCCTTGCATTGGAACTCAAAAACTTTCATGGTAGTGATGAGATAGAGTGGGACTTTTGACCTAGGTACTACTGGTGGCAGAGGAACATGATCTAGGGATCTGAAGGAAGCCGAGAGAGAAAAGCTCTAGCAAGAATGTTGTGACAAATGTCTAACTTCATCTTGGAAGCTGAATCCTGAGCCCTGGGTCCTGCCTCTTTCAGCAGTCAGAATGGAACAATTGGAGGCACCTAGGAGTAGATGTCTGAACTCTGAGTGGCTGCCAAATTTCCACCAAGGAATCTATGTATCACACAATGAAATTCAGTGTTCCCTTTACCTTTTCATTCTGTTCCACTGGGACAGTTCATTGTACACCTTATAGTTATCATTCATATATCTGTTTAAGGAGTTTTTGCTGGCTCTTCAAGTTGGTTAAATAGTAACTGATTTGACTTTTTGTAATGTTAATGGATAAAATATCTTCCCCACCCTGTAATAGGCTTCACCAGGAGCCCATTGAGGGAAGCTTGCTTAGGGGAGGCTTGCTTGAAGGAAGGCTTTCACACCTTTTACTAATTTCTAATTAGGGACTGAGTCATGAGGATCTTGATGTTTTCTGGCTCAGAGAAGTGTATATTTACTATGAGTTGATATTTTGCCTTTGGGGGCTTACTTATGAGAAGGATCTTGTGATTCCCTGGTTGAGATTCTGAATGACATTATGTTCAGAGCTCCCTGACTGCTCAGATATAAAGGCTCTCTTGATCCAGGGATGTATATAAAGTATATAGTTGATTCAGACAGTCTGAGTCCTTTCTATTGGTCTTTATTTCTCTGCTTGTATTTTCTCTGAAGTTTGGGGAGCTGCCTTTGCTCTTGAACTGGTATGCAATTAAACTAGAACTAGAATATAATTTAAAAGATTGTTTTTAATCTTTTATTTATTTTAGTTTTCAACATTCATTTCTACCAGATTTTGAGTTCAAATTTTCTCCCTGACTTTCCCCCACCCCCCAAGATAGTGAGCCTACTGAACACCACTGCCCAATCTGTTCTCTTATATCACCACCCCCATGTCCCCCAAATTTTCTAGTACAGCAAGATGGATTTCTATACCTCAGTGCCTGTATATCTTATTTCCCAGTTGCATGTAAAAAACAGTTTAATTTTTTTATCATTTGTTTTTAGAACTTTAATTTCCAGATTCTTTCCCTTCTTCCTTCATCACTCACCCTCACTTGAAAGAAAAGCAATTCAATATAGGCTATACATATGTAGTTATGCAAAATGTTTCCATGGTAGTTATATTGTGAAAGACTAACTGTATTTCCCTCCATCCTATCCTGTCCTGTACTTATGCTATTTTCTGCTTTGACCCTGCACTTTTTCAAATGTGTTTGCTTCTAACTACCCTCTTCCCCAATCTACCCTCCCTTCTATCATCCCTCCTCTTATTCCCTTCCCTCCTACTTTTCTGTAGGGTAAGATACCCAATTGAGTGTGTATGCTATTCCATCCTTAAGCCAAATTCAATGAGAGTACAGTTGAAACGTTCCCCTTTCACCTTCCTGCTCTTCTCTTCCATTGTAGCAGTTTTCTTTTGCCTCTTTCACATGAGATAATTTACACTATTCTATCTCACCCTTTCTGCTTCTCCCATTATATTCCTCTCACCTCTTAATTTTATTTTTTAGATATCATCCCTTCCTATTCAACTGATCCTGTGCCCTTTGTCTATATGTACATGTATGCACATATACACACTCATGTATTTATACACACATGCACCCTCCTATACATACATATATATGTATGTATACATATTATATACATATAGATTCCCTTCAACTATCCTCATACTGAGAAAAGCCTCATGTGTTACAATGATCATTTTTCCATGTAGGAATATAAATAGTTCAACTTTAATAAGTTCCTTATCATTTATTTTTCCTGTTTACCTTCTCATGCTTCTCTTGCTTCATGTATTTGAAAGTCAAATTTTTTGTTCAGCTCTGTTTTTTTCATCAAGAATACTTGAAAGTCCCCTATTTCATTGAATGACCATATTTCCCCCTGAACCATTATACTCAGTTTTGCTGGGTAGGTGATTCTTGTTTTTAATCCTAGCTCCTTTGACCCCCAGAATATCATATTCCAAGCCCTTCAATTCATTCTCCTGAAATCTGCACTGGTCAGTCTGTGCAGCTGGTTCAGGGCTTCCCTGGGTCTGGGCCCATGCATCTCACACAGTTTCTGGCCCAGTGTGATAGACCCTTCCTGTCAGCCTGCCAGGCTGCCTTCAGCAATAGATTTGTTTCTCTCTGTCACTTTGTGGGTTCCATGGCTCTAAAATTTGTTGAGAGTCATATTTTACAGGTATTGGAGGCAGTTGGTGCAGAAGCTCATACAAGTTCCTTCTTTTAACTCTGCTGTCTTGGCTCCACCCCCCAAAAATGATTGTTAACACCTTAAACAACTATCTTTACTAATAAAGCAGACCTAAGAACCTGTGCTAGCACCCATCCTGGATATGCTAGTCTGCTTGCCAATATACTTGAATGTTTTGTTATTTGTGAGTAGGGAACTTTGAAAGACAAATCCAATGACTGGAATTCTTACAGAAGAGACACAGTAAAGACTGAAATTCAAGTCTCAGTTCAAAGTGCCAGGTTTTGGGAACCTTTGACCCATTGAAAGAGAATCTCAACAAGTTTTCAGATAATTAATTTCTGTAGCTGCCCCAAAACAGTAAAGCTGGATAATTTCTTTTTAACATGTGCCACAAGGTTAAAGAGAGGCATGACCATATTGCTTAGAAGGGAAGATGGGCAAAGGTGAGTCACTCTGTCCTCTCTATTATTTACTTGACTCAAAAAGTCCTCCCTTTGTAGGAGTGAAATGAAAGAGATGACTAAGGAACAGGTCCACTTCGAAAAGTCTGCCCTGCCTGTATTTGTATACATATGTGTGTATGCATACGTATATGGATGTGTATAGGTATGCAGATTTATGTGCAGGGGAATTACCATTATTCCGAGGATAAGTCTCAACAAAGAGAGTAGAAAACATGTTGCTGTTAACCGCAGAGGTCAAGTGACTTGGTTATACAGCTACTAAACTAAGTGTCCAGGTCTGGATTTGAATTCAGGTCTTTCCTGATTCTAGGCCCAGTGCTCCATCCACTGAGTCATCAAGCT
>CM053600.1:128882959-128928519 GCA_028646575.1 Pseudocheirus occidentalis | reverse complement strand
TTTTCGATGTTTGGCTTTTGTTTCTCTTTTCTCATTTTTCACTCCATTGGCTATAACACCTATACAACCAGACGATTGTACAATGTGAAGGAGTTTGCAGATCCTATACATGATTGTATGCCACCATGGGAGGGGTCGGGTGGGGGATGGGGAGGAAGGGGAGAAAAATCTATAACTGAAGTGACTATGGAACAGAATCTTGTAACCTAAAAGTGAACAAACAAGTTAATAAAAAAAATTTAAAAATTTAAAAATTTAAAAAAAACAAAAAAAACAGAAAAAAAAAGAAAAACTGAAGGGTTTAGAGTAAGATATGGTAGTTTTAAGCACATAAATTATGTTCCTGTGAAAGAATTTACCTTGTTCTGTTTAGACCCCAGTGAGCATAACTAGCCAAAAGCAGTGGGTGGGACTTGAAAAGAGGAAGATTTCAGCTAAATGTAAGGAATCATTTACTTACAGTTAGGAGTACACAGTAATACAGTTGGCTTTCTTTGGAGAGATTTAGTTGTCTATTAGATGTCTTCAAGTGAAGGCTAACTGACCAGTTAGTAAAGATGTAACAGATGGGGTCTTGAATAAGATGTGGATTGAACTAGATTTCCTTGGATAACCTTTTAAACTCCAAGATTGCAAAATTAAGATTCTCTCTCATCTTGAATGAAGTAAATGAAATAATTTGCTTCATTCATATCAGTGGTTATCTGTTAATGTTTAAGAATTACTACCATTTACCTGACCATTTTTCAATAAAATCCAAATGTAGATCTAAGATATTTCATTGTCTACTTCCCTATTAGAAATTAAATAGGAATTGAGACTTGATCTGGATATCATTGGTGTAGAGAATTCTAGCATAAGGAAATGTATTTACCAGGATAAGTTGGCACCTTCTCTACCACCATCTTAGAGGATTATCTAGAGGTTAAGTCACTTTCCCAGGATCAAAGATAGTGCCTAAATTCAAAAGATCTCTATAAATTAATTATAAGCTTAATTCTTCTCTCAGGTACCTTCGGTTTGAATTATTACAGACATGTCCATGTATAAATATCTGCTTACTCTTGGTGGAGAGAAGAATGCTATAATTTATTGACAAATATCTACATTTTTTAAATGCTCTATTGTTAAGTAATTGAAACTGAATCTTAAAAAAATCACCCCAAATAAAATATTAAATATTCTTGAACAATATCCTAGAAAGGAAATGCTTAAAGAAGGTATAAGGTCCAGGATTCCCCTGGCTGGGGAGCTTTATACCTCCTCCATAACCATGGGGGGGAGGGGGTTCTTTTGATATCAAAGGAAGAGGTCATAGGACTCTAGGCTGATTGTAGGTAATACTTTAATCAATCATTATAAATACTTGCAAATGGGGGCAATCTTTGGTCTGGGGGGAATGCAGTTTAATGAATCCCCTCTAAAGAACAAAAAAAAATTCCTAAGGTAATTATAGAAAGCAAACCAAGGGAGGTGGCATTATACAATGTATCCCTACTGATTGGTGGATATTTTTTGTTTTCTTCTTAGTAATGGGTTTGGGAGTTAAGTCAATGTTATGTCCAAACACAAGTTTGTGTTATTAATCATCTCCTGCTTACATGTAGGTCACAATATTCTTGTTATGACTTTCATAAGTCATATAATATCTTAAGTTATAACTTGATGTCTAGAATATAATTCAATGTCTAAGTTAATTAGTTAACAGGTCACCATGTTTTGTCTTCTACCTTTCACAGAGTTAAAGTTTTTATGTTTTTTAAGTTATTATTCTGTTTTATGGCTTTTTCCCAATAGGAAGCCTACAGAAGGCATAAATGAAACTCTTAAAAGGAGGAAGGACATAGTAATTTAGTCACATTATCCAAATAAACTTTGGTAATCTCTGAAGCAATGACTAAAGCCTATTACCTTTATGTACAATAAGGTTGGATATCATCTTATTAAACTTTTCAAATTAATATTTTATTTAAAATGAAAAGGAATTAGGTTTCAGGATGCTTCCTGAAGTAAAGAAATCTTTTGTGGGAAGTTAAAGGCATTATACCAATCCAAATCTCCTCTTATATCTTAGAGATAAATGTCCATGACCCAATGAACTATGTCTGCATCTTTGCCAATATCTTCTCATTAGTGCCATAGGGAAAGAAAGGAAAAGGAACATTTCTAGGCCCCAGGCCTCTGACTTCAGAAGACAATTAAGCTGAGCAGAAAGTCCATATATTTTGCTCTTAATAAGGATGGGGTGGTATATTAAGGTGAATGAAACTAAACAAGGTTGGAAATTTATGTTGAGGTAGTTTGTTTATAAAATTGAAATATGAAAGACTTGCTTACTTTTTGACTGAGTGTTTCTAAATCTGTTATCATTTCTTTACTCTTTTTTTTCTTTTAGGATCTAAATAATATTTGGTAAGAGTTTTTCTAAATAGCACCTTTGAACTCATGGGTTCAAAAAAAATCAACCTCCATGTAAGAGGTATGGGAAGGTAGTAATTTCTTTAACAAACATCTAGGGAGAATCAGGGACTATGAGCTCAATATTACTCAGCAGTATAATTCAATGTGATATAGGGGGGAAAGTCTGGATTTGGAACCAGAGGATCAGTGTCTAAATTCTAGCTTTGTCCTGTACTATCTATACAAGGAAGTCATTTAAGTTCCTCTGACTCTCAGTTTACTCAACTGTAAAATTAGGAATTTGAGCTAAATGAATTCTAAGGCCCCATCCTATTTCTATATATATGATTTTATGATATTTGTGTTTTTATAGGTGTGATGAAACACCTTTAATTCTATATTTCAAAACCCTATTAGTAATTTCTTTAAAAATTTGGCTTAACATGATTCATTCCAGAAATACTGTCTTTTAGAAAAGAGTCTCTAATATAAAATGAGATTATTCTTAACTTCAGGTTTTATATTGGGGCAGTTTGTGGATTGCTATAACCTGGTGGTAGTTCACTCTAATTGTACATAAAGTACAGATGTTCAAACGTGCAGTATCTTGAGTAATTAGTGAACTCAAACATAAAAAGTGAAAGTAAGGCCAGAGAGGATAAATGGAATTTATCTTTATTTTTTAAAACTTTACATTGGAGTAAAGCACCCATCATTGTTTCTTTTCTTTACTACTCCATCTGTTCTTTTATTTCGATCATATATTTTTGTAACCAAAATGAAAGTTGGCACATTAAAAGGTAAAGGAATAATTTTTCAGCCCTTAGCAAACATTGCCAGCACTCTAAGGGTAAATCTGGGGGGAGCGGAGTGTAGATGAAGCATTGAGACAAGCAGGAAGGTGAAGGCTGCTGAAAGCTAGTCATGGATGAAGAGGAGAACATAAGATACAAGGCCAGTCTGTTGTGCCTACATCAAGGAGACTTACAATTCATAGAATACAGAATGAAAACGAGTCCTTAAAGATCATTCAATCCACTCCCACCCCTAATTTTACATATTAGGAAGATATTCTCTAAATCAAAGGGAAGCACAGAAATAGGATCTAGAAGAAAACAATTGGTGGAGTAAAGTAAAATTGTGCATGGGGAAATGGGCGTGGGGGAAGACACCAATTAGGAACCAATCAGATAAGGAGGAAGCAGTATGGAGTAGACGGAATTATACAAAATATCATAAGGGAATCTATATCCGACAGGAGACCATCAGAGTAACATATAGGAAATTTGATATCAAAATACCTAAGTGATACAACAGAACTCTACATGTGGAGTCAAAAAGGTCCAAGATCAGATCTAGCTTTTGACTTATACTGAGTGATCACTTAACTTTAGTCTGCCTCAGTTTTCTAATCTAGAAAATAGGGATAAGAATAGCACCTAACTCCCAGGATTCTTGTGAGGATGAAAGGAGATAATAATTGTAAAGCACTTTGCAAACTTTAAACAGCTATATAGACTCCAGGTGTTGATGCTGTTGGTGATGCTGCTGCTGCTACTGCTGCTGCTGCTGCTGCTGCTGCTGCTGCTGCTGCTGCTGCTGATGATGATGATGATGATGATGATGATGATGGCTACATCAAGGAATCAAGCCAGGATTGGAAAGAGTCAGGACCAGAATCAGAATTCAAAGTCAGATTCTAAAGAATGATGTCATAATCAATGCTCACAAATGGAATTAAATGGAATTAATAAACTGAGACTGAAGTTAAGTGACTTGCTTAGGACCACTCAACTAAAAAGAATTTGAGGCTGTATTCAATCTTGGGTCTTCTTGAGCTCAAGTCCAACACTCTATCTACACAGCTCCTCATTGAATTTAGGTCTTACTTAACTTCCTTTAAAAGCAGCAATGGTCATCTGTTAGCCATGAATGACTAAGGTCCACAAGGACCTGCATTCAGAGAGTAATGTGGGATCTACATGTTTATGTAAAATGTCCTATGTAAAGGAATTTTAATGACATCTCAGATTCTTTTATGTATATCTAATGTAAAGTAGAATCAATAATGCCATGAACATTATACATGCTTACTACATACAGGATATTCAATGGAATGAGTTAGTATGGGATAATCAGAAAATAGTCAAAATGATTTGATTTTATCTAAAATTTAGTTAAATTTAAATAATCCAACCCAAAGGAAAAAAAGAGATGAAGTTAAAAAAACTGATTAAATTATTTTTAAGCACAATCAAAGAGGGAAACATGTCATCTAAAAGGTGACTTGATCCATTGCTAACCATTTCATTAAAAAAAAGATACTCAAAATCTAATAAAAAATTCTAGAATTTTTAAAAAATATAACTGAGGTGGAAAGAGATAAATTAAAATTATTTGGGGTTTTTTAATAGGGATTTAGCCTAATCACTAGAGTTCATTGTAGAAACATATGGTTATTTTCAATGAACATTTTCTGGACTCTTGACTCACTTGTAGAATAGCAATCAAAGAGGGGAAAACAAGAGAGATAAATAGAAGTCTTTTTTTAACTTCCTGGAAATCATTTTTATTATTAATCATCATCAGTTATAAATGCTCAATCTTCCAGATGAATGGCTTTAGAAGTTACAGGATGGCAGAGAGGATCAATTGCTGGAGCAGAATTGAAGAAATTTGGGTTTAACTCTCACTTCCAATGTTTATTAGCTGTGTAAGCATTGCTTTTCTAAGTATGTGTCCTTGTGTGCAATGTACCTACCTGGTGTGATGATCATGCTTATAGTAACAGCCCTTGTTGGGTTGTGATGAAGTTCCCATGATAATTAAGGTGGTGATGATAAGCATTTATATCACTTTAAGGTTTGCAAAGAACTTTACAAATATTTCATTTTATCTGCAAAGCAACCCTAGGTGCTATTATTTTCCCCATTTTACAAATTAGGAAACTGAGGCAAACAGGTGGTTATTTGACTTGCCCAGAGTCACATAATTGGTAGTAGGTATCATAAATTTGTACTATTATATTCGTATATTAGATGGGAACAACTCAGGAAAATGTACAGTTGTGAATTCTATGTTACTTATAATTCATTCTGCAAGAAACACTTCTCAAAATTTTTTATTACACTGTAGGGTAGTTATTACTAGAGAGTAGGCACAGTGGGTAGAGTCTAGTTTGCAAACAGGAAAACCAAAGTTCAAATCCTGCCTCAAATATCTCATCTCTAAAATTGGGATAATTATAAACTCATAGGACTGTTGAAGAACACTACCCATCCTGGCTCCTGTTGTCCAAAGCTGGGTATGCTATATTTTAACCCTTCTCCAGCTTTCTATGATACCCTTAAGGGGGTTGAGGAGTTTATAGGGTCTTTGCCAGTAGATCCTGCCCAACTTCCTAGGTGTAGTGAGGAGGTCCCAATTCCAGATCCATTTGGTTGCATTAGCTTTTGCAAAGAAATATTTATTTTGAAAATATAATCATAAGTATTCAAACTTACTCTCCCAACAGTAGGAAGAACAATACCTCCCCACTTTGCATCACCTCAATTGCTGAGGAGGGGAGGAGCATTAGGAAGGGGGAATCTTAGTTCAGTTCCTATAACACACAATAACAGTTCCAAGACAAACACCCTTTATGGCCTTGAATTCTAGGTGCCCTGTCTTCTTTGGGCTGCCCTGACAGACTGACTAGCTATGTCATCCTACCTAAGGTCACCATGGTTCAAACTCCTGGGAATCATTGCTGCAACTAAAACTTGGACAGATTAAACAGAATAAAGACAAATACTCCCAGATTCTTTCTCAGAGCTTGGATAATAGAGCGGAAGAGCAAGGGAAAGAAGTCCTTCCCTTCTTACTGGTTCACTTCATGGAACCTGTGTTATGGGTGAACTGTGTGACCTCTGAATGCAGAAAAAAAAAGAACACAGTATGCAGAAAAAGAAAACATGAGCCAGAAAAGGACCTGAACAAAGAGAGCAACAACTTTAGTCTAGCAGTCAATCAAAGGAGGAGACACCTATACATGCATTAGAGGACACCTATACATGCCTCTATCTTAGGAGGTTTGGGGATGCTTAGGCAGTCCTCCTTAAGGTGCAGCCTTGTTAGGTAAACTGGGAATGCTTCAGAGATAACCTCCCACCCCTTACAGTTGTGATGATTAAATGAGAAAACATATATAAAAAGATTTCAAATCTTAAAGTGTTATATGAATGTTAATATTGTTATTTCCTATTATTTTTATTTTCATTATCATCATATTGAGTTATTAACACCATTATTGTCAATAATAATTCTGTCAATAATAATCACTGTCATGATAGTATTGTTAGAAGACCGAGGAATATACCTAGAAAAGCAGCAGGCTAAAATTGAGAAATACAGACCTGAGGAAACTTTATGGTGTTTTATTTTAACAGTTGGCACATTATTAAAACATCAGTATAAAATACTAATAAATTCCTACTGTATAAAATATTAAGATAATACCTAATACAGATTTTAAAATAAGAATAAAGAGAAAAGAACTACTTAGGCTTATAAACATTCCCCAAATTATATTCTCCATAAGTTGATCATGTGCTCATTCATATAGACTATGAAGCATTTTTTTTCAAAGCATTATTTTTGGGTGAACGAGTTGTCCTTGAAGAAACAGCACAGACTTTGCTTAGTGGAACCATTTCATCCTCTCCATCATTTCATTATTTCAGGAAGAGCAAGGCAAAGAACCAGGACAAAGGGAATATGAAGAGTTTAATGACAGTTATCTAGTCCCTAGACCTCCAGGTCCCTAGGTGAAGATGGGGTTGGGTCAGTGCAATCTAGAAACAAAGTGTGAAGTTAGGGATCTCTTGATCCCTCCTAATTCTGGCAAAGTGGAAAACAATTAAAACTTGTAGTGTGTTTAGATCTATGCTAGGCTCTAAGAAAGATGACCAAATTTAGGTAAGAATTTCTAATGGAACATAGTTTAGTAGGGGTGACATTTACAAAAGAAAACATAGTTAATGATAGTACACACAGTCTTGAGAAAATCAAATTATCCTAATTGGAGAAATACAACAAAAAAGGTACATTTAAAAGCACCATTTAAAAAACATTATTCAATATTATTCATCAGTAGCACTCCAGATGGCTTGGCCAGGGGATAGTTTGTCGTTAAGAAGTTAACACCCTATAGCACACGAACACCATTATGAACAATGTTCTTTATAACAAATATATCTTCAGATCAACATAAACAGGTAACTGGAAGTCTGATTTCAGAAAATGTATACAAAAAAAATTTCCACTACAAATATTTAGTTTCCTTCATTAATTCTACTCTAACAAAAATAAAGACTATTTGCATTGAGGTATATGTGAAGAACTAAGCTGAATTCTTGTTCCAATTATGACCTCCTTGAGAGTAGGGAGTAGAGAGTTTTTCATTGTCATCTTTGTATTCCTAGTGCGTAAAATATATTTGGTGTTTAATCAGTGTGTGGGATTGGATTGGCTCAAATAACAATTATTTTTCAACTCCATGGATTTTTCCCCAATATCCCAAACTGCTCAAACAAGCTCAATTCCCCACCACTCCCAAAAGTAAATGCTAAAAGGAAACAGCTGGAGTAGAAAAGAAGTGACAACGATATGGATATTACTTTTTCTTCTTTCTTCTCTTGTCTTCCTAAGTCTTTCTCTTCATTTTCTAATTCACCAATTAACTAATTCACTGCCAACAGTCTTAGCTATTTCTGCTCAAGGTCCTAAAAATTCAGAATGTGAAGCTAGTTATGTATTTATTTACATAATATTCCTCTATAAGAAACAATTCAAAAGCTCCATGGAGTTTATTATACTGATATTTTACTTTCTTTCCTTCATGGAAACAACATGCAAGAAACTAGCAAACAGGTCATCACCATTTTAAAATTAGTCAAATTTCAAGATAAAAAGATTTAAATGGTTCACAATGAAGAGTCTTCCTATGTACACATCTCCCACACTCTAATAGTATTAATATATACTTTTTAAAACAAAGATCATGTTATTTCTCTCCAACTTGGGGAAAACCAGAGCATATTCTCTACTTCGCAAATTGGCACATCGCAGCATTGTACCTTTTTCCAAATAAGCAGGTAGATAAATACAGTACTTTATTCTGGATTAATCGTTAAGCTCAAGAAAAGAGTTCATGTGGCTCTTAGTTTATTTCATTTTTAGCAAACTCAATGATTAAGAATAGTATTGAGTTTAGAACCTAAGGGATTTCAGCCCTCTGCTTATGTAGGGAACGCATCTGATATCATGAGACAACAGTAAATTCTTCACTTTGCTCTGACATGTCCTACCCTTTACTTACGATGAGCTATAATTAAAGTTGTCAATTAGCAGAGTGACTGTTTGCTCTGTGAGCTTGTTAGGGGCACACATAGAGAGAATATAGGGTTTTCCATTTAAATAGGGCCTTAGCTTCAGGCATGACACAGCTCTAGTCCAAGAGCACAGACCAGGACTCATGAAAATTATTTAAATATAAAGAATGAAGTTCAGAGATAGATACAGTAATAGAATTATCCCTTTATTTTTATTTTTATATGCCCCCCTACTCTGACCTTTTAGATGTTTTCTGTTTGCTTTATGACACATATGATGATGTGAAAGCGAGATTTTACCTAATCAAGAATGCTATCCTTGATGTGGTATGGGCCTTTAGCTATGTCTCCAGTGAATGTGGAACAGCACAAACAGCTTAATGAGGTTGCTTGCAAGAAAGAAAAACTTCCTATCATACAATCTTAGAAATACACTTTCCCTCTAGCCCTTGTGGCTGGAGAGATGAAAATAAACAAAACTAAAGGCCTATGGTCAAAAATAAGGGCTTATTTCCTAAGTTTTCACTTTAACTGATGCGTTGTCCCTCTTGTTGTTCTTAAAAGGGGACAGATCAATCAATTACATACAGTGTCTATATATTAAGAACCCATCTTTGGTTGTCCTCTTGGACAAAGCAGAATTTTAAAAGGGGGATAAGGGAATAGCAGTATGTGCTCCTTTTGGCACATTTATGAATGGCGTTAATTTCTGTTCACTTTAGGCTCTCTATTTCTGAGAGAGAAATGCATTGATATAAACCTTGGTGATATATTCACATGATCTATTTTCAGCCTTATCATTGCCAACTTCATATTGCCACATGCTTGCTGATGTATTTAGAAAATTCCTTTGCAAACTTGATGAATGGGGCGTTGTTGTTGATTTTTTCTTATAGTTCGTTCAGTGAAGAAAGGCTAGAAAAATAAATTGTCATACAGAATTCCTCTTTGTAGAGAAGCAACAAAGCAGAACTCTGAGGAGGAGGAGTCCAGTCATTCAGAATTCCATAATATTGGGCCAAACTCCTAATGCATTAGTTCAAAATTCAAAGTCAATACTATACAGCTTTATTTTTTAAACTGCCACGATTTGTTTTTCAAACTACCTAAAATTCCCTTTTTTCTGATTGACATTTTATAAAGGAACAAACTGAAACTCAGTAAGGAGATATGCTCAAGATCACACAGTGCTAAAGATTAGGATCAGTATTTGAACCAAAATTTTCTTGAGTACAAAACCAATTCTTTTCATTATACTACACTGGCCTTTGCCCTAACTTCCTATCCAAATTTTCTCTGTTATTTAAGGCCTTAATCAAATTTCATATTTAAGTTGCCAATTCAAGCCCACATCAATCCATTCCTTTTTTGAACCTCAGTGTCAGTCTTCAGCATTCTTTAGAATATGATTACTTCTGTTCTTCTTATTTCATGTCTTTCATATTATGTCTCGACTCCCTATACAAGTTCTTTAAATAAAGTAAGTTCTTTGGGACCAAGGAGTGTGGCTTTTATTTATTTTGATATATTCCATTTAGCACTGTCTGCAAACCAAATTCTTTTTGATAGATTAATCTTTTCCCAAGCATATTGTGTTAATGTAATGCACCATAAGAAACTATTTCTTAAAATAAACCCTGGACTTGACAGAGTTAAAGCAAGTTCAAAGGTAGGACCAACTGACTCCTTTTTCACTGAGTGGTTCCCAATGAACTTGAAGATTAAAACTTTCCCTTCCTCCCTCCCTCTCTTCCTTCTTTCCTCCCTCCCTTTCTCTTTTCCCTTCTCCCTCTTTTTTCCTTTCTTCTTTCTTTCCTTCCTCTTCCTTCCACTTTGCCTTCCTTTTTTGCTTGTTTTCCTTTCTTCTCTCTGTCTCTGTGTCTGTCTCTCTGTGTCTGTATCTCTGTCTCTGTCTCTCTGTCTCTCTCTATCTCTCGCTCTCTCCTTTCTTCCTTGCTTTTTCCTCTTTCTTTTTTTTTCCTTTTGGTTAAGATTCAAGTCTTTGACATTAGCATTGCTTTGATGAGAGTAGATTTTCCAAGGAAGGCCTTAGAAAAGTAACCTTATGATTTTAAAGAGCATTTCAGGATTTTTAAAAAGGAACTCAGTCAGACTTCAGACAAATGTTTGATTTCTTTACTAGCAAGATTTCATCCCTGTGTTCTTCCTGTCGTGCAGTACAGCAACATTAGCCCAGTGAGTTTTGTTGATATTTTAGGTTTTTCTTATGGGCTCAATTCAGAAAGAATAGACCTGCACCTCTTCTCAAAATACTCACTTTCTTTAGTTCCCAAAAGAAATATGTCATTGAGCATCAAGATAGCAGGTGCTCAGCTGACTGAAAGCGCCAGCTGAATGAGCCAGGACATTAAAGTTTCTTTTTGGCTCCTTCCCTGGATCAAAGGATGGATTTTTAGTCATTCTGTTTGTTCATTTCTGGACTTTGAAATTTGGAAAAGGATCACAATTTTACAGTAATGTGAAGTTGATGAAATTCCAACTGTAATCCATTAGAAGCTGAGCTGAACCATCAAATTCATTTTGATTGTAATCCAAAGCAGTTAAAATCCAGTTTTACACTAGAGGTATTTGAATACATTAAGTCAGTTAAGATCCACTTCCTTGTATGTTGCTAAAAGAGAGAGAAATGTAAACAATACTATGGAAAGCATAGTGTAACCATTATATGCTTCAATCTCACGTAAATACATTTACAAATTTCCTTAACTTCTTTAAGCATTAACCTATACTTTAATCTCCTTTTTCCCTTATCATTTTTATTGATTGAGCTATAGTCTTTAATTACCATTTCATAATATATCTAATTATACTATGCTGATTAGCATGCAATTGTACTGTGAATAAAGGTAGATATGATTTTTCAATAACTAACTTTGTATAATCACAATGTCAAAAAGCAATCTACTAATGCTATAGTATATGATTCATATACAGATAAGTATTTGAGTAACATCTGAATCTATTTTCAGGGTTTGGAAATGTTTGATAAGCTAAAATAGGAAGACACTTGGTATAATTTAATGTGCTGATTTTCCTTCAAATCCAAGCTGATTTATTATTGTTGCTGTTATTATTTTGAAACATTTTCCTATTTCATGTGTGGGATGTAACATTCATCAGCAGGCAGGATGTTTCAGAGAGGACCATGCCTTGGGGCATGCTCCTGGCAGATTCTGGGAACTCCATACAGAGTGACCATGTGGACAAAAATGGAGAATGATCTCTTGCAGGGAGTTCATATACACAGAAAAAAAAAAGCTGCAGCAGGTTTTCTGGACATGGGAGAGGGTGAGGAGGGAGGGGGAGAAGAAGCACAGAGGAAGAGCTCTGTAAACACTCAGTTTCAGAATTTAGGAAGTTAAGGATAGGACAAATAGTGAACCCTATTTCTCTTCTTATCTCCTTTAGAAATAGTCTCCTCATGTATAAAATTAAGGGGTTTGGCCTAATGTCCTCTGAGATATCTTTTGGTTCTAGCTTTATGATTCCATGATCTCATGGTCCAAGGGGAGAGGGGATGCCAGTGTTCCAAGCCAAGCTCAGCTTTGATGTGCTTCTCTGAACTGTAATGGACCCAAGTCTGCTATTTTCCAAATCTATATCCCAAAGGCTGACTCTAACTCCAAGAGTTCCAGGGCAGTCTGCCACCATTCACATATTATTTGTCTCACTGTTTACTCATCTTCATTTGCCTACCTACATGTATGAATTATTTTTACAAAAAGAAAGGAGAATGTGAAGGGAGAGGAGGACAAAGTAGAGCTAACACAGTATAAGTATATGATTTCAACTTTTACCACATACAAGTACAACTTTCCTTCAGTGATGTCAAACTTGAAATTGTTAATTGCCTGATATTCCTGTTTACTACCATGGCAACTGCAGTAAAGCCAGGATTTCATATTTGCCCACATTCATTACTAAGGAATGGGAGCAATCAGGCAAGTCACATATATGCAACATCAAATAGATCAAGTGCCAACTGCACTGCAATTCAGAAATACCTGGCTTCTACTCCATTAACTACACTGGCTATTTAGCCACGGTCAAGTTTCTGTGTGACAGTTTCCTCATCTGTAAAATGAAAAAAAAAACCAGAATTAGTAATTTCTAATGATATAGGACCATAGATCTAGAGACAAAACAGGAACTCATATGTCATCTGGTCCAACATCTTAATTCAAAAGATGGCAAAATAGAAGGTCATAGAGCTTATCAGTTCCCCAAGGTTACAAGTGTCATAGTGAATAGAGATATAGACATGGAAACAGTAAGACCTGAATTCAAAACCTGACTGTTTACTAGTCAAGTGACCCTGGACTGTTACAGTTTTGGGGGGTCAGGCTGTATAGGTTTCACCTATACCCTTCCTCAACAGGCTTCAGGCCTCCCTGGCTCCTGGCTTCCGCTTAGTCCGGGAGAAACAGCTGCACAGAAAACTTAAGACACAGGGCTTGCTTCTTGCTACTTTCTCTTAGGCTTGGTGTGGCTGGACTCTCTCTCATTCTCTAAGCTTGGCTTGGCTGGACTTCCCTTTGCCTCTGGGTAGCCTGTATTTAAGTCCTTTCTCCAGGGCCCCTTAGGGCCTCTCCCCTGGCCTTGCCTTCCCACAGCCAGCCAATCCTGCATCACCCTGAAGGCAGAGAGATAATCCTGTTTATCACAAACAGGTGCAGCCTTTGCATTCTGCCCCCAGGTGATTACGGGCCTCCTGTTAGCTGAGGACCAGTTCACCCCATTACCAACATGAGCCCCAACACTGGACAAGCCAGTCAACTTTACTGACAGTTTCATCATCTATAAAAAAGAGGGGTTAGACTAGAAAGACTTTAAGAACTTTGCCAATTCTAACTTTATGAGCCTATGATGCCAAGGTAAGTTCATTTTCCATTGTGACAGCTTTAAAATTTTAGAATTCTATGATCTTATTCTAGCAATAACAGCAGAAGCATCAAAAGCAATAATTACAACTAAAACTACCATCACTGCACCCCTTCCAAATTATGGTCTCCAATCATATCTAAAGGAAGAAAAGAGAAGAATAGAGATTTTTAAAGGATTAGATTCAGCAAAGTATCTGAATCTAAAAAGAAACTGATGATTGAAGGAAAGCAGAAGCAATACTGATCCATCTAAAATATTTAGTAAATGCCTGTTGTACAAAATAGAAGTAAGGGCTGAGAGAAATTATTATTTCTCTCATATTAACAACCAACTAATATAAGGGGTGGAGATCAGGTTTGTTTGTTTTTTCTTCCTATTTCCTCATTCTTTCTTAGGTCAAATCAACCTCTGAAGGACAGGGATGATGATGATATTAGATTCATTTTTTCCTCAACATTGGGCAAAACCCCATTCAGCTGGGGAAGCTTAGGTTTGATCAAAGAGTAAAAAAAGAATCTAATCTAGGCAAATTCTCTTTGTCTAGATTGCCCAATGGGTATGGTCTGGGTACAGACATAGTTTCTTTGACTAAAAGTGATAGGATCAGAGTCAAATACCCATTCTCTCTTTAAAATAAATATACTTCACATTATAATATTCATTCTCTCATTAAGTGTAAACCAATCAGAGTTGATTTTCATCATCAGGATGTAACACCATGCACAAGCAGATTCCCAAAAGAGTGCAAATGTGAACAACTTTTAAGGTTTGGATTACACAGTAAAGTGCACACTCCATTTATTCCATTACAAATCAAGGCAAACATTCACAACAAATCATAATATCTACAACATTACATCTTATCACAGAAAATCACAATATGGCGTTCATAACAGCTCAGCATTAGAATGGCCACACAGTTTTCACTACAATGTCCACAATATTTAGAACAAGGAACAAAAGAATAATCATCCGGTTTCCCTAAGGGGAAAGCACTCCTTATTAATCATTCAATCAATTCATAATACAATAATCAATACTCAATCATTCAATCAATTTACATTACAATAATCAGTCTTCCACTCATGGGGCAACCATTAACTTAATCAGTCACTAATCTAGATTCACAATTACTAAATATCATTAATCACAAGTACAGTCATTAGAAAACAACACAAACCCTCCACCCTTCAGTGTATAGTAGACCTTAATTTCATTCCAAGGGAGGCTTTTTCTTCATCTTGACTCAGGATGGTCTCTCTGATTCCTTGGATCCCCTTCCATGGTCCCAGCTCCTTCCTGAATCCACAAAACAGTCACCTGGATTCAGGGGCAGAAAGCCCCCAGGTTCTTGTCCAGTCCTCATGGCAGTCCCAGAACACACTGAAGTTCACAGGGTCCAGCACATCTCAAACCCTTCACCACTTCTGTTGCCAGGAACTCAAGGATCACCCAGGCCACAAACAAACAAAGTCTTATCTTGGTCATGCTTCCTCAGTCCTCCAGCAGTTAAACTGGCCCTTGGACCAAGTAGAAAACTTGGCCCTCCAGGAGGTCTTCTAGGCAAGCCCTCTCAGCCTTCCAGGTGGCCTTCACCAGATTCTGGTCTCAGGAAACTCCAACTGAGTTCTCAGCTTCCAGATGCTGGGAGAGAAACACTCTCTCTCTCTCTCTCTCTCTGTCTCTCTCTGTCTCTGTCTCTGTCTCTCTCTCTCTCTCTCTCTCTCTCTCTCTCTCTCTCTCTCTCTCTCTCTCTCTCTCTCTCTGTCTCTCTCTCCCTCTCCCTCTCTCTCTCCCCTTCCTGCCACATCAGGACAGAAGAAGAGCTCACACCTTCAGTACTTAGCCTTGAGTTACTAAATGCTAAGTGTCTGCTAAAATGATTACAGTTACACAGGAATAATCACCCTTCCAAAGGTATATAAGTATTGAGCAGCCTCTTTGGTCTTTGGTCCGCAAGAGTGCCACTGCCCTCTTTTACTAATTATTTGCTAGACATAATCAATAAAATGATTATTAATTACCAAGAAATCATGTCTCTTAAACTTTTCATTTGTCTCAAGACTGAGGAAAACTGCAAAGAAACTAAACTCCTTTCCTCTAAAACATATAAAATGAGTGGAGACCATTGAGAAATACATACGTTTTCCAAAATTTCTGTAAAATGTAGCTTTAGTATCAAAGAAAAACTAGTTGAATTACTGGGGTAGCTAGAACCTGACAGATTTATGGAGAAGGCAGAATTTTAACAATTTGATAAAGGGGAGGAAATGGACAAAAGCAGGAGAATAGATGAAGAGAAGATGTCATCGCCTAGAGAAAGGATCTGCTGATTCATGAGTAGGGACGACTGAGTTTACATGTTTAGGTGGATTCAAAAGTATAGTACATGCTTTAATGGAACATAAAAGCACATGCATGGGGGTAAAGAAAGAAGGAAAGCATAGAACACTTGAAGCTTATGGTTAAGAATTTCAATTTAATTCAAGAAAGAGCTGGAAGCTATTGTATGCCTCTGAGAAGATAAGAGATAATATCAAGCTGATACTGGAGAAAAATGTTTCTTTATGCCTATGTAGGATAAATTAGGTGGGAAAGAGATGCAGGGAGATTGAAGAAAAGGTTGTTGTGGTAAATCAGATATGAAATGGTAAGAAGTAGGATTTAGAGAGTATGGATTTTAAAAGCATAAGGAGCCATTTATAACAACAAGTAATGGATGATGGTATTTTTTTCTAGCAGGTCAATGGAGTAAAGTGGGGTAATTACTTTTTGCCTAGTTTTCTGGTCAGAGATATGGATGGTAGCAGGATGCAAGTTTAGTCAAGATTTAAGAAGTTTGGTCAAAAAGGACCAAATCAAGACAAACTGCAAATGCATGTAGATTTAAGCTAAGAGACATAATAAAAGCTTTGATGGGTCAGATTCACAAATAACACAAGTTCAGTAAAATAACTGAGATTCAGGATTGGATATATCAATCCAAACAGACTTGACTAGAGTCTTCAGAAATGCCAGATAATACACTCAATAAACTTGTTGTTTCCTGCCCTTTTATACTTAGCAAATGAGTTTTTTCTCTTGAAGGATCTGCCACTATGGTGAGCCCTATGTATATTAAAGCATGTAGTTCAATAGAAAATACTTTGTTTCTCAATATAAAAAATACAGCACTTGCTCAGGGTCCCTCCATGTGTACAACTTCCTTGACGAAGTCAAATGAATACTAGTCTTTCAGTCAGAAGGCCAAGATTTAAGCTCCAATTCACCATTTATAACCTGTGTAAACCTGGACATTGTACCCACTAAATCTGTTTTCTTGTCTGCAAGGCAGGGATAAAAATATTTATATTGCTTATCTCACAGGGTTTTTATGAGACAAATACTTAAAATTCTATTTAAATATAACACATCATATATATATATATATATACACATACACACATATATACATATACACACATCACACACATATGTACACATATTACACATGAATATATTCACATATACATATACATGCTTTGTGCATGTATACATACATGTGTGTATAGACATACATGTGTGTGTATATAAATCACATGTCACAATTCTGCCTAATGCATAGAGAGCTATTCTACAGTACAAAAAAAGAGCTAGACTCCTATCTCAATCTGACCTTTGCTAGCTATTAGGTGACAGTTAACCTAACTTTCCTTTGCTTCAAGAAACAAAACTAAAACTTAGCTATTAATTTACAGATAGATTACAATCTGAATATATAGAAGGAGTTTGTAGAGAATGTAAATAAGTATGCCCAACATATTATCACATTATTAACCTTTACTTGGACCCCAATTGAGTCTTTGGGTCCTCTCTGAGGATGATGGAAACTGAGTCCTATGAGAATCTTTCTTGATCGTTCAACCCCACTTTGGAGCATAGAAAGAGTTCTTGGAATTGGAGCTTTTGACAGACTGGTAGAGAAAATGTTCTGGAAATTGCAGGAAGAAACATCAGGGTGAGTGATTTAATTGCAAAATTATTTATTAGTTGACTCCTTTGTACAAGGCACTATGCTAGGCACTTGGGATACAAAGACAGATATAATCTTTTCTGTCAAGTCACTCACAGTCAAATGATTGGAAAGGAGAAGTGAAATTAAACAACTTTCATACAAGAAAGAATGAGATATGTGTCAGGTTCTGCTGTGGATAGAACTCTGGGAATCTACTATTCAGTGGATTTCCACACAAAATTAGAACAATCTGAATTCAAATCTAGTTTTAGCCACTTCTAAGTGTGTGCCCTGGGAAAGTCACTTAGCTCTTTCCTTCCCTAGGTTCCTCAATTGTAAAATGAGGATAATAATAGAATCTATCTCACAGCTGTTGTAAGAGTAAATGATATAGAGGTGAGGGCAAGATGACATGGAAAAGGCAGCAACTTGTCTGAACTCTCGTCCAAATCCTTCTGACCATTTAAAAAACAATGCCATAAAAATTTTCTGAAGGGGCAGAACCCACAAAAGGATGAAATAAAATATTTTCCCAGTCAAAGACAAATTAGAAGATTGGCAGAAAAGGTCTGTTGCATCTAGGTGAAAGTGAAGCACAGTCCAGTACAGATCATGCCAGCACAGACCCAGACCCAGACCCAACAAACCAGCAACAGGTCTTGGGAACCACTGAAGTAGAGGAAGGACTCTGTTGCTCTGCCCATACTCAGGTCTGGGTCACAGTATTGGGTGGCATTCCTAGGGTGATGGGGAGAACTAGTGTACCAGAGCTTGTGATAACAGTGCATCAGAGACTTTTGTCACAGTTACGAGGAAGGAAAAAGTGTTTGTGGGTATTTACAGACCAGAGCACAGACAGGAAAGGAGGAAACACACCTCTCCTTAGATCATGCCACATTGGAAGAACTGAAAACTTACAGATCCCTAGAAGTATCTCTGAAAACAGCTTCACAAAACCCTTGAACCTTGGGACAGTACACCCTCTACCCTGGAAGCAGAGCCTTATTTTAACAAAGTGTTAAAAGTCAAATAGACTGTAAACATGAGCAAACAATAAAAAATTGGACCATAGAAAGTTATTATGGTTACAAGGAAGATCAAACCACAGACAGAAGACGGTAACAAAGTCAAAGATGCAATATTCAAAGTCTCCCAGAAAAATATGAATTATCTCAGGTCATGGAAAGATTTCAAGAAGGATTTTGCAAATCAAGTAAAAGAGGTAGAAAAAAAATTGGGAAGAGAAATGAGAATGATGTAAGAAAATCATGAAAAATGAGTCAATATCTTGGTAATAGAGACAAAAAAAATGCCAAAGAAAATATCACCTTAAAAACAGACAAGACCAAATGTAAAAATAGGGACAAAAATTGACTAAAGAAAAAAAAACTTAAAAAGTATAATTGGCAAATAGAAAAGGAGGTACAAAAGCAGTGAAGAAAACGATCCTTAAAAATTATAATTGAGCAAATGGAAGATAATAATTTAATGATAAATCAAGAAAGACTAAAACAAAATCAAAAGAATGTAAAATGGAAAATAAAGTGAAATATTTCATTGGAAAAATAACTGGATCTAGAATATAGATTCAGGAGAGCTGATTTAAAAATTATCAGGTTACCTGAAAGTCATAATCAAAAAAAGAACCTAGACATAATCTTTCAGAAAATTATCAACATAAACTGCTCTGGTATTCTAGAACCGAAGAATAAAATAGAAATTAAAAGAATCTACTGCCCATTTCCTGAAAGAGATCACCAAATGGAAACTCCCAGGAATAATATAGCCAAATACTAGAGCTCCCAGGTCAAGGAGAAAATATTTCAAGTAGTCAGGCAGAAGCAATTTATGTATTGTGGAGTGAAAGTCAGGATAACACAAGATTCAGCAGCTTCTACATTGAAGGATCAAATAGAGGACTTTCAAGCATCCTTGATTAAAAAAAAAACAAGAACTGAATAGAAAATTTGACTTTCAAATATAAGACTAAAGCAGAAAAAGGTAAACAGGAAAGAGAAATCATAAGGTACTTAATAAGGCTAAACTGAGTATGATATGTGTAACTCATAAAAACTTTCTCGTTATTAGAGCAGTTAGGAGTATATATAGGCAGAGGGCACAGGTGTGAGTTGAATAGAAAGGGATGATATCTAAAAAAAGTAAGTGCTGAGAAAGAGGAATGCACTTGAAGAAAGGAAAAGGGAATGGTAGAAAGAAGTAAGTTATCTCACATAAAAGAAGCAAGAAAAAGGTTTTAGAGTGGAGGGTAAGGTGTGGAAGATTTTTCAGGGGAGTAGTGAGTGAACTTTACTCTCATCAGAATTGGCTCAAAGAGGGAATAATTTACTCAATTAGGTATAGAATCTTTCATACTCTACAGACAAATAGAAGGAGAAGGAGATAAGGAAAGGTGGGGTAGAAAAGAGGGCAGATTGGCAGAAGTAGTAGTTAGAAGCAAATCTCTTCTGAGGAGTGACAGGATGAAAGAAGAGAATAGAATAAAAGGTAGGTAGGGAATAGGATGGAGAGAAATACATTTAGCAATCATAACTGCAAAACAAATTTGAAGCAAGTTTCTCTGATAAAGGCCTCATTTCTCACATATATAGAAAACTGAGTCAAATTTATAAGAATAAGAGCCATTCTCCAAACAATAAATGATCAAGAAATATAAAGCTTTTAGAAGTAATCAAAGCTATCTATAGCCATATGAGAAAGTGTTCTAAATCACTATTAATTGGAGGAATGAAAATTGAACCAATTTCGAGGTACTACCTCATACATATTAGATTGACTAATAGGATAGAAAAGGAGAATAACAAATTTAGGTTGGGGGGATTGTGAACCGATTTAACCATTCATTAGATCAATTTGGAACTATACCCAAAGGGCTATAAAACCATGCATAACCTTTGACCTAACAGTACCACTACTAGGTCCATATCGAAACAAAATGGAAAAGGACCTATATGCATGGAAACATTAATAGCAGTTCTTTTCTGGTGGCAGGGAGTTAGAAATTGGAAGGATGTCCATCAACTGGGAAATGGTTGAACAAATTTTGCTACATGATTGTGATGGAATACTATTGTGCTATATGAAATGATAAGCAGGATGCTCTCAGAAAACCTGGAAAGATTTACATGAGTTGATGCAAATTAAAATATACTGTGTACAAAGCAACAGCAATATTGTGCCATCAGCTGTGAATGACCTAGCTATACTCAGCAATACACAACCCAAGACTACTCCAAAGCATATATGACGAAAAATGCTATCCATCCCCAGAAATAGAAATCATGGTGTCTGAATACAGACTGAAGCATACGTTTTCTTTCTTTTTCTTCTTGAGTTTTTTTTAGGGCGGGTTTCTTTTACAACATAACTAATATGGAAACATATTTTACATGGCTGCACATGTATTACCTATATCAAATTGCTTGCCTTCTCAATGAGGATGGTGGGTAAGGAGAAAGGAAGAGAATTTGGAACTCAAGGTTTTAAAAACAAATGTTAAAATGTTTTTTACATAACTGGGGAAAATAAAATACTAAATAAATTTTTGAAAAGAAATGAAAAGTGAATGAGGTAATATTTGTAAAGAATTTAGCACCGTGCCTGGCATAAAGTAGGAACTCAATAAATGCTAGGTTATTTTTTTAACCTACTTAAGGAAAGATCTATACAAAATTATTTTAAGAAAATTGAAAAGGGTTTTTATCTGAGATGTGAAGAGGGTTGTGAATCACTTAACTAAGGAGGTGGCAACTAAGTTGCACCTTGAAGGTAGGGATATCATCTGAGAACTAGTGAAATCCATTGTAAGAATAGTGAGGACTGACATCAGGCAAAAAAAGCACAGTGACAGTGTAAGATTGAGGTAGGTCCAGTATGGCAGGAATATTGGAGATACTTATTGGAATAACATAAGATAAGGTAGGAGAGATAGACTAGTACCTTAAATGCCATGGCCAGTAGTTTATGCTTGATTCTGCAGGCCATGGGGAGATACTGAAGGAAATACAGCACAGATGTGATCTGGAACATGAGCAACAAACAAACAAAAAAACCCAACAACAACAATAAAAAACTACAAAGCATCAGTATGGAAGATGGATTGGAGAGATGTTGAACTAGAAGCAGGAAGACCAAAAAACCTATGAAAACAGACTTGGAGAGAAGAGAATAGGGCCTGATTAAGGACAGGGGGAACAGAATTAGAGGAGAGGAATAGTAGCATGCAAGAAATTAACATACAGGATGTTTCACCAAAGTGAATCAGATTTTTTTTTCTGTATTACCAAACAGGACTATTTTACCAGCAAGTTGGGTTCAATTTTGAGCTATGGGTTATAATTGCAGAAAAAAAATCACAGAATAAATTTTAGTAGCTAAAAGATTTTCATATCATTAGAATAACAATACAATAATACCACCTTGCCTTTATTTAACTCTACAACTCACATAACACTTTTGAAAGGTATGAGTAGGCTAATAATCTGACTCTTCCAGGACTGACAAATGCCTTATTCATTCAATCAATCAATCAGCAATCTTCACTGAATCTCTACCGCATGCCAAGTTCTGTGTTAAACACTGTGGGTGATAAAATGGAAGTATATTACACAATCTTTTTGGTGTGCTTTTAGCTCTCTAATGATGACATCAAACATCATTAGTTAATTAAACAAACCTTTAAATGGGTAACCAAATAGCTATTCCTTTGCTTGTTTGTTGTCAAACATCAGGTGAATCTGGGGCAATTACATGGCCCAGTAGACTCGGGACCAGTAGCAGCATATACTGCTACCAACTGATTAGACATTTTACTCCTTAGCTATATTTGCAGTAAACTGCCTCTAGCAAAGGATATGTTGACAGATAATATAGGTGTGACAGAATAGCTGTCTGGGAAGTGGCCAATGATTTAAAGTGATGGAAAAACTACAAATAAAGGAAAAGAATGACTCTGCATGCAGAGTTAGAAGCACATAGTGGTTTGAAGCTTGCAAAAAAAAAAATAGACCAATCTCTAAAACGTTTGGAATTGATACCCTTAAAATGGAAAGGGTATGTCAGGTAGGATGTAGCAGGCAATCATATGTACATAATTTTTTATCTAATACTGTTATTTTCTTTCCAGTATTTTTACTTTATAACTTATTTTGCATTTGACCTATCTAGTCACACAAGAAAGGATTCCTATAGCACATGTCAGGCAGTCAGGCAACAATAATTTTTTTAAGTGCCAAGCAACACGTTAAGTGTTGGGAATACAAAGAAAGGCAAAAACAGTCCTTTCCAAAAGGAGCCCCCACTGTAATGGGGGAAACAATTCGAAAAATTTGTACATATGAGTGAAATGAGTACTCTCCCACCTCAAGGCCAGCTATACATCATAACATCAGGATTGTAGGGGGTCACCTGGAGGGACTGGGTCATCTCTTCCCTAACACTATTGGCTCAAGACTTCATCCCAGTATTGTCTCCTTAATGTTAATCACCAGTAATTAGCATCCCAATTTCATTTAACAAATTAATATCAATTAATTTTGACAAAGAGATATTTACTTCAAAGATACAAGAAGAGCAGAGGTTCATGCTTTCTTTTTCCTCTCTAGCTTTTTTTACAATACTAGATTTCTTTCCACAGAGAATGGGCTTAGATTTTATACAGTATTTACATAGTATTGAGTCTACAAAGTTCATGTCCAAATGTGACACTGTTGCTAAAGGAGCCCTTGTCCCAGTTAATCCTAGTTTGGGGACATCAAAACTCAATTGGTAGACTATAAAACCCAACAGAAACTCCATTCCCAGAACTCCTTAGTGACTTGCTTTCTTCTTTTCTTGAAGCGCCAGTTTCATCTTTAGTCTCCTTCACCTAAGTGAAAACTAAGATCAAAATTCATGAGCCACATATCTACTATAGATAAAGAAAGTCCAAGGCTTCTCCCCAAAGCTTTGTCTCTCACCAGAATGCATCAAGAATGAAAGAAGCCAAACCAAGAGAGGAATGGAGGGGTCAACTAAGACCTTTTGCATATTCCCCTACACAGTTACTACCAATCAAAGAGGTTCCTATTTACATGGTTAGCCTAATAGAACCAATTACAGAATGTCTACACAAGCTCCAAAGTTTCCATGGGAATTGTATCATCTAGACAATAAAAATATGCTTATAAAGACTGCTTATTAGAGTTTCACATTGTACTCAACATACAATCAAGGTGAGATTACAAGCTCCCATTAAACAATGTATAAAGTGTAAATGGAAAGTATTCTCAGGGAGAAGGCATTGGGGGAAGAAGGAAATTGGTAAAGTTCTCCTGTCAAAAGTAGATTTTTGAGCTGGTCTTGAAGGGGATGACAAAACCAGAAGTAAGGAGACAGAAAATTTCAAGCATAGAATACAGTCAGGATGTCTAAGAGTCAGGTGATAACAAGAGACAAGCTCACAAGAAACTACAGCTCAATAAATATAACTTGGAATTGTTCATATATAGATGATAATTGAACCCAAGGAAATTGATAACATCAACAAGCAAAATAGTATAGAGGGAGAGAAGACTCAAGGCAGACATTTATGTCCATTGGATGGATATTCAATACAAGTTATTCATCACTATACTTTTCTTTGGCAAACACTGCAAATAGATATGTTGGCACCAGAATTACACAAAATAGTAGAGTAAGTAGTATTGCATTCAGGAAATAACACAATATTTTTAATGACCCTGAAATAAAATCTATTTTATTTTGTTTTTTAACACCACTATTCCTGTGGCCATGTTGTACTGTTGTGAATCACAGAATACAAATGTCTCTGAAAGACTGAATTTGAAGATCATCTAAAGGGCAGCAGGAGATGATAGTATGGAGAGCACCAGAAGCTCAAAACCCATTATAACTGATGCACTAAATATCAGTAGAGATGTAAAGCTGAGGTGTCATATACTAGGTCAAAGGTCTCACATAGTCCACAGAATTCTTAAGAATGACTCATGCCAGATTAAAATGTAATTGATAAATATTTAACAAAATTACTAAAAATATAATATTGCATTTTAATTAAAATTAATATTATATTTTTAAACTAAGTATGCAACCTGCAGGGATTATCATGTACAGAATAATGGTCCCCATTACTATTTGTTTCTATTTGAATTTAATATCATGAGTCTAAAGGATATCATTAAAAAAATGTATGATCGGGGGAAATGGGTTTGTTATGTAGTAAGAATAAGAGATTAACTGATGGGAAATCTGTATCCTCTATCAGTATCCATGCAATGTTTAAAAAATTAAATTTGAAAAAAAGACATCTGGGAGATTTTGTGAAATGGGCTACACTCTGAAACCCTGAAAACGATTTATAGGAGGACATGAATAATTTAAAAAAAACAGGATAGATAGTTGTGGATACCTATCTATCTATACCCACTCTGATCTTCATTGTTAAAGGCATTATCAGCATGGATGAGATAAGAGATCTATTGGCATATTGCAATAACTTCTTTTGACAACTGTATTATAATTCATATTTTTACTTTAGTTATCTTCCTGAAATTAAAAAAAAACTTTTAATCAGATATTCTTGATCTAGAGTCCATAAACTTTAAAAAATTACTAATTATATTTTAATAGCATTTATTTATTTTGCAGTCATTTGTATTTTATAAATTTAAAATTATTGTCAGAAGAGATTAATTGCCTTCATCAGACTGACAAAAGGGTTCATAACACACAAGAAGTTTAAGAAACTCTTCTTTAAATGTATGATTTTTTTTTAGTTTCACCATATTCTAAACTGTGATTTTATTTTGTGCATAAGAAAAATGTCATCTTCCCCCTTATTCCACCCATATCCATCAATGGAACTTATCCCTTATTCACCTAGTTTGTAAATTTAACCCAATCAAATATAATTATTTTACAATTTTTTTCTAAAACAAATTCTGAAATGTATTACATTAAACAAAAGATACCTACTATGAATTTGGAATGGTATTCAACTTCCAAGAATACATAATCACATGGTGAAAAAGTTCTAAAATACTTCAGTATTTGGCATCATGGCTACAAGTCACAATATAGTCTCATTTTAGACATAAATGACTATTTTAGAATTACATGATCTTTCCCAATACCAAACTTTAGGACAAAAATTCTATTTAAAAATGCTGCCTAATGTTAGTGAGATTTAAACCACCATTCTGTTAGAAATATTTGGACAAAATTATTTAAGTTTTTAGTTTTTCCCTTTAGGAAAAAAAGTCTGTGTTTTAGAACCAAGTTGCTTTAAATAAATAGAATACGATATTTCAGTTTTGTACCATCAGTCTAAGGGACATTAGAATCTCAATAATTCATACTCAGTAATTTAATCTATTTAGGACTCTTTTTTTATTAATATGTGAACAAAATTAAAATAATACTACCCTATAGCACCACATTTAATTTCTTTTTTAAAATGAAGGATATTTTCATAATAATTCAATATCCCCTAATAAACTAAAAAAAAATTGGTGGCATTATATAAAAAAGGAATTGAGCTGAGTGTGGAGAGCATATTGGCATTAAACAGTGGCACAATGTCTGCAGTGCCTGCACCCTGATGTTTACTGGCACACATTGCTGCCTTGTAAAAACTTTTTCCTTAGTCTGTCAACTGACACTCATTTTATGTAATATTTTCAGAACATTCCATTTTGTTGTAGTTCTTCATTAAATCTATGTTGAGTAAAAAGAAATTGGCAAATGCTAAGTATTAAAATTTTTGTCTTTGCACTTGGGACATGGGACTATTAATGGACCCTCTTAAACCCAGACAGATAAAAACTTTCTCTCTTTTCCTGTCAGGTTCTTTATCTGCCTAAGTATAACATCAACTGTGCATTGCCTAAATTAAATCTGAAGTAAGGTTATGAAGGGGGAAGCCACAGATTTTATTTTTCTGGTTTTTCCACTTATTCATTGTCAATGGAAAACTTCAATGTGCTTCTCTTAAAGTAGCATAAAAGTATTCCTCTTCCAGCAGGATGAACACATTACCAATATACCAGAAGAAGTTGGCCCCCTCTTTCTTTGGTCAACTTAATAATTGGCTGAAAGACAGTAACTATTTAGAAGTGAAATGATTAATTTCTTTTCTTCATATATAGATAAATTCTTTAAGATGAAACGTCAGACTAGAGAGCTCAGGAGTATGGTCAAGAATAACTGATATCCCTTCAAATCTACTACTTAATGAAGGCTACCAATCCCTCCCTCTTCTGGCTTCAAGGTTCCAGTGCTGAGATGAGGAGGTACTATCCCCCTTACCAAGATTGAAGCAGCCTAATTTCATTTGACTAAACCAGAGTAGCTACCCCCAGTGAAGGGCTGAAGAGACAATTAGGCAGAAAAGGGAAAGGGGTTGCTTTTCTGAAACTGAAGACTGACTGGGGTTAAGGGAGAGGGAGGCAGGTCAGAAGGTTCTGACATAAGCATCATCAGCTGAAGGAAAGTATTAGCCAAAGTGCTGAAGGCAGAAATGACAGAGCAGGCTGCATCCCTGACTCTCTGGGTATTCTCTGCCATGTTCCAGAAATCTCTCTACAATGAAGTTCACCTTTACTCCTGAACCTTGTAACACTGGAAGCACTCATTACTCCTGTAACTTCTTCTTTTGATTGGTTGGTTCTTCCTAGAACATCATTTTAAGCATTGAGAGGAGGCTACCTAGGCCAGCCATGTCTTCATTTCTCTACTGTCAGTACTAATGAACCTGCAGTTTTTCTGCCATGTCTCTTCCCACCTTCCCACCTCCCAGCACCTCACCTAGTACTTTCATCTCTCTCTCCTTCCCTCTCCACTCCCAGCCCCCAATGTTAATGTGATATAAGATCTTCCTGTCCTTTATTAGGCCTCATGTGGAGCCCATTAAGGGAAGCTTGATTAGGGGAGGCTTGTGTTTCAGGAAGGCCCACAGCTTTTGTTACTTTGCAATTAGGCAGTGCCTCTCCAAGGTTGTGATGCTCTCTGACACTGAAGAATGTTATAAATAGTCTGAGGTTAACATTTTGCTTTGGGACTCACTCACTGGAAGAGTGTTCTTGTGATTTGACTAGATGAGACTCTGGGTAACTATTAAAGACCCCCCCAACTTTGAAAAACCCAGATGTTGGTGATTCTCTCTCTGATAACTATGTATATATTGCCTTGTTCAGACAGTTGAATCTGTTGATCTGTGCTAACTTCACAGACAGAAGCTCTGTCTGTTGGTCTTTATTTCTCCACTTGTATTTTCTCTATTTTCTTTGTTTGGATTTTCTCTAAAGTTCAGGGTGGTGACTTTTCCCCTAACTAATGAATTTAATGAATTTCAAATTAATGATTAAAAAAAAAATTGTTGACCCCCTAAATAGCTATCTTCCATAGTAAAGCAGATCTAAGAACCTGTGCTAGCAACCATCCCGGGTATGCTAGTGTGATTGTTTCTCCTTCCCTCTACCCCCCCACCCGACACTTTTTAGGTTCCTATTATATGTTCTTTGTGGATTTTCTTTTTTGTCGTTGTTGTTGTTAGAGTATAAATTCCTTGAGTGTGGGGATGTCTTTCTGTTTGTTATTTTTATTCCGAGTGCCTAGCCGAATGCCTGACAGGTAGTAATTAGTAAATGTTTCTTGACTTTGAGGAGCTTGTCACTTGGGAACATAAGAGATCTGATTGAAAAAAATACAACTGAGTGACAAGAAGCTTAGGATATGAAGAGAGCTAAAGAAGAATAATGAGGAACTGGTGTGGAAAAAATGACCATTCATACCTGTTGAGAACAGCTGGAAGTAAGGTAGATGTTACGGATAGAACATTTTGTACAGGAGAGAATTACTACAAAGAACAAACATTGACCACCCCTGGCTAGAGCTCTTTTAAAGGTACTACTGTAAGTCATGAAAATCAGAAAGATCTCTTGGGATAATTGTTTCTTGTGGATATCATTATTTTCTATGAATCCAGAGTAGAATCATAACTATTTCCATTAACAAATAAAAATGCTTCATATTTTGAGCATTGTGAACCTGTGTGCAACAGTGGAAGGATGGTAGTCTTCACATCTAAATAAGGATAAATGATAAACCAGAGAATTGAGAGGTCCCCAAGGCATACCTGGGTCTTTCACACCAGTAGTCTCTAACACAAGGTTTAAATCAGTTATTTGTATAATTTATGGACACAGTTTATCATTTTGAGATTATCAAATATCCATCCCCATTGATACTCCCAAACCAGCAGAACAAAAGATCAATACTATTTGTACAATAGAGAAGTGTATCATAATTAGATGGTGTTCATCCTTAAGCAGACATCTGAATTTTCCCTTTAATAGTGAAAGTGCAACAAACTAGACCTCAAGGACAATGGAAATCCATCAAAAGTCACATTGTGCTATGCAACTATCTTTCAATTCTCAATACCATTGAATATCTGTCTCCAAACTTGAATCAACCAGTTCTGTGTTATATCCTGGATTGTAACTCAAAATTTCTTTCTTATATTCCTCCATCAGTTGACGATTGGAAGCTCAAGCAAAGTGAAATTTTTGTTGCTTTTTTTTTTTAGTTCAGTTTCCCAGGCTCAGATTAAATTATAAACATCTGAAGAACTGATCTCCTTTGAACCCTGATAATTCGCAGCTATGCTAAGTCAAGTAGGTTTTGTGCCTTCTGGCTCTGAGCCAATCAAGGGCCATGTCTTTGTTATATATTCTTGGATTTTGCTTTGGGGGTTCACTCATGAGAAGGATATTTTGATTTTTTAGTTGAGACTGAGTAGTTGTATGCTCAGAGCCCTCCAACTGCTCAGATTTCTGTGCTCCCTTGATCCATTGATATATCTATATCTATATCTATATCTATATCTATATCTATATCTATATCTATATCTATATCATCTATCTCTCTATCTATATGTATATATGTATATGTGTATGTGTGTGCTATGTTCAGACAGCTAGAACCCTGCCTGTTAGTCTTTATGGTAATTTCTCTGATTGTATTTTCTCCAAGTTCATGGTGCTACCCTTTTCTTTGAACTCATGAATGTAATTAGAAGTAGGATTGTTAACCCTTTTGGGAACAGGTTTAAAAGTATTTTTTTGAGCATTTCAAAGCAGATCAAAGAACCTGTGCTAGCAGGCCATCCTGGGTATGCTAGGGTGCTTGTTAATACACAGCTTAAAACCATTATAGCAGGAGTCTCCACACAATGCTAAGTGGATTAGTGATACAGAAGCTTTGCCCTAAGCTCATAAATTTAGAGAGTACCCACAGCACAGTCCTGAGACATGTCTCCCCCACCCACCCCCAGCTTCTGAGGCCTAGAAACTTTGTAGTGCCTTAATGAACCTTTCTTCTATTTTGTGACCAAATGCATGCTCCACCTCCCCACCCCAAATAAAAATGATTAGTCTTTCAGCCACACAGAAACCTGTTAGGCAATATCTCAGGATATATGCTTCTTACTTGCTCCCATACAAATTGCCAAACTCTGCCTTTGTCCAAATCAGAACATCAATGTCCACTTCAACTAGAAGTGATTGGCCTCTCACAAATTTCTGCTAGGAAGTTCCTCTACTTTCAGGCTTATCCACTGGCATTATTAGTACTTTCATATTCCCTTAAGTGAAGACACCATAGGCTTTTGGAACCTTAGGACCTGACACCACAGTTCTTATTGAGAGAGTCATTGCTTAGCCAGAAATACTTCTTCCAGAAAATGCTAAAGATTTTAAACCAAACCATTCAGACTATTGGTCTAATACTCGTTTCCCTAAATTGACTTTTTTTAAAAATCCCATAGAGTAAAGGCAAAATGAGTTTGGGAGAGTTAAGTCATCAGGGCCAAATCATAAAATTTATAGCCAATGACCTGAATACCATTTAATGATTCCTTTCAAAATAAGATAGACTCCTACAACTTTTTTTTAAGTTTAACAATGTATATAATGTTTTACTAGAAGGAATAAATATATAATTAGGGTGTTTTAGAAATGAAAATTTTATTTTAGCTCTGATGGTTAATATTACCCAAGACTATTTAGGAGAATTTAAGTTCTTAGGTCTTGACCAAATGACCTATAAGAGATTCATTACATTATTTTACATCATTGAGCTGCCAAGCACTCAGGATCCCATTGAGAGATGAAGTCAGCCAAGGAATCACAAGCAATGTGAATGTGAAGTTCTGAGGCATTATTAACTGAAGTTGTTAGAAAGTTTCCTTCTTGGAATATTTGTAGAAAGATGGATAATGATGTTATGTTAGCTTAAGTATAGATTTTTTTCTTTTATTAGGTGAATGCATTGTATACTCTATTTTATTCAAAGGAAAACAATACTAATGATTCAGTGTGTGTATTATGTATACTTGATAGCTCCTCTCTCCTGTTCTCACAATGTATTAATTCACCAATATTCTTGCCTCAGTTTGTTTCCTTGAGGCAAGGACAACAAAATTTTAATTGCTGAAATATTTTCCAAAATGTCTAATCTCTTAAGTGCTAAATACCTTCATATTTTATGTATAGAAGTACATGAAGTATAGGATTGTCAATATTATTCATCTTTTTAATGAATATACAAAATATACACACACTGAATCATTAACGTTTTATAGCATGCAAGTGTGTGTGTTTGTGTGTGTGTGTATGTTTTTCTCCCACCAATCCCATGAGATAAAATGATGCCAATAGTTTTATACAAGTAGAAATTGAAGTTTCAAAAAATATAAATGACTTGTTCAAAGTCAAATGCCTAGTAACCATCCAAGCTAGGACTCGTTGGTTCAAGATCATGATTTCTAGTATCAAGTCTAGCACTTTTTGTCACTTCTTGAGTTTCTTAAATTATAATCCTTTACTGATCCTCCTTCCTCTCCTATTCCTTCCTTCTACCCTTTCCTGGATCATACTAGTTTTCATAATGTAGAAGAAAAAGAAAACTTAGCGGAAGTCTAAGAGATCTTAGCTCTTCCCCAAGCTATGCTCCTTGTCCAGAGATGTAACTTTGTGAAAATCTTTTCAGTTCTTCAGATCTCTTTATGATTCTTATCAAACAGCTCATTTGGCACTTTTATCTCTTCTGTCCCCACAACGTGTTAAGTGCCCAATAGTCTTGCTTTAGTTTGTTCTCTTAAGGCGAGGGCAATAAAACTTTAGTTGCTGAAATATTTGTCATGTTATCTAATCTTTAAAGTTCTATATAGCTACATATTATATGTATGGAAGCATATGAAACATATAAATGCCAATGTCGTTCATCTTTTTGATGGATATAAATGGCAACAATATTATTGCTAAGTAGTATTTGCATGTGTATATACATACATACATTATGCATTTATTTTTAAATAATGTTTGCATCATAAATACTTTACAAATAATATTATTAATAAATAAGGCTTTTGGAACTTGATGAAGTCAAATTTTATTTTTCCACTTAGAAGTAACTAGGTAGCACAGTGAATAGAGTACTGAGCCTGAGTACTGGAGTCAGGAAGATGTGAGTTCAATTCCTACTTCAAATACTTACTAGATGTAAGAACCTGGGCTAGTAATTTAACTTCTGTCTGCCTTAATTTCCTCATAGAGTAATTATGAAAATCAAGATAATATTTATAGAGTACTTAGCATAGGGCCTAGTACATAGTGGAGTACTATAGAAATGCTTTCCTGTCACTTCTCTTCCCTTGTAGATTATGAGTTAGTATTTCACATATAGAATATCCAAGGGTAAAAAAAATAAGGTTTTTTATTTTTCAAATGACATAAAAAGCCAAAGCCTTTCTTCTGATTATAGGTAGATTATTAACGTGTATCCTACAAGTGTTAATTTTTCCTTCCTTTTAATTTTCACTCCTATAAACCAAGCAAGAAGTCCTCCATCTCTTTTCCTAATAGTAATATCATAGATAAAGTACCTGTCTCACTCTCATAACCCCATAGCACTCAGAATCACAGGACTATCTTCTTCTTATCAACTGATCATGAATAAATTAGGAAGCCCTCCAGTTCCATATGATTTTCTCTTCTAACCAAGTATTATGCTCAATGATACCAAACAAAAGATCAAGAACCAAATGGAACAGATATCTTGCTCACTCTTCAATCACCATCCTGAAATTGCATCAAAATGGAGAACATCTGAGAAGATATTTTTCTCCTTCACAAAAAAGGGAAAGTTAGGGAATTATCTTTGGGTCCAAACATGGACTCAAATGTGGAGGTCAACAGAATCTCACTACTCTCTCCAGGCAGCTAATAAAAAACAACAACTATCATTTAATCATTTTCTTTTGGGCATGTAAATTCATTAGTTTCATTCCTAGGGTCAACTTTTGGGTTATCCTATAGTCACTCAGGCAGCTTTTACTGTCATTCTAAAGAATTAAAATTTGAAGGGGAAGCCAATTAAATCTTGGGGAGAAGGAGAACAAGAGGAAGAGGAAGAAGAAAAGGTGAAGGTGAGGGTAAGGGAATGGGAAAAGGGGAGACAGAAAGGAGAAGGAAGGGAAGAAAGGAAGGAAGATATTAAGTCCTGTATTTTTACACTGTATCACTTCAGTGTCTCTCACAATATTCTACCTTTATCCATTCCCAATGCCATCATCTCAGTTCAAGCTTTCTCTACCTTTATCCTGGATTACTACAGTCTCTTCCTTTTTTTATTCTATAATCTTCTTTGTGAATAACTGGCAAGTTATTTTTCTGAAAGCCCAGCTTTAGTCATTGAATGTCATCCATTCATAAAGTTGGAGGCAACTTTAGAATGTACCTAGTCAGATTGTATCATTTTACATTGGAGGAAAGAGATACAGAAAGGTAAAAAGACATCCTTAGTCACTCAGTCATTTAGTGACAGAGTCAGCTCTATGAACCTAGACCACATAACCCACTCTAGTTTCTCCTACATTGCCTCTTTATTTACATCATCACCAAATTAAAATAACCTTAAATGATTGTTCATTGTCTATAGATTTATTTTTCAGCTTCTAAGTCTGATATCAACAGCATCCAGAAAATACTTACAATTCAAAATTTATCTTCCCTCAGTCATTTTCATACATTCTGCACCCCATAAGAGACTAAAATACTCATTTATTCTCAAACCTGGGCTACATTTTTATCCCCCCAGGTCTTCTCTCATGCCATCTTCTCTGTCTACCTTAAGTTTCATCCATCCTCATAAAGTCCTGCCAATAATTCAAATTAACCCAAGTGCCACATCTTTCATGAATTACTTTCCTGATCTCACCATGTTATGATCTTTCTTCCTTCAATTTTGAAAGAATTTAATTAAAAGGTAAAAAAAAACCAACTTTCCTTTGAACTTAACTACATGTTTCATAATCTATTTCATTCTTTAACAGTATTTTCCACTGGATAAAACAATTCTCCTTGAGGGTAAGGAACATAGATTTCTTAGCTTAGTATCCCTCCATATTTCCTAGTAGCTACAATGAATTATCCAAAGTGGATACACATCAGTGTGTTCATTTTTTTTATTAGATAAATAGATGAATGGGAAACAAAAAGATGGATGGGGGAAGGAAGGGCTATGAAACTAGCATAACACCAAATTCTTCACCTGAAGAAAATTAATAATTACACAATAGTAAATACTAGTCTACCCAATGAAGTTGATCAATTAATGTGATTAGTACAAGATATCATCATGGTTGTATTTTTGTAAGCATGATAGAGAATTTTATTACTACTAATCACATTTGTAACTACTAACTAGGGTAATAATGTGTGAAATCAAATCTCAGGTACTAGGGTTTAAGGTAATCATCTTCCCTGGTAAAGAAGAACTAACCCTATACATATTTCCCCCCTTCTTTTGACACAGCAGGAACTAGTTACTGCTAAAAATGAAGCTGGGCAATTTCTCTCAGTCTACATAAAATGAATTTTGGTATTGAGAGTATTTTGATAGCAAAACTATTATCAAATTTCAGTTTCCTAATATTTTTCTACATTAGTCCAGGTGTGCCATTTCCCCCATACTGTAAGATCAAGAAAAGTTCACTGACCTCACAATTTAAAGATTCATGAATAGTTAAAATAGACCCAGCAGGACTATCTTCATCTATTTAAGATATAAATGTTTAAGAGTATTGTATCAGGGGCGGCTAGGTGGCGCAGTGAATAGAGCACCGGCCCTGGAGTCAGGAGTACCTGAGTTCAAATCCGGCCTCAGACACTTAACACACAAAAAAAAACTAGCCGTGTGACCTTGGGCAAGTTACTTAACCCCAACTGCCCTCCAAAAAGCAAAAAAAAAGAGTATTGTATCAGTATGTAGGCATGTGTGCGTATATGTGTATATATACTCACACACATACACGTTTATATGTGTGTATGTGTTGCTGAATGTATGTATGTATATACATATATCTTTAATATATAGTGAAATGTAAATGTAAGTATCTTGTGCTTATATGTAGATATGTATGTAGATACACATATATTAAGCAAATATTTATTTCTTATCTATTTTGGGTAAAGTGAGAGTCAGCATGACATCATATATAAAAAGCTGGCCTTGGATCCAGAAATAACTGAGTTCAATACCTACCTCTAATTCATACAAGCTAAATGACCATGGCTTAATCAATTCTCCTCTCATTATACCAGGAGAAGTTCTATGAATATAAGTTATATTTCAGTTGCCAAAATATATCGTCTGAAGGAGTATCCACAATGGAAGTTCCCCACATTGGTGAAATTGGAAACAAGAGTAAAAAAAAATTCTCTGTTTGTCTTTCTTAGCCCTTCATAATGTGACCTATTCCTATAGGCCTACCAAGCCTTTTGTAGATGGTGGGAAATTAGCTGATATTTGAGGAAAAGTAGGAAAGCCAGGGGGTAAATGAAGACAATTAGGGGGAAATTTTACACATGGGGGACAGCCAGGGAAAATGCAGTCAGGAGAATGAGTGTTTTGTGTAAGGAGTAGCAAGGAGGACAGTATCCCTGGTATAGAATAACTGGAAATTTAGGAATAGGTCACATTATGAGGGGCTAAGAAAGACAGAGAATTTTTTTTTTTACATTTTATCCAAGAAGTAATTGGAAGACATTGGAGTTTACTGAATAGGGAATGGGTATTCAGACCTGTGCTTGACAATTGAGTGCAATGCAGTCCACAGTACTGAGAGACTTGAGGCAGAGAGACAAACCAGTCAGTTTTGCAGTGATCCAGGTGTGAGGTGGTGTGAGCCTGCACCAAGGCGGTGGTAGTTTCAGAGGAGAGAAGGGAGCAAATAGAAGAAATGTTGTGAAGATCAAAACAGCAGACCTTGACAACTGCTGGAATATGGGGGAGTGAGAGAGAGTGAGGAGTTGAGATTGACCCCTAAACTGAGAACCTGAGTGATTGGGAGGATTGTGGTGCTCTTAATAGAAATAGGGAAGTTAAGAAGAGGAGAGAAGTTTGCAGAGGAAAGATGAGTTCATATGTATAGTTTATACAAGTATATACATATATGCATATGCATGCATATACAAAGAAGCAAAATGATACAAAAGCCAAGAGAAGAGAAAAGTCACATCTAGTTGGGAACTACAGAAAAAACTTTTAAAAGGAGGTAGTCTTTAAAATAGACCTTGAGTGATGAAGAAGATTTTATGAGATAGTTACCTATGTATACATATTTACATATAGCCCCTATTCCTCTCCTGAGCATTCAGATTCATATGCCAGCTTCCTGTCTAATGTCTCTATCTGGTTTTCCTTAAGTCATGTCAAATACAATATGTGCAAAACAGAACTCAGTATCTTTTTCCCAAGATTTCAAACATGTTCTCCCTCCCCCACCATCCTCCCAAGCATGAAATGTTCTCACCTTCTTCACCTCAGTTCTCTTCAAGGCTAAGCTTCATTGCCATCTCTGCAAATTGACCCTTCCAGATTGCCCCTGTTGTTAGTATCCCCTAACCACTGCACATTTATCTCATTTAAATGATTTCCATTTATCTGTGAATATGTTGTATTATGAAAATAATATAAGTTTTTAGATGTTAGGGAATTTGTCCCTTTATATTAATGTGTAGACCTGTGATTTCATTGTTAAAAAGAACTCCAAGTAGGAGAATGCTCTCTAACAACGAAGATCAACATGTGTTCTACACCTTTTAGTCTTGGAAAGCAGCCTAATGCATCAAGAGATTAAATGGCTTGACCAGGGTCACACAACTAGTATTCATCAGCTTGAACCAGGGGTGGCTTGAATAAGTAGTGATTTGAACCTATGTGGCATGATAGCTGTCTTTGTTGTACTTGTTATATTTGACATCAGTCTGGCTCCCCTGATCCCTTCCCCTCCCCTCATTCTGCCCTAGACAGGAATCTTCTTCCTGTTTCTTCACAGAAGTAGAGTAGTGGTCTGCAGGCCATCAAGGTTCCTGGGTGCACAAAAATTAAAATGTATACTAGCCAATCCCTGCTGTAAGCCCCTGCTTACGCATTAAGAGTGGGGGGAGGTGCCTTTATATACCAGTGGTCAGCCATTGGTAATACTGTTTGATTTGGGCCAGTAAGATGAAGTGCCAAACAGCGTGTGCTAAATAAAATCCATTTCCAAAATTTGCACTTGGAGTCTCCCTCATTTCTTTCGGCACAACATCTTCAAGTACTTGAATATCTACCATTTAGAAGATTGGACTTGTTCTGCTTAGTCCCAGGGGGGAAGATTTCTCACGTGCACACGCATACACACACACACACACACAGAGGCAGAAGTTGAAAAGAAACAAATTTAGGATCAATAATTATATACTATATAAAAGTACAGTGGTGTATAATAGGAAGTACTGTGTTCTCCTTTGATAGAGGTAGCCCAAATGGCCACTTGTCTGAGATGTTGAGAAAGTTATTCACATCCATGCACATATGGAATGTATATAGTCATGCATCTATTCAACTGAACTTGGAGGTTCCTTCCAACTCTGAGATTCTAGGATTGTATGAAAGGAAAACAAGGTTGAACTTTGCACCTAATTATAGATGCCACTTGTCTCAGGGCAAGAAAATGTTCATTCAAGATGCCCTCATGCTCTGTGATCCCTCTATTCTCTATAGACAGTTATTAAAAATAATGTATCTAGGGGCGGCTAGGTGGTGCAGTGGATAGAGCACCGGCCCTGGAGTCAGGAGTACCTGAGTTCAAATCCGGCCTCAGACACTTAACACACACACACACACACACACACACACACACACACAAAAAACTAGCCGTGTGACCTTGGGCAAGTCACTAACCCCAACTGCCCTCCAAAAAAAAAATAATAATGTATCTATATTAAGCATCTAAATATTCAAGCAATATGTTGACTCCAAAGATATTTTTTTATTTTCTTATTCTGTGTTTATGATTTGATTTTACCCTGAATTGTTTTTTTAATCTTGCAAATTTATCATTTAATTGAAGTATAATTTCAAGTTGCCAAAGTATATGACAAGTTTGGTTAATTACATTTTTATTTATCCTTCAGGATAGCTGCTTTTCTCTTTGTCTTCAATGTGTCATTCACACTCTACATAGTTAGAAAGCCCTCTAGGTAGCCTTGGAGGGGATTATTTCTTAATTTGAAAAAGAACCAAAGTGTGAATACTTTTAAATAGGAGGTGGGAAAAAAATCATTTTAGTGATTTACTTTATCATATTCACATCCAGATGAGACTCTGGAATGAGGTGATAATAAGCATTATATTTTAATGCCTTGATATTTTATTGAAATATTAAAATGGAAATGTTTAAGCATTTTAACTACAAGTAGCTTTAAGATAGATTTTCTCATTCTATTGTCTATAATTGATGAACAACCAAGAAACCTGTGTGTTCTAGAAAACTGAACTGAAGGCTGAGAAGAGACATTTTAGCAACTTGAGTATCCTGGAAATTAATTAGTCAAATTGAACAAGATTCTACTAGGTAAGCAGTTACCTTCTAGAAGTGTTCTAAGAATTGTATAGTGACATTTGGAGACTTAAGTGACCTGAAACCCTCCATTTATAAGGATCTAACAATATCTAGAGCCAACTTTACATACCAGACAACAGGTTTACTTTGGTAAAGGTCAGTGAAAAGACACTAAGGTTTGGTGTGTGTTTGTATTAATTTTAGAATAGAAATTTAAACTTTTTTTTTAATTATACTTGCACACTCACAAAGTCTCCCCCATAGAGATTTGACTGTTACTGTCTATCTAGATCAGTGGTTCTCAACTTTCCTAATGCCACAACCCTTTAATATAGTTCCTTTAATATACTTAATATAGTTTAATATAGTTTTAATATAGTCCCTTATGTGGTGAACCCCAACCATAAAGTTATTTTTATTGCTACTTCATAACTGTAATTTTTCTACTGTTATGAATTATAATGCAAATATCTGATATGCAGGATGTATTTTCATTGTTACAAATTGAACATAACCCACAAGTTGAGAACCGCTGATCTAGATGAAAGTGGTAGATGCTGAGCAACTTAAAAATACATGACCCTTTGTCACATTGATGTCTTTAACTTCTAACCTATCCACTAAAAACATAGTTGATGATATAAAATATTAATGGTTCTTCAAACTTTTCAAAATACTAGGTGAAATAATATATTCTCCATTCAAATATTTACTAGCCTCATTATTAGCACTTTGTTCTCATGTAGAGAAAAAAAGACTGCTGAGAGTTATTTCTGTAGGTTATAAACAAAAGAAAGAAAATGTGTGTTTAATTATTTAAATGAAGTCTGGGGCTTGGGGGGGGTAATTTGTTTTTGCTTTTAGGAGAGAGGAGGGCAGAGCAATTGGGGTTAAGTGACTTGCCCAGGGTCATCTGGCTAGCAAATGTTAAATATCTGAGGCTGAATTTGAACTCAGGTCCTCCTGACTCCAGGGCCAGTGCTTTATTCACTATACCACCTAGCCACCCCCTTTTTTGTTGGTTTTTTTTTTAACTAAAAATTGTAGGCTTAATGTTAGCTCTGTATAGTTCCTGACAATTCTCTAATTCTTCTGATTAGGAAAACTGAGGCCCAACAAGAATTTATTGCCCAAAGAGGCAAGAGTAAGGACTAGAGTCTGTGTCTTCTAAGTCCCACTGCATTACTCTGTCCCATGCAGAATATCTGACAATCTGCATAAATTGGAGTAAAAAGAAAAAAAAAAGACATGAATAAACTTGCTCAGAATGCAAAATGAAATCACTCTTTAATGCTGGTTTTGAATCATTAACCATTAACTTATAAAGGCCAACTATGTTCTGTCTGGCTGTGGCAAATTTATGGAAGGACTTGAACAAGAGTCACTATACTAATAAAGTTTTAATAGGTTCGAAATATGCTAGGTCTTCTGATTATTTTTTTTTTAGCAAAATCAAATTAAATCCCATACCTATATAACATCTTGGAGACTGAGACACTTTTATGTTACACACAGAACTTGTAGCTTTGAAATAACTCATTGGAATATGCAAAGACAAATGCTCTTTAAAAAGTTTTCATTTAGTGGAGACTAGAATGGGGGAGAAGAAAGAAGAAATGGGATATTCAGTTTTGTTTCAAATGACTTGTATACTAAGACTTTGAAGCTTTAAAGTTTTCCCCAATTTTTCTTGTATTTTCCTTTTTTTAGCTTAATTTTTTTTCTCGTTGTAAAAATACCAAAGTTAGTAGATAAATCAAACTCTTCACTAAATTCTCAACAATGACCACATAAATATAAACTTGCTTTTCACCCCTTACCATTTATTACAATGAGATACAAATTTTAATGTGAATATTTCTTGGCCCTGTCAGTTTCTTTTTTTGTCTATTTTTGCTTTCCTTTCTTTTTCTTAATTATTTTTTAAAGAGAGAAAAATTAAATGTGAAAGAATTAATGTCATATTAAGGTTGCAAGTTAAACACAAATCTCCCCAGGTTTTGCAAATGTTTTTCCCACTAGCACTAAGTCATTTTTCATAAACTATGTAGTAGGAAATGCATGTGCCTAACTAGTCTAATTACAGTTCCCCTGGAGAGATACAGAAGATGAAAACCTAGACTATGGTATTTTAAATAATTCATTTTTTTAGAAAAAATAAGGAAATTCTTCTTTACTTGGTGGTTTTCAATACATGCCACCTCCTGAAAAGTTCATTCATTAATTGCCAGAATTTTCCCTTGTGAAATGAAAAGGTTCCTAGTACCATAGGAACTTTGAAGAGGAACATTCAAGCTAGACCTATTTAATGTCTACAAGTATTTAATATGCAGATTCAGTATCTCTCTGATGTTTGCTTAAATCATTACTTCATATATCTTAAAGTAAGGAATTCCAACGTTTCTGTAAGATTTCTATTAGAGAAACAGAAACTGGATGTTGTTTCATCAGACATGCCTTAGAACCTTAATTATGGGCTTATCAGACTAGACACACTGAGGCAAGTCTAGTAAAGAAAATCATTCTCTTTGCTTAGAAAAAAAAAACCCTCATACCCAATTAATAATAATCACTCTCTTTTAGGGTTAAACTCCACACCAGAATTCTATTCAGCAATACCCTTCAAATATGACACTTTTATCTGCCTCTCCAGGATTAGACTGTCCTTGTACATCTTTATAATACCCTATATTCTGATATTTCAAAATGGTTGTATTTCTTCTTAAAATGATTGTATGAAAAGGCAGGAAGTGTGGCATGTCCTAAATTCAACAGCTTTGTATATAAGAGTTGGAAACTAAGTTGGCATTCAACAAATATTTGATATCAATTGTGGTCAATAATGGTAAAACACAGGAGATATTGCCTCACATCTTATTTACAAGTATTACACTATAAATCTGAAAGAGTGCCATAATATATAAACCATGGCTAAGAAATAAAATGTACAGGTAGCATTTCATATCCTGTTGGCTATATAAAGTCTGAAAAGGCACAAGATATTTCATTTTATTCATTTATAATTAATAGCACAGAACATTGTGGATGTTCACTACAAGCTGACCTTATGGTCTACAACAGTGGCAGCAAATTCAAACAGAAATGGGGCCAATAAACCAGACATGAGGATCCTTGGGTACCACTTATTGATTTAGGAAACCACATAATTTATTATTTATTTTTATTTATTTTGTTAAATATTTCCCAATTATATTTACATCTAGTTCTCATTCAGATTTCATGTAGCCATGGGTCTTGTGTTTATCACCTCTGATCTAGAAGACTTAGGTTCAAGTCTTACCCAGAAATATCTGGTATGTTAACCTGATCAAGTGGCCTCTTCCTATTCCCGGAGAATCATCTAAGGTTCTAAGTAGCCAAAAAGTTGTCACTGAGAGTCCCTATGTCAATCAAATTTCAGGACCAGAATAAAAATATTTATGAACATTAATACACATTGCATCTAATTGGTGAGGGGGGGAGGAATCTTCTAATAAAAGAAGTCATAAAAGAAGTTGTTATTAAAGTACCAGTTTTAAAAAAATAAACAGAAAATACATTGAAATTGTGATGAATAGTGACCAAAGGAGACTCCATACCATCTTAAGAAATTCTATCCACCCTATTTTTGATAGCTCAGCATCTAACAAACTAATACTGGGCTATTCTTAGTGATGCTAAGCTTCAAAGAGTGAGATAAAAATCTATGACTGAGATTTGTGGTCCTTTTGAGCAGCAATGCAGGGAACACCATTAACGCTAAACTTTTGGCTGTAGACAATTTTATCGGAAAGAGAAATGAGACATCTGCACAAATATCCACATAGGGTACTGGGAGAAATAATGAATTCCAAAGAGTACTTGGGAACCAACAACTTCAGCCTGGGACCAACAGTGTGTAAAGCTGTGATTATATGCCATTGAAGGATATAAGAAACGTAAAATTCAAATTAGCAGACTTCTCTGGAGTACAGTGTCTGTATGCATTTAAGTTAAATAAGAATTTTTTTAACCAAGCTATTAATTATATCATTGGTAGGTGGATAGGCATCATTATAAGTCCCTGAAAATTAAAAGAAGGGCAACAATTTTGGAATAGAAACAGGAATCAGAGTAGAGTCTAAGATCATAACTTTGCTGCAGTTACAATATTCACAAGTCTAAGGTTTTAGTATATTGCTGTTGTCTGCCCTTTGTTCTCAAAGAGGACCAATAACTTCATAGGGCAATGTCTTGACTTCACTAGCATCAACTGGATTTAGTGAGGCAGAGTTGCCCAAAGTCTTCAGCTTTACCCTCCCTTCCAGAGTTATTTAAACTCCAGTGGCAAGACAAAAATCAGGACAACTGGAAAAGGCCAGGGCTGCAGTGGAAGACCTTAGCATCTTTGTTGTCTAACCAATCTCTAAGCATGCCACAGTGCTTGATTAACCTTTCTTCATGGCTGCTGTAACAAAATGTTTTAATTGACTTATTCCACGGGGGATATCCCTCTAGGATATCATAGATGCATAGTACGTCAGAGCTATAAGGTGCCTCAGAATTGGTGGAGTCCAAACCATAACTACATAGTGATCTCCATTATAATTTTAATGAGCAGAAGGGTCATCCATCCTCCAATCAATTACAAAATTTTGCCTCTATATACTCAATATTTCTTGCAAATGTCACTTTAGCTCTGTTCTTGCAGGTGCCATTTTAGGTCTGGCTTGTATAATGTCTTACCTTAACTATTAAACTCTTGTTTGGTCTGTCCACCCCAATATATGCCTACTCCAATTCAACTTTCCCATAGTGGCCAAAGTGATTTTCTTTAAGTGCAGGTCTAACCATGCCACTCCCATATTTAATCAATATCAATCATTCCCTTTTACAGGGATATGTGAATTAATTGAAAAAGAGTAAAATATTGCATGTATTGCCACAAAATTAACCTTACAAATTTTTTATTCCTTTAAAAATGTTTTAATATATAAATGTATTTTTCTATTGTTTTCTGTGATGCTGATTTTTAGCTCTTTGGAGATAGTGGCATTCCAGGTATTGCTGTTACACAACAACACCAAAAAAAAGTTTGTATTGAAAGCTGGTGGGGGTTTTTTCCATTTGTTTGTTTGAGTTTTGCTGTTATGGGAAGCTTGGCATCAGTGAAAGTGCTTTGTAATTTTCCAAAAGCAGTGGAGAATGTTTTCCTCCTCCTTTTTCAGATATGGGTCCAGCTCTATATACATCTCTATTACTTACCTTGGATTTATTATCATTATTTTTTAAAATAGCATTCTTTTAGTGATTATTATATGACTGGAACTGTGCAAAGCACTTTACAAGTATTATCTCATCTGATCCTCACAAAAACACTGCATCGTAGGTGCTATTATTATTGCCATGTTATAGATGATGAAACTGAGACAGAAAGGCATTAAGTGACTAATCCAAGGTCACATCACTAAGTAAGTGTCTAAGACCAGATTCGAACTCAGGAAGATAGCACTCTATACATTTTGACATCTAGAATACACACACACGTGTGCACACACACACATCACTAAAAACATATTAAGAACTCTTAGTTTAAAGGATAGTCTCAGCAACCAATTGCATCTAAAAATGCAACCCATAGCCTAGCTAACTATGGAAAGATTAACCACCTGTAGGCTAACCACTAAGTGATTGATTCTTTGTGGCAGTGTCTTAAGACCAAGTGGGAGGAAAAAAAAAAAAAAACGAAGGAGGGGTGGACTTCCGAGGGCAGAGCCAAGATGGCAGTGTAGAAGCAGCAGCTTCCCACAGCTCCCACACAGCCACCCTAAACACCCATAAAAATATGATGCTGGACAAATTTTAGGACTCTCAAACTCAAAAAATTCAGAAAACACATCTCTCGTGGAAGGCAGCTTGGCAGCAGGGGATAATCATGGCAGGACACGAGCCCAGGCCAGGCTGGCCCAGCTTGAAACCAAAACCACAGCCAGGCCCTGGGGCTGTACAAAGGAGCCGAACCCAGCTATAGCCAGTATATAAAAGAGAAGATCTACAGCCTCCAACACCTCCACATCTACCAAGGTGTGAAAAACAGAGATTAAAGAAAGGTGTGAAAAATATGGATTAGAGAAATTCAGCTGGCTGAAGGGTCTCATTCCAGGCCAGGAGCTGAGACCAGCCCAGCCTGAAACCCCCATGTGGCCAGGCTCCAGGGCAGCCTGGAGGAGCTGAGCCTCCCAAGCCACAGCATGAGTCTACTTCAGAGAAAATCTAAAGCACCTGGAGCAATTTGCATAAGCCAGGATTAAAGGTCAGTGAAAGTGAGTGAAGCTTTCAAGCTAAATTTGGGGGAGGAAAAGCAGTTCCACCAATCCACCCCCAGGGCAAGGAAGCAGTGGGGGAAGGGCAGAAACTGCTGTAAACAGCAGATGCCCCCACTGGGCTGCTTCAGAGCCCCTGGCCTGTGGACTCCACAGGGGGGATGAATCTATTGATCAGGGCCAAGTGCTCTGGCGTTGAGTGGCCTGGATCCGGATCGTGGTCTTGGGTGGTGGTCCTGGGGTGCGCTTTCAGCAAGCCAAAGCTGGGGGGACCTGTAACACCCCCCTAATAGCGCCAGCAACTGGGAAAACCAAAGTGATTTGGAACAGAGCTTTCCCCCCTGGAAGCAGAGTTCCACAGAGCTAAAAAAACAACCAATTAATTGACTGGCCAACATGAGGAAAAGGAAGCAAAATAAGAACAGCAATAAAACTCTAGAATCCTATTGTGTGGACAAAAAAGGTCAAAGCATGGAACAGGAGGAAGATAACCCAGTCAGAACACCCACACCAAAGGCTTCCAAGACACTTGAAGAATGCCTAGAAGCTATACATCAACTGAAAAGGACTTTGAAAACCAAATAAGAGAAGTGGAGGAAAAATTGGGAAGAGAAATGAGA
>CM053600.1:128861335-128882459 GCA_028646575.1 Pseudocheirus occidentalis | reverse complement strand
CCCTGCCCTACCAGAAAGTTAGAGAGCAGACCAGGGGAGGGGCTCCACAGTGGGAATCGCTGTTTTGGGTGTGGGGCTGGGGTAGGAGAAAGATGGGGAGAAAATTTGTAACTCAAAAATCTCATGAAAATGAACAATGTAAACAAGAAAACAAATAAAATTTATTACATTTAAAAAAAAAGATGAAGTGGGACACAACTACAAGAGCTGAATCAATATAGCAGTTTTGCATTATATTGTATGCTCTTAATGTGGAGGGTTTTTTTATATTTTAATAACTGTATTTCCATATAATTGATTTTCTTTGTAATCCTACATAATATATTTTATTAATTTTGAGAAAGGGTCCATAGTCTATACCAGACTGTCATAGGAAGTGATCCATGCTCCAAAATAAATGAAATTTCTCTACCTTAAATTCAAAGAGGAAACTGTAAGGATATTGCAGCCAGATGGAATGAAGGTTGACAGATTTTCCTTGGAGAAATAAATAAAGGAATTGTGTAATTGGTTTAATTGAGAGTCCAAAGACAAGATATATTAATTTCAAAGACATTTGTTGATCTCTCATTTCATGATGAGCATAATTAAAAGATTATTATGAAGATAATAAAATATACCAAATTGATCACTGAATTTATCAAATGAGAGGTGTGGTTTAGGGGATAGGTCAATGGACCTGTTTGAAGGCCCTGAGTTTAAATCCATCCTCAGGCATTTACTGGTTGTATGACAAAGTCATTTAATGACTCTGATACTGTTTCCTGACTGGACTAAAGGGAGAATGACCTCAAAAGTCTTAAAGGTACCTTTCATCTCTAAATCAATGATTCCATATATTTTTCTTACTATAGAGAATATTTTCATTTAGAGGAATTGCATGATTACCTCTGACAAAACTTTTCAAAATAAAAACATAATTTAGTACCAAGAATTTTAATAAGAAAAATAGGCATAGAAGAGAACAATAAACATGTTGAAATTAAGAATATGATTCAAGATCAAAAGATGAAAGAAGTGAAAGGATTGTAGACTAGACAGAAGCTTCACATCTACATATCATGAATAAGTTTGTCAAAAAGATTTCTAGGAAGCAGTAGATTTGGTAAGCACTGAATCAGTGGTTCTCAACCTGTGGGTTATGTTCAATTTAAATATAACCTGCATATCAGATATATACATTACGATTCATAACAGTAGAAAAATTACATTTATGAAGTAGCAACAAAAATTTTACGGTTGGTGGTCACCACAACATGAGGAACTGTATTAAAGGGTCATGGCATTAGGAAGGTTGAGAACCACTGCACTGAATAATGTTACAAGACAAAATACATAATATATTTATAGATGGGATAAGAATGGTTGCTGATTGGTATCTTTTCTGAATCAGCTCTCTGAAGACTGTCATATCAACTTACAGGAAAAATATCAAAATCAATAACAATTAATAATCAACCAATCAATCATCTTTTTGGCATCTCTTAACTACGAAAGATAGCTAAATAGATGATAAGTTGAATATAGATGAATAGATGCTAGATTTAATAGATGATAGATGAGAGATAGATGTAAGAAAGAAAAGGGGAGAGAAAGGAAGGAAGGAAGGAAGGAAGGAGAAAGGGAAGGAAGGCAGCAAGGAAGGAGGCAAGGAAGGAGGGAAGTAAGGAAGGAAGGAGGGAAGGAGAGAAGGAAGGAAGGAAGGAAAGAAGGAAGGAAGGAAGGAGGGAAGGAGGGAAAGAGGGAAGAAGGGAAGGAGAGAAGGAAGGAAGGAAGGAAAGAAGGAAGGAAGGAAGGAGGGAAGGAGGGAAGGAGGAAGGAAGAGAAACATGATAAAATTGGGGGATAAGACATTTGCTCTAGGAGCAGAAGAAATAGTTTTAAATCTGAACTGCTCCTTGTCACATACACAATTTGCACAAATTACCTAACTTGCCGAAGGCTCAACTATCTCATCTATATAATGAAAGAATTGGATCTGCTGGCTTCTGAAATATTCTATTTCTAGATATATTATCCTATATAGATATTTATGTATATACATATCTACATACACATACCCATATACATGTAGAGATACAAATATACTCCAATACATATATCAATTGTGTATGCATATTTCTATTTCTACATATACATATGTTCATATATCATACACAGATCTGATAGGCTCTTGTAACACATACACATATCAATATACACATAACTGTAAAAGATCATAAAACATGTGAATGCATATGTACATACTTATAAACTCATAGATCTAATATTTATATGCATACAATGTCAAGGGCATTCCCTTTCTCCCAGTTCTAAGTCACTTAATTCCAAGGATGTAGATCCCAAAAAATAGAAAATTAAGTTGACTCATTGTTATACATTTTCCTGTTTCACAACAGGTCCTTTTCAGAGGTCTACATGTTTATAGTTTTCTTGTACTGTATAATTTTTTATGAGAAAGAATAGATTCTCATCCCCATCATATAAAGTCATAGAAAATGCAGTCATTCATTTCTACCTTCATAATGAGTATAAAGAAATAGTTCCAGTTAGGAAGATTTGGATTATACCCCCACAACCCTATATGATTCATTAGACTAGAGATGAGCAAATATACATCACATAAGACTTGGCCTGGGTTATGACTGAGTGCTGCCCCCTCTGTATTACTGGGGTCGTTTTTATAGTGGGCCAAAAGTAAAAGTTTTAAAATACTTTAAGATTAATATTTTTTAGTGCTTTAAACAATAGAATGCCAGATTCATAGTCCAAATCCCAGGTTAAATCCTTGCGCTCTTATTTACATCCAGTATAACTTTGAAATAGTTCAGAATCTAGAACATGAGATCCATAACCGCTAAAAAGAGTTTAGTCCAACCATCCGTAGAAGAAAAACAGGTGGACAAAGAAAGCTATTGTGAGAATTATGGTGTACATTTGACCAGGGAGCTCATAGAGCTATCTTAAGAGGACATATAAATCATTTTCACACACTGCACATGAATAATGAAGAGACCCAAGGATAAGAGCCTGTTAGAGTTGCATTTAGGAAGCTGGGAAGTTTTTTTCAAAGCTTCTTCTTGTGACAAAAATTTATCTTTTAAACACTAGTATTCTTTCAGGTATACTTTATGGGTATGACCTATAGAATTCCATAATGTCTGAGGAATCAAAATTCTAAGCAACTTCAGAGATAATGGAGATGCATGGTCAGTGTTAATAGACTACAGCATATTGCTAGCCAAAAAAACTATAAAAAGCAGGTTAACAAGTGGTTGTATTGCATGTCCTTTGTTCTCAAATAGGACCATGACATCAGGAAGAAGATGCCATGACTTGCAAATGCATTGGATTTAAGTAAGGAAGGACTGTGCAAAGTCACCAGCCTCACTTTCTCCTCCAGAGCCATCTGGGTCCAGTAGCCAGATCAGGATGACTGGAGATGGTCAAGATTCAGTTGGAGACCAACTGAGAACTCAGAAAGACCTTGGCTTAAAAAGGTCAAGGTCTCCCAAAGCATCCTGGGCTTTATCCCAGTCATCCTAATCTATATCTGGTCACTGTTAACTTTGCACAGCCCATCCACCCTTAAATCCAATTCATTTGCAAGTCATGGCATCATCTTCCTGATGTCAAGGTCTTCTTGAGAAAGAAGGACAAACCGCAACCTGTGAGTAGTTGGAGCTGCCCAGTAGAGACCCAACTGGTTAATTCCAGTTGGGCAACACAGCTCCTGTTCTCCTATCCTCTTCTCTCCCTCGTCTCCCCTCCCCTCTTCTCTCCTCTCCTTTTTCCTCTCCCCACATGGAATATAATGCACTTACCTGAGAGTGTTCTGCCCAAAGGAAGATAAATTTTAATGTCTGGAACCTACCTTCATATTTTAGCATTTACTGGCTACACTTCTTTCTTAAAGACCATGCCTTAAATCACATTTGTTCAGGCGCTCTGATGAACAATAGGTCCCTGCCCAAGCACCACTTAATGGTTATTTAGGTGCCCAGATGGCTCAAAGTGAATGTAAATAGTAATTGTTTCTCTTTTGACGAGAAACCCTGAAGGTCTTCCCCTCCAAGTTTGATTTGTTTTTCTTTTTTGGATTAAAAGGGCCATGCCTGGCTCACTTCTTAAATAGTCCTAATTATTGAATAGGCATTGCCTAAGTCAAAGTGAGACCTCAGCTTAACAGGTTTAATTAAAGAAATGTAAGACTCCACTACCTCCACCAAAAAAAAGGCGGGGGGGGGAGGGGGGAAGATAAGAAAAGAAAATGAGCCTGTTTTACTGTGAGAGAAAAAAGACCTACAGCCTGTATACTGCATCAGTCCCCACAGAGTAGCATGGGTTTGAGAGGTTTGCTACTGACTATTGCAGAGAATTATGGGAAGACAGTACCAAGAGCCACACAGGATAGAGTCTCAGTGGATCACGATCTGAACCGTTGAGTGAATTATTCATATCAATGAAATCATAGACCCAATTTCAATACTTCCATTGAAATATGGAATACTTACTAGGGAAGGGAAGGAGGGAAATCCAAGGGATTCTTTCAGATCCTGACCTCTAAAGTCCAGAATTACTTTACATAGTGTAAATTGGTCTTGGTCTCTTTTAATCCTTTTCTTAATGCTGGGTAGAGACTTGTTCCAGAATTTATAGTTTAAAGAGTAATGTTTGCATGCTAATAGGTTCCAGACTCCTACAGAACAAGTACAAAGTCTTAGCTAGAACAGAACAAGAGAGATCCAAATCCTAAAAATAAAAATTTTTTAAAATCTTTAAAATCTTTATCCCAGGATATTAAAAAAAGTTACTTTTCACCTGTTGGTGTGAATATAGGCTACATATCTTAAATGAATTAATTTCTAAAGGGGAAAAAAGATGGATATACATTTTTAAGTATTTATGATTATGGGATACATTTAAGTTTTATATAAGCTATATGGTTTTGCTGTTGTTGTTTTGAGATGGTAGGGGTAGGGAAGGTGATACAACTTATATTTGGATCATCACAGTGGTTGGGTGCCTAAATATATTGTTATTGATTCTACACTATAAAAAGACATCTTATTAGTCACTTTATTGTACCTGAGAAACAAAAGATGTGAGTCCCTGACCTCAAAATACTTATATTTTCATTAGAATTATGTGAGGCACCTTGCACATAGCACATATAATAAGTGCTAGTTGATTGGCTAGATAAAATTTTATTTTACATATATGTACATTTGTGTACATATATGCATGTGTGTTTAAATATATACATATAAATATATAGTGCATATATATTATAAATATAACTTTCAGGCTGTGCATTTTAACTCTTCAAGTTAAGTTTGTAAAAAATGAATCATTTTCATTAATATTCCTTGGCAGCAACAAAGAAAATGCAGGCATTTTTCTCTTTTAATTGGTGGAAGGACATTTAGTCAGACTGTTTGAACTCATTTCTCATATTCCGTTCACAGTCATAACTTCTAAACCCAACAAAATACAAAATTTAAGGAGAAACTGTATTTCTTGATTTCCCATTATTTTAAGTTACATGAAATGGCTTTTTAAAATTCCCTAACTTTATACAGTGATGGTATCGGCAAGAAAATTTTATCCACTTATTTGAGGATTTTAAATAATCCTTTACTTTTCTTTCATTTTTCATTAAACTTGTATATGTAATGGCTAAAATCAAAATCACACTTTCAGGAAAACAATTACATTTCACAGCCATCAGATGTCAGAACACAGAGAAATGGAACTTTTTTTTTTCTAAGTGTGAGGAAAACACCAAAGTGTGAGGAATTAATGAGATTGCAGGAGGGGCATAGAGTGAATCTAGCTGTATAACAATTGGTTTAGTTATCTCGTGATTACTATCCCATCACCCAGCAGAGAGTCATTCTATGTCTACTTAAAAAAAACAAAACTGTAGCACATTTCCAAATATTTTTCCCTCCTTTTCGTATAGTAAAAATACAAAAAAAAAAAAAAATCCAATTAATTCAGTCTTCCTGCAGGACCATCACAGGGAGATTCTGACCAGTGTTAATAAACAAATGCCTAGCCTTGTAAAAGTGTCACTGTGATCTATATATACCCACAGAGCAGAGCCCAGTGAAAACTGTGAAGAAGGCCAAATACACAGGCTTTCAGTGACACTGTAAATCACTACTGCTTCATTCTCTGGATGATAATAGGACAAACATGAATGAGTGGTAGTAGGCATCATGAAGTTCTGGGAAATTAAACTAAAAAGAAAACCACATAAGGTGACTATGGAAGTGATAACGTGAGAGACAGTAAGGACAGTTTCTAATCTGAAATGAGAACCAGATATTACACGTCCAGTGTCAAGTGGAAAAGCGCAAATCTACTCTGCAAAGCCTCTGGTTTCAAACATGGGAATTTTTAGACTCAGTGTGTTTGAAAGGAAGCATATTGTCCAGATACAGCATTGAATTAGGGGTCAGGAGGGCCTGGATTCAAATTCTGCCTGCTAAGTAGCTGTGTGAGATAAGTCAAATCAGCTGACTTGCTAGAGTATCAGTTTCTTCATCTATAAAAAGTGGACCGACAATGTTATCTTTGAGCTCCAAATCTATACATCTATAATGCTTTTCCCCCATTTATTAAAAACATGAGATTATTCAAGTTTGTTTGAGTAGATTTATATATAATGTAGAAATAATTTCATAGGGAAAATTAAATATTAAAATTGCTATATTAATAAATATATTAATATTTATAATTATAACTAATAGTATTGTATGTGATATGATGTTATATGTAACAATAAATAATTAAAATTTTAGTATACTTATTTAGTAGGCATTTGAATCATATAAAAGACTGACTTACTGACAAGATCATATTACCTAGAGTTCTATTTCACAGGACTTGTTATCTCCTGTAGTGAAAGTATCTGGGAGGAGTACTCCTGAAACTCTCAAAGAGGCAAAGGATCTAAGTACCTTGATCTATGGGCACTTAATATTTACTCAGGGCTACCCTGTTGCTGAGTATTTCCAGTCAAATTGGATTATTTACTGTCAGTCATTCTCAACCTAGCCTTTCCCATCTCTATCCTTCCACATGCCTGAAACGAGTCCCCTCCAATTCAATCTATGATGAAAGGAAGAAGCTCTTTATTTATAACTGCATCCATGAAGCCTTCCCTTGTCTTCCCTGCCCCACTCTGTACCCATAAGTAATTTCCTTACTCAATGTTCATAGCAGTATTTCTGAATCCAGTTTTTACTCGTCTTACTCTTCCTTTCATCATAGTTATTAGACGTAATTGTCTTGACTCATTAAACTATAAATTCCAATAGAATAGAGCCTATATTTGTGCATATCCCTTGTACCTGTAATAATAATGTCTTGCAGACAGTAGGAAGATTCTGGCAGAACATTATTGCGCATACACATTCTCCATTACTCATAAATGTAGGACACCTCTGCCCAGTAAGTAAGCATTCAAATAGTGATAGCTGTTGTTTACTAAATGTTAGTAAGTGTGAATGAAAGTTTTGAATTGAATTGAGCATTTAAACCAAATGATAGAGATTTGGAACATATGCACTAAACTCATAGGTTGTTGACTCTGGATCTGAGCCCCCAAACCTGTTACCTGGACACTGAGGGGGTGAATTTAACAGCTTCTTGGTCTGGATTCATAAACCAGCCCAATCAATTAATATTGGGCTATACACTGATAACTACCCAGGTTCTAGATAGTTTGGAAGTTCCTTCTCTAATATACTTTAAAATTTCATAGGAAAGATCATTCTGGTCTATAGACCTTCAAATATTCACATTAAGTATATACACACATATCAAAAATATTACCCCACACGTGAATAGATGTTATTTGGAGTCACTATAACAGTTGAAAGACTATGAAAAATGGGGGAGGTGTCATAAGACTGGAGAAAGAAAACTGTTCCCATTTTCAACAAAAGGAAAGAAAATAGTCTATAAACTCTAACCAGGGAATTTAACTTCAGTTTCTGGGAAATTTCCAGATCAGATCATTTTTTAAAAAGTTATTGAACATGGAAGAAGGAAAGTGGTCATTACAAAAATTCAGCTGACCTCTTCATCAAGTCACATCAGATTAGATATATTTCTGGGGTTTTGTTTTTGTTTTTGTTTTTGTTTTTTGACAGGGTTGCTAAACCTGTAGATGAGAGAAATGATATAGATATAAGTAATGTTGACTTTAGTAAAGTTTAAGTTAAATAATTTCATACTATTCTTGTGAAGAAAATAGATGTGAACTAGATCATCAACTTTGATATATTCAAAACAGATTGGATGGCCAGATTAAAAGATTAGCTATTTAATGGTTGATTCCACTCCGGCAGGATGTCTCTACTAGTGCACACGAGGGACCTGGGTTTAACCCTGTGCTATTTAACATTTTTACTAATGGCTTTATCAGAGACATAAATTTTATGTGCATTACATTTGAAACTGACACAAATCTGGTAGTGATAACTAACACATTAGATGAATCTATTAAGATGATAAGACAATATTCAGTAGACATAAGTAGAAAGGGTATGAAATAAAATCATCTGGGCCATGGCTAGACAGAAATTTGAAGAAAAAAAAGATCTAGTGATTTTAGTGAATTTCATGTTTAATATGAGTCAGCAATGAAATGTGACAAACAAAAAAAAAGTTAATATGACCTGGGGCTTCATTAAGAGAGACAGAGGCTTCTAGTAAGTAGACCTCTTCAGTGTTTAATTCTAGTCACAAAAGTTTAAAATGTTTATAAGCTGGAGAGAATCAGAAGAGAAAACAGAATAGTAAAGGGCTTTCTATCCATGTCAGATAAGAAATGGTTGGAGGGATTTAGCATGTTTAACCTGGAGAAGACAAGGTTAGGGGAATCATGTAAAAAGTTTTTAAAAGCTATTTTATGAAGGAGGGATTAGATTTTTTTTTCTGGTCTCAGACAACAGTATCCAGTACAATTTATCAAAGCTACAAAAAGTTAAATTTAAGGCTTAACATCAAAAAATCTTCCTAGCAATTAGAACTGTCCAAAAATGTAATAGGCTCCCTTGAGCAACAGTAGGTTCACTGTCCCTGGAAGTCTTTTCAACAAGAACCAAATCACCATTTAAAAAAATATAATAATGAGGATTTTAAGACATGAATTGGACTAGATGGCTGCTGTGGTCCCTTCTACCTCTAAACCTTAGTGAATTTGTGATTTTTCCTTGTTGGCAAATCCTGCCTAAAAAATTGCAAAATGAAATTTTAACAAAAAGTGTTAAAATCAAGATTGATTTGTCAAAGATAAAGTTATTATGATAAAAGACAAATGTTGAAAATTTAAATGTTAGTCAAAGGGATTTGCAAAGTTGTAATAGTATTGAAAGCAACTGATTTTTTAAAATGAAGAATAAAAGGGGAAGTATACATCCATTGGAAATAGTAGAATAATTCTCACAGATGAACAATGCCAAAAATTAGGTAGAATAACAGAAAAAAAAGTAAAGTTACAAAATACCAAATGAATAAAATCAACTATTATAATTTAAACAATTTGAATTTCAAAGTAAAATATGAGGTTCTACTCTTTGATACTTTAAACTTTGAATCATTATGTACTGACCAAATGCCTATTCAAAGTTCAGGCAATACTGTGAAAAATTAGGAATATAAATAAGACATTATTCCTGCTCTCTTATATTCCTATTGGAGAGAAAATAAAACATATGAACAATACACACATAGACACACACACACAATGAAATTATACTTGACCATCCAATTATAAATCACGTGGGTCGCCATAAGTACCATAAGGGTACAAAGGCAATGGAACTTTATAAGACAGTAATAGTCAAGGATGTTGTCATAATAATGTGACAATTTATGTGAGGATTGTGTAATTTGCCTTCTCTACAAGTCTTTCAAACTCCACCAAAAAAAAAAAACTTAAAATGGAGAATTTTTACATTTCAATTTTAGTTTTAATTAAAAATCATGTTGGACTTAGAATCAGGAAACCAAGACTGAATGCAGGCCTAGACACTTGCTAGCCGTAAGACCCTAAGTAAAAAATTGCAAGGGCCTCAGTTTACTTATCTATACAATGTTAACGATGATATTTGCCTCCTGAAGAAATTGCTTGGCAAATTGTGAAGTATTAAAAAATGAAGGATTTTATTCTAACCAATCACACTCTGGAGGGTGCATTATGCCAACTCAGAGCAAGGTGAAAAGGATTTGGTTATATAAGACACACCATGGTCAGAGATACACAATGAAGGCATACACTAACTAAAAATTATTAAGGAAATATCAGACATGAATAATAAAATAAATTTGTCAGCATGATAGAGAAAAATATGCAAAAAGGGAGTGAAAGGCCTTCAAAGATATTATAGTATATTGTATTGCTGATTATTAGATAATGAAACTGTTTTGTATACTTCTATCCGGATCACAATGCATATTTCATTAGTTCAGCAGAAAAGGATAAATGTGTTTATTTTTTAAAAATAAAAAATATGGTTAATAATTCTGCCTAAATTAAAATGGAAATTATTCTTAAAAGAACATATTTTTCCATCTATTTAAGCAATGTAAATTAGTCTAAATCTATTCCTCAAGTCTATTAGGACTAACACAATGGTCTAGTATTTTAGGTGGAAAAGATAAAACAGAAGTCTGTTTCACAACAACTTTGATATTTCTTTCTCATATAATAATTCCTAAACTAAATTTTAGGGAAAGGAGGGAGAAAATTTCAAAAGCAATATGGATAAACTATAAGATCAATAGTAATCTTAAATAACATTGTTCACAACCCAGGAGTACTGCCATCTGCAAGGACAAAGCAAGTGATTGATTATAATGACCATTATGTCAGTCAGTCAGACTGACTGATTTAAAGCATCTATAAGTGCTGATTATGTGCCCAGCCTTGTGTTCTGCACTGGGTATGCAAAGAAAGTCAATTTTCCATTTATACTACATTTGATCTTTTCTGTTTGTTGCCTTCCCTTCCCCCCAACATCACACTAAGTTATTACAGTACTTGTAAACAAGTGCTGTACATTGTGCACAATTGTTCAGATCCTTCTAATATCTCAGCACAAGAACAAGATTTAAGACTGTAATGAACTCTGAATCTGAAATCTGAGTTTCCTGTAAATTATTTCTTAGGCAGACACTGATCTCTAATTATTCTTATAATAATGTGTTAAACAAAATTCCGATAATCTAAATATTAATAAATCAAATAGCATTCATCAATTTAAGTATTATGAGGAACTTTTCTTTTGGTTAGATACCTCATAAATATTCATTGGAAAAAGTAAGAATGCAAACTTTTCTGTTGGCTTGTTACTTGGAAGAAGAGTTATGCTTTGAGGAAAACACTGAGTCTTTTCAGTGGCACAATAGCTACAATTCTTAGAAAACTTGGAAAGCAAAGACTGTATAATAACCACATGCCCTCCCAGAATTACAACAGAAATAGACACATAGAACATTTTCCAGTTTGCTCACTAACACATATTATGAAAACTGTGATGTCTTATTCTGATTGAATTTCATTGAATTTTGGTTACATATAAGTACACATTGTTCTTTCTTGTTCTAGCTTGTTATCTTGTTCTTTCATGCAAAGTTAGAGAAATTTCATTCCAGTCTTGTAAGTAACCTCTGGCCCCTCCCTAATTACTTAAATTCACAGAAATTGAATGGGGACAGCATGACTTTTCTTGGTACAGTCCCACTTAACCATGTCTGCACCTTTTACTGTGCTTCATGCCAGGTAATTATTTTAAAATCTTCCCTAGAGCATTCTAGAACATTACTAAGAAACAGATAACAAGGAAGGAAGGAAGGAAGGAACGAAGGAAGGAAGGAAGGAAGGAAAGGGAAAAAGAAAAGGAAGGAGGAAATAAACAAGAAGGAAAAGAAAGGAAAGAAATATGGAAGGAAGAACTTATTAAGTACCTACTTTGTACCAGGCACTGTGGAAAGCTCCTTTAAAATATTTCATTTGATCCCTATAACGACTTTGGGTGGTGCTATTATTTTTCCCATTTTACAGTTTAGGCAACTGAGAAAGGCAGTGGTTAAGTGTCTTGCCCAGGGTCACACAGCTCCTAAGTAGCTGAGGCTGAATTCGAATCAGTTTTCCCTGACTTCAGGCTTAGATCTCTGCCTACCCATGTGTTTCTAGTGCAATGGTGTCAAACTCAAATAGAAAATGGCACTACTAAATGGTATATAAAGATCCCTGTGGGCCATGAATCTATTCATAAAACCACAATTTAACGTTATCTGTGTTCTGTTGAATTTTTATTTGCTTTGTTAAATGTTACACAGTTACATTTTAATCTAACTCAGGCAGCACAGAAGGCCAAAGCCCACTGGTACATGTTTCCTTCTGGTCTGGAATACTGGTATTGCTTCAGGGAAGATTTTGGTCCAATTGTGACTAATGCTTATTAGCTATACGACCCTGGTCAAATTACTTTCCTTCTCTCAGTTTATTTCCTCATAATTGTATGTGTGGCATTTATCTTGCAGAATTATTACAAAGCTTTAATAAGATAATGGTTCAAATGAAATAAAGCCCATACTATATGGCTGCAATAGTGATAAAAATGTTGGTCCTCACTTCTAGAACGTGATCCTTTATTTAGTGACTTCCTTTCCCAAAATACTTTCTGTTCTGTATTGTCCAGATGGACATCCCCAAGTGCATCCAAAAAAAAAAATGGAAATGTGGGCTTAATTGTACAAGCATTGATTCAATTAAAAATTACTAAGGAAAATGGTCCCATGTCAACCCAGGGAATTAGCAGAACTAAGAAAAGATTCTTTTTTCCTCTGGTTAATATTACTAATTCCTTTAGCTTAAAACAATATAAAACATGCTACCTGCAACTGAGCTAAATACACCAGACATCATCTACCAGTTCACAGATGCTATTGTTTCCCTAAGATCACAATACTTTATTTGACCATGAAGAAAGAAAAATATATCATTGTGGCCAACTGTTTTGATTATTAAAATTTGGTGTTACACTTCTATGTAGACAGAGAGATTTACTGGCAAATTATCTATTTTTAGATAGGTATTTAGAGCTATCTCTCTTCTATTCACCTTTAGTCATTATCTCTTATGCCAAAAATAACAAAAATTAAAACCACCACAAAACCATGCAAAAAAAGAAGATAAAGAGGTTGTTTAATTCCCCATGTATGTCCTGATTTCCACAAAATTCCCAGATCTGATTTCTTTTAGACCAGCAGTAGGAAGGCCAGTGTTCATTTTTATTGTTGTATTTTTTTCTTTCTTTTCCCTTAACAGCAATATTTAGAATTGGATGAAAGTTTAAGATACTCAAGACAAAAAGGTCAATAGGAGGTTATAGCAGTTTATATGTGAAGTGACCAAAGTGTGGATTAGAGCACAGATTGAAAAATAAAGTCATAAATCTGAAATGCTGCTAAAGATGAATTACCAAGAAATTAGAGTGAGAAGAAAAATTAAAAACCAAAAAATCAAACATAACACTATTTGTGTATACTTATATCTATACACATAGAAATACATATGTCTACATATTTGCATGACACAGAAAGATACATATTCATGTATGTATGTGTGCCATATATGATATATATTCATATTAGCTGTCTACTGTTATAAGATGAATAAATGAATGAAAAAATATTTAATTAATCTCTTACCATATGCAAAGCACTGTGCTAAATTATTAGGTATATAAATAGAAAAGAGTCTTTTTTTCCAAAATCACAGGGGTGGCATGGATATATGTCTCTGGAAAATGGTCCACACATACCAATGGAAGACTAATTTCTGCTTTGAGATGAGAAAGAGAAGGTCCCTGGCAATCATTTGTTCCTTCCTTTATCCAACTCCAAGAGGGAAATTAAGCTAGAATTTTATTTCTCCCTTCAAATTTCGGTAGGCTAGATATAGGATTCTGGTTTAGAAAGAAAGGCACCAAGCTTATCAGTCCCGACAGGGAGGGTAAATCATATTCACAAGCTTAGCTCCTTCCCACTTAATGCTGGTTATACAAAATACCGTCACAAATAATGAATAGTGAATGAACCCATTTAGCCAAGCAAATAGCTAAGAAAAATTCAAGAAGCTATGCAGAATGGAATATACTGAAAAAATATGAGAGTTAATGAGGTCTTTAGGTGAGGGTGAAATGAAATGTCAGCTTAAACAAAGAGAAAACATACAACCTCACTCAAAAGTGTCTTCTAGGGTTCTCTGTCTAAGGGAGGGAAACTGGAAATCAGGGACAATACTGGCTTCCACCACATCTACTACTTTTATCCTAAAGACTGCATCTAAAAGCACAAGTATCTCTCATCCTGAAGAACCAGTAAAAACAACTCCATCCCTTGTACAGGTACAATGTCCCATTCAGCATTGTCTATGCAAATTTGTAGTAACTTCTGCATAAACAGCTAAATGACACAGGTATATTTGAAAGTCCAGTTGCATTTGTATATTCATATGTATGTTTGTAGTTTCAAACATGTGGGTGTATGTGAATACATATGTGTATCTTTATGTAACATACCACCATGCTGATTGTATTCCTACAAATTCATTTCTTTTCTACTCAGCCCTCAGCACTGTGCAATACTGTTATCACACAACAACATCTCAAAGCTCCCATAACACTCCCAACCATTCACTCTCAGAGGAAGACCTCACCTCCTACTTTGCCAAGAAAACCAAGGCCATCACACTTGAGATCCTTCCTTCCTTTATCACACTTTAAAAAAATAAAAATAAAACTTCTCTGAATCATATCCCATTCTCTTTTCCTTTGCTTTAGTCTTTTAAGAAGCGGTGACTTCTTTCTACAGAAAACCTACATCTTTATTTGTCCTTAAGTTCAAACTTTGCCATCTCATCTAGGACTTTGCCCTCTCCCTTTTATCTTCAATCTCTTTTTGTCCACTGGTTCCTTTTCTAGTATCCACGTTCAGCTCTCCTCCCCCATCCTAAAAACAAACCAAAAAACCCTTCATTTAACCTTTCCACAATAATCCTATAAGTCTTTTCCTTTTCACAGCCAAACTTGTAGGAAAAGTTGGATGCCATTTTTGCCTCCATTTCCTTAGCTCCCACTCACTTTTCCACCCCTTGTTATCTGGCTTTCAGTCCCAACACTCTACTGAAATTGGACCCTGCAAATTACCAACAATTTCTTGACTTCTAAAGTAAGAATTTATTTTTTTTTCTCTCCATAGGTTTAACTTCCTCCTCCTCCTCCTGACTGTTCTTTTTTCCCTTTGCTTCTGGGACAGATTTTTCTTTCTATTTGTTCGATTGGTCTTTTCAGACATCTTTGTTGGATCATTATCAATCCAATTAGCTTCAAGAAATGCTTTTTTTTAATATTCTCTTTCTTTGTGATCTTATCAGTTTCAGTATCTTCAACTATGTGGTTGATATATCCATACAAACACACACACACACACACACACACACACACACACACACACACACACACACCCTCTACTCTTTCTTCTGACTTTCAATCCCACATCACCAACTCCCTGCTAAACATTTCCCTTTCAAACTCAACGTGTCCAAAATGGCACTCATCATCTTCTTTCCTAAATCTGCCCCTTTTCCATAAATTATTATTTCTATTGAGGCCATCAGCATCATTCAGCACAGTATAAGCTAATGTTTAAGAACATGATTCCATATACCACATTCATCTCTTCAAAGTCATCTTTGATTCTCCATTCTCCCTCACCTTGATATTTGTGTCTTAAAGATTCAACCTTCCAAATACTTCTCACATTCCCTCCCTCTCTACTCATAGAACCTTGATCCATTTCAGGTCTAAATCACTAATTACTTTATTTGAACAATTGAAATACTTTCCAAATTGATTTCTTGCTTTTAGTCTCTCTGAAAAAATTAATATTCCAAAAGTGCAAGCCTGCGTCACTTCATTCTGGAAAAACCAACTTTGTGGTCATATGTTTATATGGTTATATAGTGGTTATATGGTTATAGGCTTCTTAGATAAAATACAACCTATAGGTATCTAAGTAATGTGACTCCCAGTTAACATTCTGTACAAATTTCCTATTGCAGAATCACAGATTCATGAATTTGAGGTCATCTTGTTCAATTAAAAACAAATTATAACATATGAAACAAGTAATCATTCACATTTTATTAAAAGATTTCCATAGACTTTAATTTCCCAAATTCGTGGAATTTAAGAAGGGTTTCTTTTGTTACTTAAAACAAAATTGGCTTTGCTAAAATGGACAGTTGTTCAGAGCTGTGAACTATTATAACATTTGCCTATATGCATTTGTAGCCTGAAATGCTTGGGTGCTTTCTCAGTAATTCCTTGCTTCATTCTGAAAGAACCAGCTCAAGACACTATTTTTTACTCAGTAGAACAGATCAGAGCCTGGATTTTTTAGGTAAATGGAATAGAGAGTAAACATAAATATAAGTCCACAGAACTCAAAAGAAAACATTTTTATTAATATCATAAATAGTGACAATTTTAAAATAAATCATAAGCATATTTTAAAATAAAATAAAGTTTCTATTTTCTAAACTTATTTCTTGATTTATTTTTATCTAAATCAAATATTTCTAAGCACTAAACTTAACCTAATATCTTTCTAATGTCTGTAGCCTCTTTCTTAGTCACCTCCAACCACTATTACAGATATTTCCATGTTGACCTCTTACTGAATTCAGCAGCTAGGTATGAGTCCCAGTAAAGTCAATGATGTAATTTTTAGTATTTATTTTCATGTTTGTTAAGTATTGAATGTTAATTTTGTGTGTTAGTAGTTGGAAGCCAAGTGTCCAATAGTTTGTCTTCCTACATGTTCCTCTCCCAATGAATTTTAAAACACAAAAAAGTAGCAAATGTTTAGCCTGATTATTCTAAAATTTCTCTTTTTCTCTAATCAAGGAGAATGAAGCAAGAGATAAAAATGTGGACTTGTGGTTCTTTAAAGCTTCTGCTCCAGTCCATACTATATAAACAACTTGAGTTGTTTAAAGAGTCTTTTACCATGAAAAGAATTTGTTTGCCAACCTGTTTTCCTTCTAGTAAAACAGAAGTAAGGTTACTCAATGAATTCAAACACTTCACTTCTGACAACACATGTATTTTTTCTTTCCCACTATATATAGTATATACTTTCCAGTATAACATATATATATGTTATAGTATGTATGTATATATATATATACACACACACACTATATATATATACTGTATATAGCTATATATGTATTGTATATATATTATATATATACTATAGGTAGTATATATTTTCTAGTATAACAGTCCTTATAGAATAAATGAATAAATAGGAAGCTGTTATTAAATACTTATTGTATACATAGTACTATGGGAAGCCCTGAACACACAAATAGAAAACATGGTACAATCTCCCCTCAAGCAGTTCACAGAGGTAGAAAACACTTAGTGGCATGTCAGCTACAATCAAAATGGAGTGACCTTATAGTCATTGGGGTACAGAAGCAAAGCATATGGTAAAATATCTTCTTTAATGTGATTTCCACTCATGAAACCATATTTAATTCTAATGTTGAAATATTCAGAAGTGAAAAAGATTTTAGTAATGAGAATTTCTTTTCCTTCTCTTCAATGGCCATAGCTCCTAAAGAGGCAGGGGCTGTAGTTCACTTGCCACTTCAAATATCCACAAAAAAATTCCTTCCTCAGTGATGACTGTGCAATATGTTCAGGACTCAGTGGTGGACATCTTCAAGATTTTGCCAATTTATGGACTCTTCATCTCAGAAACATACGCTATTTTCTTCTGAAACTTCACTGGGTATCCCCCATGCCTAGAATGCTTCCCCATCTCACTTCTGTCCCCTGGTTTCCCTGGCCTCACCTAAGACTTGGCTCAAGTACTTTTCCCCTTCTATCAACAACCTTTTCTGTAATTGCTATACCTCCTCCTCATGTTAGTGCCTTCTCTGTGAAATTATTTTCTATTTATGAAAGAGGAAAGGGGAAGGGAGGAAAGAGGAGAGGAAGGAAGAGGAAGAGAGGGTAAAAGAAGGGAGGGGAAGAAAAGTGAGGAGAGGAGAGATCTGGCATGTACTTAGCTATTTCCATTTTGTCTCCCTTATAAAGTAAGCTCATTGAAGATAAATATTGTGTTTTTGTCATGATGACTTTGAAAGTTCCCTTCAGGTTCCCAGTCTATCATCCTATAATCCTATGAACTGTAATTGCCTAAGCCAGAAAATGGAGATAGTCATGCTGGAACTATACTGTAGGTTTGTTGTGATGATCAAATGAAATTTTATATTGGATGACTTATGAAACTTAAAATACAATAAAAATAAAAATATAAAATACAACAAAAACTACAATAAAAAACCAAAAAGGAAAGCTATTTTTTTCCCAGAAAATATGGGGCAGAAGCCAGATGTGAAAATGGACAGCCAGATATATCATCTAGATTTAAAGCTATCTTTGAACTATGAACGTTTTACCACCTCCCTTTATTTTCTTCTCTCTTGCATTTTGTGATTGTTTTTTGTATGCATTTGCTTAGCTTTTTTACTTATTAAGGATTTACAGTTTCATTTCTTGTTATTTCTTCTTTCACCATGAATTTGGATACTAAAGTTTCCTTTATTCCTTCCTAACATATAAAAGGACATCAATGATACAATTTCCTCTGGAGAGTCAGAAAAGATTTTATCTTTCCTCCTCTTTTCCTATAGTCAACCAAAAACTTCTAGGAAGTGGATCCACATATTTCAGTCGTGCTTTCTAAAAAATGCATGTTCCTTTCTGTAGCTTCTGTTCTATAGAATCAAGGTGCACAAGATGAGAGATAAAAGTTATAGTTCCAGTGTACTTGAGGAAGAAAGACAAAACAATTGGAGGTGTTAACAATTGACCCCCGGGTCCATAAAAGGGACCTGAAATAAAAAAGAGTTCAATCACAGTTGACAAAGTATTTACTGTCTGAGAAAAGACTTGCAGGGAAGAGACAATTGTATAAGGGAACAGAGAGGGAGAAAGAGTTTTCAGATGCTTAAAATGGAATAGGAAAGGGCAAAATACTATTTTTCTAGAGGCTTTCAAGTTGAGAGTGGGAATTAAGGGGAGGGGGACTTCTGTAGACACAATAGGCCAGGCAGCAGTATGTTTAGAAACTTCCAGGCAGATCTTGCTTGAGTCTGCAACTTCTGGTCAAGGTTGCCCTTGAACTGCTGAAGACTGGTTCCGTGGTTTCTGGAAGCTACAGGAATTTCTAAATTCAGCTAGAATTTACTCACAAAGGATCACTGGTATGTCAAGCAGCCCTGAGCTTCAGAAATTCTTCTAGTTGACTGGTTGTTATGTAATCCCATAGTCCTGCTCCCCTGTAAAAAGAAGTTGTAATATATAGTATAGTCATTGCAGAGTTCATATTCATGAGGAGAAAAATAAAGGACCAAATCTGGAGAGGAAAGATGCTTAAAACCAGAAAACAAAACAAAACAAACAACAACAATAAGAAAAAAAACAACGCAAAGAAAGTCTGCTCAGGACAATGACTTTTCACTCTTGTTACTTGACATTAATCTATATGCCTACCCCTAACTCCTACCTTTCTATATCATGCTTTCTCTGGGAAAGATAGCTATTTGTTATGTACAGCTCTATGTGTCATGCTGGGCACTTAATAAATAAATTTTAGTAGAAGAATGGTGTCTAAATTGCCCAGGAAATGTCAACCCTGAGGAGTGATCACTGCTTAGGAGAATGGAATAATGATGGGAATTAAAGCTAAATTTTGACATTATCTCAGAGCCACTTCCTTACCATCTTCCCCTTACCTCTTCTAGATGTCACACTGTAGCTAATGCAATCATTATGTGGAATAATGAATATTGCAATGATCATTATTAATACTTAAAGATTTTCATCTAAGCATCTCTAGTCATTTACAACTGTAATTGGCCCATACTTTAAGGTTACAGAATTTCTTTTAAGTGAATCTGGGGACATTCTATTATTTTAATGTTTAATTCAACAGAGCCCATCTCCAATTCTAACACATTCAAAGATTTGCATTACTTAGTAATTATCTTATGTATATTAGTCTTATCTCCATAACTAGATTTTAAGGTCCTGAGGGCAGCACCAAGGTATATAAATCATTTGTGTTCTCTTCGGATCTAGAACAATAGCTGAAGAGTCATTCATTCACTAATTCCATTCAGCACATTTGAATTCAACAGACATTTATAAAGTACCTATTAAATGTGAATCACTGTGTAAAAACCACTGAGGATTATCTGGAAAAGCCAGTGTAATCAAATGCATTAAGTGATGACTAATATTCAGGGGTAGGGAAGTGATAGTACTGATATACTCTTCCCTGGTAAAAAACAACTGGAATATTGTGTTCAGTTCTAGGAACTCCATTTTTGGAAGGACATGAAGAATTTGGCAACTCTCCAGAGGAGGACAACCAGGATTGCTGTTTTCTGAATCACACTGAATCTTGATTAGTTGAAAAGATGATGGGTATAGTCTGGAGAAGAAAAGAAATAGATAGAGAGTTAATGCCTCCCTAATCTTCCTACATTTAAGTAGGTAACCCAAAGAATTTTCCTGATTATTTCCTACTTCACTAATTTCCTACATTTCACACTTCATCCCCTGAAACTCATCATTCTTTAAGATCCAATCAGCTTTGAAACTCAGACCTCCTCATTTCCCAACCTGATTCTGTCCTTATGATAAGTAACTTCTGTCCTGCCCTTTGCAGCTTCTTCTTATGTTTCTCTCCCCTCCTTGCTGTTATGGGGATTTGAAGATCTTCCCTGTCCCTAGGCCCTTTGATAGGCTTTAGTGGCTCTGAGCACCTTCCCTGATTTGAAAGTATACTCTGCCCCCCTAATAGGCTGAATGTGGTCACATAGAGCCTGTGGCTGGAGGCTTGTTCTTCAGGAATTCCCACACCTTATTACTTTGTGATTGGGCAGTGGGTCAAGAGGGCTGTGCCATTCACCGATCCAGGAGAAGGCTATATATACACCTTGATGTAAGGTTTT
>CM053600.1:128842434-128860835 GCA_028646575.1 Pseudocheirus occidentalis | reverse complement strand
TTGGGGGGGATATGCAGCCCTAGTACTCAATACAGTGCCTGGCACATAATAAGTTCTTAACAAATGCTTATTCACTATTGACAGTGCTTAGAGTGCTTGATCTGGTTCCTGGAATACCTGAGTCCAAATCTGGTCTCAAAAACTTAAAAGCTGGTGACCCTGTGTAAGTCATTTCACTTTTGTTTACCTCTGTCATTTGTGAAATTGGGGTTAAAAACAAAACAAAACACTTACCTCCCAGGATTGTGTTTGAGAATAAATTCATGGAATGCACTTTGCAAACCTATAAGTGTTCAAATTACTGATTTAGCCATGATGCATTTTGTATAATTCACAACAAAGCTAGATGCCTAGGTATCTCATTTCTTCAAGATTAGTGTGCTTCAAATGTATACTTTCTCTTCTAAAGTATAGTTTGACAATAGTAGAGGAGTCCATTTTCCATTTTGCTAATCTGATTCTTTAACTAAGGTTAAGAATTATCTTTCTATGATTAGACAGATTTTTCTGTGGTGTTAAACATAACACTCTTCCTCTAGAGGCCACAGATATTTATATTTGCATTAAACCATGCTTGCTAAGTCAGTTTAGATCACTGGGTTTTACAATTAGAATCCAATGAATATAGTCATTATTGTTTGTTTCACTTACAGATTCTGTTTTGCTATGATTATTTCTTTAATTACTTCATCCTACAAGCATTAATAATATTAAGAACATACTTGTCTTTAAAAATTGAACTTTTCCTATGTTAATAATGTTTAACTATAAATATTAGAATTATGGTATAAAATTCTTTCACTGAAACAGTTAATTTCTATTATTTTGCTAATAATGATATTTTAAAAACTATTTTTACAAATGGTCATGTTTGCTACAATAACTATGTTTGCTCTCATATTTGCTGTGATTTTACAACATTTTGTATTTAAACATTAACTATGAACCTGAAACCTTTGCACAAAATATAATCTTTGCTTCACTGCTGTGAATTTAGCATGCTTTCCCTTTACAAATAAGTAATGAGTAACAGATGGCAGCTGACTTGCCTCCTAAAAAAATGTTGGAAGGATGGAACTGCCTCATTTTCTCTAGTATGAAAGAACAGGGGAGTTGCCACTTATTAGTCTTGAGGAGGGGTTAGCTCTTTTGTTTGTTTGTTTGTTTCATTTATCTCTTGAACTGTCTGGTGAAACCTGTGGAGCCCTTCTCAGAATAATTATTTGTTTTGGTTTGAATTCATCATTGAAAGGCACACTAAATTTCTGTTACTGCTTAGCAAAAATAAAATATTTTTTTCCCATCCAAGTCCACCTGAAGCCTCTCTCAACTTCATGTCTCCTTAACTTCTGTTTTGACTCAGACTTCCTTCCATCCCAACTCTTCTACTAATTTATCTTACTTTAACAGCCACTGGAAAGATCTCTGAAATTGTCCTACAATCTAGGGCTCCTTTGCTCCTCAGTTGTTGCTTTCTGAGTCTCTCCTTTTGTCTCCTTTTTGTTTTAAACTAAAGTTAAAACTCTAGAGAATTTGACACTAGGTTGCAGTCTGCATGGGGCATTCCTTCCTTAGGTCACCTCAGTTAAATCCCTTGCTATCATTGTGAACCTAGACAAGTCATATAACTTCTCTGTGCCTCAGTTTCCTCATCTATAGAATGAAGAGGTAGGTCTATATGGCCTCTGAGGTTCTCCTTCCCTCTCAGAATCTATGATCTATTATCCTACTTGCCCCCTGGGCTAATTCTGAAAAAGAAATTAATAATACAGAGAAGTTAAGCCAGTATTAGCTCTCAGAATTCCCAATGGGTAAACAATATTATCTCATCTCACTAGGCTGTGCTGTCTTGAGCAGCCCCCTACTTTCTGCTTATGCAAATGTCATTGTTTACTTTTCAGACTCCTGTTCAAAATATTAGACTGCTGTGAATTCATCCACTAATCATTGTTCTAATAATGACACAGATTAATGCATTTACATTCCTGATGTTGCAAATTAACCTTCCATGCAAATACAAATGTCAATGAACCTTTGTTAACCTTAATTTCCTAAAGATAAACAACTTTCTAAGTATATATGTATAATATATATACATATTTCCTCTCCAAATGTAAACTCCATCTAGTTATAGTTGCAAGAGTATCTTGTAAACTGTCCCCACCCACATGTACATGCCACCTTCTTCAATATACAAAGGAAACAAAGAAAAAATCAAAACATATTCTAATAGAAATTACTCTGATTTTTGCTGAGTGTAGCTACAGACTTGGCTGGAGTGTTTAGATTCTTTTTATGAAGATGTAAAAATGTACATATGTAAAAATAAAGGTCTCCATCTGTAATGAGCTTGCTTCTATAAGTACCTTTCAAGGACCCTTAGAATTTAAGACAATTGGAAACCCAGTACTTCCACTAAGTAATTGACAATCAAAAAACCTGAGAAAAAAATGCTTAACAATTTGTAACGTACATTCCCAGATGGAAACCAATATTATATTTAGTTTATTGTCTGAGTAATATTAGTAGGAGAAAGACTGAGCCAAATGAAACGTGACTGAAAATCTGATTACAGGAAGGCACCAAGCTGCTATAGTAGACCTCACGTCTTCTCCTTTCATATTGTTGTGACATCAAATTTCTCCTACGAAAAGTATGCTTCAATCTCTGTTTTTTCTTATCCTTTATAACTACTGCTTTGGTACAATAATACATTTCTGGCAAATGATGAGCCTTAAATTAATTTTACTCCTACAAAGAAGAAACTACAAACAAGGACAACTGTTTTAAATAATTTTATTTACAAGTTACTAATGTGCAATTTGTTGCTTGTCAAAACAGTAGAAATTATGTTCCTGTTTCACGTTAAATATAATTAGCCAATACGTTTAGGAGGATATTCAGGCAGAGGAGGTAGCTTTTATTTTTGAGCTGCCTTGGCAATTTGGGATTTTGTCTATGTTCTTAATAGCTCTGAATGAAAAAGTGACTTTAGAAGTCCTATCTTCTATTCAAAAGGAATCTAATATAAACCAGTTTACAATATTTTCTTCATATCTGACTATTTTTTTTTACAAAATAAAATCTGTATAAAAACATCATTTGGACTCAAGTGGCATATGATAAATTATGAAGAATATTTTACTTTAATCTCTGTTTTCAGAAAAAAAAATTGTCAATATTTTGGCCAAGAGTATTCTTCAAAACACTTTTCATGCAAGTTTGTTAAGACCCAGTAAATCCTTTTTTTTTTCTTTAAATGATTAAGAAACAAAATATTTTTTAAAAATTCTTTTTTAGAGAAGGAGGTTTTGGTGACGTTTTATCCTTAATATTTTTTTAAATCTATTTTTTTAGTACTTTTTTTTGCCTTTCTTTTCTGTTTCCTGACTTTATTCTCTAATTTATAATGTCTCTTTGATATTCAGTCAGCTGGATGGACATGACCATGAAATACTAAGTCATAGCAGCACATCAATAGGGCAGCCCAATTTGGGAAATCTCTATCCATTAGGAATTATTGATCACCTAGAGTGAACTATTCATTATCTGAAATTTCCAACTGGTGAAGGGCTCTACCCATAGTTGAATTAAGTGATTTCATAGCAAAATAGAAACAAAACAAAACAAAAAAGAACATTTCCATTTAGAAAAAAAAATGTGTTAACATCTAATGGACAAGCTTAATGGTTTCTAGAGGCACATAAGTGATGAACTTGGTGGTAATCTGAGAAATCTTCCTACTATTACTTCTAAACCTTTCTATCTCTGTTCTTATTAATCTACTACTCTTTAATGGACATGAGTCTGACTTAAATTATTTGTACTTCCAGTTTCCCACCATTTTGCTTTACTTAAAAAACTTCCTTCACTTCTCGCCTTCTACATTTTGTCTTTATTCATTAATCTTCCCATTCTACAATCTCTTAACTTAATCCCAGCTATTTTCCAATTGTGTCATTTGATTGAATTCAGCAAGCATTTATTAAGCATGTAACATGTTACAGATGATGGCTGGGTTGTAACTGACAATACAAGAACCAAGTTTAAACAATCTCTGGACTTTGGGAATTAACATTCTACTGAAGGAGGATGGAAGGGAAATATTCATAAAATACTAACAATAACTACCGTTTTATACAATGCTTCATAATAATTATTGTAGTTGGCCTTTCAAAAAAAAAACTCTAAAAATAGAGTTAAGAGCATTAACTCTCTCAGCTGAAAACCTTAGGTAGATCAAAGGACAGTCATAGAATAGGACTCCTTATTTGCCAACGTTTTTCTGTCTGATCTACCCAGAGGTAAAAAATAAGCTTTCAAACTTCTGTAAGCTATTTTCCATTTTGGGGGCGGGAGAGGCAGAGTTTGGAAAAAGGTCAATATTTCATATTTGTTGGCCTACAAGTAAGCAGATAACTTCTTTAATTTTTTTTTTGGTTACATTCTAAACTCTCAATCACGGACAAATGGCTACATAGGATTATTTGACAATGAAGTCATTCCTCAATAATATTATGCGGGGGTGGGGACTGTGGGGGGTCAGGATTTGAAAGGAAAGGCAATAAATAGTCTCCTCAGTAGAAGAATAAGATAGCTGATAAGATGACTGTTTCTCCCTTTACTAAGAAGATGGGGGAGAGAGGTATTATAGGAGGTCTATAAATTTAACCATCTACTGTCGTGTGTGTGCATGTGTATGTATGCGTGTGTGTATGTTTAGTGGAAAATCATAAGAAGTGAATTCCCAAGAAGTGAATGTGACTGCTACCAATGTAACATGTGGCTAGGGTTTGGGGGTTGAGATATGCTGTCCTTTTGGAAACATCATTATTGGGTCTTAGTATGGTGAAGAAAGGGATTTCAAATTTGGACACAAATGGCAGTTAAGCATCAGGGATAGTACAGTGGATAACATTTGGCAAAGGCTAGCTAAAAAAATCCAAAATAGCCATGGCTCATGAAAAATAGACAGATGATGTTGGCTCCCGAACTGGGATTCCACATCAAAAATCTCTGATCTCCAGTTTCAGCTACCAGTGATCCAGAAGCAGTTTCCTAGATTTGGTCATGCCTCCCCTTAAATGACATCATGCTATCAGATGAACTTCAGGCACAAAAGGTTATTGGGGGATTCAGGTAATCCTTTGGAAAGGATACAACAAATAGAATTTTACCACATAAAAGAGGAAAAGCATATATACTCAGTCTAGGAAACCTTTCAGTTTCAACAATAATGAAGACCTTGTTCAGAACCATTTGTTTTACTAAAACTATGGCTCATGTGAGGCTAATAAAAACCAGGAATAGCTTATGTTACATGAATGGTGTATGTAAAAGCCAGGTGTACAGGCTAGGATTATCTAGAGCTAATATGACTATACCTTTGACTTCTCAAACAATAGGGATTTTTTTTAATGTATCCCTATTCTTTCCTCTCTTTCATGTGCTTAGTAATATTTTATTCCTTTCTTTAGTTTCTTTTTCAGTTTTATTGTTGTAACCAGGTATTGAATAAAGGCTTCATTATTAATCAACATCTGGACTCTAAAGAGAATCCAGAGTGTGAAAAGTCTCTTAAAAGTCTATTTTGAAAGCCTAGATTTTATTTTTGGCATTCCCACTCAGCTTTCATACTATCACCATTTTAAAATGAAACTCCAAAAAGGACAATATCACTAAATGAAAAAGCAAAAACACAATGAAACTCTCAAGTCTATAAAATGAATCCGATCTAATATCTGTTTTTCGAGAAGAAATCTGAGCAGAAGTCAAATAAATTGTAGTAATATATGATTTAGATTCACTGATTTCTAATGTTCTTTCCATCACTAACATTTTCGGTGATTGCTGTACATAATATGTTCCCATACTGAATTTAAATAAAGTCATGTTAATTGTATGTTGCATTTGAGTTCTGTTATAACTTACTAATATCCCAGGCAAATCTAAAAGTTCCTACTCCTGATCATAGGAAGTTATAATGTTTATATCACCTGGATTCTAGAAAATCCTTCAAGAAAGACTGTTACATATCATAGACTTAAAGAATTCTGTAATTAAGAAGGGACATTAGAATTATTATTATACAAACTCCTTGCTATTTTAAGAACTTCCCTCTGTAATTTGCTAACAGATGGTCATTTGTCTCTTTGAACTTTTCCAGAGATGAACTCAGTACTTTGTATAGATCTATATATCTTCATACTGTCCCTCTTCATGACTCCATTTGATCAGCTTACAACCATGTGTAAATCTCCCTTGTCATAGGGAGAATTGCACCATTCCACCTTCCAAAAAAAGCTCCTAGAGGGACTCATCTGCATTTAATACTTCTTGTCTCCACTTTTTTTTTATCATTCATTAATCATTTAAAATTTGGACTTCTTCCCAATTACTGTACTGAAACCACTCTTTTTTTTTTTAAGTCACCAATGACCCTCCAATTGTCAAATCCCATGGCATTTTCTCAATCTTAGTCCAGCATGCCTCTGTGTAGTCCTTTGTTTGGAGTTCAAAGTCTTTCATTACCCAGTACCTCCCACTACCTTTCCTGTCTTCTTACACCTCAGGCCCTTCCCACCTCCCATACACTTTGATCCAATTACATTAACCTTGCTATTACAAGAACCAAATACTCCATCTCTCAGCTCTCAGCATTTTCTCTGGCTGTAGTCCATGCTTAAGAGTGTTCTCTTCTTCAGCTCCACTACCAACTTCCATGGCTTCCTTTAAGTCCCCACTAAAATCAAAATGTTGATCCTGATCTATATCTTGCTACTGGGCTCAGATGACTACTGAGGAGAAAGTAAGGCTGGTGACTTCATACAGCCCTCTTTTACTTAAATCCAATTCTCTTCCAAGTTATAGCATCACTTTCCTGATGTCATGGTCCTCTTCAAGAATGAAAGAGAAACAGCTCTTACCTGTATGAGCTGCCCACTGGGGATCCAACTGGTCTTTTTCAGTTGGAAAATAAAACTTCTTTTTCCTTCCTTCTCTCTCCTCTATTCCTTCTCTTGACATAGGGTATAATACCCTTACCTGTAGGTGCTCTGCCCAAAAGAATGTAAATTTGGATCACTGCAACCTCACAAGATATCTTGCAGTCTAGGGATATTTTTTTTCCCTAAGGGACTCTACCTCAAACTCAAATCACTCTGGCTTTCCTGGATTGGCAAACAATAAGGTCCAGCCCAAGTCTCACCTGATCATTGTTTGGGCCTAAATGGCTCAGAGTGAATGTGAATAGCATTGCTTCTGTTTTGGACCAGAAACCCTGAGGGTCTTCTCCTCCCTGACAGATTTTTTTTAACTAGGTAAAAGAGGCCATTCTTTGCCTCATTTCTTACCTAGCCTTAATCACTTAATGGGCATTGATTGGTCAGAGTCACCTGGGAAAGAACTTCTCACTGCATACAGGGCCTTCTCCAGTAATCCTGATCTGTATTTTACTACTGGGCTCAGATGGTTCAGGAGGAGAAAGTGAGGCTGGTAATTTTGTACAATATTCCTTCATTTAAATCCAATCCACTTGCAAGCCAAGGTATCACCTTCCTGATATCAGGACCCTGTTCAAGAACAAAGGACAGACAATAACAAAATACATATTCTATAGGAAGCTTTACCCAATTTCTTTTAATGCTAGGCTTTCTCTCAGTTGATTATTTCCTATTTATCCTGGCTTTAAAAAACAAACAAAATTTGTTTGCTTATTGTCTTTGCCATTAGATTGTGACCTCCTTGAGAGAAGAGACATTGGTTTGGTTTTGTTTTTTAACCCCAGAGCTTAACACAAAGCTGGGGCATCGTGTTTAATAAATGATTATTGACTTACTTGCTCTCTGGCACTATTGATCAATTTATATGTGTGTGTGTGTGTGTGTGTGTCTGTGTGCGTTCGTTCTCTCTTTTCTCTTGGTTTCATTGCGTCTACATCCTCTTTCTCCCTCTCTTTTTTTAAATTTTGTCTTGATTCCTATCTTCTTAACTTTTACTAAGTCTTTCTGCCTCCTCAATATGCTTACTCTCCAAGACTTTGTCCTAAAAATATCTATATCCATATCCCTATCTATATCTTCTGTTTCTTAGTTATCTTACCTATTCTTAGGTTCTTAAAAAGCACCTCCATGTAAATGTTTCATAAATCTACATCTTTAGCTCTCACCTTTCTCCTAAGTTTCAGATTCCCACTTTTAATGTCATACTATACAGCTCCATGGACCCTATGTCTTGCCAGTATCTCAAGTCTCAATGTCATTTAAACATAAATTCCCTATCATTTCATTGAGACTTTTTCTTTCTCTGTCACTGGTAAAACCACTCTCTCAGTCACCTATGCTCACAATCATTGAATCATTTTTAAAATTTTTGATTCCCTTGATTCCACTTACAAGATATCAGTCTCTCAAGCAACCTATTCTTACCCTAGATGCTCAATGAATGTAAGTTGCTTGAAAATAGAGCAATTTGTCTTCATATCTCTAGGGTCTAGAAAAGTGCCCGGTAAAGAGTAGACACTTAACAAATGCTTGTTGATGAATTAATTGATGAAAAAACTGAATATCTCTTGCCTTAGCTATAATAGTAGTTGCTAAAAGAACTAACTTCAAAAAATGCTTGTTGCGTTCCAATTAAAATTAGACTAATTATTCTGTTGCCCAGAGTTGATCAGATCATCTGACTTCTTAATAGCCATCAAAAGATATTCACTTTCAGATGCATTAAAGTCATTTACTTGCCATTTAAAGTCCTCCATAATCTCATTCTGGTGATATCTAATTTATAACAAACCACCTCATACACTCTGTATGTCTCTGTACTTCAACCAACTGTTCTATTTTCCATTCCCCAAATGCTCTCTGACACTTCCTATGTCACAGCTTTTCCCTATCTCTCTAATCCCTGCCCCCCAATCTAGGCAACTCAACATCCTTCCCAGACTTCTTAAGGTGCACCTCAAACAATACCTCCTTCATGAACTGCCATTGATTGACCCACCTGGAATGGAACACAGACCATCTGATTTCTTAGCACATGACATTTCTGTCATGCACTACTCATTTGTATGATAGTTACCTGTGTGATTATCCAATCACTCATAATATATCATAAGCTCTGTAAAAGCAGAGCCTAAGTTTTATTGGTATCTCCTCCTGGAAAGGAGCACAGTGTTTTGGATGAAGTAATTGTTTAAAATTATTTATTGAGTGCATGAATTCCTAAAATGCTATTCTGCTACTTCCATTTGGTTCAGAATCTAATACAAAGTAGAAGTTCTCTTCATTTGTTCCTTCACTGAAGTATGAAATTATCATTGAAGCAAGTGAGGAAATTAATAGATTCTCTATTTTTTGGCAGAGAAAGCTTCAGCAGATAATCTGAAAAGTTAAAGTCTCCTATCACACCTCTATCATATCTTTATGCCATATTTGTGGTCTTTAGTGTACTTTGATGGCAGGGTTTTTTTCCCTTTTTGGTTTATCTATTGATCTTTACTGAAATGGTTTCTACCACTCCTCCCTACACTGGTTCCTGGATTTCTTCAGGAGCATATTATCTTAATATACAAGGTTACTCTACCCCTACCTCACCCATTTTACCTATTCTGTCTCTTTAAAATAATGTAGACTAATCCAGAGTCATATTCCAGACATGCCACCAAGATGGTTTGTCTCATGTTCTAGGAGATAAAATTTATCTCTCTGTATTAGGAATTCTTGTTTATCTTTCTTATTGCTTAAACTTTATACATGTTTATAGAAATGGATGATTTTTGTGATATTCTTTTCTTTTATCTTTTTTTTTAATTTATTGACTTGTTTATTTACTTTTAGTTTAGAAGATTCAATTACAGAATCACTTGATTTTTGGGTTTTCTCCCCTTCCTTCTCCCCCCCTCCCATATGGTGGCTTACAATCATGTATGGGATGTGCAAACACTTTCACATTGTACAATAGTCTGGGTGTATAGAAGCGTTGTAACCAATGGAGGGAATAAAAGGAAAGAAAAAAGGAAAGGAAAAAGGAAAGGAAAAAGGAAAGGAAAGGAGCAATAGCATGCATTGCTTCAATTTCCATTTAAACTCTGGCCTTTCTAGATCTTTCTCTGAGTGTAGATATCTCCTTCCATTCTGAGACTTGGAGAGCTGTCTTTTAACTGTGCATTGCTGAGAAGAGTCCAGTTTATCAAGGTTGGTCATCACACATACGATGTGTCTGTGACTGTACAAGTTTTTCCTGGTTCTGCTCTTCTCACTTAGCATCAATTCATATAAGCCTCTCCAGGTAATTATGAAGTCCATCTTCCCATTTCTTATAGCACAATAGTATTCTATTACATTCAGCCATTCCCTTTTTTCTTATAATGTATCTTCTCTCTGTATTACACAGGCATTTTGCTCTCTCCCCAAAACTTTTTTAGTTTAAAACTCTTCTGAATAGATATTCCAGACAAATACATTCTTTCCAGACTATTTTTTGTACTGCATCCTTGTTGAAGAGACTTTCATTGCTATATTTTAAGTTATAGTCCAGATCTGGCCTCACATACTTTTGAGCTGTGTGACTCTGAATAAGTCACTTAACCTTTGATTGTCTCAGTTTCTTCAGCTGTAAAATGAGAATAATGACAGCACCTACCTTGCAGAGTTGTTGTGGGAGTAAAATAATGGAATATTTGTAAAAAGCACTTAGCACAATTCTGGGCACACAGTAGGTACTATATAACATGCTTATTTCCTTCCCTTCCCCTCTTATACTATAATCAATGGAGTACTATGCTTATTCCCTTTTTGCCAAGATATATAAATTCCTGCCACCTCCGAAATTTGTAGAGTTGTAAAAATATTGAATTCCCCTCAGAATGGAAAAAAAATAAAAAATACTTAGAAGTCCTTGATTTTAATTTTATCCACAATGCTGCAAAGATAGATACCCCAAACCAACTGGTCCTGTCTGGGGAAAGAGGAGCTGCTTCCAGCTCTCAGATTTATTCATAACCAGTTCTCCACAGGGGATACATGTCCCAGGGCCTGTGGCACCTAACACTGACACAAAGCATGAAGTCTCTTTAGGCAGAGATGTGACTGTTTTGATATCTATGGTTTTATACCTTTTAGCCGCTATTTCTGACATAATTGTATCTCCTACTGCAAGATCTGTGCCTTGAGGCCAGTAGACATCATACTTGGTTGCATGGAAGATAAATGGGATCCTGACTAAACTTGTGCTTATGATTGCAACTTGTAGCCAGAATGTAGAAGGCTCAAGCTGAAAGTGGGGCTTGTATATCTTTGTATGTGCTTATTATAAACACACACATCATTCTAAAAGATGGAGGTCCAGGGAAATGGCTTCTTTACATTAATTTAATGTGGTTCTTTACAAGTCAAACGAAAGTTTCACCATGCACATTATATGATAAATATTTTATATGTACATAAAATATACATATACACATACACATATGTACAATGCATCACATGCTCTGAAGCAATTGTGCCAATTTACACTTACACTGATGAACAGGGTGAAATAGTACCATTGCTACTATTTCTCCTCAGGACTCTAGGAATATAACCAAAAGTTTGGGAATTCTGCTTCTTTTTCCTTTCTTTTTCTTCAGCATTTCAAAAATTTATTTCATTAAATATTTCCCACTTAAATTCTTCAAAATTTTACATTCTTTTTATTTATTTCAAGTTGCTAATTCCTCCATTTCTACCATTCCCTCCCTCACTCCTTGAGAAGGCAAGCTAGATGATATTGATTGTTGTGAAGCACCACCCAAGTACTAGCCTCAAGTGTGAGTGGAGACATGAGAAAAAGAGAAGAGAAACCAGGGGGTAACTCAAGGAAGAACTCCATTGAATGATGATTTGAACAAGGTTTTAAAAGATCCAAAAGACAAAGATTCACATATTCTTATCAATAGATTTAATTTTTGACATCCTGGGATATTACCATAGTTTTATTATTTCAAAGATCTACTACATCCTGGAAGTAACTTCAGATACAATCAAACTTTCTGATTTCTAGGCTCCAAGAGCCTAGGGCAGCCTATCAGGTTCTTGGGAAGTCAATCAACATTAACAAAGAGAATGCAAATCAGAGCAGACCTCCAAACATCTAGGTCATTGTCTGGAATCTGCTATACCTTGGGACCTAAACAGGAAAGTCTTGTCTTTTTTTTAAGTATCTGAAGCTTTGAGAATTCTAGGCACCAAAAGTCTTTGGAAATCCAACAGGTCTTTGGAAGTCAGTTAATATTTTAAAGGCACAAATAAGGATGATGCAAATGAAAGCAGGTTTCAAAGTGTCTAGATTTGTTTAACACAAATCTATGCCAAAAGTGCTTCTCCAAGGTATCTGTATGTGAACTGATCCCCAAGATCAACTGTTTTGGCTTGCTTCAGATTATACATGTGAAGTCATGCAAAACATGTTTCCTATTGCAAGCACATACACACACACATGAAAAATAAATGAAGAAAAATGTACTTCAATCTGCACTCAGAGTTCATCAGTTCTTTCTCTGGAGAACAGCATTTTTCATCATAGTTCCTTTGGAATTGTCTTGGATCATTGTCTTGATCAGAGAAGCTAAGTTCTCACAGTAGATCATTACATTTTTGCTGTTATTGCATACAAGGTTCTTCTACTTTTGGTTATTTCATTTTTCATCAGTTCATATAAGACTTCCCAGGTTGGTTGGTTTGTTTTTTCTGAAGCCACTCTGCTTGTCATTTTGAATAGCCAAATAATATTCCATCTCAATTATATACCACAACTTGTTCAGTCATTCCCCAATTAATGGGCACCCTCTCAATTTCCAATTCTTTGCCACCACAAAAGGAGCTACTATAAATATTTTATACAAATAAGTCCTTCTTATCAGAGTTCTACTTCTAATGCTATATCTCATGAGTTTCTACTGGTTTGCTTCGTATTCTGGTTGTAAGTAGATATCAATTACTCAAACAAACTCAGGTGACAATAAAGGCTATTTTAGTTAGGTGCCATAGAGAGACCAATTAGTATAACACACCCCGTTCAAAAAAAAAAAAGTACGTGGCACATTCTCCCACAGATACCTACAGAAACTACGCAAAAATTAATTCAAGTTTAAAGAGCAATCAGGTGATAAGCATTAATTAAGTTCCTACAATGTAGCAGCAGTATTGTAAGCACTGGGGATAAGAAAAGAGGCAAAAAAAAGTCCCTGCCTACAAGGACCTTACAATTTAATAAGGAAGACTACAAGTAAACTATGTATGTCATAAATAAGAAATAATTGAAAGAGGAAAATCATTAGAATTAAGAGGAATTGGAAAAGACTTTTGGTAGAAGGTAGGATTTTACTTGGAACTTGAAAGGGGCCAGGAGAGTCAGGGGGTGAAGATGAAGGAGAGATTTCCGGGTGTGAGGGAGATTTAAAAAAAATCCCAGAGTCAAGAAATAGATTATCTTGTTTAGGTGACAGTTGGAGGTAAGTTTCATCACATCAAAGAACATATGACAGAGAATAAAGTGTGAGAAGATTGGGAAAGGGTGGTGAGAAGCTGTTATGGAGGGCTTTGAATGGCAGAGGATTTTGTATTTGATAATGGAGATGATAGAAAGTCATTGGAGGTTATTAAGTAGGGAGTGACATGGTCAGACTTAGACTTTAGAAAAATCTCTTTGGCATCTGAATGTAGGATGAATTGGAGTGAGGAGAGACATGAGGCCGGCAGATCAACCAGCAAGCTATGACAGCAACCCTTACATGAGGTGATGGTAGCTTGTACCATCATATTAACGGTTTCACAGGAGAGAAGTTAATGTACTGAAGACATGTTACAAAGGTAAAATTGTCAGACATTGACAACATATTGGATATAGGTTATCGGGTAGTGAAGAATTGAGGATGACAGGTTGAGATCCTGGGTGACTGGGAGGAGGGTGGTACACTCAACAGTAATAACACAATTTTGGGAAGGGGTTAGGGAGAATGATATTGAGTTCACTTTTGTATATGTTGAGCTTAAGATGTCAACTGGAAATTCAGTATGAGACATTTGAAAGGCAGTTGGAAATGCCAGATGAGATCAGCAGGAAAGTTAGGGTAGGATAGCTAGATTTCAGAATCACCAGCATAGAGGTAGTAAGTAAATCCCTGGGAACTGATCAAATCACCAAGTGAAGTAATATAAAAAGAGAGGAAAAGAGACCTCAGGATAGACCCCTGTGGGACCGAAAGACCTGGATGAAGATCCAGCAAAAAAAACTGAGAAAGAAAAGTCTAAAAGTCATGATAGAACAGATGTGGAAAAGAAGTAACTTACATTTCCTGGTTGCTAGTTGCCTTTTTCTCCCTTTCATGGGATGTTCAAGAAATTTCTCTTAATAGCTGTAGTTTGCTTGTTTTAATGGGTCATTGTCGAGCTGTCTGACTTTCCCAATCATATCAATGGTATTCTTCTGATGAATTGGTATACAAAAAGATTAAATTATATTTAATTAGGTATGATTTTCTTTACTAGTGAACCCATGATGAATTCTAATGATTATCGCTTTCTTTCTATAAATACTTACAACTATCTTTCAAATTATGCATTATAAAACTTCATTGGCCTGTAGTTCTGGAATCCCTGTATTCCCATTCTGAAAGTCTAATAGCACTTCCTTTCTTCACCATAATTTCTTAAAACAACTGAGTACTTTTTAATTTATATATTGTTTAAAAGCATGTATCTGGTGCAGCTAGTTATAGCATGTTACTATATTTTAGTAAGTGTATTTGATTTTGAAATAAAACTTGCTGAATAATTATTGGATTCAAATATATTAATTTTATGGGATGGATTTAAAATTCATCATTTTGTCTGTTATATTAGTACCTTATGGTTACTGTATATAGTTGAGGTGTGTGTGGGCGGATAATACTTGACTTCATAGAAATTGTGTAGAGTCAACTTCAAAGAGCAAAAAAAGCAAAGCAAATGATTGGGATCAGTCTGTTCTAGACTGACTATCAACCAATTTGCTTGGTTTCTCTTCCTTAACCTTTATGAATCTGAATTTTCACTTTAGTAAAACGAAGCTAACTATAAAACCCCCTATTTTATAAAGATGACATGAGTAATAATGTGAATTCTTGCCTGAAAAGTGTACATAGATGATGGATAATTAAAGAAGAGAACCAATATAACATATCCTAATGAAAATAAAGAGACTTAGGGAATAAGAAAAAGTGAACCTTCTAAAGAGCTTATGTCACTACCAAAAAATAGCATGTACATTGCAGTAATATGGTTGAATAATTATAGTGATACTTCTGTAAAGAAAACTAACATAATAAAAACCTTATGAAAGCACAATAAATGTTAACTGTGGAGGGTAGTTATATTAAGAATCATACTGTGTGTGGTTACATTCTAGGCCAGCGGTTCTCAACTTTCCTAATGCTGTGACCCTTTAATATTTGTATGCAGGAGTATCTGCATGCAGGCAGACTTGCCTGGAGATGGATAGAAGAGTGGTGTCTTGGTTCCCAAGACCATTGGAAAGATGTGTTTTCCAATGGTCTTAGGTGATCCCTGTGAAATGGTCATTCAACCCCCAAAGGGGTCACCACCCACAGAGAACCACTGTTCTAGGCTATTTGATCAATGATATTAGAATATTCAACTGGTATTTCTTGATTTTTAATATAATTTTCTTGTGTTTGTTCTTTGCAGAGGACCATGACATCAGGGAAATGATTACATGACTTGCAGTTGACATTGATTTGAGTGAGGGAGGGCTGTGCAGCCTCACTTTCTCCTCCAGAGTCATCTGGGTCCAGTGGATAGATATCCATCAGACTGGAGATGGCCCAGAATGCAATGGGAGACCTTGGTCCTTTCAGGCGAGGGAAGGAAGGAAGGAAGGTAGGAAGCTAGGAAGCTTCTGGCCATCAAAATTTACCTTCCTTTGGAGAAGAGAAGGAGAGGAAGAAGATGAGCTGAGTTACCCAACTGGCTGGGTCCCAATTTAGGCAGCTCAGACTACTCCCAGATTGTGTTTGTCCTTCATTTTCAAAGAGGACCATGACATCAAGGAAATGATGACATGACTTGAAGTTGACTGATTTGAGTGAGGGAGAGCTGTACTACTAATCATGGAAATATACTAATGCATGAATGGTGTGGTATAAGGCAACTTGCAAAAGCAAGGTACAGGAAGAAAGTATGTTTTATATTTTAAAAGAACTGAAATCATGTTTTACAGTTGACAATACTTTGTCCAAGTAAGAATGCAAATATACTTAAATTAATGAGTATAATTCTTATTAATTATATTGAGCATCTCTGACAGAATCCCAATACTGTGTGATTCTACGATAGTAAAGGAGAAATCATTTCTTTAACAACAGCCCCGACTAACAATTAAATAATACTTTGCAGTTTCCAAAACACTTTACCAATATTATATTATTCTCACAATAACTCTACATGCTTTTCTTATCCCCATTTTACAAATGTGAACCAAGATTGTCTGGGAATGCTCAAATCCCCTAACATGAAGACATTTCAATGGAGGCTTTCATAGCCAACCTCAGATCTGCTGAGATTGAAACGCTCATTGTCCCCTGCCACATGGGTGAGGAATAGCATCCTTTGATTGACTACATAACCAGAACAGACCACATCTTTAACACTGGCAAGATTGAACCTGTTGCTATTTTTCTTCTAAGTTTGCTGGCTCTTTTTCTTTCCCATGCTCAACCAGAGGGTGAAAACCTAGTTTATCTACAGCACAGATGCCATGAAATGAACTGGTGAGAGTACATGGACTTCTATCCACAACTCTCTATCTTATCCTGGGTCTGAAAAATAACTTAGGAGTGTTTGTTTCTACTGTGTTTTGTCAGCTGGATTGAACTGGCCTCTAACTTGTGGCCAAAGATGAACAGAGCAGGCCAGAGACAGGAGAGTCAGAAAGCAAACAGAAATTTAATTTCAAAGTGAGGGACACAGCCTGCAAGCAAGGATGCATGTGAGGAAGCCTTGCCCTTAGGCTGGAGACCTGCTTTAGTGTAGGCAGAACTCAATACTTATGTCTATGACTATGCAGTGAGCTATGTAGCCCTGAGAGTGAAGGGTAACAGCAACAATGAGACAAATTTGATTCATAGCAGGACTTCATGATTGGAATATGGGTACTTGTTCAAGGTTGTCCAGTGTTTGTCCAAACTCAGAGAATACCTGGTGCTGATCCAAGCAATACAATAATTATATGAAACAGTTCTGGGCTTTTTCTGTGGCTGAGAGCATCCATGGGGTGAGTACAGAGAATCATTGTTATGCCAAGCTCAGTGCATAGCTGCCTTGTTGGGTCTTAGCTCTGGAAAGCAAGGGGTCTCCTAATATCTTGACAATTTCATTTTTTAATTTTCAATTTCGTGTACCAGCAGTAATATTCATGGGCTCTCTGAGTGTGAATTATAGTGACAACCATGGAATCTGGATCAACAGTGTGATAGTGCAGCCAGCCAGCCTGGCACGGACGCCATGAGAAGCCAGGATACATAGGACTTAGGCTCAAGGGGAATATTGGACTTGGAACTTGGACTGTTCTCTATAGATACAAAACTAAGCTGCTTGTATACTTCTTTTATACCTTTGAAGTAAATAGTTCTTTGTAAAAACAAATGCAATTTTAATTGATTAAATGAAACTTGTGGCAGAGGACATCCCTCCTCCCTCCTGAACCTGCCCTTACATTTGAGGAAACACCATTATTAGGTACCAAAGCAATCTTCAGGTAGCCTAACCTAATCCCCTTAAGCAGAGGTGGGGAACCCATGGCCCCAAGGCCACATATGGTCCTCTAGGTCCTCAACTGTGGCCCTTTGCCCCTGCATAAGGATACCGGAAAACCCTGAGGGGGGTAAAATGTAGCATAACTGTCCTCTAGGCAATAGGGAGCAATGAGGCTAGTTTTTACACAGATAAGAAAACTGAGGCACAGAGGTTAAGTGATTTGCTCAATTATCACACATTTAGTAAGTATCTGAGACAAAATTCCTCAGGTCTTTCTTTCTAATTCCAGTGTTCTACCCACTCTACAACCTGTCTCTTCTAACTTAGTGATAATGTGCTGAAGCATGTGCTGTGGAATATGGGACATTCTAGTGCTAAAGAAATAGCTAGAATCGTGAATAGAAATGAAATAAACAAGTACAGATTCTGATAAATCAGCAGGAATTCAGAACCATTGGACATTTCTCAAGCGATCTTATTTTCAGTAATATTTTTGATGAGGTGTAGACTCTGGGACCCCCTCCCTTTTGAGCTCTCCTTGAATCTTTGAGGTACATACTCTGGGAAACCTCTTGAAGTCTGATTGAATCTTCAGGAGGCATTTGCAGAGGC
>CM053600.1:128742249-128825080 GCA_028646575.1 Pseudocheirus occidentalis | reverse complement strand
CCCCCGAAGGCTATTGGCTGAGACACTCCCCTGTTGACTTGGGAGAAGGCTATTAGCTGAGACAGAAGGCCAGTGCTGTATATAAAGAAGAATTTTAGAGAGAGAGGAGAGAATTTGGAATTGGCTCCTCAGTGAAGGAAGATTCATGGAGACTGAAGGCAGCTGAGAAAGAGAGGGAGAGAGAGAGAGTACTCTCCCAGTATCTGGAAGCTGACTGAAACATGAACAGGATGGGACTTTGTGGCCTGGCTGATCCTTGAGTTCTAGGCAAAAGAAGTCATGAACGGTTTAAGGTGTGCTGAACCCTGGGAACTTCAGTGTGTGCCGGGGATTGCCCTGAGGACTGGACAAGGACCTGGGAGCTGTTTATCTCTGAGGACTAGAGGAGAGCCTGGCAGCTGTCAGCTCCTGAATCTAGGTGATTGTCTGGCAGACTCAGGAGAGAGCTGGGATCAGGGAAGAGGATCCAGGGAATCAGAGAGACCACCCAGAATCAAAATGAAGAAAAGGCCTCCTCTTGGACTAAACTGAGGTTTGTTGGAAATCAAGGGGGTGGAAAGTTTGTGTGGTTTCCTAAGAACTTTATCGGAGACTAAAGTTAATGTTTGCCTCATGAGTGGAAGATCAGTATATTGTGAATTGTTGATTGAATCTTTAAGTGTTAAGCTGGTTTCCCCCTTAGGGAAACCAGGTGATTCTTCTTTTGTTCTTTAAGTGTTAAGCTGGTTTCCCTCTTAGGGAAACCAGATGAATTGATTGATTGAATCTTTTAAGTGATAAGCTGGTTTCCCCCTTAGGGAAACCAGGTAATTCTTCTTTTGTTCCTTTTTCTAAATATTGTGACTTTCTGTAAATACTGTCCTAAATATTGTGATATAATATTGAACTGTGAATATGTACTGAATCTTGATTTGTAATGGAATAAACAGAGTGTTCACTAATACTGTGTAATCCGAATCTTAAAAGCTGTTCACAGTAGCATTCTTTCAGGAATCTACTGTTGCTTGGCTTTACAGACTGTAACTATGAGTTGTAGAACTACACTAGTATAGTGAGTCTCCACACTGGAAGTTCCTTATGCTGATGAATCACAAGTCCAAATAATCAGGAATTCTCACTGCATGCCCACACACACACACACACACACACACACACACACATTTGTGGATACTCGTGTATATGTATATCTCTGTCACTATCTAGATACAGGTATAGAATTTAGAAAAATCCACCCCAAATAGGGCATTTTGAGCTACTATTGGTCTGATCAACCACAGTTGTATAAACTATAACTTGACTCTAACATAGTGATATCATTCACTTTCCATGTTTCTCTACTCATTTAATTGTGTGAATGTGTGTCTGTGTGCGTGTATGTATGTGTGTTCATGTTATATGTGGAGAGAAGGAGAGGCAAAGAAAGAAAGAAAGAAAGAAAGAAAGAGAGGGAGAAGGAAAAGGAAAGTGGGAAGGAAAAAAACAGAAAAGGGAAAAGGAGAGGGAGAGAGAATGTTTGCATGTGGATATATTTCTTTCAATATAATATATTTACCTATAACACTGGTTTGTTTTTCTCATATAATTTCTAATTATGTCAAATATCTCCAACCACAGAGAATAGGTATACTGGCCCCTTAGTGGCACAGGGTAATAGAGCATTACATCAGGACTATGGAAGACCCAAGTACAAAATTAGCCTCAGAAACTTAATACCTGTATGATCCAGGGCAAGGGACTAAACTTCAGTCCATCTCAGTTTCCTCAGCTGTAAAGTGGGGATAATACTAGTACCTACTATCCAGGTTTATTATAAGATAAAACTGGTTAATATTTATAGAGTGCCTTGCAAACCTTAAAGAGCTATATAAATGCTAGTTATCATTATCATATTATATTACATTACATTATACTATACTTTTATATAAAATGTATCTTGTGATATTATACAATTATATATTTTAATATAGTATCTTTATGTCATTATTGTAATTGCCATCGTTATTATTATCATTATTGCTATTAGTATTATGGGGCAGCTAGGTGGCATAGTAGCAGAATGCCAAAAGTCAGGAAAACCTGAGTTCAAATATGAACTCAGACACTTCTTAGCTCTCTGACACAGGGCAAGTCACTTATTCCTGTTTGTCTCAGTTTCCTCATCTGTAAAATGAGCTGAAGAAGGTAGTGGCAAACTGCTCCAATATCTTTGGCAAGAAAATGCTAAATGAAATCATAAAGAATCAGACATGACTGAAAAACAACTAAAAAGAAATAGTACTCAACCTTTTAATGGACTTTAAAATTCCCTTTAACAGTCTGAGAAATGTGCAGACTAAAGTAAAAGAAATGCAGAGACAACAAGATAGTGAAAACAGTAATCTTAGATAAGAAGGGACCATGTGTAAGGAGGAGAAAAAAGATTAATTTATTACAAATTAATGTGACATCAATAAATAGTGCTTCTCTTGAGAGTTAGGACTCATCTGAAATATGTTTTGTGCCTCACATAAATAGATTTTTTTTATTAGAGTACACTGTAGGAAGGACACATGGAGGATGTGCAAGAACTTAAAGAAATGAGAGTTCTAGGACTGTGATAGGACACAGAACAATTCAAACAGAAATTGGGAACCAGGAGAATGAAAAATGAATCAGTCTTGCAGACTAGAGAACAGAAAGCTAAAAAAGGGTTAAGACTTACTAAGTGTCTTCTAGTTTAAAGAAACTGAAATGTAGTAGAATTTGTGCAAGTGTTAAAGAGACCAGATATGAGACCAAGGGTAATGAGAACAGAAACTGAGCAGAAGTTGATTACTCATCATCAGATCCTTCAAATACAGTTTTGTGATGAGTATAATTTTATCATATACGTACGATACCATATTATCCATGTTTAAGTCTTCTGGTCACTTCACAGTACAAACTCCTCATTTATCATGGTCAACAGGAAAGAGAAGATACCTGAATATCTTCTCCTACATTGAATGGGTGAAAGAATTGGGATGTTCCATCACTTACCTGAGATCATAGTCCTTATTTTTCAGACACAGGATTTGAACCCAGGCCATCCATACTCAGAAGACAGTTTTCTATCAATTAAATATCACTTTGATGAAGTGGTATACAGCTTAGTAATTCAAGAGTCATCCAAGCATATAGCAAATTTAAAGGCTATGAATATGGAAGAATAACTCAAAATAAATAAAATCCCTTCTTAAGTCAGGTCACAGTAAGATAATTAATAGTTTTTTTTTTTAATTTGTCAATATTTCTAGGTCATTGTTTCCTTTGGGGATTTTATGACTTCTGAACTACTTCAAAAGCTCATCAACATTTTTAAGAATTCAGGGCTTTGAATATAGTATATAAGTAGCATTCATTTAAGTGTTGTGGTTATAACTCTCTCTCTTTGTCTCTCTGTCTCTCTGTCTCTGTCTCTGTCTCTGTCTCTCTCTCTTTCTCTCTCTGTTAGCCTCCTTACATTCATGAGAACAAATGTATTGAATCTGGATCACTAGATCCATAGGTAAGAAGTTTCTGTTGTATAAATATATATTTTTTAAAATAACTATTTTGAAGTCAAATGAAAATTTTAATGGGCAATTAATAACGTGATAATGGGTCCAATATGTGGTCAATTTTTATTTCTGTTTATTGAAATAAAGCATCATATTAAATAACCCTGCCTTAATTGATCTTCTTTTGGTGTTATTTTAAAATACACACCATATCTCTCTCATAGAAATATCTGTTTAGGAATAGATTCCTTTTGGTTTTATCAAAAAACATTTCAAACCCTCCCCCAAATCAATTGGTTGACAACAGAGCACTGCTGCTAATTGGTATATGTTTTTCTTTAAAAAGTGAAATTCCTAACCTTTACTTGACAGATGTTTGGGTAAAATGCCACATAGCATTTTTAGAGCTTATCTATGCTCTTTACAATTGTGTTTATGCTGCCACACGTTTGGAAACACACAAATGAAAAACTTCACATAAGCAAAAAAAATTGACCTAATTGGTTTATAACAGATAAATTTATAAATCAGAATGAAGTGATTGCCAACTATGTAAAAGTCTTAATCAAATAGAACATTATCAGCCTAAAAAGCCACACTTTAATTTGAGGAACATTTGACAGTAATATCCATTGAAGTAGAAGGGAGCACAGCAAGATGACTATAGAATTTGAATTATAAATAAGTCCAATATCTTTCTCTTCTGGTGCAAAATAATTTGGAGTTTTCTGATGGTGCGTTTTATCCTTCCACAATTCAACTACAGTTACCTAATACGCTATACCATCAAGCATTCAGTGAAACTATCTGTACATTCACTGGTTCTTTGAAAAGCCTTCCAGTACAATTAAACTAGGTCTATAACACACAAAGAAAAGTGGGAAATGATAAGCCTCGGATCTTGAAGGATCTTTGGTGATCAGTGCTAAGAAACTGAGGCTATTAGAGATGAACTGATTTGCCAAAGTTCATATAGTTATTTATATGAAATTTGCTCAGAAGTCTTCTCACTCCATATCATAATTCCCTCCCTGCCCCCCCCAAACCCTCTACCATAGTCAGATTGGGTTATATATGCAATTTGTCATCGCAAGGGTACTTTGTGTTAATGAGGCTCTATGGAACTACTAGCCAAGAACTATCTATCTAACACCAGTCAGCCATTTCATGCACTCATAAATGCATACTACTTTGGACAAAATAGAGTTTATGTAAGGAAAGGGAGGTATTCATACAAATATACAAAAGGGAGGGTGCATAGTAGGGGACAAATTATATATGACCTCTTGTAATGGTAATGGGGATTTGAAGATCTTCCCTGCCCCTTGTATAGGCAAACAGCTACTTAGCACCTTGTTTCAAGTTCATGATTGTATCAAGTATTAAGATCCAGAACTTGTGAATCCCAAAGTAGGAAGAAGTTGCTGATATAATAGAAAGGGACACAACAGAGAGGAGCTAATACCATATATAAAGAAAAGCCCAAGCTAGAGAGCCAGAATTCCTGAGAGAGAGAAAGAACTGCTAGGATCCTGAGAATATGCGAGAACTTCTAGGAATTGAGAAGAGAATGGAGAACAGAAGTTGTGGCAACAAAATGAAGAACTGAGAACTAAGAACTGAACTGAGAACTAAAAATAGAATTTAGAAGAAATGAGGAGAGAGGAGAACTGGGAGGAAGCATGACTGTCGTGCCTGTACTTTGTCTGTTTTGATGTTACTTTGTCAGATTTGTCTGTTGACAGAGGATGTTGCTGTTGTTACAGAAGCCCTGGAATCTTACTGCTTGTTCATAAGCCCTGAAAGGGGATTTTCATGTTGTATGTTTACAGAAATTCTGGAGGGGGATCTTTCTGATGTTTTCAGAGGTCCTGGTACTATACTGATAATTTGTGTTGATTCCTCAGACCTTGTTGTTGGGTCTATGTTGATTTCACAGGCAGAAAGTGAATTGATGAGGATGCCAGCAATGTGAATGAATGTTATTGTGGCTTTGTTAAGCTTTGTCTTTCCCAGGAACAGAAACTGGGAAGGACTTGAGGTGGACTAGACACTGTGAATTCCAAAATGGAATAGGAACTGCACAAGAAACTGGACAAGGAGAGGACTGTATGCCTTTGAACTCAGGTGACAGTTGGATAGATTATTTATTATATGAATTTATATGACTATTATAAATAATAATTATATTATTATTTATGAGAACATCTTGACTCATGGTTTCTCAGATTCCCTGGATCCCTTTCCATGGTCCCAGTTCCTACCTGAATCCACCAGTCACCTTGATTCAGAGGCAGACAGCTCCCAGGTTGTTGTCCAGTCCTTCAGGCAGTTCCTGCTCCACACTGAAGTTCACAGGGTCCAGTACATCTCAAAACCTACACAATTTCTGTTGGAGGGAATTCGAGGCTCAACAAAGCCACAAACAAACAAAGTCTTTGCATCTTGGTGATGCTTCCTCAGTCCTCTGGCAGTTAGGCTGGCCCTATGACCCAGAAGAAATCTCAGCCTTCCAGGCAGTAGCAGCCACTTCTGCCTTCTAGGCAGCCTTCCAAGCAGCCTTCCAGGCAGCCTTCCTGGCAGCAACTTCAGCCTTCACCAGATCTCTCAGCAGAAAATTCTGAATGTGCCTCTCTGGGGCTTTTCTTATATATACACACACACATTAGCTTCCTGGTTCAGCCAACCCCTTCCTGTTATGTCAGCAACAGGAGACAGAGTTCACACGTTCTGTTTCTTTTACAGATGCTTGCTTAGTTACTAAGGGTTAGGTACCTGCTTACTTGACATAACAAAAAGGGGTCTTCAAATTTAAGTTAATTACCATTACATAAAGATGAGTCAGTAATGACATCTTTGTTTAGGAAGAATAGTATACTTTCATTTTACAACCCTTAACCAGATGACAAACTGCCCATGTATAATATCAGTATGGCTTCATTCTACCCACATTAAAATCAAACTAATGCTTTTCAGTATAATTGATTATTTCAGCCATGATAATCCTCACTCTCTAAATAAAAACACTTGGGTAAACATCTTCTTGTTGTTCAGTCATTCAGTCATGTCTGACTTTTCATGACTTCATAGACCACAGTATGCCAGGTCCTTCCATATTTCAAAGTCTGTCCACACTCATGTTCATTGCTTCCATAACATTATTTAATCCATCTCATACTCTGCTGTCCTCTTCTCCTTTTGCCTTCAATCTTTCCTAGCATCAGGGTCTTTCCCAATGAATCCTGTCTTCTCATTATATGGACAAAATATTAAAGTTTCAGGTAAAGGTGAGAACACAACAGATAAACTCTCTTGGAACTGAAGCACTATGAGGACAAAGTACTATCTTCAACTTCTCAGATAAAACAATCCACAAAAAGAAGCTTATAACAATGTTCTTAATAGTAATTTAAATTTATTTTTAGTACCAATATTCTATATACTACATGGAATGGAATGCTTTTATAATATAGAAACCTTTTAGAAGATATTAAAATGGTTTAAGAAAAGAACAAGGGGGTGGAGAGATAGGCAGGAGGGACATATGATCACTGTCACAATATGTCCACTATGAAGATGTCCTGTATAACCACACATCCACAGCCTGTATTGAATTGCTTGTCCTTCCTGTGGGGGTGGGTGACAAGAGAGGAATCTAAAGTTCTGCAGTACCTGCAACTAGGAATTAAGATATACAGGGGCTGGGGTAGGGAGACCCTCCCTGCACTACCAGAAAGTTAGAGAGCAAATCAAGGGAGGGGCTTTACACTGGGATTGCTGTTTTGGGGTTAGGGTAGGGGAAAGATGGGGAGAAAATTTGTAATTCAAAAATCTCGTGAAAATGAATGATGTAAAGAAAATTCTGTAAGAAAACAAGTTAAAAAAGAAAAATAAGAATTAGAATACTCGAAGAAAAAATAAAGCTATCATTCTTTGCAGATGATACAATGGTATACTTGGAGAATTCTAGAGAATCAAGTAAAAAATAACTTGAAATAATAAATTTAGCAAAGTTGCATGACATAAAATAAACCCACATAAATCATTGGGATTTCTATTTATTACTAACAAAGTTCAACAGCAACCAAACAAGTGCAGCAAGAGATATAAAGAGAAATTCCATTTAAAGTTTTTGTAGACATTATAAAATATTTGGGAATCTACCTGCCAAAACAAACCTAGGAACTATATGAACACAATTACAAAACGCTTTTCCTACAAATAAAGTCAGATCTAAATCACTGGAAAAATACCAGTTGCTCATGGGTAGGCTAAGCTAGTGTCATAAAAATGACAATTCTAACTGAATTTCTTTACTTACTCAATGCTGTATCAATCAAATGACCAAAAAATTATTTTATAGAGCTAGTAAAAAAAAACCAATTCATCTGGAAGAAGAAAAGATCTGAAATATTAAGGAAATTAATGAAAAGAAATTCACGGGAAGATGACCTAGCTGTACCAGATCTTAAATTGAATTATATAGCAGCAATCATCAAAACTACTTGGCAATGGCTAAGAAATAAGAGTGGTGGATCAGTGGAATAGGTAAGGAATTCAACACAATAGTTAATGACTATAGTGATCTATTATTTGATAAACCCGAAGACTCCAGCTTCTGGGATCAGAATTCATTATTTAACAAAAACTGCTGGGAAAACTGGAAAATAGTATTGCAGAAACTGGGCATAGACCAACATCTTATACCCTATACCAAGATGAACTCAAAATGGGTGCATTATTTCAACACAAAGAGAGCAAACTAAGAGAGCAAGGAATAGTTTACCTATCAGATCTATGGAGAAAGGAAGATTTTATAATCAAACAAGAGATAGAGAACATTATGAAATGCGAAATTGTTGGTTTTGGTCACATTAAATTGAAAAGTCTTTGCACAAAGTCAATGCAACCAAGATTAGAAGGGAAGCAGAAAGCTGGGAAACAATTTTTGCAGCCAGTGTCTCTGATAAAGGACTCAATTTGAAACTGTATATAGAACTGTGTTGAATTTCTAAAAATGCAAGTCATTCCCCAATTGATAAATGGTCAAAGTATATTAACAGATAGTTTCCAGAGAAAGAAATCAAAGTTATCTATAGTCATATGAAAAAAAAATGCTCTGAATCACTATTGATTAAAGAAATGCAAATCAAAACAACTCTACGGTACCATATCATACCTCTCAGACTGGCTAACATGAAAAAACAGGAAAATAATAAATGTTGGAGAAGATGTGGGAAAACTGGAACTCTAATTTATTGTTGGTGAAGTTGTGAACTGATCCAACCATTCTGGAGAGTAGTTTGAAACTATATCCAAAGGGCTATAAAACTGCATGCCCTTTGATCCAGCAATATGACTTTTAGACCCATATCCCAAAGAGATCATAAAAACAGGAAAAGGACCTATGTGTACAAATATTTATAGCAGCTCTTTCTGTGGTGGCCAGGAATTGGAAATTGAGGGGATGTCCATCAAATGGGAAATGGCCAAACAAGTGCAATATATGAATATACTGAATATTATTGTGCTATAAGAAATGATGAGCAGGCAGACTTCAGAAAAACTTGGAAAGACTTATATGAATTGATGCTGAGTGAAATTAGCAGAACCAGAAGAACCTTGTGTGATGAATAACTTTGTTAGACTTAACTCTTCTCAGCAATGCATGAATCTAAGACAAATGCAAAAGATTCACAATGAAAAATGCTCTCCACATCCAGAGAAAGAACTTTGAAGCCTAAATGCAGATGGAAGCATACTATTTGCTCTCCTTTTCTTTTGTTGTTTTGTTTCTTCTTTCTTATTGTTCCTCCTATTAATTCTAATTCTTTAATCATGATTAATGTGAAACTATGTTTAATATGAATGTATAAATAGAGGCTATATCAGATTGCACACCATCTTGTGGAGGGGGGAGGAAAGAGAGGGAGGATTTAAAACTCAAAATCTTACAGAAGTAAATGTTGAAAACTAAAAATAAATAAACTAATTATCAAAACAAAACAAAAAAAAAGAACAAGGAACACATCTCTTTCATGCTGTATGCTATTAGAATCATTCAGAAAATGCTTTTACAATGGCATATAGAAGATGACAATAAAATAATAAAATAAAATAATAAGTCATTGATTATGAAAAATAGGTTATTTTATTCCGTCTACAGAATATTAACCATGAAAAAGAACAGAATTTTGTAGTATGACAATTTCTATCTAAATTTCATCAAAAAAGATGTGATAACACTGATAATGATAATTGACTTTTACATTATATATAACTTAATTCCAACATTAATTTATTTATGAAGTGATATCATGTAGAGGGAAATTCTAAGCAGAGTTTTATTGATATCACAGGATTGACATGTAAAAGCCAAGCAAGTCAACTCTAATGGTACTAATTGCTGTGCCTATTGCATATACTCTATCAACACATTTTAATGAGAACCTCCTCTGTTCCCAGCACCATGGTAGGTGATGTAGGAAAAAGAAGAAAGCACAGTTGGGTTAGGGAGTTTCCTCACTCAGAGTTCTTAAGCTAGAATTATGAAGAGAAGTCTTATATACAAGCAACGATAAAAGACACAAGACAAGCATAATCATGTTAAATTATGTTACAGCATCATAGAGCCTTTGATGGAGAGGAAAGAAATATGGACTAGAATTTCTAGAGAAGTCTTTATGAAGGATGGCATACTTCAGCTGGGTCTTGGCAAAGTTTAGTCTTTGAGTTGAGATAGATGAGAAAAGTCAAAATTATGAGGAAAGAGTCCAATATGATAGATCAATGAATACTCTGGTAAAAGGTTCACTTTGAGGTGTGTAAGAGGAGTAGTGGGAAGTAAATTTGTATAAATCTTTATTGGGTCATTTCAGTCATATCTAACTCTTTATGACCCCATTTTTGGAGTTTTCTTGGCAGAGGTACTAAAGTTGTTTACCATTTCCTTCTCCACCTCATTTTACAGTTGTGGAACTAAGGCAAACAGGGTTGAGTGATTTGACCAGAATCATGGATTCCAGTAAATGTCTGATGCTGGATTTGAACTAATGAAGATAAAGTTTAATCTTCCTGATTCCAAGCCCAGTGCTCTATCCATTGTGTCACCAAGCTGACTGACTTGTATTAGTGAGGTGGTACCAAATTCTAAGCATTGGTCAACTCTTAAAAAAAAAAAGAACACCATTAATATACTTGTTTATTTGAAATAATCAAGTAGATTTTTTCATTTGTAGATTTGACTCATCAAGCATTCAAAATTATAATTAGCAATACTGACTCTGGAGGAAAACTCTGTCTATTCTCAGGAATGTGGAATGGGGGAAGAATTGTCTTTGTAGAATATTCATCAATATTTGGTAGGTAGAGAGAGGAGTTGGGAGAAGGAAGTGAGTGCTCCTCCCTTTTCTCTTATCAAATATAGAACACAAACCTTAGTTGCATTTCTCTTTCCATGGTGGTCTGCCACCATGCTCAAACTGTCCATCCTCATTTCATTAACCTGCCTTCGGACAATTGGGTTAGTTCTTATGTGTGGAAATGCTGCTAAGTACAATCATCTTGACACCCTTTCTCCCCTTTTTTCTTTCTTTCTCAGAATACTCTACCTTGATCACATCAACATTGCCCTTCACCTCTAACAAGACAGAATTAGGAATCAATCTTCCAACAGGTGAAAAAAGAAAGACCTCTATTTCTCAGTGGATGTGTTGACTATAGACCTGTATAATGAAGTGAATAAGTTATAGTGTGGTCAGTCTTATATTTTTCTTGATATTTAAGAGGTTTACTTGAATTGTAACTGCTAGATACCATAGCATTGTATTGTATTCAGTACAATTTTACAGAGATGTTTTTGTCTTTCTTTAAATTAACATTATTGAATTATTCAAAAGCATTTTGGCTAGGACCCTGGAACTGTAAACACAAAATTTTCATACCCTTTTCATCCCCTAGAAAAGAAAGACAAAATGTAAACTTTGCCTATTCTAATATTCTGGAGTTAGCAGAATAAAATAAACTTAAAATTGTCAAATTTAAAAATTATATGTGTCATATCTCTCTGTGTATATATATATATATACATATATGTAAATATACTTCAAATTATACATGTAAAATTGTATTTTCTTTTTTTTTTGCTTTTTGGAGGGCAGTTGGGGTTAAGTGACTTGCCCAAGGTCACACGGCTAGATTTTTGTGTTAAGTGTCTGAGGCCGGATTTGAACTCAGGTACTCCTGACTCCAGGGCCGGTGCTCTATTTACTGCGCCACCTAGCCACCCCTAAAATTGTATCTTCAATTAATATATTTGTAAAATATATATTTTAGCAGAGGCAACAATTTTTTGTTACTGAAAAGTTTTTTTTTCAATCCTTTCCCTCTTCCCCACCCCCAAAGTCTCTTCTCTTCTTCATTTGATTAGTATAGAATGATAGATTTAGAAATGAAAAAGATTTTAGAGGTCTTGAGTCCAACACCTTTATTTTACAGATTAAAAAATAAATAAAACCCAGAGAGGGTAAATGAATATCCAGGGTCATCCACCTAGTAAATGTTGGAAGCAGTCTTAGAATGAAGGTCTACCAAATGTCCATGCAAAACTGTACTCATATACTATACTACCCAATTATCCTCTGGTACTCTAACTTATTTAAATAAAACTTCCGTGTCCAACAGTTTACTATGTTCTCATCAAAGGCATAATGGACCTTTTTTTTTTTTACCTAATTCTATAGTCTTGTACAATACATTGAAGGAGTTAACAGTTGTGACAATACACTATTATATCTACTTTGGGAATGTGATGAAGCAGATTGCTCAGTTAATGTCCACGTTTTAGGTTCTGCACAGCTTATTCTATTTATTAAATTCAGTGCAACATATGTACATTGTTACCTATTATTTTCAAGGCTTTTTTTTGTATTATTAAATTATGACCAATGGGCTCTACATTGTAGTGTGTGTGTGTGTGTGTGTGTGTGTGTGTGTGTGTGTGTGTATGTGTTTAATGTAGGGGGAAATCTAGACCATAGACTCACTTTACAAACCTGACACTAGAAATAAAAAGCCACTAACTTAAAATCAATCCAGGTAAAATTAGTGCATTTTTTTCTCTAATTTCCTTCATTGGGTAAGTGAGATGGGCTTGCAACCACAACTCTCATGGAATGCTAATAAAGGAAAAATTTTAAAATATATTTTAGTGAAAGATAAAGCAAGTGATTACTGTAACACTAAATTTTATTCTTTCTAGTTTGACATAAACCTTTGGGTTTGGGGGTTTTTGTTTTGTTTTGTTTTTCTATTTTTTCTTTTTTTGAATTAAACTGTGATTTAAGAAAAACAAAACGAGATGAGAAAATATCATGCTTAATTGCCTGAAAAGAAAGAACTCATATATTGAAAATATAATTACACAAGCAAGACTTTATCCTTGAGACTAGGGAGGGTTAATAATTCTGATCCCTAATAATGTACAATGGCTTTCTATAGCATCTGTTTCCCAAGAAGCTCAATGTGCTCCTTAGATATTTTTCTTTTTTATCCCTGTGAGGGAACTATATGACAGACAGGCAGTGTAAATGAATCCTTATTGTGAAAAGTAATGTGGGATCTGTTATAATCACAAGTGGTCAGGTTGTTGGTTTTGCCTCTCCTGAAAGACAGCACCTCCAGTGACACAGCTCTTGGAAATATCATGCTAGGTCATCATTGCAATACTGACTCTGAGGGAAGAGTGCCACCTACTGAATCGAATTTCCCGGTTGTGCCTGTGAGGGCTGGTCTCCCAATTTCAGCTCTCTCCTATCCTGTTTTCCTTGTAAAAATTGTCCAAAATGGTAACCTCTATCAGTATTATTGGTATAACGATTCACTTACCATCTTTTAAACTTTATTTTAAAGCTACAGAAATTCATTTTTGTTACATAAAAGCATTTGACTTACAACTATTTGGATTAAAAAGAAATGTATTTATGAACCTGTACAAAATCTTCCGAATAGGAGATATCTTAAAAATAACCCCACCCCACCTTACATGCATATTGCTAACAACCCACAAGGGGGAGCTAACGTGTAACTTGTTTTTGGGTATCTTCTGCAGGAAGTCTGGGTTGAGTAATTTAATTAAGATCAATTGTTTCTAGAATGTAGAATGCAAAAAGCTGTAAATTTTGTCAATAGGTTTTGTAAAGATGAGGATTAAAAAATTATCTACATAATAATTTCTCATTAAGGTAAACAATTCCTCTTTGTATGCTCATCAATACAACAGATATATTTGGTTCCAAAGTTCCAGTTTATGAATCTTCATAATACACAAGTGTATCCAGGGGCAGTACAGTTTACTTATTAAATAACATGCAGCTGGTAGATTACATTTATAAAAGGTTAAAAACTGACTTCTAGGATACATCACCTGAGGTTCATAGATACATGAGTCATTAACCGGCAACTAATCATGAAAAATTACATCCGATTTCCAAACTGGAAAATACTAATATAACAATACCCATATTGGATCTATATTGATTATATCTTTAAAATGAAGTAAAAGATACATACTTTGTGGATGTAAACTTTATTTCTAAATATAGTGAAACTCCCTTAGTCTAGGCATTCCGTGAGAACAATTTCACAATAGAAGCGCTCCAGTCTAATGATTTTATTTATATGTTAATGTATATGCATGATATACATATTCTGTAGTATAAATGTCAAATATAGCCTGACCTAACCTTCTTAGTTCACCTGAAATTCCAAGAATTTAAAACAAAAGTTTTAAAAATTAGAATAAATATTAAATTTTGCAGCTTTAAAATAAAGTTTAAAAGATGGTAGGTAAGTCATTAGACTCATCATGCTGATAGAGGTATTTGAGATATCAAAATTAGTGTTGTCTTAGTTTGAGAGCGAGATTTCACTTTGGTTATGGAGTGTGTGTGTGTGTGTGTGTGTGTGTGATCATGGGAGCACAAACTAGAAGATGAAATTATTTAGAGATAAGGGCATACTTCTAAGATTAATTTTAAATGCTATAATTTTCCTTAAAAATTTCATTAAAGTGTAATCTATTATCATAATTAAAATACAACATTAAGGAGAAAGTAACTCATGTAGTAGTTGTCCCAGTGATATTAGTGACATGATCACTTGTTAAGAAGAAAGAACTTAATTTAACCCCCCAAAAAGGAAAATTCATGTTTATCTGGGATGCTCTCAAAATTGTCGATGATGGATGAAGGGAAATATGGAATCTAGTAACATTCAGTACCACCCTACCAAACCATTTTGGTCATTCTAGCATTTGATGTGAAATGATTACATGCATTTTTTTTTACAATTATAAAGCCTAAGACTATTTAGGTTTTGGGAAAAACTCCTTTAAAAAGAAAATCAAAATCCCTTCTCAAGAGGTGAAATTTTAACAGGAGAAAAGGCAAGGAAGGAAATAAGGAAGAAACTGCATTTCAGTCATAACATTATTTTTCACTCTTCATAGCTTCAGCTAAATGGAAAAGGGTACTAGCTGACTTGAAAAATAAACTGGCACCAAACATCCTCTTTCAAGGAAGACATCTTATTTCAGAAGAACTCTAGCAGGGCAAGTTTTTGAAACATATTACTACTGCTGTTATTAAGGACCATATCATCAGGACTTCTCGACTGTATTTATGAAGTGCCTGTCCGGGGCATAACATTTAATTCAATTACTCAGAAAAGCAACACAACTCTGTATAGAAATACCACCTGAATCTTTCCCCCATCCTCCCCAAGGAAACATATTCTTTCAAATTATTCTGTATAGAAATACAGTCCAGGCACCTTCCCCTGGGAGGTAAGATATTGCTTCATTTAACACTCTCCATATTAGTGTCAGTAATCAAAGTAATAGGAGGGGTATTAATTGCATTATCTAAACATAAGAGCCTACATAAAAAGGAAGCTTTACTTACTCTCTAGTCTAACCAATTTTAACACATGACAACAATCACATACTTGAAATTCCCCCAGATTAGTATAATATTTTAACTTACAAAACTCCTTCATTTATATAGAAGCTTTCTTCCAAGAAACTCTAAACTGTTTATTTTCAGTGAACATGTATATGCATTGATGTTGTATAAATCACCCAGGACTCTTTGAATTTTCAATAAATATTTATTAACAATGGTGATAATATAATTTCATTAGAGTGCTGAAGCATTTGTTTGTAATTATTACTAATCAGTTTGAATTTACTGTTTGTAACTGTGTAAATTCAGCTACATAAGATTTTATGGAGGTAAACCAAGACTTCAATACATATGCAAACTGTCACTTTGCTGCAATTTGTCCCCAGCATAAACCAATTTATGCTTTTAAGGCTGGGGGAGGGATGAGGGAATCAGACTACATGCCAATATTTCCATCAAGCATTTTCCATGAACCTTTGAATTTGAGGAATGTATAGCACTAAGGTAAGCAGGAGTAATCCCTCAGGAATCATCCCTGAAAGTTATATGAGGGGAAATCACCTGTTGGGGAAAAGAAGGCAGAATTTAAGTAAAGATTTTCAAAGCAAGGAGTAACTATAGGTAAAGGAGAACTCACAGAAGGGAAGCCACTAATTCTCAACAACTATTTCCAAAAAAGTAAAATTCCTGTTTAAAGTAAAATAGATTTCAATTATTAAAATAAAGTACATTTCATAAAACAAGTAGATGAAGAGGGAAACACATTTTAGTACACAACAAACTTTCTTCATCCCTACAGATTAGATAGAAAGTAAAGCATATCTACTATAAATCTAATTTGATCCCTAGTTGGCCCTACTTCCATCAGCATATGCCATAAATACACACTATTCCAGCTCAATACACTAGAGGGAGTCAGGGCATAATTACATAAGGGCTTTTACATATACATACATGTATGAATATATATACATACATACATGCCTATTCACGTAAGACTATGTCATTTTGTTAGCTGTCCTCTGGGACTTAAGTTTCCTGGGTTTAACAACTATTTAAGGGCTCATTTTCACCATATACATGCCTCTTCATATCTTGCTAGAAAGGGGATAGAACACAAATACCAAGGGAGTGTGTGACTACCTAAAGTGCCTTGTATGACTGTCTTTGAACTACTGCATAGCCCCCACAAGTAAAAGGTTTAGAATGCTTAGAAATGATTTATTTAAATTGTATTTGGTCCATCCATTTTTATGATTCATAAATTATCTTGTGACTTTAATATCCATAAAACAGCATCTTCCACATTTGTGAGACAACAGACAGCCCTAATACACATTAGCACCACAGTGCCTGATGTCCTTCAATCATACTTTACAGGCAACTCATGTATCCAACTTATCTGCAAAACAAGTCCAGCCTTCACAAAATATTGCATTTCTGATGATTGGCTGCAAGATCCTACCCCAGGAGAAACTACCCATTTCTGAAATACAGACACCTTAGGACTTGAAATCCTACTACAAAGTGCACGGATTTTAATTTATAAAATCTTTAGAGGAGTTCTTGGTTCCCTAGTATTTATGGATGGACATAATGCTGATTCTAACTCCAGGCTAAAGGTTATTCCTTTGAAAGAAAACCCCCCAGAGAAATTTAAAACAAAACTAAAACAACTTTTTATTTTTTTTTTGCCTGAACCTTGAAACAATACCCCCTGGAATAATTTATGTGTGGGTATGTATGTATATATACGTGTATCTTACTTGCAATAGGTCTGGATTTGATTTTCTTTGTATCCTGAATGATTCATGTTACAGGTTTGTACATTCGTCATTCACAATTTATAAATGGCAACTCAACTTTTATATTTATGAATCCAGATCAATATTTCCGCAATCAAAACACTCACCTTTTTCTATTTCAATACTCCAGTTTTCTTTTTTCACTAAACCTTTTCCCAGGATGGCAGCATCTCAAACAAATTCAGCATCCCTCAGTCCCCACATGTTGATGTTCGAAGAGTTTGGAAAGCAAGGCAGTCTCCATTTTTCGGGGACGAAGCACAGTCGTAGAGAAGTGAGATGAAATGAAGCAGGATATTTTTTTTTTAACCATGGTGCTACTTAGAAAACAGAAGGCTTAAAGAAAATATCAAAACAACCTTAAGCACTCTCACTCCAAAGCTACTAGCAGAGAAACTTATTCTCACCGGGGTTTACATCGCTTTTTATGATTTAAAAAAAAAATGTGTGTGTGTGTGTGTGTGTGTGTGTGTGTGTGTGTGTGTGTGTGTGTGTGCAGGAAGAATGTAGAAGCTAGTGGCAAAATGAGCACCAAAGGTTATATGCTCTTTCGAAGACCGAAGTTGAAAATACATTGTAAAGGCTTCAAAAAGAGGGTTGAGGGAAAGTCCGGTAGCTAAGGTATGGGGGCGGGGAGGGCGCTGGCCATTGGGAAGCCTAAGAGAGAGATCGCTGTTTGTTGATCCTTAGGTTGAAATAGGGGTAACTGAGGGGCGTTGGCCCCTGAGTATTATAAACCTGATTTAATTTGTAGCAGTCTAAGCTTCTGGTATCGATGATGAGTGTGTCTCTTTAAAAAGAAAAACGCAGTTTTACACTGCTGATACCGTATATCTATCACTGCGGTTCAGCTTTTCTTCTAAAACACTTTAAAAAAACGAGTGACTCTCATTGCACCGATAGAAGGGGACAGACGATTTTCCCTGAGGTTGAAGAAAGTTGCATATCGATTCTTGTTACAAGCTGCAAACGTACACGCGGGCAGTCACGCTCTCTCTCTCTCTCTCTCTGTCTCTCTCTCTCTCTCTCTCTCTCTCTCTCTCTCTCTCTCTCTCACACACACACACACACACACACACACACACACACATACAGAGCTGCATTGCTTTCAGAGTAAGCCACATTAAGACAACTGAAGTGTGGTGAAAAAGGGTGGCTGTATGTGTATTTCTGAGAATCTCTGTCTCTGTTTCTGTGTGTGCGTGTGTGTGTGTGTGTGTGTGTGTGTGTGCGCGCGCGCGCGTGTGTTAGAGAAATAGATACCTAACAGAAAATCTACTGCAAGGTTTTGAATCTTACACACACCCTGGGATTCCGCTTTCCTGTGTGCCTTTGACACAGAGAAAAATTAAATTGCTTTCAACACCCCTCTCCCCCGTTTTCTAGTGGAAGACCACGGAGAAAGCTTTTTATATGTAGTTAAAAGGCCACAGAGACTCCGCAGTGTAGAAATGAGGCGCTGCAGTTTACAAGCGACAAGCCCTTCTCACATTGTTAGTTTCCAATCTAACTGATCTAATCAATGACACTGAAGCATTGGGGATTCTAGCACCGCCTCCCCAAGCCTTTTAGCTTTTTTTCATTGGAAGCTGGAATAGGAGGCAGGTTCTTGTTCTTGATGTTGATTGGCTGGCAGGGAATCAGTATCAATGTTTAAGCAGCGGCGTGAGGTGAATAGAGTCAGTCAGCAAGAGGCACTGGGAGAGAGCAAGAGGGCTGGGAGCCCAGCAAATGCAGCAACAGCAGAAGGGAGACTTGAAGAGACGCTACTCCAACTGTTGAATTGAATTCGTCTTATTATTATTAATATTAATTTTCTTCACTCACTCGGTTTCGGAGATGGATTTATTTCCTCTGAAATCAGAACATCTTTTGCATGCTGTTGGCTGATCCTGATGAATGCCTGATTGAAAGAGGCCACCCACCCATAACAGAGAGGGGGGGAAATACCCCACTACAACAGATTGCAGAATTAGCTATGCACATTGGTCTGGACTTTTATGAATAGAGGACAATTGGGGGGGAAATATCGAACTGAGAGCCGAGTCTGAGCAGTGGAGAGTTACTGGAAACCTACTCTCTATATAATTTTTTATTTCCCTAAAAATCAGAAAGATCTTGGGGTGGCTCACGCCTAAAATAGAGGACAGATTTTTAAAAAATTACACCCAGCAAAGCAGACGCCTTCTCGTGCTGTGGATAACAGTCTTGTTTTCCTGATCCTCAGCCTCCCGGAGAAAGAGGTATAGTAAAAGTGCAGCTGGATTCACCACCCCCTCCCTTTCTCCTTTTTCTTCTTCAAAACATGATTCTGATTTTTCTATCTATAGAGTGAGTCAGAGAAGTGTTAGGAAGAAGCTGCAACTAATGTCTGTGAAGGGAGGAACATGAGGCGATAGTGAATGCGATTTGTTCCGCTGGATCTGACTCATCCAGCAGATTGGAACACCTGAATTTCTGGATGTGTCATTCACTTATGTTGGGGGTATTTTAAGAACCTGAAATTTAAAAACAAAAACAAACAAAAACCCCACTTGTATCTAATAGCCCCTCGAGAGGTAAATCGTCCTGACTTGGCTTTCTGCTGCTGTTGCTACTCCCTATACCAAGATGTCCAGAAAGACTGTTGGAGCTTGAGACTGCAGAATGCATTACACCAAACATTAATTTGTATTTGTTTAATCAATTTCCCTTCAAAACAAAACAAAAAAAGGACATACTTGATTCGCTTAAAATATTTATCACTTTTATTCATCGCCAAGATTTTCTTTTCTAAATGAAGAGGATTGGGAGGCGGCAGTGCCATTGGAAGGAGATGCTGAATAGAAAGAAAAAAGAAGCACTTGACAGCACAGCCCTGTGAATGCAGAGACTGTTTCCCTTTTAGCCACAGACAGTGTATGTATGTGTGTGAGTACTCGGTGGATTTTCTCGCTTTTCCTTCTTTTTTTTTCCCTCCCCCAATTCTGAGCATTCAATCATGGGTTGCCTGTTGAATTCCTTTCTATTGGAGAGGAAAGCAAACTGGAATTAAACTGCATCGAGCAAAGTGCTGTTCCTGAGAGGATGTGGTGGTGGCGGCTGCTACTGGCCTGTCTTAGAGAAATCCAAGAGTGTATATGCGAATGAACATAGACTGAGATTTTTTTTTTCTTTCCTGTACACACATACGCATACACACTGCTGCTGCTGATCTGGTTGGGGGTTTCCTGGTTTCGGGAGAGCATTTTTCAAGACGAGAGGGCGGAGGCTGGTAAAGGGAGGAAACTACAAATCCGGACACTAGTTCTCTGCTCTGCATTCCCCCCCGCCCCCCCCCCCCCCCCCCGGGATTGCTTGGAAAGGAACGGGAGAACTACGCCTGCCAGCGAGATGCAGTCCGCCGCTGCTGCCGCCGCCGCCGCTGCAAGCAATGCAAGATTAGATCTCTAAATGCAGCAAAACACTCCCTGAAAACCAACAAGCCCGCGGGGCCACCAGACATTTTTCTGTACACAAGGGAGGGCTTCAAATCTATTTCCGAGACTCGTCTGTTTCCTTTCCCTTATCCCCGTCAATCTCATCTCGGGAGATGAGTAACAAGTAAGGATTTCACTTTACAAGCCTGCTTAGAGACACACCTCCCCGCTCTCTTTATCTCCCTCCGCCTCTATTTTTAATAGTATTTCGGAGACTGCGTGTGAGAGTGGCTTTTCAGCGCACTGGTGGAGGGTGAAAAAGAAAAGAAAAGAAAAATCCTGGGTATTTTTAAAACCCATTATCGCTGCCTCCTCCCTCTCCCCCATCCCCCGCCCCGGAAGATTTTTTCTTCTGATCATCCACCTCATCACTGAAGTTTGTGGAACCTGAACTAGAGCTGGGGTTTTCCGGTAGATAAGAAGCACTTGTTTTACCCCTGCGCTCGGAAGCTGCTTTTATTTTCACTCAGTGACCCTTAAGCTACCGTCCATTTGCTGCTCCTCGCTCTGGGCAGATGCTGTAGCTCAACAGGTTCAAGGAACTTGGGGAAGAAATAAGAAGAGCCTGAATCAAAAAGCAGCTAGAGGGAGAAGAGAGAGACAGACCCTGTCTCACGCACGCACACACAGGAGCACACGCACACAACACACAGAACCCTGTTGTGTTGCACGCTCACGGCACACAGACACACACAGTCCTGCAGCTCCTGCCCCCACCCCGTTGGTCTGGGATGTACCTTTCCATCTGTTGCTGCTTCTTGCTCTGGGCTCCAGCCCTCACGCTCAAGAACCTCAACTACTCCGTGCCGGAGGAGCAAGGGGCCGGTACCGTGATCGGCAACATCGGGAAAGATGCGAGGCTGCCGCAGCAGGGGCTTCTGCCCCCGGAACGAGGCGGCGGTGGCGGTGGCGGTGTCAGCATCGGAGCCGGGCGCGGCAAATCCGGCAGCTACCGCGTCCTGGAGAACTCGGCGCCGCACTTACTGGACGTGGACGCTGACAGCGGGCTCCTCTACACTAAGCAGCGCATTGACCGCGAGTCTCTGTGCCGCCACAACGCCAAGTGCCAGCTCTCCCTAGAGGTCTTCGCCAACGACAAAGAAATCTGCATGATCAAGGTGGAAATCCAAGATATCAACGACAATTCGCCCTCCTTCCCCTCAGACCAGATTGAAATGGACATCTCGGAGAACGCGGCTCCAGGGACTCGCTTTCCGCTCACCAGCGCCCACGACCCCGACGCCGGTGACAACGGGCTCCGCACTTACCTGCTCACCCGCGACGACCACGGCCTCTTCGCTCTGGACGTCAAGTCCCGCGGAGATGGCACTAAGTTCCCGGAGCTGGTGATTCAGAAGGCACTGGACCGTGAGCAGCAGAATCACCACACCCTAGTGCTGACCGCCCTGGACGGCGGAGAACCTCCCCGTTCAGCCACCATGCAGATCAATGTGAAGGTGATCGACTCCAACGACAACAGTCCGGTCTTCGAGGCCCCCTCCTACCTGGTGGAGCTGCCCGAGAATTCCCCCCTGGGCACCGTGGTTATTGACCTCAATGCTACAGATGCCGATGAGGGCCAGAACGGCGAGGTGATGTACTCCTTCAGCAGCTACGTGCCAGACCGGGTGCGGGAGCTCTTTTCCATTGACCCCAAGACGGGACTGATCCGCGTCAAGGGTAACCTAGACTATGAAGAGAACAACCTGGTGGAGATTGACGTACAGGCCCGAGACTTGGGGCCCAACCCCATTCCGGCCCATTGCAAGGTCACGGTCAAGCTGATAGATCGCAACGACAATGCGCCCTCCATAGGCTTCGTCTCAGTGCGCCAGGGGGCGCTGAGCGAGGCCGCCCCACCGGGCACTGTCATCGCCCTGGTGAGGGTCACTGACAGGGACTCAGGCAAGAACGGGCAGCTGCAGTGTCGCGTCCTGGGCGGAGGAGGGGCGGGAGGGGGACTTGGAGGGAGCGGGGCCGGAGGCCCAGTGCCCTTCAAACTGGAAGAGAACTATGACAACTTCTATACTGTGGTGACTGACCGGCCACTGGACAGGGAGACCCAGGATGAGTACAATGTTACCATCGTGGCCCGGGATGGAGGTTCCCCCTCTCTCAACTCCACAAAGTCATTTTCTGTGAAAATCCTGGACGAGAATGATAACCCGCCCCGCTTCACCAAAGGACTTTATGCCCTGCAGGTACATGAGAATAACATCCCCGGCGAGTACCTGGGCTCTGTGCTGGCACACGATCCCGACCTGGGCCAAAACGGCACCGTTTCCTACTCCATAATACCCTCGCACATCGGGGACGTGTCCATCTATACCTACGTGTCTGTGAACCCCACGAACGGGGCCATCTATGCTTTGCGCTCCTTCAATTATGAGCAGACTAAAGCCTTTGAGTTCAAAGTACTAGCTAAGGACTCTGGCGCCCCGGCTCACTTAGAGAGCAATGCCACGGTGCGAGTGACTGTTCTGGACGTGAACGACAACGCACCTGTGATTGTGCTGCCCACCCTGCAAAACGACACAGCCGAACTGCAGGTGCCCCGGAATGCTGGGTTGGGCTACCTAGTGAGCACTGTGAGGGCCCTGGACAGCGACTTCGGGGAGAGCGGGAGGCTCACCTATGAGATTGTGGACGGCAATGAGGACAACCTGTTCGAGATCGACGCGTCCAGCGGCGAGATCCGTACCTTGCACCCCTTCTGGGAAGACGTAACCCCGGTAGTGGAGCTTGTGGTGAAGGTAACGGATCACGGGAAGCCCACCCTCTCAGCCGTGGCTAAGCTCATCATCCGTTCGGTGAGCGGATCTCTTCCAGAAGGTGTGCCCCGGGTGAACGGCGAGCAGCACCACTGGGACATGTCCCTGCCACTGATAGTCACCCTGAGCACCATCTCCATTATCCTCCTAGCGGCGATGATCACCATCGCGGTCAAGTGCAAACGGGAGAACAAGGAGATCCGGACTTACAACTGCCGCATCGCAGAATACAGCCACCCGCAGCTAGGTGGGGGCAAGGGCAAAAAGAAGAAGATCAACAAGAACGATATCATGTTAGTGCAGAGCGAGGTGGAGGAGAGAAATGCCATGAATGTCATGAATGTGGTGAGCAGCCCCTCCCTAGCCACCTCCCCCATGTACTTTGACTATCAGACTCGCCTGCCCCTCAGCTCTCCCAGGTCTGAGGTGATGTACCTGAAACCTGCCTCCAACAACCTGACTGTTCCTCAGGGGCATGGGGGCTGCCACACCAGCTTCACTGGACAAGGGACTAATGCAACCGAGACCCCCTCCACTCGGATGTCCATAATTCAGGTAGGAGACTTTTAGCATAACCTGGGACTTGACTTTAAAGCTTTGTTTTTGGAGTTGTCCTGACACCTATCGAACAGGACGGAGACACTGCCAGCAGCAGTGAAACCCTCTGGTTTACATTCTGAATACTGTGTGTGTACATACTTTAAGATATACACAGAAGTATCATACATGTATGTAAATAGCAGCACAAAAATTACAAGATGTAAATGTCTTGTTTCTGTTACTTATTTTAACGTGTTTTTAAAAACAGACTTCATTTAAAAAGTAGAGCAGTGTTCAGTGTTTGTGTTTTGGTTTCATTTTTATTAGTACATATTTCACTTCATAACAAACAACAAAGAACCCTCCCATCTTTGGGAACTTTTGCTTAACTTGTTAATGGTTCTTTGTTAACACTGCAAATAATAATAATAATAATAACTGTTATGCTTCAAAATGAAAATATTGTCATATCGGAACAATAAAAATAGAAGTCAGATTTCCAGTAGCCTGAATCAGTGTCACCTGTTGTTTACACTAATATATTTAAATATAGTTTTATCAAAGCACATTTAAAAAATACATGGGTCTAATTTAATATACAGCTTGAACTAACAACTTAATTCACTAGTGAAGTTTAAGCTTTCAAATCATAGATATGCTTTGAAACAACTTTTTAAAAGTTTGGGTGAAGAAAGGCTCTGGATAATGACTATTACTATATTTGAAATGTCACATTTATGTTGTCTAGCTGTTTTCCTAATATTCTTTTCTGAGTCTTTGGAGAAGTGCACTGAGTGTATCAGAAAGAAGTGACACAGACTTGTTTGTGTTCCCTGAAAATGGGAGGAAAAGTTGCACTATAGTCACTTGTACCAAAAAAGAAAAAAAGAAAAAAATAGCATGCAATTAAATTCATGAATTGTATATTTGATATGAACAGAGAAATTCAAATTCCCCAATACTTTAAATAGATATGTGTATACAAATACATATACACATATATTCTCTATAAATTAAAGGCCATTGACACATGGCAGAGGGAAAAATCCTGATCTTTGATCCAGTATAGGTATGTATTTTGATAATTGCAGGAAAACTCCCTCTGCACCAGTCAATTAGAGCTATTCCTCAAGCCATTGTGGAGTTGTATCACAATAGCAACTCCATTTTCTGCTTCTCATGCATTCACATTGCTACCAATTACTTTAGTGGAGAAATACTTGAAATCTAAAATTGAACTTATTGGAAAGTGACACCTAGGGAAGATGAACAATATGGGGGTAAAAACACGATAATTTGATATATACTTATGTGCTTTAAAAGTCAAATAACTTTTGATGGCACTTCTTTTGGGTAGTTTTTTAAAAATTTGTTGTTAAACTTGAGTGCTCAAAATGCTAAGTCCACTCCTTTTGTTTTTGTTTTTGCATATAACTGTAATAGTTACTAAAAAAGAAGCAAATTATATTTTCCAACACTCATGTAATGTCTCCGTAAAGTAACTAATACATGTACTGATTAATGCTACTAAATACAAAGCTATTATTTGTAGTGTTAAATCCCAATGGTTGGAGATTTTTTTTTACAGTGTTTACTGTATGCTTAATCATGATTTTTTTTTGAGATCTATATAAAACTGAAAGAGGAAATTCCTCCCTTAAAAAGGTGTTTTGTGGTTTCTATGAAAGTCTGTGGCTCTTAAATCTGCTTTTCATGGTCATTTATGAGAAAGAGAGTTTTATACTAAAAAATTGATATGTAGTCAGTCACCAGATAAATGCACAAATACATTGCCTTCATTTTATTTTAAACTTCCTTGTCTAAAAAATTGCAACACGGTGAATAAGTGCCCAGTCTCTCACTATCTATTTACATTGAATCAAATTCTTATTGGAGTTTAAGCGGAAATGGAATTGGAGTAGCAGAATACCTAAACAGTCTGAGGCATTAGTCAGATTGGATAGGATACACCTGGGATTGAATCAGCCAGACCATTTTGAGAGGACAGGTTGCAAGTGTTTCTACAAACACTTTGAAAAGCTTTGATCCATCCTAAATTAGAATCCAGTCAGTAGACTAAGTTCCTTTAAAAAAAAAAAGAAAGAAAGAAAATCAGTTTCAACACATAAAATTTCATATGTCTTTTGCAGAAAGTAAAGAACATCTCAGCTCTGTCCTCCTTCCCTGCTTCCCCATCATAATACATTTCAGCAAATATATGTGTGTGTGTGTGTGTGTGTATATATATATATATATATATATATATATACATAATAGATATTATTCATGCAATTAGTTTTAGAACCTGAAACAAGTTTTGGTTGAGATATGGCATTCCTTGGTGTGGGTCCTCCACTAAAGCAGATCAGTGATTTATTAGTCTGGGATGAAGAGGGGGCACTGAGACGTTATGTGACTTGCCTGGTCAGACAGAAAGTCAGATCCTAGGTGAGACTTGAACTCTGTCTTTCAGATCTCTGAGGCCTATCCTCTATCTTCTCATAATATTTTTGTCAACACAATTTTCATCTTAATAATGTTTTTTGGCAAAGTGCCCTCCTCTGGTGCTTCTATAAGTTGGCCTGGAATGCCTTCAAAAACAACTTTGGGGACTTAACTCCTTTTATTGCCCATTTGATCAAGATCATACACTTTGGCCCATGTTGCATGCCTATATTTAATTACTTTTGAGCTGTATATGGTTTAACCTCAAGTTTAATGTATATGACACATTAAATTAAGGGTAATGAGTGATCCTTTTAATTTAGTCATGTTTTGCTAATGCTTTAAAATGATGCATAATGCCTTAAGTGCTTAGGTAACCCATCATTTTATTTCAGGTCAATAAGTTGGTTATATGTTCTTAAATTGACAAGGCAGAAATACACAACTCTGAATAAGAACTCGACATGAACTTCTGGGGAGATATTTTAGTTATGTAATATTTGCTTCATTTACTTACAAACTCAAAGGAAGTTCAGTACTTGCACTAAGGTACATAGATGAGTATGTCAGGGACTAACAGAACTATTAAGTCTCACATTTATGTCTGTCCAAAGTAGAGTCTTATATAAAACCATTGTGACAGCTCCACAGATTCAAAAATTGTGGCTGTATTTTGTAGGAACATCTGTGGCAAAATCATATTTTAATTCAATTCACATACAACATTAAGGATTCTATATGTGCCACACCCCAAATAATGCACTTTTAAATTAACTCTTTATATTAGGATATATCCTAGTATGCTATTTGTCAGCTAGAATAGTAGAAAAACAGACTTTGTGTAACAACATTTAATTATCAGGTGTGTTTTTCCCACAAATTCTTCACATAAAAGCATGATGATGTGGTGATTAAATTGAAACGCACCATTCTTATTATCTAATTAGAGTCCAAAGTTCAGCCAACGTACACAAGAAATAGAAATATCTTTTAACATATATTTAGATACTTCATTAAAGTATATAATTAGAAAACATACCATGGCCACTTCCTTTGGGGAACATTGATGATACAAAAGGAATTTTGGCCTGAGATAACAATTTTACTAGTAAAGATTGAGTGGGGCTTTAAGTATCTTCTTTTCTACAGCCTGACGGGCATGCATACCTTAGGGAATACTCATGTGGCATGCTAAAATGAAGCATCAATCGTTATTGATAGTTCAAAGCAGCCCCTGTTCATGCTCTGTCAACAAATGTAATAGGTCTCAGAATAACTCTATCAGGAACTGATTTGGGGAGGGGGAAGAAATATTCCTAGAGTAGTTGGGGGAATCCCAAATTTTCATGCTGCTCTAATGTCTTCAGACATTCTATAATGTTACTACAAGTAGCTTTTATGTGCACCCATAGATGGAAATGTGCTGAGCCTACATTTTTAGTACAACTGAAATAATTAAAAGGAAAAAGAGGCAGCTGCATAGTCTTCCAGTGTTTTAAAACTCCCAATTTCAAACAACTTCCATTAACTTTCACTTTATAGACTTTGCATAAAGGGAGTAAGATCTTCTTGATCTATGCTCATGGACTTTTCAGTCTTAAGAAAGTGAAGTACATCTTTTCAGAGGGAAAACACACTTGCAACACACAATATTTAGCTGAGCTGTTTCTAATGCACAAAACCCTAAATGGAATAAGATAAGTAAGGATTAGACAAAACAAATAGCATGGAAAGAAGGTTCTCACAAGTAGCCTTAGCATTTTTGAGTGAAAGGAGGTAAAGAGAAACTACTATATGCTTTATTGATCTCATTGGACAATGCCTAATGCAATCCATGAGTCAATGAATGATTTTGAGTTTCTAGAAGCTAACCTGGGAATGTGGTAGAGGCAACTCAGCTGGAGATTTGTACGTACGCACCCTCTCCAAATCCTCAGGAGTCATAAAGATTGATTTTGGGGATTCACTGGATTCATACTGGGCTAATTATACAGAATTCATCTAGATATTTTTCAATATTATGTGGTAAACTAACCTTCTTGCCCTTTGGCTCATAAAATGGCATGTTAACTTGAAGATTGAGTCACTAATTATTCTGGTGAATATTTAGATCGCACAGACATATACAACCTGACTTTTTTTTCTCTCTCACAACATTTATGGAAATATAGAATGGACATTAAAGATGATATAGCCCAATCTCCTCATTTTTCATAAAATTAACAAAAAAACCCTTAGACCCAGGAAGGTTGTGACAAGCCAAAGGTTACATTGATGGTTAGTGCCATAGCTCAGAACAGAACCTTAGTTTATTCACTCCCAGTACAGGGTTTTCTAGATGAAATCCCTAATGCCTTAGGTCTGTTCTTATTTTGAATGTCTGAGGCTAGGTGTGGCTGAGAATACCCTTTGATAAGTCTCAACATAGACCCTGGTTTGGTCATTGGTATGATTAAGTGCTTGATATAAGTTCTTAAAAACTGAGTTAAAATGGCACAGAAAGAAAAGGTTATGAGGTTTAAAAAATATGAGACAAAATAATATATTAGCCACAAAAGTGCTTGAAGAGCTTTAGAGTGAATCTAAATTATCATTTTGTTATTATTATTAATCATTTGAGTGTAATAATGCTGCTTCAGTATTTTTCAAATGTTTAATAACCTTACTAAATATGACTTCAGTATACAATATGAAATATGAAATAATAGAAATGAATGATAAAGATAAATAGAAGTAAAATGCTGCATAAAAACATTTGATTTTCAAATATTTAATTTGATAGGATAACTTGATATAATTACTTTTTTGATCAATTATCCACAGCCTTCAATAAAATTGGCAAAATGCTACCTATCTCTATATCTATATATTTACATCTGAATGTAGCCCCCAGGTGAAAAATTCAACAATTTTTTCTTAAAGAAAATGAAATGCTTTCAGTCTCACCTAAAGAATTTTGAAATATCATCTAATCCTATCAAAAATTAAAATTTGTGAGAATTTAACTCATAGAATTGTTATGTTGTATGAGATACCACTTGGTGAATAAATATGTCACTTTGGAGAGGTAATAGATGCACATACTTAAAAAAATATTTTCTACACGATGTGAACATAGAGTACTTAGGAATTATTCTGAAGGCAAAACACTGATGCTGCTTTAAAGCTTACTTATATTATACTAAATCTTTACATGTATTACTCTTAAAGCAATCTTGAGCAAAGGATTTTCAATATCATATATTCAAGGAAAAATTCTGAAATTAACTTTTACAATTTTCTCAATTACAGTATTTAAAACTAAATCTTGCTATGTTTCATTTTGATGGATTAATCAAGGCCATAAATCTGTTTTTGCTATTGGCAATGCATAAATTCTATCCTATGTCATCACAGTTTTTCATAAGTAAATATGTACTTACCAAAATATTACAATATATTATAGAGATCTTAACTGATGATGGCTTATATATTTGATGAAAAAGGAAAGCCATCTCTAAATATAATGCAAAGCATTAAAGTGTGTTTCACTAAACAAAGCACTGGTTTGATATATAATCCATGTATATATTTGCATGTGTACTTTATAATGCATACACACTTATTAATTCCAGCAAGAAAACACTTTTATGCTTATTGCTCATTACATATATAATTTCATTATATCACTATTGATACTAGGATACTTTCCCACCTCACAAGCTAAATTCTAAGGAAATAGTTTGGGAATTTAAGGTTAAAATGACATCTGAGGCCTTAAAAAATCCTAAAGTTAAATAAGTTTGAAGGGAGAGTGTTGTAAAGATCAGAGAACTCTGTTTATAATGGTATTATAGACATTCTTTAAGTAGCTTAAGGATAAACATATCAAGAAGAGCATTAGATATACATGCATAATGTACACATATATGTGTGAATTTATATCTGAGCTCATAAGGATACATGGATATATGTATACATACATACATGTATATATGTATTCCCATATACACATGTTTGTAAATTAAAGCTCTTGTTAGGAAAATAAGTAAAGAAGGAATAAACTACTAGACCCAGACTCCTGAAGTGTAAATGAAAACTTAGCTCCTTAAAAATTTTGGCAACTTACATGATACACTCAATAGTAGGCAAATTCTTATAACCCCAGCTAATTATGATTTTAGTTATTGCTTTAGAATACATTCCCTACAGTAATGCCTTGTTTAATAAACCCCATAGGGCACTACTTCCAATTTATATTTTTATAAAATACATGCAATATATATGTATGTATATGTGTGTATGTATGTGTATATGAGTACATACACAGACATACAGACACAGGTGTGCTTATACACATGTATGGATGCATGCAAGCACGTATGCTTTAAATAATGCCTTCACGTTTTAGTGTAACAGAAAGATTTGTTGGCTTGTCACTGTCACTTTGAAGATAGAATGGTTCTTACTCTTCCCCCAGTTAAAATTAATCAGTCCTTCCTTGATCTACTGATAATCCACTTTAGCCTTGGTGATACAGACAAGTACGTCTTTCAGGTGAACTTAGTATTTTGCAGTTAGTCCTAATCCTCATTGGTAATTTTGACATTGACATATCATGGTCCTCCAGTTACTTAAAATAAATTACCTTTAATAGCAAAGGCTATAATGGTATCAACAATCTCTGCTGTGACTAAGCAAAAGTGTGCTGGAGTCTCCTCTGCCTTCTACTGCAAAATTGCAAATCCAGTATTTTCGAGGTAAAAATAAAAAAAAATGATCAAAATTAAATGTACCATTTTGCTGTGTGGGTGGCATCACTCCGTGATGTACTGTAAGTTCTTTCAGTGATAGACATATGAAATGAGTTTCAGACTGTGTTTGAGAAAATCTATTGATATATGTGTAACATACTTTTATTTGTCTGTTCCAGTACTAGTGACACTATGATTACTGGGGTTTGCAGTCCTTGCCCTGGAATTCTTCCAGGCAGTTTTATTGTATTGAAATGGCTCTTACAGTTCATTGAGCATCCAGCATAACATTGCTGAATATGATTGGCGCGTTTGCATATATTTATTTGAAAAAAATCAGGCAGTTAAACTGCATAATTATGGGAAAACGAATCATAACAATAAAAGACCATTTAAGTTAACAAGCTTTGTGATCAAAGGATAAATACAGGTTGGATAAATGAGACTCTAGATGTAACTAATCTACATAAATAGGCTTTGGTCTGATTAGAGGAAAGGAATATATTAAAATAATTTAGTGGTATTAAAAACATTTTTGCTTCAGTCATTTTTATAACATCAAGACTTACACCATCTTATTTTTTTTTCTTCTCAAATTTCTATTCAATTCAATAGCCAGGAACACTATTGATGGTGGAAGGACGATGTGAAGCAGCTCAGGTAAACAAAAATACCATTTCATAAGTTTCCATTTAGTTTTTGAGCACATTGTGTGTCCAAAACGTGTAATGTTTTAAAAATTTGAAATGCCTTTTTGACTGATTTTTAATTAAAGGAAAACATTAAAGGGACAGTTTCTTGTTTACTGTCTTTATCAGCTAAAAGCAGCCTTTGTACTGTTTGAAAGCTGAAGCATTAAAAATCAATTTCAAGTCTTCAAAGCTATAAACTCTTACTTGCTTTGTAGATATATACTGTTTTAAAAACCATTGCATGCATGCTTGTCAAGAAAATTAAAATAAACAGTAAATAATGGCTTTGTCATAATTGTGAAAGATTTAAATGTATTATTAATGATAGCTAATGACATCTTCAAAAGTAACTTAAGAATCACACTGTGGAGCATTCAAACTATTTTTTACAACAGTACTCCCTTTTTAAAGATTTTCTTAACTTTTCTTGGCGTTAATTAAAAAAATAAACATGGTAATTCAAATACAAGACTTTAATCAATATTGTTACTTACAATATTTCTACCTGCATCGTTACAGATTGCTAAGCATCTATTTAAACATAAAATTGTAGCCTACTGTTCAATAAAACATGATGAAGTACACAAAATTGAATTAGGAAGCATCCCAAGTGCCAATATTTTAACTCAGTAAAATAGTCAAGCTACAGGTCCTTTAACATATATGGATATGAATGTCCATAAGGTACAAAGAATCTTTCTTACTAAATGATTCCAACATCATTCTATAAAATTACATAGTAGAAGCTTAGAAATGTGAGCTCATTTAGCATAAAAAGAGTTGTGCTCAGAGCTTACTCATATTCAAAGCATATAGTTTGCTTAACCTAAACAGTAACTCTTCATTTTCTGCAAAGGGCCAAACAAATATATTCCCCCAAATCTGTTAATTTCATTTAGTTTCATAGTGCATATGATAGTAGTCTATTAAGCTAATTTTGATGATTGAATATTTGATAGGTTTGCTGTTTTGCATAACACTTTTATAATTTGATATGCAGATTTGAAGATCATAAAAACAATCCAGCTTTAATGATCATGAGTGGGACTATCTAGACACAGCTGTACAGTAACTAGTCAGTATGCTTTTTACTGTGATCTCATTATTTCAGTAGATTAAAAATGATACGAATAAGTATAAATTTTAGTACCTGGAAAAACGTTTAAAAGCCTAAAATATTGCTATAGATATCTTTGTGAATGATTTCAATATTTATACTGCCCTTCAAATCAAGTAAATGAAAAGATTTCTTTTTTTTTAAAGAGAAACCTACAGTGTTAAAATAAGTAAGGCTGATTTTTAACAATATGCTTCTAATTGGTCTCATTGAATACACATACACACATACACACACAGAACAATTCATAGAGATTTTCTAAATGAGCTTTAAAACATTATTCGGTGATCAGTAGGCTATCTATCATTAGCTAAGAGAAGAAGCCATCTAATTGTAGATGAATTCTGTTGTTATATTTTCTTTGGACCTCAATAGAGCAGGAAAACTTCCATTTTTTCTATGGAGCTATGGATATACATCTTCCTTAAATTTACACGTCCCACTGTCAACCTTCAGGATTGAGAATAATAATGAAAAAAAAAGTGTAAGGCATGTGGAGTGCCAAGTAATCAACCCTCCATCATTTTTATTAATGGCAGTGGGTATTAAAAAGTACACATTAACTAGAATTCACATAGCTTTAAGGTAAGGTACTAATCAGTCAACTGTTTAGCCAATGGGGGTATGAGATGGTAATTGTTTGCTTTCTGATTGCTCTTTCCAAGTCTACCTGATTCATCTGTCTGTTTCATAAATGGTTTATTTTAGTTTTAAGCCAGCTTCTGATCCCTTTTTTATGCGTGGTGTGATTACACCAGAATGTGGACTTAAATAATAATAATGATACCAAAAATCTCCCTCTTTTTTTTTTACAGTGGAGTTTTGATAGAAATGATACTGAGACAAAGTATTATCTCATTATTATTGTTATATTTAGGCTTCTATGGAGTATTGCCCAGGTGGATAAAATTGCTGATTTAAAAAAATACCAAAAGTATTATTATTATCAGTCATCATTATAAACATTGTACATACTGTGAAGGATTAGATAAATAATAACAGTAAACCGGCACTTGTGTGTGGAAATCTATCTGTCTATCTATCTATCTATCTATCTATCTATCTGTCTGTCTGTCTGTCTGTCTGTCTGTCTGCCTGTCTGCCTGTCTGCCTGTCTGCCTGTCTATCTATCTATCTACCTATATTAGTATGCAAGCAAAAGAGGGAGCATTTCTGTCAAACAGACTTTTAAATGACCAAATAGGATTTTGATTTCAACTTACATTTAAAGTATGAAACTTTACATTTTGAATTTTGGCATTTGTATCCATAATAATTATTAGCTAAATTTCCAGATCTTGACCTTCTTAGTGAAGCTACTCTTTATCCCCAGATGAGAGTAAGAGAGGAAATAGAGAATTTATGCTGTTAAACAAATATAAACCACAGGAATTTAGGATAGTTATTGGTGCAAATCTGTTGCAAATTGCCTGCACTGGCATTAGATGTGGCTATACCAACAAATGAAGCAATAGTCCCACATATTGAGAGGTTGGGGAAGGAGAGGATACATTTAAAAGATACTTTTTTTTGTTCTGATTTAAATTTTGAGCAATAGGCTTTCCACAGTATTTTATAATCAAGACAATTACATAGTAATTTGGGTTAGAATGCATGCCCAGTTTCCCATCTCAAAACCCAATTTGTTACCACCTGTGGCTATTTCTATTAAAAAAAGAAACATAATTACTATGAGTCTCAGCAGTCTAAGAGTAAATTTTTGCAATTACAATACCTCCCTTGGGCAGATGTGTGAAAATGGCAGATTAATTCCTGCCAGGATCTGTCTGTTCTTTGTGTAGTTTTCAGTTTGCAAGTGGTTTGGTATAGCCTACTCATTAGAGTGGCACTGTTTGCTATGGTTAAAGGTTATGTCAGTGTTTCCATAGTAAATCTCTAGAAATAGAGATCCACAAATCTCCTATTAAATTTTGCTCTAGGCAAAAGTTGACATGTAAAGAAGGTCTTAGAAGAGAGTAAAGATTCACTCCTAACTCCCTCATTCCCCCAACCTTTCCTATTGCCCCCTTCAAGTTTGAAGAAAAGGAAATTGGGCTAACGGCCAACGTTGAGACAGTCAGAATTGTTTAGCAGACAAGTGCTAAGAAGCCTTTTGGAGAGTAAAAACACCCCTACAGAGAACATCTTAAGGGCTATTTGTGATTTGATTTTTATTCAAAGTATATTATATTACTTAATATTTCTGAATTTTAAATAAAGGAATTAGAAGAAGCAAAATATCTCTACCTCTGTTTATCCATTTCTCTTATACCTAAATATGTATTTGAGGAATTGACATGCAGTGGAAATACCTCTTGAAGAGATCAGTAAATTCTTAATGTGGTACCTGATTTTAAATGTAAAAAATATATTGTCTCTGATCATGGGGAAAGGGGAGGGGAGAGAAGAATTTGTGTTTCTTTATTAATTGAAGGATATTTCTAACACCCACTCTATCTACCAAGTAATGAAAAGAATTACCTATCTCAGTCTCATGGATGCCATTAAAAAGCAACAACAACAACGTTATAATCTATGAATACTGGAATTTTTTTTTAGCAAAAAATGGAATTAATTGACAGAGGATTATTTCCATAAATAGATTTAACATATATTTGTCATTAAGTTGTAATTTAAGAGTATATTCCATGGAAAATACTCTAGGTAATACTGATACTTTACCTTGCATATAATTTTATACGTTATATTTTAGTCAGCAATGAAAGATACATCTTGCAGTAGTTTGGAGTAAAATAAATCACATTAAAAAGTGACAGTGCATGCTTTACTAATTTCAAAATATATTTGAATATTTGAAAATATATTTGTGCTTTTTCAAAATAAGAACAAATATCCCAGTATGAATTCAAATCCAATTATACATGAAAATAATTGAACAACCAGAGTTATCTATTAGAACATAATTGACGTGGTCTAAAATTCTCGGCTTCACACCAGGAATCCAACATGTGGCATAACTTTGCAAACAGACCATCCAGGAGATATATTGTTTGTAGTGTAATAATCACTTTTTTTCTTTCTGGGGATGATAGAAATGATTTTTTTTAAATCAAGCATAATTTTCTTTCAATCTAATTGTGATTTTGTGAGGAGGTCTTATTTATTGGGTAATCAAGGAATCAAGGTACTAGTTCTATAGATGTCACTGATTTTATGCTATATTATTTAAATCTATTCCTGGATGATATTAAAGGGTAGCTCTGTGTACCTTTTATGAAATGAACTGAGACTGTTTTTTAACAGGTAATTTGAAGAATTTTTAACTCCTCACAAATTACAGATAAGATCTTATTTCATTTTAGTTACTGAGGCAATTTGATGATAAGAACACTACAAACCTCACCACCTGCCATGTTGCCCCTGTAAAATTAAGCTTCAGCAATAACTTCTTTATCACCCAAAATTCATTATGCAGTTATATGAATCAACTTTTTTGTTGTTCCTTCATTTGAATCATGTCTGACTCTTCCTGATCCCACATGAGGTTCATTTGGCAAAGATACTGGAGTAGTTTGTCATTCCCTTTTCCAGCTCATTTTACAGATGTGTAAACTGAGGCTAACAGGGTTAAATGTTTTGTCCAGGGTCACGCAGCTAGTAAGTGTCTAAATCCAGATTTGAACTCAAGAAAATCAATCTTCCTTACTCCAGGCCCAGTACTCTATGCACTGTGGCATCTAGCTGCCCTACTAATCAGCTTACATTTAGGTTTATAAAAAAATACATATGTGTACTGAATGACCACAAGGCATAATACTAGATGCTAAATAATGCTACTCAAACAAGTATAATTAAACAAATTCAATTCATTGAAATAATGTGAAAATACTGAAATAAAGAATTAAAATCATTATTGAAAAAAGTCCAGCCCATAGAAAGAGTTATTACATTAACTCTACATTTCTATTGGATTTTGAATATAGAATAGTCCTAAAGTTTGGTTTTGGGAAGGAGAAGACAATATGATTTTATGTAAGCATATAACCAGAGTTATAATTCAGATTGAGTTAGACAAGAATGATCACACTTGAATTTTATTTACTTGCCTAAAAGTTCTGGGGGCTTCTAGTGGATCAAGAGTGATATGTAGCAGAGTTCTATAAGAACTAAAAAGACTTGGAGTCATAAGTTGGAGAACTGTAAGAAATTCAGATAAAGAATTAACTAAAATAATATAAGTGGAAGGCAAAATATGTTTTAATAACTCTACCTCTACCAGTTTTAATAACTCTACCTCCTTCCCAGCCCTGCTCCCCCAATAGTCTTTTACTTGTAGCATTATGCCAGTGTACCACTAATCACTGCAATTCAGTGCTAACCATAATTGTATTTCAATGTTTGAAAGAGAAGTGATATTACTTATCAGGAATAAGATTGATACTGGATGCTGTCCTTAAATATTGTTTCAGGAAAGAAGTATGAGGCTTCTGTAGTCTGAGCAAGGACTTTCTCAGTATCAGCTATGTACAAATACTTCCTTGGTGACCCTTCTTTCCATCTACTCCCTGATTGTATTAGTCACCACTGCTGTCATTCACACATACAAACCTTTATGTCTCTAAGTCCAAAACTCATGCTCAGCATATAGCACTATACTTCCTCCCTAGGGATAGAACCGAGACTAAAACTGTGATTTCATTGACAAAGGGAAAGCCCCTCTTCTAATTGTCCATGTCACCAACTTCTATGAAACTTATAGCATTGGAGACTTACCTAGAACACTGAAAAGTTAAATGACTTATTTGATTGTATATGACCATATATGTTAGAAATAAGACTTCAACCTTCATATTCTGGCTTCAAGTCCATCTCATTATTCATTATGCCATTCTTCACTCCACCTTTTAGATAAGTAGATAAATATATATGTATGCACATAGAATGTGTGACACTCATGTTCTGTCTCTATACACTCATATGTAAATGAATGTTCCACAAGTCACAGGTTGGATTATCCATTCAGCTACATATCATGATCTGGTCATGTTTGTTTATTTTTTTCATTTGTGGATAATTAGGGTAAATTTTGGGGGTGATTATGGATTTCATTTTGGTGATTTTGCAATCAGCACAATGCCATTTGCAAACAGGAATATTTGGAGCATCTCACTTTCTTTAGTCAAGCAATCTTCCTTTAACTTGATCTTTTAACTCTTTCTGTGTTGTGACAAGGAAGAGCATGTTTGGTGAGGACACACCTACCTGATTTATTTCTCACTTGATATTGATTGTAAGAGAGTTCTTAATGAAAGTTGTCTCTGTTGCTATATCTTTTGAAGATCCTTAATTTAATTTTGCCATTTGAAGATGATAAATCTTGTCAGAATTTTGTTTCTATGTATATCATTTTAGGGAATACTAATACTGAAATTACAGAAATGGTTGTTTCTTTTAACTAATATGCTCAATAGGGTTACTATGAGGCTGAGTGAGATAATGTAAGTAAAACACTTTTAAAAAGTCAGTGCATAGTATTGTTAGGGAGTGATAACAACAGCAATAGCAATGCTTATTATTATAAAATTATCCTGTTCTTTTCATCTCTTTCTGATAGAGTTCAGATAGAAACTGTCCTAGGACAAGATAGTGTTCTGAAATTATTTTTATATTTAATGACCAGTGGGATACTGAGCAAGTAAATAGAATGACAGCTTTCTGTAATTGAGTAAACGTATTAGAATTTAGGCTTAATTTCAGAAGACTCACTGAATGCATGATAGAACAGGATGATAGGTAATGTGTTCTTTTTTCATCTTGTACCAATGTGATTTTACTTATTATTTTCAATTTTGGGCCTAATTATTACATGGATTTGAAAGTGAGGGGGATTATATTAGTGGAGATTTATAGGGCATTGGAAAGAAGTATAAATAATGAAAATATTACCATTTTATAAGGGTTTTTGGGGGGAGGGGGAATCTTTGTTTTCCTCATAAGAGCCTAAATGTAATTTTAAGAAGTAAATAAAATGCTGACAGTTTGATTCACCTAAGAAGCAATAAAATAAACTCCTCGGCCTGATTTTCCTATTCCTGTTTGTTCTGCAGGGCATAACAATGTGCATTCTTAAGATACTTTAGGGAATAAAAATTTCCATCTGCTACTCCTCAAAGGAAGAGTTGAATTCTTCTTCTCTCTGAAAAAGCCTCTTTACAGGTTTATGCCACCTGGACCTTTAATCTGCAGTAAGAGAATAAAGCAAATTCTCTTTGATCAGAGGTAGAATAAAAAGGGCCAAGTTTTGAGCTTGCAAAGCACAGGCCATAATACATAGGAAGCCAAGTTGGAGTTTACTGCATAGAAAATCACCTTCAAAGATATTATTTCATTTCTAATTTCCTAGGGTTTATGTTTAGTTTTCCTCTATAATTTGAATTTAATTTCAATTTGATAGGTACATATTAATCACCACTTTATGTGCAATAAATGCTTCATGTTTGTTGATTGCAATGCATTCATCTGGGCACCAGAAGCTTTGTATTAGTAACTTCCATCATTTTCACTGATTAAAAGTCGCTATTTATTCATGGAAATCATGACCACAAATAAAGAAATGTTACAGTATCATAAGGCAGAATGGTCTTGGTTGGTATTTTTGGCAGTGATGGGGTGGTATGGGGGAAGGAAGAGAGGGAAGTGGCAGTTCTGTTCCAAAGTAATATGATATGAATGATGGAAGAGTGGAGATGCCATTCCTGTTAGCTAATTGCAATAAACATAATATCTTGTTAGGAATACTAAGGTAAAATCAACATGGTGGGAAACATAGATAAAAGGTGCATTAAAGCATTTCAAATTCAATCATTGGGTTTCATTGCACCCATCTGCTACCAGGGAATATAATTGGTAACTTGATTCATTGACCTTTAGCTCTCATTTTGGACCAGTTTTTAAAATCTGCATTTTCAAGTTAGGCTCCTGGAGTTAATTTGATTGGAGCAAAACCCAGTACGTTTTTAATGCAATTACTTTTTTAAGCAAAGATTTTTTAAAATACATAATCAGACTTAATGGGCTGTTGTATATTCTACTAATCCAGTCAATGTAGTTATTTAATACTGGATGTGGTTAAAAGCAACTAATGTTCAACTTCATTAAGGCTTCTATTAACTAGAAGGATTGCTGAACTTTTTACTCTTATTTTATGCATGAACTACTACCTCTCATTAATTATTTCCAGGGGTCCATGTGACACTAAAATTATACTTACAAGCTACAATTACACCAAGATTATATAGCATGACAGAGGAACTAAATAAGTACAAAATTATGGAGTACTTCAAGTATTTTTCCTAATTAAAAAAAATTCCATCTTTCATTTCTTTTCTGGCATAGACATGTCTTACATGTAGTAGAGCAGAAACTCATTCTCTAGTAGAGTTGTTGAGTTGGTTTTTTTAAGTGTTTGGTACATGTTTAGGATATTTAGAATAATGATGGGATTCCTTGGATAAAAACGAAATGGACTAAGACAAGGGAATATGATTTTCTCCAACTCTTGGTTTGCTGCTCTGTTGTCTGAAATTTGTGTAATGGGAAAAGAAAAATGATTAGACAGGTGTTTCTTCAGCCTGTGGGACCAAATTTCTTGAAATATTTATATAGTGAACAGCCAGATGTACACAACATAACCTTATAATCCCATTTCACAGCTTTTCCAAATACTGGGGAGCTCAATAAATAGGAAGCCGATTATATTGGCAGCATAACTCCATTAATAGGATTCATATTTGCCTTATTGACAAGCCAGTGCTGTTAATATGATTCAGTATATTAAATTGACAGGGGAAAATACAATGATAGAATCCATCTGCAGGCTAATTGACAGGGAAGCTCTTTCAAAAGGTTTTTAATGTGGTTTTTATTGACAGTACTGTGTCAGTAGGTACATAACTTTGGTGAATGATGTAAATGTATTAGATACTATGCTACTACTGCTATGTGATAATGAAGGGGCTATTGTTGGGTATCTCAGACTTCATTTTCACTCTACTGTAGGGCACAACAAGCTTATATACATGATCTTCACCAACCTGCAATTTTAGTAGCATCTCAAATGCAGAGGCTTCCTGGAATTTGACATGCTGTGATTTTTTAAAAAATGTTCTCATCAGTTTTTTAAATGAATAGGGGCAATTTAAAGGAATGTAATAATGTGTCATGATTTTCATTATGTTTATTTATTGACTCTGTAATAACAGGCAGAATTATTGTTAGGCTTTTAATAAGAGTTAATGTTGCATTATGGTACTGGGGGCACTTTTGAATATGGCAAGTGTTCTGAGGGCTTAAGAAAAGTAGAATCATGGATACACAAATGAGATTAAATAGGGTAAAAAATATTGTCCTATGGAGCAAATACTTAAATTTTTAAGTTACTTGAAATTTATTGGAATAAGTTTTTAGGAATAAGAGGAGGGAAAAAAGGGATGTTCATTCTTTATCAAAATGCAAGGCAATATGGTGAAATAATCTTGGTTGAAGAGAAGGAGGAAAGAGTAGATTATCTTGAAATAATAACTACTACATTTGTCATTAATTTTCTTACTGGATAACTACTGTTTATTGTTTGTTAAATTTGTATTAATACAGAGTTAATTCATAGATTGGATAGTAAATAGAAGACAGACATCAGTTTTGACCATCAATAATAGTTGATCAAGTAGAGATCAGATGGGAGAATTATCCTTTGGATCACAAGTTGGTTAGGCCATCTCTGGTACTTCAGATATAATGCCATTCTTGAAAACTCTGCTTTTAGTACTTTTAGTTGATATTTTTAAATTTATTATTCAGTTGATTCAGTCATGTCTGACTCTGTGTGATCCCATTTGGGGTTTTCTTAGCAAAGATATTAAAGTGGTTTCCTATTTCCTTCTCCAGCTCATCTTATAATTGAGGAAACTGAGACAGAGAGGAGTGATTTGTCCAAAGTCACACAGCTATTAAGTGTCTGAGGCTGGATTTGAACCCAGGAAGCTGAGTTTTCCTGACTTCAGGCTCACCACTCTATCCTCTGTGCCAGAAAGCCTTAAAAAAATAATGGTTATGAAGGTCAGCAGGAAGGTCATAGCCTCCCCAGGGAGAGTATGGTTTTGGGTGGCAGTCTGCTATCTTAAGGCTGGTTATTCTTCTCCTAACTCTTAGCAATTTGTTTTGGTTTGCTTTTCTGGGCAAGTTCATATTCCCATTACAAAACTACTTTTCCCTCTGACAAAAGCAAAAGCAAAAGCAAAAAAAAAATCCCAACATGCAGAATCTCATGGCATTTTGCCCCCAAAGGAAGCTGCTATTTATTTTCAGTATGATATAACTAACAGAATTTAGCTTTAGAGCAATTGCTTGGTAGGTGACATTATATGATAATTTAGTCTTTGTCGTTTTGTTGCTGTTCAGTTGTTTCTATTCTTTGTGACTCCATTTGGGGTTTTCTTGGCAAAGATACTAGAGTGGTTTGTCATTTTCTTCTCCAGTTTATTTTACAGATGAAGAACTGAGGCACAAACAAGGTTAAGTGATCTGCCCAGGGTCACACAGCTAGTAAGTGTCTGGGGATAGATTTGAACTCAGGAATATGAATCTTCCTGACTTCTACAGCTGGCGCGGTATCTACTGCTCTACTCAGTACCCTACTTAATTTTTATGCCCCCCAAATGCAGATCTCTATCACAGACAAAAAGATTTTCTAAAGGAAAGAAATAGTAAGGAAATTATTTGGTCCCTGCTTTCCTAATTTATGATGATATACATGCATCAGTCCTTTTTATCTGCCTGAGCAGACTGGGATGCTTCCACTGTGGTTGATTACTCTCTCTAGAAATAGGTGGGCAGGGTATAAAGAAGACAAGAGAGATAACGGTTTGTACTTACAGTGATATCTCCTCATTTATTGATCTCAGGAAGCCTAGCAACATCCTTAAACTAATCTCACTAATGATTTAAAAAAAATAATGAAAGACTTCTAATGCTAAACTCTCCCATAAGAAAGCTGGGTTTTATGTTGCTATCTAGACTGAGAATAAGGACTAGGCAATGAAGAAAGCATCAAGTAAGTGTAACTGAGAAAGAGTAGTGAAGCAGGACTGAAATAAAGAGCAGATTCTTAAACCATTTGGTGCTGTAAGGGACCTTAGAAATGATCTTAGTCTTATACCTTCATTTTATGTATAAAGAAATTGTTACCCATAGAGGGAAAATGACTTGCTTGCAGTCACTGTTAATTAATGATGGAGCTTAGATTTGAATCCGTTTCTTTTAACTCCAAATCTAATGCCTTTTTCTAGAAAACCAAAGCCCATGTCATGATTTAAAAGACTTTATTAAATTCTGGTGCTTTGGTTTGGGAAACACAAGATTCTATAACATTTTAGGGAACAACTAATTGCTGTATAATGGTTCTGGAATGTGCTGTCTTCAGAGGTATCAAATAAGACAATGTATACACAACACTTTGCAAATCTTAAGGCATTAAATAAATGTTACAGTTATTGTTGCTGTCTTTAACCCCATATCATAAGTTCCTGGGGTTCAAAAGTGGGTCTGTATAACCCTATCAGGTCCAAAGCTGTGATAGGAAATTAATGTAATTCACAGAATCAGAAAATCAAATTCAAAGCAATTATTTGTTATTAGAATATGGTATAATAAAAAAAGTACTGGACTTAGAGTCAGAAAGTCTTATGCTGAAATCCAACTTCAGAGATTTGCTATTTGTGTGACTGAACAAGTCATTTTGGGTCTCAATTTTACTATCACAGAGTTGAGAGTAGTAATTGCAGATACCTCACAGGGTTATTTTAAGGATCAAATGAAGTAATATGTATGAAGAACTTTGAAAACCATGAAGCATTTTATAAACATGAGCTAAACAAGTGCCACCCTGATTCTATACTTTTATGATAGAGAGTCTTCAAACATACCCTAAACATATCAGAATCCCTACTAGACTCTAGAAGTAAAACACTACTGTGGGGAGTACTGATGGGAAGCCACTTTTGGCTTGAAATGAATGATTCTGTAGTCAGAACCTGTGTCCTGAGTAGATTTTCCAAACTAAAAATGCTTGTAGAGCCTGCTCAAAGCAATAATGATGTCCTAGAAGATCCCTGGGCTGACATATATCATTTCAAAGCAAAACCAAAGTGCCCAGCAGTTTCCCTTCTCTTGTTACTTCCTTTAAAGAGGCACACAGAAGCTGTAGGAGGATTGGAATTGGAACATATAAGTTGGCTTGAATAAATTTGCTTTGTATCCCCAATCTAAACTTTTAACTTGGAGTATGGACAAGTTACTTAGAATGAGAATAACGAAGCTGCTATGAAAACTGGGTCATGCACAAGTGCAAAATATTCCTTGTGTCACCTGCTGAGCCTGTGGGTATTTAGATGTCATGGTGATACTATACTGTGAAAATAGGTGAGACAACAGTAGGAATATCAACATGGAAATTCTGTAGGAGTGAGACCAATCTCTAGACCAATACCAGAATGATGTCTCTCTGGACAAGACTGGGTCACTGAAAGTCTTTTAAAATAAACTCTATTGTAAATAATAGTATACCAGTACACTTAATATGTCTAAGCACCTCCTGCTCACAGGTGTTTCCCTGGTGGTATTGAGCTTTCTTATAGTTTAAATGGTGTGCCATTGAATATAAATATGTTATAGATTGTCTAACAGTAAAACCCACTTTAAAAGTATGTTCACATAGATTTTTAACCCAGGCACTGATTACATAAGGGACACTTTGGTACTTTGCAGAAGAGGAAAATCCCAGCATGAAAATTAAATGAATAATTAAAAATATGTACTTTTAAAATTCTGGAATTGTTTTTTCCCCTAAACTGTTAACTGATTTAGCATTCCAAATAGGCAAAGCTTTCATTAATCATTCGTTTAAAGTATATTCCTTTATAGAAACCTAGCTGTGGTTTTCATATCTAGGTTTATGGAATGGTATTCAAAATTGTGTGGTAAGGCACTTAGCAGAAACTGTCTCCTTTTTAAAATCTTCATTTTTTTAAAGAAAAAAATGTATCATGTAGATTATAAACAGTTTCTAACAAAATCAAGACAATTGTCTGTTCTTTCAAAACTAGATTTGGGAGGATATAGGCCTATTGTTTTGTAAAGTGATTGCCATTATATAAGATCACTCATTTCACAAGAGCAGAAAAATACTTAGAATTAAGATCTTCAGGAAAAGAAAGAAGCAGAAGATGCTTGAATTACATATTAAGTGACAGTCTGATAAAGAAGAGAGATGTTTCATTTTATTTTTTACTAATGTTTAATTTTAAAGATGTTAAAGTCGGTAAAGACATTTTACTTCATTTTAATTTCAGGTTAAAAACACCTACATAAAATAGATTTGTATTGACTCATACATTTTGAGGCTGTTATTCTTGTATTTCAGAGGGAAAAATGATTATTTTAGTAGCCTAAATACTCATAGATGTGACCAATATTTAATATTTCTTAATTTATGATTGCATTTTTCTTTATTACAGTTATTTCTTAGAACAGTTTATCCAAATGTCTGTGTTTTATATTTTCCAAATTTCTATAATTGCCTTCTTGATATTTTCCCCAACTCAGAACCCATAAAAAATGGGATACTTTAAATTTTCGACTTCATTTTTGTTAGGATTAATAAATTATTCCAGCAAGTATACTAAAGTTTCTCATTAAAATTTAGCTCTAAGTAGGATCTTTTGGAGGCCTAAAGTTCTTCAGCTTTGTCAAATGTCAAAGTTCTCTCAAATGACCTACACATTGTTTTAGATATCTGCTGAAGGATGTAAATAGCTACATACTAGATGAATAAATGATTCATCAGCTAGCAGAAAGGCTTTCATTCCCTAAATCCAGAAAGCAGTCAGTTGCCAGTCACTTAATCAAACAACAAGCATTTGTTAAGCTCTAACTTTTTGCCAAAAACCGCATGCACGCACACGCACACACACACACACACAATGGAGTCCTTCCCTCTTATTCCCCCCCTAAAGTCTCTGTTTTCAAGATACTTTCTGATTAGGGAGATAACATGTTTCATATATGATATAAATAGAATATAGCGAGGTAATTTGAAAGAGAAAGGTATTAACAACTGGGTCAGAAGGAAAGGAGGCCTATAGAGGGTAGGACCTGAGATGACAAAAAGAAAAAACATACAAACAAACAGAAAGCTCAGTTCTGTCCCATTTCAGTGTTGAAGACTTTTCTCTCTTTTGGGAGGATAAATTTGTTAATTTTCTTTGATGTTTGGTACCTTATACACAACAAGATAAAATGTATGTTAAAAGCAAATAAAATCATATACATAGCTTAAAATAATTTAATTTGCACAATGCAATGTGTTTAAATTATTTTGTGTATTTAATTTCTAGTTCAGATAAATGATAGACTGATGGATAGATAGACTGATCAATTGGTATATAATGAAAGTGACAGCATGCCATATTGGATAGAGGACTGGCCTTGAAGCAAGGAAAGAAGGAAGGCAAGAAAGAACAAAAGAAAAAAAAGGCAAGATCCAAGCATTTATTAGGTATCTACTATATTTCAGACACTGTGATAAGCATTTAACAAATAATTAATCTTCATAGCAACCTATGAGATACATGTATTATAATTACCTCCATTTTACAGTTGAGGAAACTAAAGTGGACAGAGATTAAATAAAACAAAACAGAACAAAAAACTATATATTCAATGTGATCAAGGTGGCATACACCAGGACTATTGCATCCTTTATACTTGGTATTATTTCTTTGTTTTTGTTGCTGTCATATTGTCAACTTTTTTGACTTGCAATGAGTTAACACCCAGACATCTTTTTTAGGCAAGCTGTTCCCTAATAGTACTCCCCATATTAAGCTTGTGAAGCCCCCCCCAAATACTTTCCTTTACTAAATTTCATCTTATTAGATTTAGCTCAAAGTTCTAGCCTTTCATGACCTTTCAAAACCCTGACTCTGTTATACGCCATTTTATTTATCTCTCCTGACTTTGTGTCGTCCACATATTTGAAGAGTTTGTCATCTATGCCTTTATACAAGACAGTGATAAAAATCTTAAGTAGCACAGGACCAAGAACACATACTTGAGGCAATCCTCTTGAGACTTCTCTTCAATTTCAAATTGAACAGTTAATTGATATGGGTTACTTTTGTCCATTCAACCAGTTTTTTAAAAATTTACTTTATTGTTCTGTTCTCAAGACAACAAAGTGGTACAGTAGATAGAGCACCAGGCCTAGAGTTAGGAAGACTCATCTTCCTGAGTTCAAATCTGGCCTCAGATACTTACTAGCTTTGTGACCCTAGGGAAGTAGCTTAACCCTGTTTGTCTCAATTCCTGTTCTGTAAAATGAGCTGGAGAAGGAAATGACAAATCACTCCAGTATCTTTGCCAAGAAAATTCCAAATAAGGTCACAAAGAGTCAAGACAGGACTGAAACACCTGAACAATAACAAATTGTTCTATTTTCTTGCTAAGATATTTCAGAGGCTGACTGAATGATCCACAATGCTCTTATTGGGATCAGATTAACATGCAGTTGGGAAACTTTTAACAGAATAAATAAAAATACAACAAAACACAGATAATATTAATGCATTGTTAAGTCAATATGCACCCCTGGGGTCTTTTGGTAAAATTTAGTGTCCCTTCTTTCTATTTGAGTTTGACACTGATATTCTGGGCATTTCTTAATGATCGTGGCACACTTGCATTAATCCTTTCTTAACTGCTTTTGTTTACATCTTGACATACATGTATATTATTTTTTAAATTAAAATTTCACTAATAACTTTTCTTTTGGTATCACCTATACTTCCCAATGCATTCTTTCACTTTGCCCTTACTGGAGATCAGAAATACTTAGACATTTCTTACGACAAAGATAAAAATGGTTCAGCAAAGTTACCCAACATATTGAAAAAGTGAAGCTATAGATGAAGTTTTAAAAAATGATGTGTCATTTAGTTACCTATACCTTCATATTGGTCTCTTGAAACAACTCAATGCTTCAACCCTTTGTGTGTGTGGGAAGGAGGGTCTTTGGAATTTAATTTTTGGAAGATGTCCATCTTTTTTTTTCTTTTTTTTGGTGCTTTTTTTTAAATTTTAATTTATTTTCTTGGTTATACCATTCATTTCCACAAGGTTTTGAGTTACAAATTTTCTCCCCTTTTTGTCCCTACCCCCCAGCCCAGAACATTGATCCCACTGGGAAGATATCCATCTTACTGTGATAATTTCCTGTACTGAACTTTATGCAATGGGATAACGACCATCTTTTCTCTGAACCATTTGAAATTCCCACTCACAAATACATGATACTCATGAGACAATACTCAGCTTTTGTCTCTTCAATCACAAAGACAGTGGTCACTTTATTTTTCAATTCCCAGATTCTCATCATTTCTACTTAATCAACAAGTCTCTCTTTGATGGTGAGATTCAAGTTCATAGTATCACTGCTAATGACTTCCTTCATCTTTTGAAAAATGAAATTATCATTAAAGCAACCCCATGATTTATTTGCTGCTCTCCATTTCTAGTAGATATCAACATAATTGAAATTTCCTTTATATCATTATTCCATGCAAAGCTTCTGATCTACTTCTTTAATTCATCTGTTACCTCTTTCTGTCCAAGTGATGAGTGTCATGTATCATTGCATCCTCTGATGAAAATATCACTTTAATTTTATTCGCCATTAGTTTTCATCCTTATATACTCTACCATTCATTCCTATTCTCATTTTGGATCTCTTTCTATGAGAATAACTAATATACAGTGTTACTACCCATTCCCACATCTAATATATGCCTCCAAAACCACATTCCACTTACAAGCACCATTCTACCAATTCTCAGTCCAATTTGAGATTAAATTTGCCTTTTCTGTGGTAGTTTGCTTTGCCTGTTATTCACTGACATCTACTTTGGGCACTTGGATATTTGGCCATCTGAAATCATGGGTTTTATAAGTGCTTCCTCTTTATTTTTATCCTATGAATTTCTGATTATTTATGCTGCTCTTTTTCTTTCTACATTTTTGCTACCCTGTTTGCTTTCCAACTTTATCGGGATTTGTAGACAGTTGTGTCCCCTTCTTCCTTTCCTTTTCTGTTTGAATTTATTTTGAAGAAATTTGTAATCCTAGCAGTAAATACATTCTTACTAATCTTTGTTAGATATACTACATCTCAGCCAAAAACCATGAAACATATTTTTAGATAACATCTATTTAACAAAATATTTGCATCCCAATAATAACTCACATTTTTAGTAGCCCTTTAAGGCTTTACAAACAGTTTCACAGTGAATTGTGCCCAGGAGTTCTTCCAGGTCCATCTTAAAGATAATTCCCAATATGGCCACATTCCAAGAATCCAGAACCACCTGGAGAGTGAAATAATCTTTTTTTTTTTTTGGTCTGTCCATTGGAAGTATGACTTTGGTATTGCTACTGATGGAACTATATGACTGAAGGAAGATCCATAGGCATAAGCCATGTTGAGGAATGATTGAAAGGAACTGGAATGGGATTAGAGACATGTGAGTTCTCAGAAATAAGGCATATGAATAGACCAGATTCTACACTGAAGATGTTAAAACTTAGGGGTAGGAATATTCTTTTCGTAAATATTCTTACATTGATAAATATTAGTTTGCTACTTCAACTCTTCAAAGTTTTGTGATTTTATTAATGTCCCCCCCCCCGTCAACATTTGCAATCAGTGGTGGCCATCAGTGTTTTAGTGATAAACCTTTTCATGCATAATTAGGCAAGTCCTCAGAGGATAGGAAAATAGTCTGGTATTTGTAGAGCCCATACCTCAGATCCTTGTAATTTGGAAATATGTCAAATTAAAAAAAAGTTACTCCCATAATGTGAATTGGTATGAAAGTAGGAATTTGGTAGAGAACAATTAAATAGAATTTTAAAAAATCATTTCAGAGTCCCAGACAATGCCATTTGTCCTATATGCTCAAGGCAGCATAGTAAACAATTTTCAATGCATTCTCATTCCCAACTGTTCCCCAAGCAAAATTTCAAATGAATTCAAATTAAAAAGAAATCAGATGAATCTTTGACTGCCTATTTTTCTGTCTGAACCAGTTTTCCCGCTTGTGCTTTCCTGATTCAGAGAAATTGACTAATGTCCTCACCCCACTCCAAATAACTCACGTTTGAATTCCTTTAAAATTCCCAAAATTCTAACATGATTTCTCATCCACCAAGTGCCAGTCCTTCTTACTTGATTGACTTTATATGTTTTATAAATGCTCAACTAATATTTTTAATTCGTTAATCCCTTCATACTTTCTCTTCCTTTGTTAAAGCTCTAAGCTCTCATTTTCTAATTAATAAATAAAATTGATACATCACTGTAAATTTTATATAAAAATGAGTTACTTTTGTCCTGAAAGGGTCATTCTTCTTCTCCTTCCACATTTTTATACCCACACTGGTCACTGGAAGTAAAATGTATGAAGTTACCATTCAACTAATCAATCAACAGGCATTTATTAAATATTTATTACATACTCAGCACTTAGATATACATACAAAAAGAAAAGAAAAAAAGTAACATTGAATGAGTTCCTTCCCATAATGAATTTGCATTGTTTGAGAGAGGAACATGTCAATGACATTGATTAAGTGTATAGCATATTCCAGACTCTGTGTTAAGTGTTAGTGATACAAAGAAAGGCAAAAAAGAGATACCTCAGATCTTGAGGTAGTTGAATTCCAATGGAGAAGGCAGCATGCAAAAAAAGTGTTCGTGCAAGATATATACAATGTAGAAACAAGGTAATATGAGAGGGAAAGTAAGCAAATACATTGTATTGTAAATCCTAGCTATAATCTACCTTTCCTCATCCTTTTAAAACTTAAAATCCCCAGAAAACTAGAGATTTTTGAAAATTTGTAAACAAGGGCTTAAATTCTATGGTATAGCACACACTCATCTGGGGGCACACTGAATAATTGGGAGTGTGTGGTAAGGGTTCTTGTATTTATCTGTTTTGCATATGACAAACTTATTCTATGTCTTTGGTTTTCTTCATTTCTTTCACATTTGTAAAGTAGTCTTCTATGAGTCATATATTATGCAATTAAATAGCAACCCTGAAGATATTACCAGAATTAATAATGGTATGTGGAACTTATCTTTCTATTTGGGAGAATTCTTAGTCTTTCACTAACTTTCTTGAAATTCATGTTCTGATGGATCTTAGGCTAATTTATACGGTGCTCACTCTAAGTGTGTTGGGTACTTATTTTTAGTTTGGAGGAAACTTTTTCTATTCTGAAAGTGGAAATAATTTTTTAGGTTGTTATCTATCCTTTAGTAAAAACAAACAAAAATATACATGTTGCTATATTATACTTCTGCAAAATGTAGTATGAAATCACTGATAAATATAGTTATTGCCACACTTCATGTTGTATTAAAAATATATTTCCAGAGTCATAGCGGCTGTCAGATATCTTTATAAGTGGTAGCTTACAAAACCGTTGTTTACTCTAGCAGTGTAGAGAGAAGCATACCATCTATTCCATTGAAGGCAAAGCCATCAGGAGCTATGTCAGTATGAAAAGGCTTAAAGTGAATTATTCACCTCTTAACACTCCCTTGTGTTCACTCCCTGGCAAAAAGAATACTTGTTATCAATGCAGAAGGCAGTAACTATAAATTTAAGGAAAAGTTCACTCCAATTTTCTACTCAATAATACTTGTGTATACAATCAAAGCTATCTGTAAGCATTGGCATTATTCTTTTTTTTTCTTTCTTTTTTGTGATGAATAATATTTTATTTTTTCTAATTATATTTCTACATTCTAAAGACATTTTTCAAATTCTTTTGAGTTTCATTTTTTTTCTCCCTTCCTTTTATTCCCTCCCAAGATGGCAAGCAATCTGATATAAGTTATACATGTACAATCACTTAAATGCATTTTCACATTAGTTATGTTGTGAAAGAAGAAATAAAAACAAAATGGAAAAGGAACAAAAAATTCTTCTTCATCTATTTCCAAATAGTTTATGTAGTATTGGAATTAAATGTTCTTTAAATATTTTGTTGGATTCACTTGTAAATCCATTTGGCTCTGGAGATATTTTCTTAGGGATCTCATTGATGGCTTGTTCAAATTCTATTTTTTTCCCTAAAATATTTTATTCCGTCTTCTATTATTCTGTGAAATTTATATTTTTTTGTAAATGTTCATACATTTCACTCAGATTGTCATATTTATTGGCATGCAGTTGGACAAAATAGCTATGAATTATTGCTTTAATTTCCTTTTCATTGTTGGTGAAATCACCCATTTGATTTGCTGATACTGGTGAATTGGTTTTCTTTTTAAAAATCAAATTAACCAAAAGTTTATCTATTTCCTTGATCTTTTCCCCCATAAAACTCATTGTTAGGTTTATTTATTAGCTCAGTAGTTTTGCTTATTTCTGTTTTACTCATCTCTCTTCTGATTTTCAGAATTTCTAATTTGGTATTTAATTGGGGTTTTAAAATTTGTTTTTTCCTAGTTTTTTTCTAGTTGCATGCCTAATTAATCTCCTCTTTCTCTATTTTATTCATGTAAGTATTTAGAGATGTAATGTTTTCCTAAGAACTGCTTTGGCTGCATCCTATAAGTTTTTACATATTGTCTCATTGCTGTCATTCTCTTTAAAGAAATTATTTATTGTTTCTGTCATTTGTTGTTTTACCCACTCATTCTTTAGGATTAGATTATTTAGTTTCCAATACATTTTTAATTCATCTCTCCATGTCCCTTTAGTCCATATACTTTTTATTGCATCATGATCTGAAAAGGATGAATTTTATATTTCTGCCTTTCTTCATTTGATTGTGATGTTTTTATGTCCTAAAATAGTCAATGTTTTGCATTGGTCCCAAATAGCATGGAGAAATAGGTATATCCCTTTCTATCTTTAATCAGTTTTCTCAAGAGGTCTATCATATCTAACTTTTCTAAAATTCTATTCACCTCCTTAACTTCTTTCTTGTTTATTTTGTGGTTTGATTTATCTAGTTCTCTGAGGGGGAAGTTGAGGTCCTCCGCTGGTAGAGATTTGCTGTCTATTTCTTCCTGTTAGTCACTTAACTCCTCAAAGAATTTGGCTGCTCTACCACTTGGTGCATATATGTTTAGTATTGACATTACTTCAGTGTCTATAGTACCTTATAGCAGGATGTAGTTTCCTTCCTTGTCTCTTTTAATTAGATCTCCTTTTGCTTTGTCTGAGATCAGGATTGTTACCCATGCTTTATTTTTTTTTTCTTCAGCCAAAGCATGATATGTTCTGCTATAGCCTTTTACCTTTACTCTGTGTGTCTTTTTGTGCTGGCATTTTTCAAAAGGATGCTCCTTCCTTCTCCCTTCCCCCCATTATAGGAACAGTCTGAATCTCTTTCTAAATGTAATTGCACCTGAATATGTGGTGACGCTCTTATCACAAATATTAGTACATTCCAGCATTGTCAGCGACTTTATCTAGTCCTAGATACTATGAGGGAGGGAAACAGAGAAAGAAAGAGAAAGAGAGAGAGAGAGAGAGAGAGAGAGAGAGAGAGAGTGAGAGAGAGACAGAGAGACAGAGAGAGACAGAGAGACAGAGACAGAGAGAGAGACAGAGAGAGAGACAGAGAGAGAGAGAGAGAGACAGAGAAAGAGAATGAGAGTGTCTAATAAGTTGTATAAAAAGAGGGCGATAGATTCTTAGGTACCTGCTTCAATTCATTTGTATTTATCATCTATAAGTTAATTGCCTAAACTTCTGGGTGGCCACTGTCATTGGCCATAGTAAAAATATTTTGTGAAAACAATTTAAAACTTAAGTACTGCCCCCTGGCCTGAGATTTTTCAAAGTAGCGTTGTATTTCAGTTTCATTGGCAGCTTTTTCATTGACTTAAATTATTGTAACTATTATCATTTATTTGTTTTTTCTCTTAAAAAACTATTTCATACTTACCCCTTCCTATTCTGTTTCCTTTACTGCTTTCAGTAACATTTTGTATTTAATTTTTTCCCTCTTTTCCTTCCCTCCATTTTTTTCTGTTTGTTAATTTTGTTTCCTAAGCCTTTTTTATAAGAGGATTTTTCTTTGTTCTCTTGAATGTTTGAAGATTATAAATAGTATTACCTCATAAAACAAAAATAGTTGAGAAAAATGGGTGTAAAGAGAACACGCCATGAAATCTTTTTTTTCCTTTTCTCAGATTCTGTTGCAAGCAGTGATGTGAAGATACATAAGTGTATATACATATATAAATTCACATATGTATATATAAAATGTTTTAAAGTTATAGCCATTTAAAAAAACTTACTTAAATCAAACAATTATCTTTTTAAAAAGTTATCAGTTTATGATCTCCATTTCACGGATCATATCTACAACTTTAATTATTAAAAAAAAGATCCCGAATTATTCTTCTTACTAAACTGATAAGCAAATGTTTGACAGATTCTTTCCCTCTGAACTGAAGAAAGTTTAGGATTCCATAGTATAGTTTCATACATAATTAAACTTCTTTAAGATGTTAGAGCTCCAGTGAACTGAAATATTGTAAGCTTAGCTGAAACCTCACCTTGCAGTTGTTAGGAAATGTAATTTTTCATAAATATACACTTTTTACTAGTATCCAATATTGGTTCTTCACTGACTACAGTATTGTGTCGGCCTATGTACATGGTCAAAAATCACCTGTGAAAAGCCTTCAAAATAGAGAGTTTCACAAAATATCAATGAAATCAATTGTAGTTTACATGCAGACAGTTTTGCCATTGGCATTGATGGCCACAGCTTTTGGTAACTGGCACATTAAGTTTTCCCTGAAAAGCTGGTATTTCCCTATTATGGAGATAAGCTAATGACACATCTCCAAAATTAGAACCCAGTGCAGTATATTAATGAAAACATGCCTGAAATACCAAAGGCTAGTGCCAGGGGGTAAAGTGTGAGAACAAAATCACTAAGACAGAACACTTTTCATTGCCTTCATCTTGGTGTTTAGCTTGCAACAGGCAGTTGGACAAAAGAGAAAAATTGCATAGCCCAGATTAGCCATTGGATGATTTCCCTCCTTCTTTTTCCAAACTTTAAGACAAGAAAGAGTCAGCTGTGGAAATTAAAACTTTTTGTTCCTACAAGCGTTTTCTTTTCAGCAGCATAACTCAAGGAAGTCAAATGCTAAGGAAGTTGTTTATAGGGGGGTGAAAAAGTTCAATTATATTTAAAAGTAGTTGTTTATTTAATTAAATATTTATTTATTTGGTATATAGTATTTAACCTTACCTTATGCCTTTTGCTTCAATAATTGTACATTTTCCACATTACTGGTACTTATGTGCTAGAAGAGATTTTTTAAAAGCCAGTGCTGCTCACAGCATAACAGCGTGATATGAAGTGATGCTGAAAACAAGAGATGCTTTGTCTCTAAGTCAGCTGCAAGGAGAAATGATGTGTATGAATGTACAGTATAGGGAGTTCAGTGAAAGATCTAGTCTCTTTCTCCAAAAGGACTCTGGTTGATGATACAAGGAGAATTCAGTTCTTTTTGGCAGATCTCCACATGAGCCTGGGTACTATTTAAAAAAAAATAAAGATGAAAAGAAAAAAAAAGTTGTAACTCCACAATTTGGTCATTTGAATTGTTAGTTTTACTTTGGAAATAAGTGTATTCTCCCCTTATTTTTGCATTATAATCATTATTAACATATAAATTCATGTATGTATATATATATATATATATTATTTAGAAGAAATGGGCAGTAACAAATGTTTCAATGGCCTTGTTCAGATGCCATTTCTATACTTTAAACATGCTTATTAATAAGAATGAGTATTAATTGTAGAGATGAGATCAACCATATGTGCAGTGCTTGTACTAGTTATGGGCACATTTTGAAGAAAAGACTCCTGGAAGATCACCCTATTTTTCTTCACTGAAGACCAATGCAGTAGATTACTTCAAATTATATTGCCTCAATAAGGGCATCAGAATCCCCACAGATGATATAATTATGATTAAAACTAGCATTATTAAACAACTCACTTTTTAATATGCAAAAATTAGGTCATTTTCCCACTCCTCTCACAAACATTCAATCTTAATATCTGACTAATGAAACAACATAAACATTGTCATCCATCAGGTTCCTAACAGAGAATGCCAGTTATGACAACCTCATTGTTTACTTTAGCAGGTAATTTGTGGACCGGAATCATTTAATTGTTCCGAGTACATAATTACATGCCAGCATTTTCCAATTTAATTAAAATGTACAAATCTGAAGATTAAGGGAATTTTTGAATTATTAATCATTTCTCCACTAGGAAATCTTGTTGCTCTGCAGGAGATTTGTCCAGTGTACAACTATACGTATTTTTTTCCTTCTTTTTCACAGACAGACAATTTTCCCGCAGAGCCCAATTACATGGGCAGCAGGCAGCAGTTTGTTCAAAGGTAAGGCCTATTAAATAACTTTCTCAGCTTCCCCATTTGCATTCTTGTCAAAATTGCTTTGCTAGACACTACACTTCAGATTGAAACTAGTAGAAACAACACTTTGTCATCTTTTCTTCTGTGTATTACAGTAGCTCTACATTCAAGGACCCAGAAAGAGCCAGCCTGAGAGACAGTGGGCATGGGGACAGTGATCAGGCTGACAGTGACCAAGACACTAACAAAGGTTCCTGCTGTGACATGTCTGTTAGGGAGGCGCTCAAGATGAAAACAACTTCAACTAAAAGCCAACCACTTGAACAAGGTGAGTGAAGTCTCCCAATGTCTATATGAAGTAAAGAAAGATTAAGTAATCATTGGAAACCTGTTAGTCCTGCAGTCACCTTTATCACATAGTGGAATGACCCACTGAAAATATAGCAAAGGAAACAGTCAATCTTGCAACTGTCCCAAGGGGAAAAATATCTTAGCCTTTCATTTTATTCAGAATTCTTTTTAAAACAACAACAATCAAGAAACCCCTAGTATTTACATAAAATATCCAAATTGTGCCAAACTGGGTACAGTATGTGACATATTTCTGTTGAGGCAAGCATGGAATATACTAAACATACATTTAATAATATATATGCATGTATTAATGCAGTATAAACATGCACACATGTGCCAAATTCTGCTAATATTGGCTAAATTTTTTATCACAAAAAACACATTGAATCAAAATTTCCTTTTCTGAAATATTTAATCAATTAAGAAATACAGCACAGAGCAAGGGCATAATCTGATGACCAATAAAATATCCATTTATAACTAATAAAGTTTCCATAAACTCCATAAATTATGAATTAAAGTATATGCTGGACAACGGTAATAATCTTACTTTATTATAAATTATTTTAAATGTGCTTTCTTCCTAAAAGTGTAAATGCCATTCATTTTCTTAAAATGATGTTTTATTAATTTTAACATATTTAATTTTTAAAGGAACTAAACATTTGCTAACAATGTCATCTAAATATAATTAAACCATTAAGATTAATTAAGGATGAATTGGGAATACGTTGTTATTATTTTCTCATTTCACAAGGAAAAAAGGGATAGCATGATTATATTATGCTAACAGACTTTGGAATGTTAATGGTTGGTATAAGATGTTATCTAGAAAGTGTTCTGTAATAGTTAATAATATTTCAAGTTGAGTCTCTAAACTTAAGAGCAATATTTGTTAATTGTTATTAATTGGAACTAGCTTCTTTTTAGTAGTGTCTGATTTGTAATCATAATAATATGCAAATATGACACTATTTCATTCTTTGTTAAGTTAAAGTTGCTTTTTTCGCTGTTTAGAATATTTAGAATGCTGTAGTGAAATTATTCTGTATGGTATAAGGGCTAACCTCACAAAAGAACATGTTTTCCCAAGTAATAAGTACCAGGAAGATTATTTTTTTCTTGCCTCTTTACTATAGTGACTCTAATTATAATTGGACATTGATCTGTATAAACATGCAGATCCCTCTCCCCCTTTAGAAATAATTTAAGCACTGATGAGTTTCCAAAGTTTATTCTTAGTTGGCTTATAACAGAGTATCCAGCTGTTGATATGAAATAGACACATATTATGTGAGATATAAGACATTCCTTGCTCTAAATTAAATATATGGCTTCCATGGAAAAGGGTTAAATGATGACCTGTTTGACTCATAGCATATGCAGAATGATATATATCTGAAGTGTTGTCTTCAGGTACAATGCATAAGGACATTTCACCAAATATTTCTATTACTTGTACTTGTAAAATTGCAAAACCAGTGAAAGGTTTACATTCATCATCATATCTTGATTTGTCAAAAAGCAGTGCATGCTATTTATTCGCATGAATTTTCTCTGTTTTTCCCCTGATATATAAAATGAACTCTAGGTCTTAAGAGAGAGGAACTAGCAAATATAAAAAAAATCACTGTGGAAAGAGGGCAGAGGGTCTTTTCTGTCTGACAATGTAATTTTAGCATAGGAACTGAAATTTTGCTTGCAGGATTGATACAGAGATGTACTGATGTATAGGTAGTTTATTGATTTTTTTTTCAAGACTCAAATGTACAGAAACAAGGTGTAGAGTATCAACTGAGGATGAAATGGACTTGGACATTGTTTTACTTTTAAGAATAAAAGTATCCTTTGTTTATGAAAGAGAGAAAATACCTATAGAAATGGATTCTTTAAAAATAGTCATTTCAGGGCCTAACCTATAATTATGACAGAAAATTGTATAGATTGCAGTGCAGTATGTGCAAAGTTTTCAAATGCAGTGCAATCAGAAAAAGAGACTGGTAAATAATTCTTAAGAGCCATTACTCTTAGGAAATTTTGACTAGAAATGGAAAAAGATGAGTGAATTTGTGCCATTACATGAACCTATAAAATGGTAGAACATTTTAACAAATGGTTTTAAATATGTGCCACTGTGTGCTGACCATCATTTTGAACCAGGCTGAATGACGTGGTTGAATAAAAAGTGGGGGAGGAGGGGAGGAAGGATAGTTTCATCCACATAATAGACAATTATAGCTTGTTAACTGATAAATGAGGTGATGTCACACTTAATAATTGTCCTCTCTTTACATAAAATCGTATGGTTGAATTCTGTGAATTTATGTGGCATAATGCAAGCTAGTTGAAACACAATAAGGACTGCTTTGCTATTTTTAATAATGTTTCAAAATGCCATTTTAATTGATTTAACACCTTTCTGCATTAGGTGTTAAATAGGATAATATTTTGACAAATTTAGGACCTACATGTATATCCCGTAGAATGGATCCAATATGAACCTACACACTTTTATACCTATTTTTAATCTTACGGAAATTAAGGCAAACTTCTTCTTATACCTCAAGAAATTTTTGGCACTCCTCCCTATGTTATATTAGTATTTTAAACTTTTTAATAGGGTCCCATTTTTTTTAATGATCCTTGAATTGGACCAGTGGATTTATTATTCTTGATTAAATGTCATTATTTAGAAATGATTCTTAAAATTCTACCTTGAATTTTTATATTTAGGGAAATAATAAGATTTTCTTTAGCTTATATTAAATCATGAAATAGATTTCATCATTCTTATTAAATTTTGTACTAAAATAATGAATTTCTCTTGAAGTGGCCAATATCTAAAATGCCTAGAATTTCTATAGGTCGGGTCTTGTCTTACAGGAGAAGCATCAATTATTTTGAGTCTGTGTTATCTTTAGTTTATTTGCTTATTAATCTTCCTCATGTGCTAGAATGTTCAGTTTTTGTTATCTTGGCCAAATCCTAAAAATCAGGAACTCTTAAAAAAATAACATTATTATCACTGCTAAATTGAGATAGGGTATAACTGGGAAAAAAACTGTTGTTGTTGATTGGTCATTAGATAACAGCAAAAATGGTTCACTAATAACCTCTATAATCCTGCAGCTGGAATGGGAAGTGTTGGGGGTTATTTATTTTTGCTTGTTTACTTTGTCAAATAATTCAGTTTCATTCCTTTTTAAATGATGTTTGGTTGTATTGTTTTTAATTGGTCAATGTGGAAATTCTCTGCAACCCTTGTCTGTGGCCCCCACATCGCTAAATTTGCAATTGGGACTTCTAATTAGTATATATTAATAATACATCTATTATGTAAGGATAATTTGCTTCTTTAAGATCACCATTTTTAATCTTCCTAATAAGTCACAGAAATGAAGGTTTCTATTTAAAGATTTTTATTAATTTAAAAATATTCTCCTATTTAAAAATAAGAGCAGAAGATGAAATGAAGCAAGAAGGCTTTCCCCCCTATGCATGTAATTATGCGTTTGTTTTGGAGTCTACGAACATTTAAGTTTGAAGTGATCAAGTCAAACAACATATATAAAAATTCATAAGATGATATTGCTATGAAGGATAAAAACTGCTACTTTTTAAAAGGAAGAATAAAAATGGAACAAGTTTACATAGTTCATACACCTTTTAACATTATTATAGAGTTCACTTGAAATTCTTTTACATTTGAGCATCTATTTCCTTACCATGCCCTATAAATTATAGGCTTTTGACTGCCAGTTGATACTTTTTACCCTCTAAGCAAGATTTCAATAATCACTGTCTGAAAGTCAGCATTCTTCATTGATTCTCCAATAATACATGTGCAGTCTTCAGAAATGTTGACTGATGAATCCTGTGAGCTCCTCATTGATAACCTAGTCTTAGGTCTCAATTTCCCCACAGATAATCATTCCTTTAATATCTGTAAAATTGACTGAAATTGGGGCCTTGAAGCCAGAAGCAAGTGGAAAAGAATTCTAAGTTGTTGTTTTTGTTGTCTTCTAATCCTAGAAAGTGCAAGAGTGGCTGCCCTCAGCTTTCTGCAGCTGCCATGGGTTGTTGTCAGCCTTAACCTCTGGGAGCATTCTCAGAACTTTCCTGGTCCTTGGGAGATCCTGTCTTAAGCTTCTGGTTCAATGATCATTTCATTTCATTTACTTTTCTATTTTGTCACCCTCCTGGCTCTATCTCTTATTACTAGGAAGTGATGTGGCATAGTGATGGAATTTTGGATTTGAAATTAGGGAGCTCTGGGTTCAAATTTTGTTTCAGTCAGTTACTAGCTGAGGCATTCTGGGCAAGCCATTTAACCTCTCTTTGCATCAGTATCTCAGTTGGAAAACGAAGATAATAAGAGTAACTACTTCATAGGGTGGTTGTGAGGAACAAAAGAGCTAACCCATGCAAAGCATTTTTCCCCTTAAATTCCTATATAAGTGCCAGCTATTATTATTATTGTCAACTTTTGAGAATAGGGTCATTAATTAAAATCCAATAAGACTGAAATAGGCAGAAATTTTAATATAGCAAGTAACCTACAAAATTGTAGGACTAAATTTATATATGTGTGCGTATATATATATATATATATATATATGTATATATATACACACATATACAGACTCATGTTTATGTAATACATTGCATCTGTCTTTATATGTATATATAAGCACCCACATGTATATATACATATATGCACACACATGTATCATATATGTGTTTGTTTCTCTATCTTCTTCCTGGATCACATTCTTGACACTGAAACAAAAGCATGTGTGTGTGTGTGTGTGTGTGTGTATCTGTGTGTGTGTATGTATATATAGCTATATATATACATATATATAGACATACAGCTATATATGGATATGTATATATATGGTGTGGGTGTTTTCTTTAATGTCAAGCAATGGTCAACAGACAAAAACCATAAAACCTGTGATCCTTCATATCTCTAGTGAGACTAGTATTATTACAAGAAGAAAAGGTGCTTGTGCCCCACAATAAGATTTTAGTAGAATTAAAATCTGTGATAATTGACATTACCATTAATTCAAATACTTTTGAGGAATATTAAACTTTAAACTGAGATCCTTACTATGAAAAGATGGATTTAAGAATATAGTTTGGTGAGAAGATTGGTGAACAAACCTGAGGATGTTGCTTCTGTTAATATTGGGAACAAATTATCTCCGGGAATAGAAGATGGTACAGGGTTAGGAAGCTCAGAGCAACTCCTCTGAATCTGTTGAATTTTGACTCAGCTTCTTAGCTAGTAACACATTAACATTCCTATTTCTAATCCTGTTCATTGAATGCTGTTTCTAGAAACTTCAAAGGAACTCTGAATCACCATTTTACTCCGTGTTAGATTCTTGGTACTGAATAACTACAAAATTTTAGAATTCTCTTGTGGGTATTCCATTTGAAAAGTTTCAATGACACATTCTCATTTGACTAAGAACATCTGTTTGTAGAATTCAGTAGCCGGTAGCATCAAAATGTAAAGAGCTATTATTACTATCATCTATTCCTCACTATGCAATATTCTGTAAAGTATTTCATGATTTACAGTCGACTTGCAGTGGTTTTCAAACCTTATTTACTTTACTTTATTTTAGTGTTTACTTTATTTACTTTAGTAAACATAGTAGTGGTCTTTCTAAAGCAAAGCAATTTTATGGCTTGAAGGAATTGAAATTATTTGGAAACTTGGTCTCATATCCCTATGTTTTCAATCTAATTTTACCAAACCACATCTTTTGGTTCAGTTCAGTAATGTTATCTTCTTGTAATCATTAATAATATTTCAAGAATGCTGACATAGTTCTTCAAATAGGGTCAGATTCTAGCTAAAGTATTCAGCTTTGGAATTCAGACTAGTTTAGTTGGGAACTTGTGCACCTTTTGATCATTGCCATGAGAGTCCTACACTAACCTCAACTTATGCTCAAATCCAAGAACTCTGGAGAAATTATGAATTCTGTGGCTTCTATGCAAGCTTTAGAGAAACAGTTTGCCAGAGAATCGCATTGTTAAATCCTGAATACCTACTTTGACAAGTAAGTCTTCTAAATTACTCAGAAATTTTAGGATATACGTGTTTGTATATGTATGTGTATGTGCATGTGTATGTGTGTGTGTGCATGTGCATGTGCATATATATTTGTATATATGTATGTATATATGTATTTGAATCTGTATCTGTACATAGGTGTGTGTTTGTTATCAAAAGTGTAATTACATTGATTTACTTAGTTTTCTTTGATATGGAGAGGGATAGGCAGGGAGATAGTAAATTAGCTTACTTAATGTCAAATGATTGTTTCATTTACCATAATGCTGTTGTGGGATTTGTGGTTGAAGTGTCTACCATATCTTTTAACATTAATATAGAAACCTATGAAACTTTGTGATTCTTTTTTTTTATTCTTTCCTTAAGGTACAGCAGGGAATTAGATAAGCTGAATGAAAGAATACTAGAGTAGTTACAGTTCAATATATTTAGAAGATGAATCTCATATGAAATGAATATAGACTTTCTCTATCAGCAGAGCTACAGTAAATGAATTTAGTCAGCCAGAATCTGCAAAGAACAGTGGATTCTCATTAAGTGAATTTTGTAGTTAGCTGAGTGTTAAGTAGGAAATTCTCTGTGTGTTATAGCTTATTGTTGAAAAACTTTACAAGATATGTAATTCCTTGCTTCAATAAGTATAGGATGATAAATAAAATTAAATCTTTCTTTAGTGAATAAGCCATTCTAGTGCTGCAGTGTTCTCATTGTACAATTCTATAGATGTAGACTTTATATCTATATTAGTGATTAATATTAGTTCAGTAATTAAGTTAATATTAATTAGTTTAACCATAATTGGTGATTTTACTTTTTTCTGATTATTTAAGAAACAGAAATCTGCAGAGAGCAATAGGGGCATAGGTAGAAATTGAAGAGATGAGGGAGCAAGAGGCAGAGATATTGAATTCCATTAAAAATAAAATATGAAAAACTAAATTTGAGTTATCTAGGTTCATAGTAAAGGCAGTTTTATTGTGTATTGACCATAAGAGACATTACCGCTGCATATTTTAAAAATTCTGAGTGGGCCCATGCTTTCTTTCATGTGCTTTCCCTCTATCCTCAATTAAGCAGGTCTCCTACATATCTTCACTTTGCCCTCCTGCTGCAGTGGAGATAGTGGGACATAAACTATCTCATGTTCCATCAGGTCATAACTCCTAAAACTTGCAGTTTTCGGGAAGAGCTTCTATGCCATGTTGAAGGTCCTTTTGAGAGATGTCTTTCTTTTTGTGTTAATCAGTCATTTGCAGTTATGTTTTACTCTTCATCGCACCATTTAGGGTTTGCTTGACAAAGATAGTGGAGAGGTTTTCCATTCTTTCTCATTTTCATTTTATGGATGAGGAACTGAGGTAAACAGAGTTGAGTGACTGGGCCAGGGTCACCCATTAGTAAGTAAGTGTTAAAGGTCATATTTAAACTCAGGAAGATGAATATTTCTGACATCAGGCTCAGCACTATATCCACTGTGCCACCTAGCTACATTTTTGTTTATCATCACACAGTTACAAAATCTTGTTGCAAGAGGCAGTACAAATACAGTTGATTCCAGTCTAGTTCAGGAATCTTTGGAAGATGATCCCCAGTCCCTGACCATTAGTTTTCTTCCCATATTCACCCTGGGAGGGGAGTGGGGATGGAATACTTTAGCAAATACCACCATTAAACACATTCATTGGAATCCTCTTAAAGACTGTTTTTAAAGGAAATGGTCTCTTCTGTGAATTTAGCTTTTATTATTATTTTTTAAAATTGCAAACCCATGGAATGGTAGCAAATTAAAAAGATGTCCTAAAGATGAAAGAGTGGAATGCCCATGGTAAGGAGACCTAACAAGGATTCCATTGTTCCCGGTTTTTTTTCTAAGGAAATAATAGAGACAATTATTGGGTGTCATGATCAAGAGATAGTATATTTTAAGTGTAAACCTTAAAATGATATTAAATGCTCTATCATCACCAGTCACAAGTTGTATTAACAATCGAATACTTACATTGGAGAATTTGTGAGGTGAGATGGGCTGGGGTGCATGAATTCATTCCATTGATATAAATCATCAACATTTATGATATTTGCAATATTAGTTCTTGGAACATTGAGAGTTTAAAATTCTTGCTCAGGGTCACACACTTATTCTGCATCAGATGCAAGACTCGAACACAGGTCTTTGTGATTACAAGCCTCACTTTCCCCACCATGCTATGCTGCTTTTGCATAATATAATATATTTCTTTTTATTAATGTTATTTTTATTACTTTTTCTGTCTTATATACATGTATAGGTAGGAAGGTGGAGATGTTTCCATTCTTCATGAATTTTTGATTTAATGGACAAAAAAATCCTACAACTTAAATACCAAGTTATTATGTTAACTCAATCTACTGTTTCTATTCCATGACTCAGATGTTTTGGTTTGATATCATTTACTGGATAATCATAGGAAGAAATCACTATATCAAACGGTTTAATATTTACATTGTATTATGCCAGACAAATTCTTAAATGCAAGGTTAGAAAATATTTTAGGGAGAAACCTCCAGTGAAAGTGAGATACCAAACCACACCAAATTATACTAAATCACATACTTGCCATCATCATTAAAGAACAAAGGGCATATTTTTTCCTGTGAAAATAGGTGTTTTGCTTCTGATTTCCTGTATAAATTCTAATATAGGAAAATTCCAGTCTTTGTACACAAAAATCCATTGAAGTTGCAACCCAACATTTTCATCAGCGTTGTGTCAAAGAACAAATTATTTCAATACTTTACCTAGGTTCCTGAGATATGAAGAGTCTTATTTCACATTTGCCATGTGGTTAACAATTGTGGTATTTAATGCAGTATCTGGGCTTTCTTTCAGAGGGTTTCAAATTTTGAGAAATGTAGCCAATGTTTGCATTTTGTGTTCTGAACTGAGTCCAACACTGCTCCATGTGATTAAATCACTCATATTAGAGGAGTATGTCTGCCTTCTAAATGTGGCAAGCTCAGTTCGTCCATTTGAATCTGATAGGAAGTTAACAATTTGCCCTCCTCAGGCCAAAGAGGAAAAAAAAGAAATCCTTTTTTACACTTTAAAGCATCTCCTTGAACAGCCTCCAACAGAGCTGGGAAGATATCATTGCTGGGCAACATTAATGGCTTAGCAAATTAGTCAGTGGCAGAGATTCACGTGTTGTGGTTTCAAATATGGTGAATTTCTTTCTTTTATATTGTTATGAAGGACAATTAAGATTTATTGTTTTTTTTTAAAGTTTATCCCATTGTTTTTACTTTTTTAGAAGTGTTCTCCAAACTGGTAAATGGAGCAGGGAAGAGTGACAGTTAATTTTTTAAAATTTATTTCTGTAATTTTTTTTTTTTTGCTTTTTGGAGGGATAAAGGTAGGGCAATTGGGGTTAAGTGACTTGCCCAAGGTCACACAGCTAGGTTTGTGTGTGTGTGTGTGTGTGTGTGTGTGTGTGTGTGTGTTAAGTGTCTGAGGTCAGATTTGAACTCAGGTCCTCCTGACTCCATGGCTGGTGCTGTATTCACTACATCACCTGGCTGCCCCTATTTCTGTAACATTTTATGTGGATAAAATATTTTTATCTATTATCTATTTTTAAAAGTAATAATGCAAAGACAAGTATAATTTACCTCTTTTGTAGTTTAAAAAAGAGGGAGAGAGGCTTAGGAACATTAAATACTTTGTCCAAGGTCAAATAGTTAGTCAGTGGCAGAGATTCACATGTTGTGGTTTCAAATATGGTGAATTTCTTTTTTTTTATATTGTTATGAAGGACAATTAAGCTTTATTGTTTTAATCAAAAGCTATCATTGGATCCATTGTCTTCATGGTTCAGCTGAATAGGTTAGCAGAAACTAGGGGAAGAGGACTTAAATGTGAAAATATCCATGAAGTCTTTCTGAGTGTCAGTTGGTCAACAAGCAAGTCAATCGATATGTATTTATTGTTTACTATGTGCCAAGCACTGAGGATAGAACAAAACCAAAACACAATCTGTATTCTTAAGGAGCATGAAGCTTTATGGAGGAGAAAAGACATAAATAGTTAGGTACATGCATTATCTATAAAGAACAGATATAAGGTAATCTGAAAGGTGAAGAAATTAACATACAAGGGACTGAGGAAAATTAACAGTAAGATGTGGGTTTTGAACTGAGACAATCTTACAACTCTTTTATAGTGTATCTGGTCCCTAGACTTCAATATACTGAAATACAAAGATGAATTTTGCACCTAACATAAAAGGCTAAACACAGCAAATAAGACTGTCAATATATCCACTCACATATAAACACATGTTGGTCTTATAAGTCATAATAATAATAATGCAAAAGGATTAGCAATAGTTATCATATTTACATACTTCTAATTAAGCAGCAAACTGTATTATTTCTGAAAATTTTGTTCATGTAGAGGTCTGTGTGTTCATAAATAGATCTCTACTCTTTTTCCCTTCCTCCCTTCCTCCCTTCCTTCCTGTCTTCTGCCTCTCTCTTTTTCTCTCTCTCTCTGTCTCTCTCTCTCCCCCTGTCTCTCTCTGTCTCTTTCTCTCTATCACTGTCTCTCTGTCTCTCTCTCTGTCTCTCTGTCTCTCTCTGTCTCTGTCTGTCTCTGTCTCTGTCTCTGTCTCTGTCTCTCTCTCTCTCTCTCTCTCTCTCTCTCTCTCTCCCTCTCTCTCTCTCTCTCTCTCCTAGTTTTTATTTGTGTTAATATGGATAGCTAAGTGGGTGCTGGATAGAGTGTCATGTCTCAAACCAGGAAGACTTTGTGAGTTCAAATTTGACCTCAGTTACTAGCTGTGTCTCTTAACCCTGGACAAGTAACTTAACCCTGTTTGCCTCCATTTCCTCATCTGTAAAAATTATCAGGAGAAGGAAATAGCAAACTCTTCCAGAATTTTTACCAAGAAAACCCCAAATGGGATCATGAAGAGTTGTACACAACTGAAAAGAATGAACAATTTGTGTTAATGTGGAATTATAAGACAGATTTAGTGAATGTGCTGCTGAAGAAAATTCCTAGCCTAGAAAATTTGACTGTATATTTTTCTCAGATCTGTTGTAGAATCCCTGTTTTTTTTAAAAGACTCAGATGTAAACTGATAATACAACTTTACCTGTATGCCCTCTCATTGCATATATGTGTATATGTGTATGTATGCATGTATGTACTTATTTATATATTTTAATATATGTAAATATCATCTGTCATTAGACTGTAAGCTTCTTGTGGTTAAGGACAATTTCATTTGTCTTTATTTTCCCAAGAACCAAAACTTTGTCTGGCATACAGTGGGTGCTTAGATAAATGCTTGATGGTTCATTGAAATTAATTATTTCATTTACTTAAATCGTGGTACTAAGGGTAAGCATCTTTTTTATTCTTCACAGTAGTTAGTTTTATCCAATGAACTTTCAAGGCCAGGGACTAACCCTGTTCAGCCATTTTCCAAATGGTCAAAATGAAGATTGAACAATAGAGTACAGTCCAAATCATCACCATCACAAGGGGAAAAAATCATAATCATATTATCCTTATGGTAGTTCATCTTCTTTTATAAGGAAGAAGACTGCATAATCATATGACCTGGCAGGGATAAACATGTAAGAATTCCCCAGTATGCTCTTGCTTTTTTCAAATGTCACAGTAGTATCTCCTCTGATTTTGAACATCCTAAATGTATTCCATATAGAAGTGACCATATGTTTTCATCTTAGTATTTGTCATGATTGATCCATTTGTTACATGCAGAGTTAAAATAGTATTTCTTGAGATCATAAACTAAGTCTTATATAAGAAGGATTTAACGCCTCCTGAGAAAGGAATGTTCTAGCATTGGCAATCTCTTAAGTGTTAGATGCCAAATGCGAAGTTAAGTAATTCCTGTGGGTCATTGGGCATTGCCCGCAGACCTAAGGAATAGACAAATAAAGAAGAAAGCAAAAGCAAGGTGAAAAAAAAGCAATTTATATAGTTGAAGCAGAGAAATGGAGAAGCAAGAAAAAAGAATAAAAAATTAATAGAGCATGAAGTAGAGTGCCACCAAAATTTTTCCTTTTGGTTCCACTCCATGTCACTAGTATCATGAACCAAACACCCCTGAAAGGAGACGTCAGGGAAAGATGGATGACAGTGTAGTAATGCTCTTTTGAATAACTATAACTAATCAGGGATTTAAAGAGGATTAGTGTATGTATTAAATGCATGTGTAGGCAAATGTTTCAGGGAATATGTACATTCTAGTAAAAGTAATTAAATTGATATTGTGAATTGAGTGAGAAATGAATGAAATTAGACATTTTTCTGTGGGGAGCTAGCGAGGTAGAGAAGCAGATGCAAATTTTTCCAGCCTGACGAGAGGCTGTTGCTATTTTTGGTTGTGTATGTAAAGGTTTCACAGAACCGGGAAGTGATAGTTCATTTTTACCTGACTGAGAAGACTTACATCTGCAATACATTAATCAGTTTTGGATAATCAGATGTTGTGCATTCATTTGAAATACACAAATGAAACAGGGCATAAAAAAGTTATTGATTTAGGAAGAGACTCCAAGTGAGGTAAGAATATATATATATATATATATATATATATATATATATATATATATATATTAGATGGCATAAAGACTGAGATGTGAAGTCCAAATGTTTATTAGAAATAAGAACATCAAAACATCACAAGTATAGGGATGGGGAGATCAAATCAAGAACAAGAAAGGCAGCAAATTGCTTTTACCAATGGAATTATTTTTTAAAAGAATGGTGTCAGTAAGTATAATCTTCAATTATGGGGAGCTATAGGAATAGACCTTAATAGGGAATGATTTTAAGAGACAATTAGATAGCTCGGTGGAAAGTAGCCTATAGTCAGGAACACCTGAGTCCAAATTCGGCCTCAGACATTTACTAGTTGTGTGATCCTGAGTAAGTCACTTAACTTCTGTTTGCTTTCATCTACTGGAGAAGGAAATGAGAAATCAGGCCAGTATCTTTACCAAAAAACACAAAAAAAACAAAAAACAAACAAACAAACAAAAAACCAAAAAGCCCATGAACAGTAAGGTCCATGGGGTCATGAAGAGACTGAACAACAGCAATGTAGGAATGATAATTATCTCTGTGCTCATGTTCTCACTACTTAAAGGGAACAAAATAATTGAACTAAATTTAGCAATAACTTCTTTTGAAATATTAAATGAGCAGTGCTCCAAAGTTTTCCTTAAAGATCAAGATTCCTCTTAATTCCAGGACTGGGTAAAATGTAAAATGTTTATGCAGGTTTCCAGTGCTCAAGGTAGCCTCTAGATAACGGTTCTTCCTGATCTCTTATTTTACAAAATTTGCCATTGCTAAGTCTTTTAAAAAGAGAGGCAATATTGCGTAGCAAATGAAGGATTTTTTTCAAAGTCAGGAAGGTCTGCATTTAAGCCTAGCATCTGACTCTTATTTGTATGGTCCCTGTGACCCAGGGCATATGCCCATTTCTCAGTGACACAGGCAACTCTAGAAAACTAAAAATTGCAGACAAGTTACTGATCTGAATAAATAAAGGTACTTTCCTTACCAGGAAATCCATAAATTCACAAAATTTAAGGTCTGAATAAACAACAACTCTTTTAAGAAATAATTTAAAATTAGGCTAAATAAAATGCTAGAAATTAGGCACCTGTGTTCATACTGACAGAGTCTTTATAAGTTTGATATTCTTTCCTGCACAATTGATTTGTAAACTAATTTTCTCTGCAGTTTTAAGTTAAAATTATAATATTTTAACATATCTAGTTAATATTTTCTGTAATATAATAAAATTTCAAATTGATCATGCTTCTGCCTAAATTATTTTAAGAAGATGCCCTTTAGACTTGTCCTTGAAATCATGAAATGCATAATCTTTGTGTAAGATAAGTGATTACATACGTTGAAAATTTGTGACCATACAGTGATCTTTTACAAGCAAATGTACTAGCATATCTCTTTTGCAGACTAATTGGTGAGAACAGAAACATTTTATAGAAAGCCATTTGGGAATTTTTTTTTTTAGATTTCAAAGAATATTTTTCCATTTGCAATTTTTTTTAAATGTCGAGTCATTTTGTATTTTAGATGTCACAGATTTTTGAAACATACAAACATTTATTTTGAATTTACATTTGGTTCAGTAACTTGGGATCTATAATTGTTGGTATAATATTGTTTTTACTAATGCAAGTCCTAGTCCCCATATAATGTACTAGATGCTTTGTTTTTGTTTTTCCTGAGTAGCTGGCTGAAAACTCAATCACTCTGCTAATAAACCTCATGATGAACTTTTCTGGTTGGAGGCAGCCTAGTCTTGGTAAAACAGATAGGGTTTCTCACCAGACCCTTGCTTGAAGTTAGTGGGAACCAGATAGCCCTTGAGAAACTGTGGAAACCACCAAATTAGGATGCATCAAAGGAAGGCTTTAATACCAATACATTGAAGGCGCAAAGTGTATGTATGTTTTGAGAGGGGGATTTTAGGAGATCAGGAACGACTTCATGGAGGAATTGTCATTTAAATTGGGCTTTAGTAGAAATTCAAAGAAGGGGAGAGTGAGTGATTAAGCCATAAAAAAGAATGTAAATTAAAACTTAGAGACAGAAAAATACGAATATTATGTTCAAATAACAGTCAGTAAGCAAGCAGGCATTTAACTAAGGACCAGGGATACAAAGGAAGACAAAAACAAACCCAATTCTCAAGGTGCTTACATTCCAATGAGGGAGACAACATGTAAACAACTAGGACAGTGTGGCGTGTCATTTGAACAGAGCAAAAGGATATATGAAAGCAAGAAAAATTAATAAAGCTGGAAAGAGTAGAATCTTCATTGTCTTCAGGCAAAGTTTGACATTTAATTTGTAGGCAAAAAAGCCAGAGAAGATTTTTAAGCAGGGTTATAGCACCATATAACAGGAGGATTAGTTCGGTTGTGGTATGAACTATAAAAAAAAAGTATAGTGGGGAGAATTTTAATCAATCAGCCAGCATTTATCCAAGCCTATTATATTCCACGAACTCTGTTAAACACTGAAGATATAAATACAGAAGTAAAATAATTCCACTGAGTCTAGTGGGAGGAGACAATGTGTGTATATGTATATGTGTATATACATACATACATTCACATTCATGCATTTTGTTGTCCAGTTGGGTCAGTCATATTCAATTCTTCCTGACTTTCGGGATTCTCTTGTCAAAAATGCTGACTTCTCTTTGACAAGAGAATTCCAAGTTCTCCAGCTCATTTTACAGATGAGAAATTGAGGCAAACTGGGTTAGGGACCTTGCCCAGTATCACAAAGCTAGTAAGTATATGAGGCCATATTTAAAATCAGGAAGATGAGTTATGACTTCAAGTCTGGCATTCTATTCACTGTATCACTTAGTTGCCTGTACATATGTATGTATGGAAGGAAGACCTATTAAAAGGAATCTTCAATAGATAATGCAAAGAGGGATGTGGAAAGGAGAGGCAGAAGGTAATATCTGTCAGAAAAATATGGAGGAGAGGTTCAATATACATTTTTTCATTTCAGTTTGACAGCTGCTGATACATTAAATATTGAATTTAGAGAAGAGGGAAAAGTCATAAATTCTACTGAAGTTTTAAATATGGGACAAAGAGTAAATGTTGGTACCATTAAAAAATTGTCAAGTTAAGTGGCATGTATATGTATGTATGTATGCATATATATGTATATATATGTGTGTATGTGTGTGTGTAAAGGAGATATTCCTTGTGGACATGATGAGTTGGAGATAAAAGTGACACATCAACTGGAAAAAGTTATAAATTGTTATGGCTATGGGTCTGGATGTCATGAAAAAAATTCTTAGGTCTTTCATACTTATGAATCACCTCCATAGATCTGACAGCCTTCATCTATGGGACTAAATAAGATTATTCTGGAGTAGAGTGTAGAGAAAGAACAGTATAGAAACTTGAAATCTGCTCACTTTGAAGAGTTGGCTGTGCTCTGAGCAATATTAAAATTTCAGAGATAGAAGAGAACCCAGAGATATTCCACCTCTTTTTACTTAAAAGGACACTATAAAGTCCAGAGGTGAAGTGACTTTTCTAATATCGCACTGCCTCCTCACTTTCAGATCAGTGTTATTTCTCTTACAACCAGTTTCTACCTCATCTACTAAAACTTATACAAAAATAAAGCTAGTATTATATTATCATATTATTGAAACATGTGTACTTCATAAAAGATGAAAATTTCCCCCAGAATTGAGCAACAATTAAATTAATTAAAACAATAGTTTTTCTTTTTCATAATAGTGACTTTTATTTGAATAAACAAAAAGGAAGAAAAATCAGTAACAGAATATTTAGAAATAAGCACATAGCGTTTTACTTTCTTTTCTTTGTGTTTTAATAATTTGATATGCCAAACATTTATATTATGTGATTCTTACAAAAAACTTGGGACATGAATTATTCCCATGTGATAGAGAGGAAATTGAGGTATAGAGAAGTTATGTGGTTTCCCCAGGGATGCACAGCTAGTAAATATCTGAGGCAAGATTCAAACTGAAGTGTTTCCTCAAAACTGTTCCCAGAAAATGCTCATCCAGTCTCAGCCTCAATATTTCCAATAATAAGGTAGAACCTGAGCACTGTTGTACGACCTGAATTGTCAAGGTGCTTTTCCCTACGTCAATATGAAATTTGCCTCTATATGTCTTTTACCTGTTGCTTCTCATTTGACCCTCTTGGTCTAAGAATAATCGACTATATTTTCTTCTTCCATATGAGCATCTTTAAAACATTTAAAGAAAGCTATTATATCTCTCCTTTGTCTTCAATCTTCTCCAGACTAAATACCCTATCTTGTGAGTAATCCTTGAATAGAATCATTTCCATACACTCACCCAGACAGCTAACATTCTCATATTTAAGGGTTACAAAGCATTATGATTCCAGTTTGTCAAACTAGGTCCACAGAATATTTCTTAGACAAACATTTTAAAATAATATACACCTGATAATGTACATGTTGAAAGACAATGAGTAAACAGATAGACTGCCTTGAATCTAGAAAGATGTAGTTTCTATCACACTTTACATGTACTCTTTCTTTTGACTCTGGTCAGTTCACTTAACCTCACAGTCCTCATACACAGCTCTGTAAAATAGCTGCAGAGGACTTGACTTCCATTATTCAGTGAAATCACAGCACTAGTAAAAAAAATGCTTGTTGGGAACTTCATTGGGTCATTGTGAAGAAAGGGAGTATTCTGTAAAGTGTTTTTCATCTATTCCTTCCCAGGAGACAAACAATAATACCTTTGACCAATTCTAGTGAATACAAATATATTGAAACAATAAAAAGTTATTAAACTGTTTTTAAGAAGTAAATCTTTGGGTTCTTTGGTTACTATTAAAAATTCATATTTTTTTAAATATTAGGAAAGTTTAAAAGTATTAAAAGTATTTAAAAGAATGTTTAAAAGTAATAAATTTGAAAGTAACATGAATTTGAAATTGTTCTTCAGAAACAAAATCAGTCCTTGATTTATATGTAAAATGGCCCCTGATATGAATGGAAAATCTTGGGGAATGAATTTGTTATGATAATAATGAAAATAGTAAAATTTGTATAGTATAACAAGAAAAGCTATATACAAGTTGGGCAAATCTCTAAATAACACTTCATATAAGAAGTTAACAATTTCCTAGATCTGTATAGCTCTTTAAGGCTCTTCTTTCAAACACGTCCAATTTAAAATTTCATAGTAAAAATTGTTACTTTAGAGAAGTTGGAGTTCATGTCCTAACTCTGTCAGTTACTCACTGTGTGACCTCAAATAAGTATCTTACCCTCTCTGGACATGAATCTCCTCTGTAAAAATAAGAGGTTGAAGCTTTATATTTCTCCAAGCTTTTGATTGATGTGTTAACATTTTTATGTCTGTGTTAACTTTTAGGGGAAAATGAATCATATTTCATTATTTTTATAGTTTCTTTTGTTAGAATTCTGTAAAGTATAACTAAATTTTAATATTAAAATGGATAAAAAAGATTTAAATTTTATCAATACTAATGTGAATACATAGTACTTTAAAATTCTTGTTCTAGAAGGAACTTTAAGCTATGCAGAATGTCCCAAAGTCTTTAAGCTATTAGATTAAAAATGACAATAATATTTTGAGCACCCAGTATAGTACATTTATCTCTTTCCAGACTAATAATACTGCATCTAAATTTTTTAAGTTGTCATTTATTTAACCAAATCTTAAAAGCCTAGCAGTGAAAATTACAGAATTTCCTTTAGTTTTGTGCAAAATCTTTACTTAAACTGCTATTTGAATTTAAGTTCATTTTCTTCATGAATGGTCTCAGTATTAATATGGAAAATGTCTCTAATTGTTTTCCATCTCATCCTTCATTACCTGAAGATATTCATCAATTCTTTTCCCAAGTAATGCTATCCCAATGAGATTTTGCTTCTAGGTCCTAGATACTGTCATTTTATGTACATTTTGTGGTTGTTTTATTTCATAATCTTTTTTTTAATATATGTTTTTCAAAAAAGAAGAAAGATATCCAAACTAGACACAATTAGGGGTATCAAGGCACAGTTGACACAGTTATTCTTAAAAGTCATGAAGACTTGGTTTGCATCCTATCTTAGAGATTTAGAAACTGTATAACTCTAGGCAAATCATTTAAACCAGAGTGGCCCTCAGTTTCTTTATCTGTAAATTGGGGGTAATGACAACAACCTACATAACAGGATTTTAAGGATCAAATTAAATAATGCATGTAGAACACTTGACAAGCCTTCAAGTGCTACATAAATGTGAGCTATTATTATTATTATTAATATTGTTATAATATCTTCTGATAATATTGTTGGCAGTTTAAGTACATGAGAATTTACAAACTGTATTCAGGTGGACAGTCTGTTTGCTTCTATCGTTACATTATTGTGGCCATGTCTCTACTCACAAGGGAATCATGATAACAGACTTCTACATGGTAAAAATGTAATTCCACATCATCACAGTCTCAGATAGCTAATGGCTCCAGCTGCAAAATGATTTCCCTGAGGACAAAGAAGTCCCTAGAACATGATAGAATTTTTTCCGTCAGGTGCAAATACATTAGGGACAATCAAAAATCCTATGAGAGTTCTTAGTAAATAGTAATACCTGCAGTAGAAGAGAAAGGAAGACATATGAGGGAGACTGATCTAGAGAGTGAACCATTAAAATATTCATGGTGCTATCAAATTCTCTGGGGAATTTTCCCACTGTGAAATTCTGCAATCTTTTTTTCCCCCTCTGACATCTCTGAAGGAAAGGTGAATTCTCCATTTGAATAGTTAGAATTTGGGATATATTCATAATCTCTGTAGAGTCTCTGGATTCTTTGGAGAATATTGGTGATGTCCAAATAGTCTATAGGACAGTGTTTGAATTACACGTGTAGACACATGGAAGAGAGAGATTTTTGATCTGCTATTATTTTAGGCAAGATAATTTGAAAAGGGAGATATCATTAGCAACTGGGAGATTAGGAAATCAATTAATTAACAGGCATTTATTAAACACAGATTTTTATGCCACACTATATTAGAAAAAAATATAAAAACTTACCCTGAGAGGTGGTATGTAAGCTAAACCTTGTGGAAAACTTGGGTTCTACAAAATAGAGAGGTGACAGTGAAGGGGACAATCCGTGCAAAAATACTAAAGCAAGAAATGCATTGGCAATTCTGGGGAACAAGAAATAGACCGTTTGGACTTGGAATGTGTAGTGAACAAAGATGGGTCAAATGAAACAAGTCTGAGAAGATGGACTGGAGCGTGACTTTCAAGGACTTTCTTTACAAATCATCTGATAGTTCATATTTAATTCTGAATACAATAGGGAACCACTGACGATCACTAACCAAAGAAGTGACAATGTCAGAACTCTGATTTTGGAAAATTATTTTGGCAGTTTGGAAGATGATGAGAGGAAAGGAGGAGAATGATTGGGCATTGGAAGTCCAATTATAAAGCATTTGAAGTAGTCCAGGAGCTCTGATGAGGTTTTTAAAGGACTTTGAACAATGACTTTCATTTGTTTTTATCAAAGTCACAATTGGCTCGTGAAGACACTAATACACCTCAGAATGAAGGAATTTTAGGGTTTGTTTTGTTTTGCACATCAAAGACCCCCTTACAATATGATAAAGCCTATAGATCCCTTGTCAGAATCATGTTTTTATATTTGTTATTATTCCATCCTTTTCAACTCTCTGTGACCCCATTTTGTGGTTTTCTTGGCAGTTATTTGAGTAGTTTGCCATTTTCTTCTCCAACTCATTTACAGATGAGCAGCTGAGGCAAGCAAAGTTAAGTAACTTGTCTAGGGTCACACAGCTAGTAAGTGTCTGAGGCCAGATTTAAAGTCATGAAGATGAGTCTTCCTGATTCTAAGTCCAGTCATACATATCTAGTTATAGAGAGGGAGCTGATTAATTGAGACATAGTTTTCAAAATATTTTAAAAGTTTAGAAACTTCAAGGGTAAAAACTCTTAAATGGACTATTTTCATAATTTTGTTATATTAAACCTGTATACCAGCAAAATAGCCATTTAACAATCACACTTGGTTGTTTGCACCCTGTATAGCTGCCTTCTCTCTTCCAGCCTTAATATTTATCTATAGGAAAGAGGGGGTAGTCTTTTCCTGTATTTGTTACCATAATGGGATGTTTTTTGTCAGAAATAGCATTGTTAGATCTGGAAACCATCTACTATAGTTAGAAAAATCAAAACAGTTTTCCCAATTTTTTTTTAAACAGTACTAATCACTTTCCTTCCCTAGTGATGAGGATACTTAAATTCGATAAGATAGATTCACTAATTAAATCTCACCTCTTTATTAAAAAATGTATTAGTCTCAAGGTTAACCACTTCATAAAACATGTGTATCTATTTTAGTGTTAATCCTTAATAAAGACATTTTTCATCAGTTTACTTGAAATAATTCCCAATACTATTAAATCTGACTCCTCAGATTTAATAAGACAGTTATCATATGTTCATTAAAGATCAACTGACTTGGAAGCAGCTGTTAATCTTTAACAAGCAAGTTGAAGCAAGTTGACTTATAAAGCTATTTTTAAATTCCTATACAGCAAGTATCCCTTTTATCAAAGGAAGAATGTACTGAGAACATTTGAGGGACATTGGAGGGGTTTATGTCTTTTTCATCTTGCACACTTCTGTGAATTTATTTTATTTTCCAAAAGAATTTAAAACTAATTCCAACCATGTAAATCCTCCTACTTTCTGTTTTTAAGAAGCACTTGGTGATTGTTAAAATCTTTCCAGGTATGCAAAAAGGGATTTAGGAAAATCTTGCCACATCACTGCAATGGTGTGTGACTCATAGCCCAGTGCTCAGGGAAAATTATACCAGAGTAAAAGCTTAACTACATAGAATCTTGTTTCAGATCCTGATTTTACCACTTATTTTGTGTGTGATCTTGGGCAAATACCTCAACTTTTCCATGCCTCCATTTCCTTATCCCTAGAGAAAAGCTGACCTAGATAAACTGTAAGGTCCATTCCACTATGTTTCTGTGAAATGCCCTGTCCTCACTAGAATTCGCTTTCTCATCTGAAAAATAAGACATTAGATGACCTCTAAAATAACTTATACCTTAAAAATACTATGATTCAATCAATCACCAAGTGCTTACTGTGTGCCAAACACTCTGTCAGGACTTGGGAATATCATGTGGTAGCTATAGTCACTGTAGAGTTTTGCTGAAAAGACCAATTTAATGATTAGACTAGAAACTTACTATTTAACTTGCTATAGAAAACAGTACAAAATTTTACAATCATGATTTTTTTATATGATTTTCTTACTGGGAAGTGAGGGGTGAACCTGTTAATTCATTAGTGTAGGAAATGAAAATATTAACATCTCAGAAATCATTAGCACAAGAAAAATTCATTGTTGAACCATGTTTTCAATACTGCTGCTATTAACAAAGAAATAATATTAGCTCACATTTGTAAAGCATATTATGAACTGATGTGTTTTACATACATTATTTCTTATGAACCACATGACTTGCCTAAGAAGTTGATGCAAGAATTATTATCCTCATTTGACAGATGAGGAAATGAAAGATCATAGAAGTTAAATGACTTGCTCAGAGCCACAAAGCTAGTGAATATTGAAAGCGAGCATCCAAAACAAGTTTCTCACAACTGTGAGGACAATACACTATCTATTTAGTGGATGGATAAAGGCACTGTGTTGGTACTTGACAGAAAAGAACAATGTGGTACCAAAATAGCCCTCTCCACACAAAATACAAATGAGATTTGTCCTGTGATTTCTGTTTGAAGTTATGACCTCAAAATCTTGGGGTTTTGTTTTGTATTTTTTGTTTAGTTATGTCATACTTTCTTTGTAGACTTATATTTGGTCCAAGATTGTTTGGTTAGTTCCTGTAAATTCCTTTTTCTTGAAGCTGGGATTTGATTGCAAATCATGAAAACATTATCTCCTGGCCCCCTGATTTCAACTTGCACAATCCTTCACCACAGCTGCTTCAGTATCTCACTGTTATCAATTGTGGTCAAATTCATGGTCAAATCAGTAGGCTTCTCTTAAGATGGTCACTTAAGAATTGGTAGAATAATTATGTCAGTATTGGTGCCCTCTATGTTCAGAATGTGACTGCTGAAACTCCTCAGTCAGGTATGTCTTCCAAATACAGCGGAGATTCAGGGCTTTTTTTTTTTTATCTCTTTCAAAGTTTAGTTTAGGACTTTGTTTAGGTTTGAAGTTCCAACAGCACAGCACTGTGCCTGGAAGTCTCATAGAGGATATGTTGCCCTTCCAAATTCAGTTGTTGAATTGTTTGACATTTTCACAATTAGAAAACTTAATTAATATGTAACCTGAGAAGAGGGACAGCTTTCTGCTTTACATTGTGAATGGAAAACTTAGCCTGTGTGGTAGAAGTCTCTGGTTCAGGTTGCTCCATAAACTAAATATTTTTATTCTGAGAATAGTACCCACTCTGCAGAATAGTTGGTGATCAACTACCATGTTTGTGCACAAACACACTAGCACACACACACAGACACACACATCTGGAACACAGGAATCTGTAGATTAGAATACTCAGGTGCCTGTCTTAGAGACTTTTGAATGGTCCAAGTCCATTTATATGTTGACTTGGAAGAATCTTCTAGATGTCTCCAAATATATAGCGCCTACAAAGGGCGCTGGGAAGTTGTTAAATTCTGAACCCACCCTAATTCTCTGTCTCCTGATTAGAACATGCTATCTTAATGCAGTATTCAACAAATGACACTATTTAAAAAATATTAGTTGAGTGTAAGATATTGGTGGGATAGAGAGGAAGGGACAATCATTTAATACCTTGTATGCGCCAGGCTTCGTGCTAAGCCTTTTACAAATATTATTTCATTTGATCCTCACAACCACCTTAGGAGCTAGTCGCTATTCTTATCTCCACTTTACAGTTGAGTAAAGTGAGGCAGAGGTTAAATGATTTACCCAGGGTCACAAAGTTAATAATGTCTGAGGTCAGATTAGAATTCAAGTCTTCCTTACTACAGGCCAAGGACACTAATTTTTGTTCTGAGAATAGTGCTACTACCTAAGTGATTTCCTACCAGAATGATCGCAAATATGCAACAGAGTCAGGATTCCAAAAGATTTTAACTGGAGAGAGTAAGGAGGCAAATCACCAAAGAGGGACTCCGACGGAGAAGATGTGATGAGGGAAGTTCATGTGAAAGCAATTCATATTATTTTGAATACACTTAGCATTTTCTGACCTGTTTACCTCTTATATCCTCTCAGTAGAATGAGCTACTTGAGTGCAGGAATGGAAAAAGTAATTTTTATCTTTGTATTTTAGTAACTAAGTAGAAGTCACTTAATAAATGACTATTTAATTGATCTTTGGTGTGTGTGTGTGTGTGTGTGTGTGTGTGTGTGTGTACAGAGAGAGAGAGAGAGAGAGAGAGAGAGGGAGGGAGGGAGAGAATGTACTTCATTGGCTGCAAGAGTGAACTGTGAGTCAAAAAACTTATATTTGCATGACTTAAGAGACATGTTAACCACATTTGGAGCTCTGTAGGTTAGGATATTGCACTGTAGGAAGGACATTGATAACATAGAATGTATTCAGAATATAGAGACAAAGGGTAGCATGTAATAGTGATCATGACATATTAAAAATAGCTAAAGAAACTTGGAGTCCAAAAAAATGACTTGGGGCAGAGGAGTGGGGTGAGTGGGGAGCACTTGTTAGTTGGTTATTAAAGGGCCAAGAAAAGATCAGGGTAAGGATCAAGTTGAAGAGGGTCAGATTTTGTTTCAACATATGGAAAAAATAACTTGCAAAATCCTAGAGCCCTCATAAAGGAGAAATGAGGTGCTTAGGGAGTGAATCTGTTCCTTGTCACTGGTGGGGGAGAGGGGCTTAAAATTGGCAGTTAGTTGACCACTTGCCAGGTATGCTCTTGTTAGATATATATTGGGCAAGGTAACTCCAGAGATGTGTTCTGTTTCTAAGATTTGTTGGGGGGAGAGTTCAAGAAACAGTATAATATGACATTTGGATTTTAATTTATTTGATATCACAAAAAACCTCACTAAAATAAATTCTCTGTTTTTAGATATATTCTGTAACCTAGCTAGCTAGAATCCAAATTACTCTTAGGATTTTTGGAACTATTGTGGATGCAATATTTTCAAGGAAGAGCAGGCAAGAGGTACTATTGAAGTATTGTTTAATTAAAGTCATAAACACAATAATCTTTGGATTATGGCCAAAAGGAAACTATATTCCACATTCAAATCTCTATGGAAATATTGTGTAGAATAGCTCAGTTTCTATGGTTGTCACTATTCAATCTAACTATTTTAACATCTTTAACAAAGAGCTGTATTTTAATATATGTTAACTTACGCAAACCTACAGTCAATAAAAAAAGCAAGTGGAAATACAGTCCATTGCATTTAGAAAAATAAACTCTTTTAAACTATTTTCTGTGTGTTTGTTTTAATGAAGTTTTGAAACTACCATCTAGGTCCTGATTACTGTGATTAATGAATCCTGTAAAATGGTGGCATTATTAGAGTTCATTCTGCTTATTTCTCTTGGTATGGAACCAATGCCTGTATTTGACATGATTACAATTTCAAATAGTGCACATTAAAATGCATAAAGATATGCAGAACTTTCATGTCATATTTCTCCATATAGAAATTTAAATTTTGGTGGTGCCATCTCAAAAGTGTTTTTTCTCTCTAAGTTATGTAGGGTTTGTTTGTTTGTTTTTTGTTGTGTTGTTTTAGTCAGTGCTAGGACAAATTTCCTTTCAAGAGGCATAAAGATCACTGTAACACCTGATGCTTGTGATATGGTATTGTAGTGATATTCAAAAGCAACAGGATCACCCATAGCAAATGTAGGAATTAGAAGAAGCAACCAGAGTTTGATATTATCAATACAGCAAAGTGACACAGTGGAGAGAGGGTTGGATCTAGTGTTAATGTGTGGAATAAAAGACCCCACCCCATTACCTAAATAAATACAGAGATTTCTTAAGGTAAAGACAGAAGATATTTATTCTAAAGACAAGTCTTGTGAGAGTTGGGCATCACCTACTCCAGTCAGTCTGGTATAGGGAGGCACCCAAGAAGAGGCAAGCAAGCAGTTTTATACCCTTGTACAAACAATTCTATGAAAAACCCCAAAATTTCCAGATAAACCCCAAAAC